>CM057826.1:69689311-70939311 GCA_030068075.1 Paguma larvata
TTTCATTTTACATCATGGCAAAATCCTGCCTCTTCCTAGATTGGTGGATTACTAGTGTAACTGGTACATTTATTTCCAAATCAGCTTCCAAAATGTTGCCACAGTTGACACGGACAACATAAAGAATACCAATGCCCAATTTCTGAGTAAACATGTGGTTTTACCAAATGTGTGCAAAGTTTATTTTTCTCCGATAGGTAAAACACTGTACTTTGTGATTTTTATTTCACATATTCTTCAGATTATGAGTGAGACACAGCATTTTCCTATATTTAGAAGAACTTTATTTTTTTCTTTTGTTTAATTTTATAATTTTTCTGTGTCCTGCCTATAAATATCCTTTTCTCATTTTTCCATGTAGTTATTTTTTTCTACTGGATTTATATAAAAATAAAATAGAAGGAATTAGTCTTTAGGAGGTATTACAGGTATTTCCTCACAGGTCATAAAAATAGGCACAGGAAAATCATTTGATAAAATCTAACATCCCTTCATGATAAAAACTCTCCGTAACTCTGAATACACCGGAACTTTCTCAGCTTGGTAAAGAATATATACAGAAAATCTACAGCCAACATTATAGGTAATGGTGACAAACTTGAAGTTTCCCCATTAAGATTGGGTATAAGACATCCTTGCCTCTTACCACTCTGCCCACCTGTTTTCAGTATTGCACTGGAAGTCCTACCTAATGCCACAGGAGAAGAAAAAGTACACATATGAGGAATGAAGACATAAAGTCATCACTGTTCATAGATGGCATGATCACTTATGTACATGATCCAAAAAAAATAAATAAATAAACAAAGAACTTCTGGTACTAGTAAGTGATAGAGCAAGGTTGCAGGAGACAGAGTTAATATGCAAAAGTCAAATATTATCCTATATATCATCAGTGATCAAGTGAAATTTGAAATTAAAAACACGATTTGTTTACATTGCTACTTCCCATAAGTAAATACTTAAGTATGAATCTAACCAAAACGTATACAAGATGTCTATGAGGAAAACTATAATTCTTTCATTAATGAAATCAAAGAACAAAATAAATCGTGAGATATATTCATGGATTGAAAGACTCAACATTGTCAAGATATCAGTTCTTCCAAACTTGATCAATAGATTCAGTGCAATCCCAGGGAGTTATTTTGTGGTTATTGACAAACAAATTCTAAAGTTTTCGGAGAGGGAAAGACCCAATATAACCAGTTCAGTACTGAGGGAGAAGAACAAAGTTGGGTAACTGATACTTCCCAGCTTCAAGATTTATTTTAAAGCTACAATAATCCATACAGTGCTGTGTTTTTGTGAGAATAAACCTACAAATCAATGGAACAGAATAGACAGCATAAAAATAATATGGTCAACTGATTTTTGACAAAGGGGTAAAAGTAATAAAATGGAACAAAAATAGTTTCTTCAACAAATGGGGCTGGAAGAGCTACCCATCCATATGCAAACATGGCTCTAGACACAGACCCTACACCCTTCAGAAAAATTAACTAGTTTCGGTTTAAATTCAGATCACAGACGTGAATTTAGAAAGCAAAACTATAAAACCCCTTAAAGATAACATAGAAGAAATGTAGATGATCTTGAATATCGTGATGACTATTTAGATTCAATGCTAAGAAAAAAATAATTGATAAACAGTACTTCATTAAAATTTAAAATTTCTTCTCTTTTACAAACGCCAGAAACTGTGAAAAGGCATTTGCAAAAGATACTGATAGACTATTACCCAAAATAGAGAACTTTTAAAACTCAACAATAAGAAAACAACCAACCTGTTTAAAAACTAGGACAAAGACCTTAATATACAACTCATCAAATAAGTCATACAGGTGACAAGCATAAGAAAAGATGCTCTGTATCCTATGCCATCAGGGAAATGTAAATGAAAACAACAATGACATACCAACACAAACCTATTAGAGTGTTCAGAATTTAAAACCCGGTCTCCATCAAATGCTGGCAAGAATGTGGAGCAACAGGGACCTTTATCCATTGCTGGTTAAAATGTAAAAATGATACGTAGCATTGAAAAATAGTTTAGTGGCTTCTTACAAAGCCAGGTATACTCTTACAATCTAGAAGTCCTTGGTTTTTAACTCAAAGAAGTTGGAGAATGTTGCTCACACAAAACTTTACATTGTTTATAGCGGCTCTATTCATAATTACTGAAACTTAGAAGCAACCAACATGTCCTCCAGTCGGTGAATGGATAAATATACTGGAGTATAGCCTGGCTATGGTATATTATTCAATGATAAAAATTGAGCTTTGAAAAAAAAAAAAAAAGAATTGTCATGCCATGAAAAGACATGGAAGAAACTTAGATGCATGTTACTAAGTTAAAGAAGCCAATCTGAAAAGACTACATACTATATTAACCCTATAACATTCTGAAAAAGTCAAAACTATAGAGACAGTAAAAAGGTGAGTGGTCGCCAGGGATTGTAAGAGGAGTGGGAGTATTGAATAGGCAGAGCTCGGAAGATTTTGGGGGCATTGAAAATACTCTATGATATCATAGTAATGGATACATGTCATTCCTCAGTTGTCCAAACACATAGAAGGTATAACACCAAGAGTGAATCATTATGTACCTTGATTCTTTGATATCAATCCATACTTTGATTACGGATATCAATATTGGTTTATCAATTTTAACAGATTTGCTACTCTGATATAGTGGGGAAAGCTATTCATGTGTTGGGGCAGAGGTTATGTGGGACATCGCTGTACCTGTTCTTCAATTTTGGTGTGAAACTAAAACTGTTTAAAAAAAAAAGTAAAGTCTTTGTATATTTCTATATTATATATGTATACATATGTATGTATTTTCCTTGACCATAATGTAACATAAACAGAGCTAAATTTAATTTTTTTAATGTTTATTTACTTTTGACAGAAAGACAGAGGGTGAGAAGGGGAGGGGCAGAGAAAGAGGGAGACACAGAATATGAAGCAGGCTCCAGGCTCTGAGGTGTCAGCACAGAGCCTGACGTGGGGCTCGAACTCACAGACCGTGAGATCATGACCTGAGCCGAAGTCAGTGCTTAACCGACTGAGCGACCCAGGCACCCCAACAGAACAAAATTTAAAACTCTATCTTATTGAACATTAGAAACCCTATTAAATGACCAAAAGTTAAAAAGAAACTAACTGCTATTTACCTATAACTGACCCAAAATGTAAAAGCCAGATATACTCTTACAATCTAGCAGTCCTTGATTTTTAACTCAAAGAAGTTGGAGAATGTTGTTCTCACAAAAACTTTACATTGTTTATGCACAAAACCTAAAACACTCCTAAGAAGGAATGTCTGAAATATTTAGTTAATTATCATAGAAAGGCTAAAAGTAAGTGAATTAAGTATACAATTTAATAAGATAAAATGTAAACATTACAAACTTAAAAGAATATAAAAAATATAGTGATGGCATGAAATTAGGGAAACAAAAAGAAACAAAAAGAGAAAATTCGTTATTCGAAAATATCAAACAAATTTTAAAAATGTATTCACATAAAAACACTTACATTTTGTATAAATATAATCATATAAAATATGACCTTTTATGTCCAGGTTCTTTTACTTAGCATATATTTTCAGTTTATGTTTTGCATGTTTCACACCTATTAGTTTGCCTATAATGAAGCAGTAAATAATAACAAATATTAGAGAAGATGTAGAGAAACTGGATGCTTCATATATTACTACTCAGAGTATAAAATAGTGCAGCTACTATGGAAATCAGTTTGATGGTTCCTCAGAAAAATTAAGCATACAGTTACCATATTACATGACCCAGCTAGTTCACTCCTAGGTGCACACTCAGAAGACTTGGAAACACAAAATATTCACACAAAAACATACAGATACACACAGCAGCATTATTTCCAGTACCAAAAAGTGGAGACAATCAAAATGTCTATTAACTTATGAATGGATAAGCAAAATGTGGTATGGCTGTACAGTGGAATACCGTTCAGTCATAAAAAGAAACTTAAAAACCTTTTAAAAACGTTGTGTTCTGGCGGGGGGAATGTTATGTCTTCTTTTTATCAAGATAAGTTTTGTTTTCTCCCTTCTTAAAACAAATACTGACAGGGTATGGAAAAGTAGACAGATATTGTATTACTATAAGACATTTATATAATCTATCTGTATATATATATAAATACATATATATATATATATTAGGATACATATATATATATATGGATACAGATATATCCTATATATATATATTAGGATACAGATAAGTTTTACTGACTCACATTACAGAGGAATTTTAGAACAAGGTGATCAGGCATATACAGTCAAGTTTCCAACTCCATTTTACACAGATTCTAAATTTTTTGTCCTTTTCTGTATGTTAACTTCACACCCAGGTTGAAAGTATGCTGGACTCATACTTGTTGAATGGAGAATAGGGATCAGAGAAAGATTCATTTAATTTGATAAAAGTTTAGGTTAGTTTAGTTGAAAGGTAGGAGTTTATTTTGAGAAATTTAGGCAAGCTTAAAACATCTTGTGGAGGAGCAGAGAAAGAGCAAGAAAGACACTGAACAATATTTACATTCTTATGATATTTTTATTGTTCCTGTGAGGTGTTCTGAATTTGACCAGTTAACCCAAATGAGACAGAAGTCTTTTTAATACTCTTTGATGCCGTGGAAATGGAACTTCTTATGATAATGACAACAGCTATACGAAATCAAAATATAAAGCAATTAAGATGAAGCAGAAAGGAATCTAGACAGAACTAATTTGGGGGGTGTTTTAGAGAAGAATTTGGGAAGAGGTGGTACAGAAAGGAAAAAGTAGATCACTGAGGAAATAACTTTGGATTGGCCATAAAAACATTTAAGAAGACATGCATTTGAAATTATTTTTAATCTGTTAGCTCAGCCCATTGAATCTCCAGCTGTCTTTGGTTGAAATTGGTATAAGTAATAAGCGAATTGTAAATCTAAGCTTATTCAGTGAAACCAATCTTAGATGTAATAGAATAGATAAGTTAGCATCCCCATCTACCGTTGTCCGTATGAATACGGAATTATTTACTGAAGCTCTGTTATAAACACAAGAGAAACCCCCAAAATATATTTTTAATTTTTCTCATTCTGTATTAGGTTAATGTCCATTCCTCAGTCTATTTCTATAGCCATAAAATGTGACGTGTTCATAGGCTTAGTTTTTTCTAATATCAAACTCACTGTGTCATTATGACACAGAAGGTGATTGACCTGAACAGTTTGCCAGGACTACTTAGCCCCCAATTCTGGAGTTGTTCCTCCAGGCTTTAGTATAGAATATATGTGGATGAGATTATTAAACACCTATATTTTATAAAATAATTATTAAGCAGTTACCATATATGTGGCAATGTAACAGAAATGGTAAAATAATGAACTAGACAAAGTATCAAGTAGCTGACAGGCTAATGTGATAGACATAAATATTTAATTCAATATTATATGAGAAATAATACTCTAATGAGAGTGGAGTATCAGGCAACATACTGTATACAAGGTGACCTTCATGTCCCTTGAAAATTCATAATGCATAATGATTTATGAAGATAATAACAGGAAAGGTGCTGGCATTCCAGGCCAGGGGGAGGAGTATCTGCAAAGAAACTATGGCTTAAAAGAGCTGTGGCTGAGTTCTAAGGAAATGAAATTGAAGAGCATCTGCGGACAAATCCAGTATGGTTTTATTGACTAAGATCAGGAATGTAGGTTTTTTTGCCCAAATGTGGCCAAAATGTTGGTTAATTACATATATAATTTTCTATCCATTCTAAAATCTGTGTGAAAAATTATGGATGGGACAAGGAGAAGGGTGAAGAGGCCATTTATATGTTAAGTTGAAGGTAAGTAAGGCATCTAGATGGAGAGCATGCAGTACTAAAGTTTAGAGAAAATATATGCACTACTTATATATATATATATATATATATATATATATATATATAGATGACTATATATATATATAGAATTCAGCTGTTGGTTATTAATTATTGGAGCAATTGTTGCACAATATAATTATATTCATATTATATTCAGATCCACATATACACAAGTCACATATAGTATTTGGGTTTAGGATGTTCAGCTGGAATCATTTAGATTTTCAGTGTATAGAGAAGGAATTCAGAGTCAACATATCTAATGAATACTTAAATATTCATAGAAATTTTCCCACTGGAATATTTTAAACCAAATTGAAGTTTCGATATTACTGAAATGAAAGCACTACCCAAGATTATAAGCATCTTGTGTTATTTAAAATATAAAGTGTGCGTGTGAGTTTTACATTGGCTCTACACTTTTGCTATTTGGTTGATAATGGCATTAGGCCCTAGAAGTACTATTTGTATAGTCATCTCATAAAACAACGATTCCTCTGAATATTGTAGTGAAGACCATCCTAGTTTGATCTATATTTTTGTTACCCTTGGGCTTAGAATTTAAATCTGTTGAATCGCAGTTATCTTCTTTCATTGGGAACAGTTAACCATTTTGGCCAGCATTTATATACTTTTAATGCCTTACCGCAGTTAATTTGCATGTCTATTTCATATTCAGTATTAACTCTTTTGGATGTGTGAGATTCTTCCAAAGAATTCATTGATGTATAATTCATTAGTATTCATTTGGAAGCTCCTGCCCTTAAGATTCTTGGGAAGATAATTACTAGAATTGAAAGATGGCTTTTGGTATATTTTCTATATTAGGAAATATGCTTTACATTAAAAGCTCATCAAATATGCATAATACCTTATTAAGACCATTATTATTATTTACTGAATAAATATATGGACTTGACTCCCTTTGAGTAGTACAATATACACATATTAAAGGTATAACGCTTAAGTCCATTGATATCACATTACCGTTAACTGTTTCACTTTATAAAGTGGTTTTGTAAATGATTTTGCTGATTAGTGTTTTAAAGAATATAGAAGGGAATTAGGGGAATAATATAAGAAAAAGACTAATGGCCTCATTAAAAACTGTTTTGCAGAAACTGCATGCACTAAAATGCACACAGTAGCAACAATTAGTTGAGCGAATGGGCAACGAGTCCTGATTCTCTTACCAGTAAATTCTGTCAGTACATAATTTGTGAGGCATAACGTTACCTGCTAATGACTCTATGATATAGTTCAGATAGATTTTTACAACAGGAATCAATAACTTCAGAAAGCATTTAGAAAGTTTTACTTAGTTTGCTAATATGATTAAGTGAAGGGAGAAAAGACGTCTATAATTTCTTTAAACCTTTGTCTTACTGGAATGATGCCTTTTTTACAAAATAAATCTTTAGTGCTTTCTACCCAAAAGAGAATAGTTTAGCAATTTTTTCAATGATTTATTGTGATGGCTGTACATACATTTTGACTTCTTTGTAATAATCACAAATGTTTTACTAAGTATGATGCTAAAAGAAATATCTACAGTGAGCAAACCATGAAAAAACATAGCTTCTATTCTGAGTAGATATACTGTAGTTGTATAATTTTAAATATATACTTTTCCCTGAGCACACAGTGTTGCACATCATGTTGCTGTGAAGGATTAGTCCACACTTCTGTCTGTGGTCTTGTGGAATCCCCTTTGCCTAAGTGGTGAAAAAGAATCTTAGGTTTCCTTAGGCTTACTTGCTTCTAGATGTGGACTCAAGATCTTCTGGAGGAATTTCAGATGCAGCCAGGGAAAACTCAGTGGTGTGAATTATGTTTTATTTTAGCATTTGGATTTCTTGACTCTTGCTGGTTTGAGTCATAGTTTTACTACCATTTACATGTAGATTTGGAGGCTGTGTGTGTGATCTCTTTCTTGCTTTATATGTATGCATTTATGTTGTTAAGTACTTTTAACTGCCGATGATCCGACTCACAATTTCTTTTCTCCTTAAAAAAAAAAAAAAAAACAACTCATTTGTATTTTTGCTTACACACACAGCAGAAAAGTCATTTTGTATAGACTAGCCACATTTTTCTATGTGTTTTTATAGGCTTAATTGGCATTCAGAGACACCAATATAAATACTATCTTAACCATAAATCTTACAAAGTTATTTTCACCACTTGGTATTTTGAAGTTCCATTCTTAACTTTATCTTGTAATGATTGGTGCTTTCTTCATTTAGTTCCTTTGAAATCATTCAGGGAAGCAGATTGCAAACTTCATAACATACTACTCTTAGCGGGGTACTTTTAGACTTACAGGGGAATGGGACACATTCCCTTGATTTTATTTATCTAGTTTACGTGGTTTATTTACTCATTTCTTTATTTTGCATTTTTAAAAATCTGACTCAGTCTATGCTCACTGGCTTGATATTCTGGACACCACAGAGAGAGCAAGGCATAATCCTCTCACTTTAGCAGCATGGAGTTTTTTTTGTACTTCTTTAAAAAGAAAACTAAAGCATTTAATTATCTTTAAAAAGGCTAAATACTTTCTTTTTCTCAAAAAGTAAATTACCTGATGCTGCTTTACTAAATCTTTAGAAAAATATTAATATCAGTCAGTTACTCATTCAGCACTTACAATGTTCTGGCACTTTTCTAAGATCAGGTACAACAATGATAAGTATTCCCATGGATGTTTCCTTAAAATCAAACAAGGAAAACAGAGACAGCTAATACATGGTGTAATGAGTGTAAAACTAACATTGGAAGGCCTTCTAGTCTAGGCTAGATTTGGCCTAAACTAGACCAAGATTTTGAATTCTCTCTGAGAATAAATGATACCTATTTGGGAATAAATGAAACCTGAAAATGTAGTAAATCTATTACAAGCACTAGGTCATCGATGAGTTCAGAGAAAGTTAAGTATTCTAACGACAGGTAGCCAGGGTGAAACAGTGGCATGTTTGAATAACCGATAGATGTCATATATGCAGAAATGGAATGATAATGAGAGATGAGAGTGGAAAGGTAAATCAGAATCAGATCATGCCATATTTGGATGCTGTAGCTGAGTGATGGAGAGCCAGTGAATGGCTTTTTAAATAAATAATAATCCAACTAACTAACTAACTAAATAAATAAGTAAATAAGTAAATAAATAAAGAGTAATCCAATCGAATGTATCCTTTTGTAGACATCAGTCTAAACACAGTTTAGAACCTGAATTGAAGGGGAGTAGATTGAACTGGAGGGAGACTGATGAAGTAATTCCAATGAAGGACGACAGTTATCTGAACTGGTAGAGTTGTTGAAAACTGGATAACTATGTGGCAAACGAAATTCACAGAGCTTGGTTAGTAAAGGGATAGAGAGAGAGAGAGATAGAAGTCAAAACTGCAGTCAGCTTTTGTTTGTTTTCAACTTAGGTGGATGAGATTACCATCAGTTTGCTAAAGAAACACACTCTGTTATAGTACTAATTCTCTTAACAGCCAAACTTTCAAGTAGTTTTGTGTTAATTTAAATTTTCTTGTTCTACCTGCTCACTTCCCACTCATTGAACCGCCCTTGAGAATTTGGCTACTACACCTACTACAACTCCCAAAGGAACAGATTTGTTGGAGAAGATAATGAGTTTTCTTTTAGATAAAGTTTAAGGTGGCACTAGGCATCCATGTGAAGATGTTTAATATATTTAGCTGGAAATGTGTAGTCAAAATGTACTGAAACCATAGGCTTAGGTGAGTTTTGCTAAAGAGAGTCTAAATTGAAAGGGATGAGAGAAAGGGATAGATATCTATCCATGAAGGATAGAAAGAAGGAAAGGATAAAAAATATCAAGTGAAGCAGAAAAACTTAGTTATTATCAAACCTGGGTAAGAGAATATTCCAAGAAGAAGAGTTGTTAACGTCACTGAAAAATCAAGACAGATAACAATTAAGGTGCACATTGGAATTAGTATAAAAAATCGTTACCTTGCCGAGAACATTTTTGGGAGTTGTAGTAGGTATAGTAGCCAAATTCTCAAGGGTGGTTCAATAAGTGGGAGGTGAGCAGGTAGAAAAAGAAAATTTAAATTAACACAAATCTACCTGAAAGTTTGGCTGTTCAGAGTATTAGTACTATAAGAGAGAGTATATAAACAAAGTCACAGGTGAATAGTTTTATATAAATGCCCTTTCTCCTCAGTTTCCTTTTTCCCTAGCTGTCTTCTCAGGAGAGATTATTTTTACACATCCTCTTAGTAAGTAATACCAATACTGTAGTAGATCCTCTGCCCCCAGGTGGCCTGATATACAGATGCAGTTAGATGTGTATTAGATGATAATCAGGTAGGGTTAACTCCAACAATGTTTAAAACACTACCTCAGCCACTTGCCTTGAATGGGATTGACAAAGGATCTGGGTAAAATTTAAAGCATTACTTTACTTTAAAAAATCAAACCAATTTTTGGTCCCAGAGCTCTATTCTGCCATACAAAGGCCCTTCCTTAGAATCTAGGCCTCTAGGAGTAGCATGAATGTTTCCTAGGCATTTAGGAACTTGTCCCTTAGAGACGCTTTCCCAACCTCCAGTTTCTCTTCTGCTCTTCCTAGGTAAACAGCACTCCTCCCCTTATTCCTGCTGGTCTTGGTTATTCATTCCTCCTCGGAATGCCTCACAACAAAAATAATGAAGTTCACTTTTCTTAGTCCTTACTTTTCTTTTACAGGGCCCACTAATTCCAACCAGAAACAGTACTTACATAACAAAGAGAATATCTTTCCCTGCAAATATTAAGTCCTGGCTCTTCCAAGGGAGGGAAAAAATTCTGGGGACTTCATGTCCCAGGGAGAATGTTTTGTTTTTTTTTTTCTCCGTTTTATATATAAAATAAGATGTAGGTTAACATCACTTTGAAACATGGCTTCTCATTTAAAGAGAAATATAGAAAATGTTTCAATATCATAAAAGGAAAAAAAGCATGAGTTAAATGACTTACACTGTTTCTTATTTATAGTTTATAATCGAGGTCAGGTTATTTAAACTCTCTGAAAATCAGTTCTTTTGATGAGTAAAATAAGGACAATAATAATGTTTACCCACTAAGATAGTGGTAAATGAAGATAGTTAATGAAAAAATTCCCAGAATCTGGTAAATTCTCAATAAAATGCTATTTATAATTATTGATGACTTTCATTATTATAAAGTAATAATATTATATATAATCTTACAATTCTAAAAACCTTTTACCATATTCTCAACTAGACTAGACTGTCAAGCTTTTTTAGTTCAAAAATGATCAAATACTGATTTCATGTTGTTCACCTAATAGGTTCATGTTTGACCATGAGGTGGCGGTAGGGAATATTTGAAGGGATGTGTTCTGGTTTTCCTACCATATTTAGCAAACAGGAGAACTCCTTTTATAAAAAGAGAACAGAAGGAGATAGTTGCCTGTGTGATGAGGGTAGTGGCCAATTTCTAAAAGGTCATTCAGTGAGTGGTTTAAAATATTATTTATTTACAATTTAAATATTGTGTCTTTGGTTTTATTTGGAATCGTGTTTGTTATAGAATTGAGCAAATTCTTAGTAAATAGTAAATTTTATTTCTTATGCGTATCTTTCATGATTAAAATATCATTATTAGTTAATATTAATGAGTTTCTTAAACATCAGTGTAACTTTTCTTTAGCATGTGGTCATTTTAAATACTCCAAGCCTCATTTTAGTAGTGACCAACATAAAGCTCCCTTTTTAAAGCGTTGTTATGCAATAAATATTAAATTTCTAATTTCTCTCTCTCTCCCTGATTTCAGAATAGAATAAGTACTCAACTGGGCATAACACTTAGGTATAATTGAATGGAAAATGTAATTTTCAGTACATAGTTTTTTGTGGTCACAAGGAAGCAAAATGAGAAATAAATGCTCTCTAGTAAATGATTAATTTTCATACTGTGATTTCCCATAATTAATGTTAAATCCCCAGCTAATATACCTCAGTTATCAAGTACACTTTTGAAATGGTCTTCTCCTATAGTCCATGGGTTTCTGCTCAGGGAAATAAACTAATGCTAAAAAAGGCCTAGCAAATTTTCAGCCAGAATTTACCATTCTTGGGGTAGAAGAACCCATAAGAGAAGAAGGACCCTAGTATTAAACTAAATTCAAACTCGAGTAGAGGTTGGGTGGGATTATTTAACACTATGTAGAACATTCTGGCATTCTTTTGACTGAAACAGCATATTAAAAAAAAATACCTCCTATTTCTCTTTTCTTGACTTTTAACAAGTTCATTCATCTCTTTGTGCCTTATTTTTCTCAGTTAACTTTTCTTATAAAAGTATTTGTAGCACCCTTTTCAATCTTGTGTCTGTAAAGGAGGGATTCTTACAATGAAAACTTACCCTGCTGTTCAATTTTGAATAAAAGAATGCATATTTACTGGGTGCCAATTAGGTAAAGGGAAATATTATATAACATAGAGAGAAGAGTATTATGAAAGACTAGTAGTGAAAGAATGAATGTAACATTTTTTTCTCAAACCCCAATTCAAAAGTTTGTTATTTAGTTCAAGGGCAAGATGACAGGTCCTAGAAGAAATTTAAATCCATTATGTTTATGAAAAAAAATGTATACCTGGCTTTTAATTAGAAACTTAAGTAAAATCAATCAATCAATCTATCAATCACACAATGTATGAAAGTGTTACAGAATAATGCCTCGTTGAATAAAAATATGGACTAAAAGTTGTAGCATAATACAGAGCTAAGAGAAACTTCATCCCTGTCTGCTGGATGCAAGGGCAGAAAGGTCTCAGATGTGTCTAACTCTCAGTGGATAAATCAACTCCAATTTTAAAAGGATTTTTTTAACCTTAAAAGGTCTATTTCTATGCCACAATAAATCGTTTCGGGATTATCTAACACTTTGGATTATCTGCACCATTAGTGAGGATAATAAAGAGCTGACTGCATTTTGCATTGAAATAGCACGGTCTATTACGCTCATGAATAGTCTGAGAATAAAGCTTTGGAAAGTCTTGCTGCATTTATGCACAACAGTTTAATTGACTGCAGCGTGGTTGATGGGGTTTTTAGGTTGTTTACAATTGACAGTACATCCATCACTTATTCAGTGATTAGTTTCAAAATTATCAAAATTAATTATATTGAATAATTATAAAGATATGGTGTCAAAAAGCTTTTATTTTCTATTCTTAGAAACAATGTAATATTATGTCACAACAATCTTGTCTTGGGTTTCTGTGATTCATTTTTTTTTTTTTTTGGACAAAAACTCTGTCATTGTTGCACTCCTCTCTTTTTCAGTGGCATCAAAAGAAATTATCAAAATACTAATAATTTTGGGGGACTGTATTTCAGGTTATGTAAAGGAAACCAATCTCAGTTGCCAGAGTTTAAAACTCTGCTAGATTGCCAGAAATTCATTTTCCCTAAAAATATTCCAAGCATTTCTGTTTATGGATATCATAAAACGTTAAATGAGTTCCCTCACCCCCCTAAACATTACCACATGTCTGGGACTTAAATATTTCTATCAACCTTATGATAAAGATAAAATTTCTTTGTGGTCCTCTCCAAAGCTATTTTTGTTATTTTTCCATGGTCCACAAATCATAGTGATGCTAGAGGAAATGGCATTCTTCAGTCATTCAGGCATGAATTTGCAATGGTATTTCATCCAGAATGTCTGACATAGATCTTATTACTTTCGTAATTTAAAAAATTTTTAAATAACTATTGAGTTTCTTACTTCTTTTAAAGAAAATAACTCAAGTACTAGAAAATCATGAATGATACTATTAGCTATATTCTTTATCTCATAACAATATTATTTAATTAAAAATAGCCTTTGGTTTCTTTTTCCTGTATTTCTTCAGTTACACAGGAAATAATAAAAACATAATTTTGTTACTGCTATCACTAAAGAGATTCATATAAATGGGTTTGGGTGAAAATTTCCCATATAACAAAGTTTATTCATTCATTTTCAGGTTCATTAATTATTTACTTTTTTTAGTTCACCATATGGCAAGCTCTGTTTTAATTGGTAGAAGTATGTTGTAGAGAAAGGAAAAAAAAAAAAGTCCTACTCATACAACTTGCATTCTAGTGGAGTAGATAAACAATAAGCAATTAACTACTCTATTTCTGACTTGAGCAATATGGCACAATTTAGAGTAAGGATCTTGCTTAGTCAGTAGCTGCCAGATGATACAACCCAGAAGGATGGGAGGAATTAACCCTCAGAAATGAACTCTATTCAATTCATAAAAGAGATGATAAAGAGGTAGGCGGATAATTGCCCTCTCCTTTCTCCTTTCCAAGTATTGTTACCAAAGAAGGCAAAATCATTCTTAGTTTAAGGATGAAAAAATTTCAGACAAACAAAAAGTGAGCTAATTTAGTATTAATAAAATCTGACCAAAGATATTTCCACTGTATGAACAAAAAAATATTACACATAAGGATTAATCTTTAAAATAAATTTTAGTATTTATTTTTTTGAGACAGAGAGATACAGAGAGACAGCGTGAGTGAGGGAAGGGCAGAGACAGAGGGAGACAAGGAATATGAAGCAAGCTTCAGGCTCTGAGCTGTCACCACAGAGCATGATGTGGGGCTTGAACCTATGAATGGCGAGATCATGACCTGAGCCAAAGCCGGGCATTCAACCAACTGAGCCACCCAGGGACCCCAGGATTAATCTTTAAAAATAAAAAAATGTTTTTATTATGAACAACCTCATACATATTCCAAAACAGAAAAATATTGTGACAACCTCATATATAAATCTATCATTTACTTTTAGCAGTTATCAAAGCATGGCTAATGTTGGCTGATCTGTTATCTCATCTATTAGAAGTCTCCTATTAGATTAATTTGAAGTGAATTCTAAGACCTATGTCATTTAATACAAAATATTATATATGAATTCTTTAAATAAACCATTATTATAATTCTTAAAATGGATTAATTGTCAGTAAGTAGTCAATATATATTCAAGTTTCCCCCATTAAGTCACACTTTTTAATAGTTTATTTGCTTCAAGAATCAATGAAGGTTTATACATCCAAAGAGGTTTATATATCTATTACACTTTTAAATTGTAGGTTTAAACTATGGATTCTCTGTGTTTGTGTATGTGTGTGCGTTTGCATGTGTGGGTGTGTGTGTGTGTGTGTGTCCATATGCATGTTACAGTTTACTTATTGAATGAATGGGGTCATATATATGTTTGACAAAATTTCTGAGAATTGGATTTTGCTAACTTTATGCCCAAGCTATCATTTAACACATCTAACAGCCTTCTCTGTCTTGTGTAATTTCTGTACATTGATAGAAGGACCTTGAGACTTTAGTAATTTGTTAAGTTTATTTCAAAGCGCTATTCTGATTTCAATTAACTGTCTCATTTCTGTGATGTTAGCAAACACTTAATATTGTTTAGAACCATCCTTTAACTAGGGACTGCAAAATTACGATATTTTTATTTTAAAATTCCCTTTTACATACAAAATTACTTGATAAAGAGAAGCTATCTGGTGTAACCAGCCCTTTGGTTACTTTGAGGTTCCTTTTTTATAGGAAAGGCAGAAAAACTGGAATCAGTTTACAAAGTAGAGTTTCACATTTAGTATCCTCCTACAATGACTGTTTTCTTTAAGTATCATTATAAACTCAGACATTAACACACATTTCATGTTTTTAATTTCAATTCAACTGCCATTCTTACTGATGATCAAATTGTCTGATCTTTGCTCAAAGGGAAGTGTCCCCTCATTTTGTGTCCTGAGTCCTTCTGATATAATTTAGTACTCTTTAAACGTTATCTTTCCTTGTGGTATGACAAAAAATTTCAGGATTATCTTTCACCTTTCTGTACCAAATCTGGGATTGGTATCTTTTTGTTTTTTTTTTTCCTGTGAATATCTTGTTCAGAGTAAGTATTGATTTATTTTAGATTATTAGTATAAACGTATATGTTAAATATTTAAGTACTCACTGTTAGAAAATAAGTAGAATATATGACTTGCAGATTGGTAGAAATCTATGAATTACAAAACTGCTCCATCAAATCCTAATATGGTGGGAATAAAAAATATAAGTGAAACAGAAAATATGAAACAAATGGAGAGACAAAATAAGAAAAAGCAACAGATTTAAATTTGTGAGTAATGGCAGGCACCTTAAAGGAGATAAAATAGCTGATAAGTAAACAAATATTTAGAGAGTGGATTTTTAAACCTCAGGTCTTTTGCTAATTGCTAGACACACATCTAAAATCTAGGAACACTGAAGGTTTTGTATTAAAAGATTTAAAAAAGAGATAATGATAATACTAGCAAACTGAAAGCTGTTCTGAATATATTATTCTATGTGACAAAATAGATACAAAGATTAAAACACATTATCTAGGTAAAGATTGTCATGATATAAAGATAAACACTTACAGTTAAGAATAAAATATAACATTATAAATTTATATATACCCAATAAGATAGTCTCAAAATGCAGAAATCTAAAATTAGAGATTTATAATGAAAATTCAATAAATCATAATCATAATAGATTTTAGCTTGCCTCTCTCAGTAAACACCACATTAAGGAAGAAAAGTCATTGAAGAGAGAGAAGATGAATAATTAACATGGAGAACACATGCCCAAAATAAAGGAAATACTTTTTCAGAAATTATCTCTTTTATACATGTTAAATAAACTTTTCCCTTGTACACATTTTATACAAACATACAAAATACTAGTTTCAAATAATTTTACAGACAATATCAAACAAATATTCAACAGAAACAATTATTTTCCGCAGAATCTTCTAGAGACTCTAGAAATATTTTTATGAGTTTGAATAGCTGTAAAAACATAGAATCCAGTAATTTATACTACAAGATTCTAGAGTGACATATCTAATTCTTACGTTTCATGAGAGGCAAGGGCTATATCAAGTTTTTGTCTATTTCCTCTACCTCTTCTGAATAAGTCAGCCATTGGTAGCATACTGCCTGCTCTTTCATCCATACCGTTACAAGGGAACACTCTATTCCTGAAGATTTGGGGAATAAATTAAAATCAGGACTGTGTTAGAAAAGATAGCTATTTGGAGGTGCAAAACATAAAGACTCTTTTGGACTAGACAGTATACGGTCTTACCCTTTAAACAGTTGGATTTCGGCAGTATTTTGTCATCATGAGGCTCACCTAAATTGTGGTGCAGTTTGGGTTTTACTGGACATGTGGCATTAGGTATTAAATGCCAAACAAGCAGCCTTTTCAAGTTGGCAAATCAGTACATTTTATGGCATATTTGGCCATAGCCTAGTAGCTATTTCACACAACTATGTGCATCAGATTTTAAGTGCTGAACTCAAAAGAAAAAAGTTGAAGATCTCACATAAGTAAAATCTAGCATCTCAGAAAAGATAAAGAGATGTTTTTCTCAACAACTACCCAAAGGTCATTGCAGAATAAGCATATTTACCAGTCACTTTGGCCTCAGAAAATGTGTGATTCATAGTGGCCATCTTAACCAAATGAAGACTTCTCTAGAACGTCGATGTGGAACAACACAGGTGCAGCTATGTCTGGATAATAAGCTTGTGAGAGATAGTATCATATTTTTTTATGTTTGTGGAGCAGCACGGTATTTGCCATACTAAAGGTTGCTTGTGTTACATGTACTGATAACACTCGTGCAGTTTTAGCTTAAAATTCTCATTGACTGTGATAGGCAGAGTTCACGTCTTACAATTCATTGAGTCGGTTGAATAGGAAACAAAGGCCCTTCGTATAAGCCCTGATGTTCAGGACCACCACCACTCCATTACCAACCAATGAACCCTTCAAATAAAATCTCTGTGGTGCAACTTCTCTAGAAGCCAAGGATTGGTTTGTTTTCTGAAATGGCAGATTTTGGACTAATGCTCTGATTTCTAATTATCTTGGGTACCTTATTAAGTTTTTCTACTCTATGCAAACAAAGCAAGGCACAGATAAGAGCAAGTTCTAATAGAGCTGCTTAGAAAAAACAGATGGACACAAATGCACAAACACAAATCATGTGTGTGTGTGTCTGTATGTATCTGTGTGTCTTTGTGTTAAAAGTTTTTAACTTTTGTTAAAGACATTGTGGATATCGCAGGTCATGTTCACTAGAAATCGGGCTCTGTGAGGTATGGTCTCATGAAGATGGGAACATATATCATAAAGATTGCTGATCTCCTGACACAAATGGAATGGTTGTAGCCCTGTTGACTATATGCTGAATAGTTAAGCATGGAGATTTAATAAAATAAAGTTCTAGGAGAATTATAAGGGTGTACTTATTTCTAAATTTTTACTTATATTCTTAAACAGAAGGAACTTAACTTTAGTAAAGCTCACAATCATGCCAACGATGAAAGGAATAATTTATTTGGACTTTTTAATTATTATTGATATGAATGAATATGTTTCTGACCTCAGAATATGGGTAGATTTATGATAACAAAAATAGAAAGCCATATAATAAAAATTAATTGTTTTATATTAAAATTAAGATGTTATACCTATAAAAAAGGATCACTGAAAAAATGAAAAGCAAGAAAAATTGAGAAAATGTTTATAATATATGTAACTAAGGATTGATATCTTGATTATACAAAGAGCTCTCAAAATTCTATAAGAAAGTTAAGCTACCTGATAATGAAATGGGCAAAGGAAATTGATAGTCATTCCAAAGAAGAGGAAAGATGAATGGCCAATGAAATATTAAAAGATGTCCAAACATCATTTTAGTAATACAGAACTACAAATTAAAATATAATATAATATCATTTCATTAAAATTTAAAAACTTAAAATTCAAAAAACAGTTTTACCTAGTTCCAACAATATGGAGCAAAGGAAATAGTACATGCTACTGTGGTGAGACTATTCATTGATGCAACCATATGGAAAATCACATGGAATTATGCATTTAAAATGTGCACTCTACAAATCCACCAAATTCACTTCTAGATATACATTATACACATTCTTGTGTATGTACAACATAAGTAAAAGAATGTCCACATGAGTATAGGTAGCAGTAACAGAACCCTGGACACAATCCAAATGCCAACAATACCAGATTAGATAAATATTATATAGTATACCTATTACAAGGTCTACTATACTGCAGTAAGAATGCATACACTATTACTTATTGCAAGACTTCAAATAATCTTTTAAATGTAGTTTTGATTGCATCAAAAAAAAAGGCTAGATATAAATTTAAAATGTTCACATGGAGAAAACATTTTAAAAATCTCTTGATCAGAAGTGGACTTCTGTAAATGAAAATTTAAACCATATTTTTGGATAAGTTGACAGCATAACTAAAATGTCAGTTGTGCTTACATTAATTCATAATTTAATATTAGCATAATTTTGCCAAATATAATAAGAATTAAATTTATATACTGAATTAATGTGTTAGGTATACTTCTATGATTTTAACATAGATTGATTTGTGTCATCCTCCAAATATTCCCGATAGGAATATCGGGAAAATCACTGTTTACAGATCTGCAAAAGTATTCAACTCCTAATCTGTGCCGTTAACCACAATATGCTAAATCTGTGACTAAAAAGAAATAAATATCATGTTTTCTTTTTCCTTGAGGTGGATAGTTTCTAATCTATAAATTGTAAAATAAAGAATTAAAACTGTTCAGAAGTGTTTTGTAAAAGAAGATTAAGAGGGGTGGAATAGCCTTTCCTAAACATGTTATAATTCTTCCATAGTTAAAATTTGAATGTGGCGCATACAGACAAAAAAAATTGAACAGAATAGAAATTGCAGAAATGGACTCAATTATACATAGTGTTTTATTGTTGAAGTAGAGGTCTGTCTCAAGTCATATGGTAAATTTAGAGTTTCTGAATAAGTGTATTTAGACAGTGGAAAATTTTATCTCATACTCCACCGCATTGTACATCAGAATAAACTCCAACTAGGTCAAAATTAAATTAAAAATATGAAATAATGAAAGTAGCAGAAGTAAATATAGGTACATATTTTAGGAAGGAAAAACAAAAAAATCTGGCACAGTATAAGCACATTTAGAGTACAACACACAATCTGGAGGTCATAAATTAAAGATTGATAAATGTTACTACATTTAAATCTGAAAGACAAAATTATATAAGCAAATGAGAAAATAAATGCTATATTGGAAAAATATTGTAGCTCTTCACAGACAGACTGATGTCTTAATATACACTGGACTCCAAAAAATTAATAAGACAAACTCAAAATTCAATAGAAAAAAGGAAAGGATATACATGGAGATTAATGGACATACACTGAAAAATAAAAAGAAATGGTTTGAAACATATAAAATATACTCTCATTTATGATCAGATAATTGCAAATTAAACTACATTGAGATGCAGTTTTTTTCTCTGATATTGAAAGAAATACAAACTATGACAATATACTTATTGGCAAGATTGTAGGGATAGTCTTTTCACTAATATCGGGGATGAGAGTAAAAATGCTACAATGCCTTTGCAGCGTATTTTGGGAAAATGTGTCAATTAAAAAGGCATTTATTTCTCCACTCAACCCAATAATCTGAATTCTAGGAATTTATTGTCTGTGTATATTTGCAAGTTTATAAAGTAACATTCAAGACCATTTGTTCCAATATTATTTATAATAATAAATAGTAAACAGTATTGGAAATAGTAGTCCATCATTTTTATCATTTCCATCAATTCCACCGATAGAGGATAATTTCTAGAAAATATTTACATTGTACAAAATCAAATACTATAAAGCTACCTACATACGGACATGGAAAGATTCCCCAGGATAATACTGGAGATATATATAAGAAATTATTAAAACGTTTACTTGTGCCAAAGAGACAATTAAAACTTCTTATTTTTGAATCATGTAAAATATGGCCTTGTTGAATAAAACTATAAACAAAGGTAATTTTATATAAGGTTTTTATATTAATGAAAACATTTAGTTGGTTTGTTAGCAAGGAATTTCTACTATAATTATATTTGCAGTTTTATGATTTTATATTTTATATGTCCAAAATGACCACGGCTGTATTTTATTTTGTGATTTTTAAGCCATATGTGCTAATAAATTAGTTCTCAGATTCTTTATTACCTTATACTGTGTATTAATGTTAGTTTAGATTCATGGTTCATATGCATGTCTAACAATTATCTCTAATGCTCCAACAGATTTATTCGTTCTAATCCAAATCTTACTAAGATTAGAAAATAATAAAATTTAGCAGTGAGCTTAGTGACAATCTATTCTAAAAGCAGGTGGGAAAACGTAATTAGAAATAAGTATCCTTGAACTGGAATAATTATTGAGATATCAACTAAGTCATTCCTTAGGCATAAAACAATTATAGAGACTAACTGTTCTTTTAAATCAGTGGCAAGCTAAGAGTATTTTGCTACTTCGATTGGCTAAGGTACTTCACTTAGTTATTTTATCTAAATCTTGAAGATAAGCTCTAATTTTATTTCAGAATTGAGAAAGATTTTGTATTCATCACCTCACTTATTCTAATGAAATATAGGTATTTTCTTCTTTGGCATACGCATGTAAGACAAATATTTACTTGTGTTATGGTTAACATTTGATTATGAATAGATTATTCCCATTTCTTATATTACATGTAATACTGGCCTGACAGCTGGAAAGTATGTATTTTTATGTTCATGTTTTTCATAACATAGTGTTGTTTCACAGGGGATTTATTTTGATTGAAAATGATGCCCCATAATTTTCCAGGTATTTTTGCCAACATCAATCAGGTACATTTATATGGGAACTTAAGTTAGCAATGGCTGATGCCCAAGAATATCTCTGTTCCTACCAGGATTTTGAAAAGAAAATTATTAGATCCCGCCTAATGTTAAAGAAGTTCAGTGCAGTTATTTCGATAATAATGTAACCAACCACTCCAGTCAAGACTTTGGCTTGATAGTCACATTTTACATCTAAACATGAACCTGGTATCTTCTTATTTTGTTGATAAAATGTGATGTAAAAGTTTGTTTGTTAAGTAATGGCTGTGAAAGGGAATGCGTTTAGTCTGTCTTATGACTGTCACAGTTGCAATGCTGAGAGCAGTCAGCACCTGTTTTTTGGTAATCACATCAGTTCTTTCTTTCTTACTGTACAAATCCAAATGGTAATCACTTTGAAATTCTAGAATAAAATGCTGATAGATAGGAGACCTTGTCATCACCCTGGAAAATCATCTGCCTCTTAGTATTTGCCACTTAATTAAAATAGCATCTGCAATAATGGAAGGAGGGTGCTGAATATACTCTAGGAAACAAATGCTGAGAGAAGCCTTGGCGCCTGTGGTTAGACAAGCACTATTATTTATTAATCTATGGATTGCAGAGCCCATGTATCAGAGTACTTTATGACAATAGAATCAACAATATAGCATTGAAAACAATAAAAATCTGAGAAGGTATGCTCTCCTTAAACAAAGAATAGCAGTAATGCCCTTTTGATAGAAAACTCTAGAAGCATTGAGCTTCTTGACAAATACCACATCCAGAATTTTAATTCTCAGGGAAATTAAATTGCCTTAGATGACCTTCGATCAGTTTTAAAAGAGGAAAAGTTGTAATGCTTTAAGCCACAGTCCATTTTGGATTAGCCAGTTTATTCTAAGCCTTAATGGTTATATTTCCTATGTCAGTTTTATAAATACATCTGAAATTTCTATCAGATTTCTGTAAATGTACCCATCATTTTTGTCCACACTAAATATATAAAATTAAATTAATTTTTCAACTCAGAATAAATTTTATTATCTTTAAATAAGAGGTAAATAGAATATTTTGGGTTTTCTTTTTAAACATGTTGGGTGTGCTCAGAGCCTAGGAAAAAATGAAGGAAAGAAAGTTATTGTTTCAAAAATTTTAATAAAATCACTGAAAAACAATTAATATGAAGTTTAGTTAACTTCGTATAGTAGCTGTATCTGAAAACATTCTGTTCTTGTGAAATATTGAAGGGGATATGATTGTTGTCTCTCCAAACGCTATTTACAATATCATGGTACATCTTTACTCCTATGGCTTCAAAAAATTCAGTCCAGAAAATAAATTATTTAATAACTCAAAAGGAAGAAAAAACACAACTTTGTTTTTTTACCACTGGAAATAAAGGTACTATCTCACAGAATAAATTAAAATGAATGAAATGATTTTTTTTTCAAATTTTATTTCCATATTCCCTTAGGAAATTATTAAGATTGCATGAAAACAACTCCTATACATCAAAGTTAGGGAGGTCCAATGTCAAGAAGGTGGCGATATGGGAAAATTAAAAACAAAATAACCTAGAATTGGGTATATTGAAATACCAGTACTTGAAAAAATATTGATGTTAATTAATAAATACCCTTTTTAGAAAGTTGGTTCAAGGTGATTTTTGAGGTATTTTCTTTTTTAGAAAGCTTGCATAATGAAAATATGTTATCTTCTTAGGTATTAAAGTCAGCATTTCTTCAAATGGATAGACAAACTCTACGCCTGTGTCTAACCTTCTGATTGCTGTGCCCTGCAAAGTGGTATTTTATGAACAAATTGGGCATAGAACTTGAAATATGTAAACAAAAGTTGTATAATTTGTTTCTGTTTTTAATTTGTCAGTTTCTTTAGTATGATTTTGAAAATGAATTAGAATATAAAAACATTTGATTTGTGTTTTAGTTTTACTTCAAATTTGGCAACAAATAAAATAAAATCCTCAAAAATTAATATAATTTCATTTAACAAATATTTATTGTTTGTCCTCCAGCATTTAAGGCACACTGCTAGAAACGGGAGAAAGGGGAATATCGGTTTGATTTGCCACTAACTTTTACCCTGAAGCTCATTAGAAACATAAAAATAATAACTATAAAATGATGTAATAAGCCAAACTTTAGTCTATCTGCTTACATTGGCATAATCCTTAGTGATACTTGGACATTCTTTACTTCTGGATAATGATACTTATCTTTAAAGGAGGAAATTCTCATAGCAAGAAGATAAATCATGTGTAACCACGTCCTCAGAATGGATTGGAAAGCAGACCTCTGAGGCAGGCCCATTTAAAATAGAAAAATATCAATTTTACATGAGACTGAAGAAGTGAAAAATATATCTTCCTGAATTAAAGTTAAACAAAAGATTTTATCTAAGGTCAAATTTAGAAAAGTAAGAAGGCCATATGTATTCACTTAAATAACTCGGAAATATTCTTGGAGAATGTTGTGCAGGGGCAAGATTGGGGAATGTCTTGGTAGTCAACAAGCCAGACTTTTATAAGAATTATGCACTTGCTATCAGTGTAACCCTGAGCAAGCCTCTTAGATGTCTGATGATCAATTACTTTAATTGTAAAATCATAGTTTTGCAATAAATGACCTCTCAAAATCCATTTTCCTCTGAAAATAATCTATTATTATGACCACCGTAACTCCCCTCTTCAGAAAAATTAATTAAAAAAAAACAACTTATCCACATGCATTCAGGAAAAGAATTTAAGGAATAAAGGGCAATTTACAAGTAACTTATATACAAATTATTATAACGAAGGGCTATTTGTAATAGTTAATAATGGAAATAAAATACATACATCATAAAAGGACATTGAATTAATAAATTATGATACATCCATACCATAGAAATAATGTGCACGTATTTAAATTATATTTTTCAATAATATTTAGATACAAAGTAAATTTTCACAGTATAATGTTTGATCAAATATATATTTATAATTTTTGTTAAAACTATATGATCTTAATGTATTTAAATAACTATATATATATGTATATATATATATACGCACACATAGACATATATTTGTGTCAGTAAAAATATTCATAGCTAAACTCATACATAGCTCCCCTCCAAATAAACCTAAGATCAAAATATAAAAAATGTTATATTTATCACTAAGGAATTCATAGATATGTATTCTTCATTGAAGCTTTCTGTATTTTTTATTTTTCTATAGTACGTATACACTTTATTTTTAGATATAATTATTATTATTTAATTTTTTCAATATTTAATGTTTTGAGCATTTACTCTATGAAGATATTATGTGAAGGGTATTATATCACTTTTTCACAACTAACTCCGTGATGTATAGGAACTGGAAGGTATTATGCTGAGTGAAATAAGTCAGTCAGAGAAAGGACAGATATCATATGTTTTCACTCATATGTGGATCTTGAGAAACTTAACAGAAGACCAAGGGGGAGGGGAAGGGGAAAAATAGGAAAAATAGTAAATTATTTTTTATCACATTTTACAGCACAGTAAATTGAGGCTTAAGGAGATTGTTCCACTTCACATGGAATTAAGATCCATCCTTTAAAATGCTGGATGGAGTTTCAATGCAAACTATTTGGTATTTAACAAAAAGTGGAGTAGAATTGTATGTAAAATATTAATCAAGGTTCAAGTTTTTTTTATAACAAGAACAAGGTTTTCATGTATCAATTGCAAGATGTTATAATAAATAATTGGTTATCAATATAGGATAGAGAACATTAGAGGGGATATGATCATTTGTATAAGAAATAATAGTAATGAGGTCCAGTTTTTCTATTACTGTGTATGATGGATGAGTTAATTCCTCAGATTAATGAACCAAGTCGTTCTTTTGGCTAGAACTAATGAACTAGAATGTTTTGCAGACTTACTATTGTAAGGTAACCATCCTCTGAAATAGATATGAGCCTTGATGACAGCAATCATATGTTAAATGATCATGGCGAAACCTTACCTGAAGTCACTAATTTATTTTTTCCCCTTAAAGGAGTTTGAAAGATCATGGAGGAAGGGGTTAATGGACTATAGCTAGGAAACCATAGAAAATTACCTAGTTTGAAAACAGAAGAGATTTATTTATCATTGAGGAGGATCATAATTATAACCAGGAATGCAGCTTGACAATATTATTTATTAATTTGAATATACATTCATCAGCTTTTGCCCATTCTTTACTTATATCATCTCAAGTACATAGAATAACACAGTGACGGTAATATCAAATGGGATGCTCTTCTCTATGAAGAAGAAAGTAGAATGATGGAGTAATAATGAATGATAAAGAAGTCCCTGACCAATATGGAATGGGAAGGGACATCAAAACATCTGATGAATGAGACATTATATTGGTACTTAAACATGATTCGCAAACTTTTCTTAGCAGTCTCAGGGGATATTTCAACCTCAAAGACACCTGGACAATGGATATTGTTAATATTGTGTTCCATCGTCCATGCATAATCCATCAACTATAGAACTTACAAAAATGAAAATAGCCAAAAGAGGACGAACAACGTTACTATGCTATAAAAGATATCTTGACCATTGTTTATTTATACTGCCCAGGTTTCCAGAAAAAATGGTGCCTACTTTAAATTGTGCCTGAGTCTCATGTCAGATAATAAAAGACCTCCTGTATATTTGCATGTGGAACCATATGGCAGCTGGTAAAAAAAAAAAAAAAAATAGAATTTAGTACAGAAAGTACAGCTAGTGAAGTATATAGAGCAAACATTTTGTTTTGCTTTTTAAGATATGCAAATATCACTCATGAATCTAAAAAAATGACAAATTACTTAACAAAAATACAGAACCTGCTATACACCAGGCATTCTTCTCAGTTTTTATAAACAATAACTCAGAGTAATCCTGATAAAAATCCTGATAGTATCAGAATTATTATTCCCATTTTACAGATGACAAAATAAGAAACAAACAGCAGTTTAGAAACATGCCAAGTTATATAGCTGGGTCTGGTTGATATGGGTTACAAACCATATGGTCCAGCCTCAAAGTCATTGCTTTAATCACAAGACTTTTCTGTGTCCCCATGAGTTTAACAACATCTTAGTTGATTGGACTACTAGTAGAACCACCTGGGTTTCAACTCCATTTCTACAGTTTACTAGCAAATACTGGCTTAGTCACTTCAGCTCCTGTTAGTCTTAGTTTCTGTATATATTAAATGGAGATCATAGCAGTGATCTAATTACTTGTCATGGGGGAAAAATGGGGTAATACAGGAATTATGTTTTGTTTTTCCTCCCCTTTTCCAATACCAAAAAAAAAAATGGAAGAAAGGAAAATGGAGTGATATTTCTTGGAAAAATACATCTGGTCATCTAGATCCTTTTCTATTCCATGTCTACAGTTGCCATTGTTCTTTTTTATTAAGATTATCAAATATTTCCTTAAGTATAGAAATCTCAAGATGATGAGCTTGTGAAGTTTTCAGTTTACAGGAAAGCATTATGTAGTTACTGTGACTCAGAGTCACTGAAATCAGTAAACATCTGAGCAGAAAACTATTACTCTGTGATCATGACATAAGAAGTGTGTGGCCATGTGGGATTTAGGTTACTTTACTTACATAGAGTTCAAATTCTTGCACCTTTTTCCTACCTGCTTGGGACTGATGTTTGAGGGTTTTTTTTTTGCTTTTGTTTTTGTTTTGTTTTTTGGATATCCTTATAGAAAACCTGAGGAGGGACAGCCTCAATAGAATAGAATCTCCCCTGCATTCTATACAAGCGAATTATTAAGGTGATCAGGGCACTATTTTCCCAGCCTTCCCATATCTGTCAGGAAGCCTTCCGTGAGTCATTCTTGGACAAACAAGGGGAGAGCATCTTTGACTTCCTACATCTTTGGCAATTGTCTTTCACTTTTTAGTTTCATCTCAAGACTTCCCTATCTTCTTAATGATCAATGAATTCTCTCTTATTACTGAAGCAAGTCTAGATGTTGCTGTTTTAGTTTCATCTTTTATCTATCTTCTGTTGGCTTGCTGAACCAATTTTCACTTAATTGATTATACATTCTCTACTGTTGATTTAACATTGTGGCTTTCCCTTTAATAAACTAGTTCCTTCAAAATGTTTTTTTTAATAAAAATATGTTATACTAACTTATCTCAATTGTAACCTGGAATTTCAATAATTTATCTCTTACTTACATGAAAGATAGTCTTCTTTATGTGTTCTCCCTCCAACTTGTTATGTTTCCTATCACTATTCATCTATTTTATTGATGCATTTTCTTCATTATTTCTTAAAAGGAATGTATTCTTGATCTGTAACTGATGACATAGTTAGGAAATTTATGCTGTTGTTTGCTTTATTGACTTGTGTATTTCTTTTTTCATGCTCAATTGGGTAGTTTTAAAAAATTATATTCTTACATTTTCCAGTTCTATAGTGTAATATCCTGTTTCAAGAAGCACTAACTCAGCTGATTTATGTATTTCATAAGTTCTGTCCTTTTCCTGATTATTCTCTGCTTTTCAGGTAAATAAACCAATTTAGTATCCAGACTGCTTGAACACTGTATTCTTGCGTTTCCTCTCTTTGTCACTCTCACTTATAACAGTATCACATATGTATCTTTTTCCAGTATATGTACTTATTTCAAATATATATTAACTGCTTTTAATCTCACAATTTACACTTGATTACCACTGTGTTTCTGACAATGAATAGCTTGAAGTGGTTAACTCCCCCCCCTCATTTTTGGGCAGGCCTAACTTGCATGTTTTCTGGCAGTTTTTTACTCCCTTCCCTGTGAAATATTCACATATACAATTTCATAAGGTAAACATCAAAAATAGCATGACAGAAAATGTAGTGCATTTGGCAATTGACCCCTGACATTTAAAGCTCCAGCTGGCTAGATATGTGCACTCATTCTGGTCACTTGTCACTTACAGATTTTATAGTTTTTGAGTTTCTACTTAAAGATATTAAATAGACAAAGTCCTTCAAACATCAGAACTACTGGGAGAATCTTTCCAACTTTCTGTTATCCATCTGCTTAGTCATTGTCTTCTATGCAAGTATGAAGAAAAAAATCTTTGTAATCACTAGAGGGCATTTTATTCGTTATTCACCTTAGTGCACATATTATCAAGTGTCTTTCAGGAGGACATATATATGTGGTTTTCCAGATCAGTTATTTAACCACAATTCTGTATTTAATAATGTTTTGCGTCGGTGTTAATGTATGAATGCCCTGTTTTTGAAAAAAAATATAGCATTGGGAACAATAATTATTCAAAATTTAAACATTTTGTTTTACTCTTATACTATATGACACTCTTTGGAGACTTCTTTATTTGTTCATTAGAGGAGGTAGCACAGCTGTAAAAATAGTCCCTCTGGGAACACTGTGAAATTTCTGTTGAAATGGAGGAAATAAGTGGGTTTAATTGATCAATGAATTTATGACCACTCATTTTCTGTAAAAAAAAAAAAAAGTCTCTGGCAATGACACAAGCAAAGACAATAACCAGCACAAAGACCATTTCTGGAGATTTTGACTCTATTTACCTTGCTGTAATGTAACATCTTTTTTTCTTAGACACTAAGATTGTATTAGTTACTCTAGTGTCTTAGATATGCTTTGTTTTTTTGCTGAGTAGTTTCATTGTATAAAATCCTTATTTTATTCTGTAACAAACAAAATTTAGAGAGACTCAGTAATACCTTTGATTTTCTGAAAAATGTGTACTTTCCATTAAAAGACTATAATTTTCTTTGCACCAGAGTCTTTAAGAGACAACTAGGTACTTTTCAGGTAGTTTTTCCTTTCCAGCCTTAAATTAAGAAGCAGTGCCTCCCTTAGAAGTCTGTAGTAAATTTCATTCTCAAGATGTCTCTTCTCACCTATTCTGGAATTTGGGAGGTGCAATCACAATAACAAACTCAGCATCAAATTGATCATGACAGTAAACATTTTGATCATTTGCTTTATATCAAGTCTCTTAAGTGCAGATGCTACATGTGTGATCAGAAAAAAAGTGTCTGTTCTTCCAGAATGGGTGATTTTTAATATGAACTTTTTCAGTTGTCTCAATCCTCAATGACTCCCTCTTTTCCTTAGTTATTAGAATCGAAAAGAATCCACTTATAATGCTTCTTTATGTTTTTTGAAGTTGTTCGTGAAAAGATAATCTGAGTTAATTATTTTTTATAATTCCTACTTTCCTGTCTCTACATTGTTGCAGGAATTGGACAGGAAATTCTGGCATAAGAAATTCCCTGAAAACATTAAACAGATTAGAGTAAGGTAAAACCAATAGGATTATAACTTGAATATAAAGTGAGAGAGAAGGTGAAATAGAGTGGTAAGCAAAGTACAGAGAAAGAAAGAAAATTGGAATTAAAAATAATTTATAGGAAGAGTAGTAATTTCTATTTCTGGGTAGAGCTTTTCATTATAATTAGGATGAATCTATATTAAATAGATAATAACATCTGAATAATTTTTGAGGCTTATCAAAATAGAGAATGGTCAAACTAGCCCATCATAGATGGTGTATAGCCTATAATTTAGAAGGATATTTGCAGTATAAATAGTTTAAAAGAACTAGAATAATATTTTGTCACATGTGAAAAGTATATGAAATGTAAACCAATTGACCATACATGTTTGGGTTTATTTCTGGATTCTCGGTTCTATTCCATTGGTCTGTATGTGTATGTTTTCACTATGACCACACTATGACCACTGCTATGTTTTGAGTAGTACAGCTTAATAGTAAGTTTCGAAATTGAGCATTTGAGTACCACAACATTTTTTTTCAACGTTCTTTTGGCTGTCTGGGGCCCCTTGTGGTTCCATATGTATGTAGAGATCAACTTTTTCATTTTTGGTACAGTTTGCAGGTGCTTGAGTGATCAATAGGAGCCCTGTAGGTACAGAATTGTGTGTTTTGATATAAATATTCTATGCCACCTCTTCAACCCTCTCAACCACTTGGGTGTAAATAGGAGCACTCATCAATTGCTTCTCTGAACCTAATTTTGTACCTCTGGTTGTTAAATATGCAATATCCAACAATTTTATTGACCTCATCTCCAAAAAGTATATATTCCCCTGCTACAAATACTTAACCTAGAGAATCCAATGGAGTGTGAAGTTATTTTCTGAACAACATTGTTTAAAAGATAATCCCACTTCCCTGTATATCACTGTAAAAGAACTTTAGAGTATCTATTTGTCTCTGCTCACTGTCACACATGGTACTTAGTATTATACCCTCTGAATAGTTGGAATGAGGAATAGGAATGTTTTTTTCCTCACTTAAACAGTAATTTCCGTAACTGAGAGATTATCTTTAAAATTGTAATCTTGTGTATAAATACTGGCAATGAATATGACATAAAATGTTCCTTCCTTTGAGGTAGTTTGCTCAATTTAGTTTCAGAGAAAAAATATAACAGACTGCTTAAGAAAGAGTTTCTGCCTTGATGCGTTGATGAAGAGTCTCCACATGTCAGCTGTAGTTTCCACTTGCTTTTCCTTTGCAGATATAGGTGACAGTATTTTATTTTTATAAAAATTGAAAATTATTTAATGGGAAAGTTGATGATATACCTGACAAGCTTTGATTGGTTGCATTCCAAATAAAAAAGCACATACATATTTTGTTTTTTTTTTTCTCAAGGACAGAAAGCAACACATGAGACATAACTATTCCTGTTTACCTACTTACTTATTAGACATTATAGGAGTATTAAAATGATCGAATAAAATATGGATTAATGTAATTAATTTGGACTATATATGTAAGGGAATCTCCAAGCATTATGATTATATAATCAATTTGTTACCACTATTTTTGTGTCGAATTACAACATTTTAGTCTGTTAAAAATTAAACTTACAAACATTTAAGAAAGGACATCAGTTGACTTTAGATATCTTTTTAGTTTGAGGAAACTACGAGGAAATGGGAAGATTATTTCTTTTATTTCATTCCAAGTAATTAGCACTTTAAGAAGCTGAAATGAGGATAGGTAAGAGAAAGACAGAAGTTGGCTCACATATTACTGAGAAAAATACATGATTTAAAAATAGAATTCAGAGAAGTCACAAACTGATGGTTTACAACATTATTCTTGTTTTTCTTATTGACAAAGAGAAGAAGTATAATCAAAGATAAAGTCATCATATTCAAACAATTAGATAGATTATTCCATCACTCAAAATGCCTATTTTTATCTATAGCTCAAATTATAAGTAATTTTCTTCTCAAATTATATTGAAAAAAAAAGATTTTACTGAGATGTTACAAATTTGCCTTATTCCATTATAATTTTAAATATTTCAATTTATCCTTGTAATGATTGCTTACAATTGAAATGTGCGATGCTAGCTTTTGGTCTGAAAATGGTGTCAAGCATTATGTCCTCCTGTTCCCTGAGTGAACAGTATTAAAGAACAGAAAAAAAACATAGGTATGAAATTCTTATCCCTTTAAAGTGCCCCCCCCGACACACACATGTGGATGTTGTCTCTTGCATGCATTCATTTTAATCAATTTTATTATATTTTGCAGCAAAAGATGAATTGGCAAACAAAGAATATCCAAGGTTAAATCCTAAATTTTACCCCATGTATTTGATTAAAATACAGTTGTTTAGAGAATATACAGTGCTTTTATTTCTCACACATATACCTCCTGCCTGAGAAAGGTGAGAGGCACTTGGAAAAGAGACATAAATATAGAATTGTAAGTGACTCTGCTTACCAAAGGAGTTGGTAAATGCACAGACAAAATAGCTACTATTGCCTGTAACTAACAGGCACATGTGCATTCCTACATTTGTATTTGTAACACTATCCATTTGATAATTCAAGAATTTGTTTAATTAATTTTGATGAACTCTATAATCAAAGATATAGTGACAACTCCTGATGAGAAAAAAAGGAAGGAATGGCACAGGACCAATTAAGATTGGTCCTAGCCTTAATAATGACAAACTTGCTTGTCATCGAACATATGGAAATAAAACTTTAGGAGATGAGATCATACCCAATAAGCATGTATATGTAAGTCTGGTAAATTTTACTAGCAAAAACTCTTACCAAGGTTAGTCTTCTTTACCTGGTCTACTGATTAGCTCTTTAAAATTTACATAAAGTAAATTTGGATTTATAATCTTTTTAGGAATCTGAAATACAATTTACCAAGTAGTGAGGCATTAGTCTTTAAAAAGCCCGTTGTTTTTTGTTTTTTGTTTTTTTTTTTTCGGTGGTGTAGGAGAGGTATTTTTAAGGTATTCTTAGAATAATTGAGCAATCATGTAGTATACTCATCGTTAGAATTTCCTAGGATACACGTCATTCCATTCATACCACTTTCTCTCTGACCTGAATACTTCTACTGCAGACGTATCAATCAGAGGTGCACTTTAACATTTATCACCTAGAAAAAGATATATCAGAGAAATTTAGGTTGTTTTAGAAAAGTGTGCTTTATCATTTTTTCATTAGACAAAGGGAATCTTCCTCTGTGGCATTTAAATGGCTTCTCTCTCATTTCTGCATGCTTGTCCTTTCCCTAGGGTACATCTTTCTCTTGCAGGCATTCTATGAACTTTAAGTTGCTCTGTCAAATCAAGTTTCATGAAAACACATGAGTTTTGATAAGACTTTATATAATCTATAGACTAATATAGGATTAAATTATATTTTCCTATTTTTCATGATTCCCTATCCTTGAATATAGTATATGTTTCCATCTTCAATGTTTTCTTTACATCTCTGATAAAAGTTTTATAATTTTCTCAATAAATATTATGAATACATATTTACATATGTCTCATAAGTACATTTAATTTATATTTCTATTTTACTTAGAATTTTAAAATTACCTTTGCTTCTTTATATTTCTAACATAGGTGATGCTGTTGAATTGTCTAGAAATCGTATTCTTCAATTGCTTGACATTTTTTGGATTTTTGGTTATTTAGGTATTTGATCCCTGAATAATGAAACTTAGATATTTTTCTTTCAAACTTGATTTTTTTTTTAAATATTTATTCCCTTTTGAGACAGAGAAAGGCAGAGTGCAAGTGGGGGAGGGGCAGAGCAAGAGGGAGACACAGAATCTAAAGGAGGCTCCAGGCTCTGAGCTGTGAGCACAGAGTCTGACTTGAGTCTCAAACTTACAATTTGCGAGGTCATGATCAGAGCCAAAGTCGGATGCTTACGGACTAAGGCACTCAGGTGCCCCTTTTCTTTCAACCCTTAACTACCTCTTTTTATTTATTCTATATTATTTTACTACCCATTATTCTTATGAATACTGAATAGAAATATCAGTAAATGTGAATTCTGTCTTGTTAATTTATTTAAAGGAACTGTTTGTCTCACTCTTAAATATGAAGCGTGGATGGATTTTAGAAAGCCACCATTATCTCTTTAAGGAGTTATTTTGTAGTTTTAGTGTATTAATTCATGTTGTCCTACCATAATATTTGGATTAACAAATTTTTACCTTTTGAAACTTTATTACTACTTTAATTGGATAACATAATTACTTAAAATCAGGTATTTCATTTTAAATCATTTATGCAACTACAGATCATTTCCCGCCTCCCTTTTTTTTTTTTTCACCAGCTTGCTCTCATTGATAACATGACTGGATAACATGACTATATTTTTGTGCTTAAATTATCTCCCATAAAACCAAGAGCATGTTCTCATGCTAAATATTTGGACTTTTTTATGTTCAACTCTAATATATAAGACAAAAGAAATAAGTAAGTGAAAATTTCTATGTTAAATCTTGTCTTTGTGGGAATTCTGCCATTCATTTCCTGTAAACTTGTTCAGTAAAGTCCCAGATAGTAAATAATTTAAACTTGGAGGGTCATATGATCCCTGTCTCAAATATTCAAGTAGATTGTTGCCATACAGAGCAGTATACAATATTAAATGAGTACGGCTGTGTTCCAATAAAACCTTATTAGGGACACTGAAACAACCATTGAATTGAAGGAAGAAACTGATCATTCTACAATAATAGTTGTAGATTTCATTACTGAACTTTCAATAATGGATCTAACATTTTGACAGAACTTCAAAAGGTAATATGGGATTAGATCAACAGTATAAACCAACTATATCAAACAGACATGCTGAACATTCCACACAGCAACAAAAAAGTATGCATTCATCTCAAATGCACATACTGCATTTTCCACGATAGATCATATGTTACCCCATAAAATACTTTTCAATGCATTTTAAAAGATTGAAATAATACAAAGTATGCTTTATGACTACAATAGAATAAAAGTCGAAATCAACAGCACAGGGAAACTGGAATATGTGTGGAAATTAAACAGACTCTTAACATAGCCTTAAAAACAAAAAGTCAAGGGAAAATCACTAGAGAAATTATAAAATACTTTGAGATGAGTAAAAATAAAATCTAAACATACCAAAACTTTTAGGATACAACAAAATCAGTGCTCAGAGAGAAATGTATAGCCATAAATGCCCACATTTAAAAAAAAAAACAAGAAAAACTTCAAATCAATAACCTAATTATATATACCATAAGGAACTAAACAAAGAATATCAAACTAAATCCAAGCAGAAGAAAGGAGATAATAAAGATTAGAATAGAGATAAAATAGAGATGAGAAAAGCAATAGAAATAATTAATAAAACCAAATGTTGGTTTTTTTGAAAAGATAAAAAAGTAATATATCTTTAGTGAGACTGAAGAAAATAAAGAATACACCATAACTAAAATGGTAAAAAAAAAAATGAATGCAGGCATTACTACTGGCCTTACAAAAACTAAAAGATCATGACAAGTTGTATGTCAAAAAAATTACATATCTAGATAAAATAGACAAAAATCCTAGAAACACAAAAATTACCAAATCAGATTAAAATAGAAAGTCTAAACATATCTATAACAAGTAAAGAAATTAAGATATTAATAGTCTCCCAACAAAGAAAAGTCCAGGACCAAATGGCTTCACTGAGCCATGTATTCTACCAAACTATAAAGAAGATTTAAGACCAATCAGACTCAAACTCTTCCAAAGATATAAAAGAGGAAGGAGCACTCCTGACACATTCTCTGAATCCAGTATTACTCTGATACACAAGATGCCACAACAAAAGTAGATAACAGTCTTTATTCATGATTAATATAGATAGAACAGTCCTCAACAACAACAACAACAACAAAAAACAGCAAATCAAATTCAACAGTACATTGAAAGAATGATACATCCTGAAGAAGTATGATTTATCCCACAAACACAAAGGTGATTCAACACAAGAAACCCAATTAATGTAACACATGACGTTAATAGAATAAAGGGAAAAAAAATCACATGATTATCTCAATAGATGGAGAACAAGGTTTGATAAAATCCAACCTTCTTTCATTATAAAAACTCTTCACCAAACTAGGAGCAGAGGGAGCTTCCTTAAAATGATAAAGTGCATTATCAAAAACTCACAGCTAACATCACACTCAATTGTTCTTTTATAGTTTTTATTACATGTTAATATTTTATCATATTTTAATTTTTGATTTAAATTCAAGTTAGTCAACAGTGTAATATTAGTTTTGGGTGTAAGATATAGTGATTGAACCATTCCATGTTAAACCTGGTGCTCCTCTCAAGTGCACTCCTTAATCCCCATTACTTATTTAACTCATCCTCCATCCACCTCTCCTCTGATGACCATTATTTAAAGAGCAAAGGGAAAAAAAGAGAGAGAGGCAAACCAGGAAACAGCATCACTCAGTTGTGGAAGACTGAGAACCTTTCTCCTAAGATCAGGAACAAGAAAAGGGTGACTGTTTTCATCACTGCTATTCCATATTATAGTAGAAGTCCTATCAAGAACAAATAGTCAAGTCAAAGAAATAAAGGGGGATGCACATTGAAAAGAGAGAAGTAGAGCTACTTTTATTCTCAGAGGACATGATGCTATGTAAGAAAATCCTATTGAACTTCCTCTTTCCCCTCCAATACACACCCAAAAAACACACAAACTACTTGAGCTAATGATCATATTAAGCACAGTTGTATGGTCAGTTGTTTTTCTATACACTATCATTGAAAAACTGAAAAGGAAGTAAAAATTAAAAATTCTATTTATAATGGCATTCAAAGAATGTAACGCTTGGGAATAAATTTAACCAAGGAAGTAAAATGCATGCAAGTTGAAAGCTACAAATCATTGCTGTAAGTGGTTAAAGACCTAAATAAATGAAAAGCTATCCGATGTTTATTGAATATAAGTCAATATTATTAAGATGGCAATATACCTCCAACTATCCGCAAATTCAGTACAGTCTCTATCAAAATTCTAGTGGTTTATTTTGCAGGAATGAAAAGGCTGACCCTTACATTCCTGTGAAATTATAAGGGGCCTTGGGTAACCAAAATAATATTGACATGAAAAACAGATAACTCACCCTTCCTAATTTAAATGCTTACTGCAAAGCTAGTATTATCAAAGTGGTGCGGTATTGCTATAAGCATGCATTAAGGACTAGGAGAATAAAATTGGCAGCCTAGAAGTCAATTTCAATGTTTATAGTCAACGGATTTGGTAAGAGAGTCAAGACCATTTATTGGGTAAGGGATTGTCTCTTAAAAAAATATAGGTTTGGAACAACTGAATCATTACATGCAAAAGAAAAAAATTTAGCTCTATCTCACTCCAGTAAAAAATGAATCAATAACATAAGAACCAAAACTATAAAACTATTTGAAGAAAACACATAAGTCTTTATGACCTAAGATTTGGCAATGGATTGTTAAATATGACACCAAAACTACAAGGAGCCAAGATAGAAAAATCGGACTTCATAAAAACTAAAATTTTTAGTGGCACCTGGGTTCTCAGTGGGTTAAGTGTCCAACTTCAGCTCAGGTCATGATCTCACGGTTGGTGAATTCAAGCCCCACGTCAGGCTCTCTGCTGTCAGCACAGAGCCCACTGTGGATCTTACCTCCCTCTCCCTGATTGTATTGATAAAGAGGATGTAGTATATATATGTGTATATATATATATATATATGTATGTGTGTGTGTGTGTGTGTGTGTGTGTGTAATGCAATATTATGTTATTATATAGAATATATTATTCCATAATATATTATGGGATATTACTCAATCAAAAATAATGAAATCTTACCACTTGCCCCTGCATGTTTGGAGTTAGAGGTTATTATGCTAAGAAAAATAATTCAGTCTGTAAAAAACAAATACCATATGATTTTATTTGTGGAATTTAAGAAACAAGACAAATGAACATAGGGCAATGGTAGAGGTAAGAGAGAAAGGGAAGCAAATCGTAAGAAACTAGTAACTATCGAGAGCAAACTAAGGGTTGATGGAGGGAGATGGTGGTGGGCATTAAGGAGAATGTTTGTGATGAGCACTGGGTGTAGTATGTAAGTGATGAATAACAAAATTCTACACCTGAAACCAATTTTACTATATATGTTAACTAGCTAGAATTTAAATTAAAACTTGAAATGAAGTCAAATGACATTACAAAGAAAATTAAGAGATAACTGACAGAATGGGAAAAACAATTTTCAAATTGAATATCTGGTAAAAACTTAATATCCAGACTGTGTAAAGAGTCTTACAACTTGTCAACAAAATAACAACCTATTTAAAAAATGTGCAGTGGGCTTAGGCAGATATTTCTCCAAATAGGATGTACCAATGGCCAATAAGCACATGAAAAATATGTAAAATCATTAGTTTATGGAAATGAAAATCAAAACTATCATGAGATAATTAGTTTACACCCTCTGGGATGGCTCTAATCAAAAAGCATAAAATAATGAGCCCTGGCAAAAATGTGGTTGAATAGCAATCCCAGGACACTGCTGATAAGCATGAAAAATGGAACAGCCACTTTGGAAAACATTTTGGTGGTTTCCCAAAAAGTTAAACATAGAAATAACATATGACACAGCACTTCCATTCCTCGATTTATACCCCAAAGAAATGAAAACATATGTTCATGCTGCCGAAACTTGTACAGAAAGATTTATGGCACCATTGTTCACAGTAGCCAATTTTGGAAACAATGTTCACCAATTGATGACTGAATAAACAAATCCTGTTATATATTTATGATATTCAGACAATGGAATATTATTCAGGCATAAAGGGAACAAAGTATTGATACATGCTACCACAAGGATGAAACATGAAAACATTTTGTTAAGTAAAAGAATGCAGATACAAAAGGTCACATATTTTGTTATTCTTTTATATGATATATCTGGAATAGGCAAATCCACAAAGACTGAAAACAGTTTCAAGATTACCAAGGCATGGATGGAAGGGAAAGTAACTGATTACATAATGGGTTCAGGATGTTTTTCAGAGATGATGATGTTTTGAAACTTGAAACAGGGAAGACTGTACAACATTGTGAGTATACTAAATGCCGCTGATTTGTGTGCTTTGAAATTGTTTACTGTTTGATTTGTGAATTTATTTTTAATAAAATTACTAATAAAGACAAAAATAAATAATGAAAATAAAGAGAATAAAACAATGTTAGAACAAGTCACAAATAAAAAGTATTAATATTTCATGTTAAATCAAATGGAAAGTAAGTAGTATTGGTAAGATTAAAATTTGGGGAAAAGAATAATTAAAAGTGACTAAGAAAGATTCAAAGGTCATCATAGTTTTAAACTTATTATATCTCAAATGATCTATTTCCAGAATAAATCACCAGTTTTAAAGAGAACAATAAGTGTACATGTCACTGCAAGAATATGTAAGAATATTATAATAGAATATTATATTCATATAATCTAATAGATAATATAGAAATTGTGTTGTTTATCTTAAAATGTAAATGAAAATATATTCTAACTTGTAGATAACTATTTAATGAAAAAAATAAGAAAGGTGATGTCAAATAACTTCTAAACACATATAAATTAGTCAATTAATTCAACTTTAAATGAAATTTTATTATTATGCTATTTAAAATATTTATAATTAGGTATAGTCTTTATTTTTTGAGAAACATTTAATGCTTATACTAACACCTTAAAGATTCTTAACACAAATCTATAATCAAATCTTATCAATAGATGCAAAAATTGTTTATTTCAAAAGTATAGTATAATATCCAATAATTTATGTAGGGATTATCATATTTATGCAAGAAATAGAATTAATTCCTAAATTAAGGACTTAAATTTATAATTAAAGTACAGAAAACATATATATTTTGTGCTATATACCATTGGACATTTTCACTCATTTCTTTTAAATTTTGTGTTTCCAATGTGAGCTTGTGACTTTCGGATACTTTACAAACATTCAGTATAATTTACAGACTAATAACTAGCAAAGACATTGAGTCCGTAATCAAAAAGATTCCCAATAAACAAAAGTCCAGGACCAGATGGTTTCACAAGTAAATTATGCCAAACATTTGAAGAAGAGTTAATACCTATTCTTCTCAAACTATTCCAGAAAATAGAAGAAGAAGGAATGTTCTCAAATTTATTCCATGAAGGCAACATTATCCTGATGCCAAAACCAGATAAAGACACCACTAAAAGGAGAACTACAGTCCAATTTCCCTGAAGAACATAGATGCAAAAATTCTCAATAAAATTCTAGCAAGCTAAATTCAACAATACATTAAAAAAATCATTCACCATGATAAATAGGACTTATTCCTGTTGCAAAAGTAATTTGATATTCAGAAAGCAATCGATGTGATACATCACATCAAAAAAAGAAAGGATAAGAACATATGATCATTCAATAGGTGTAGAAAAAGTATTCGACTAAGTGCAACATCCATTCATTATAAAAACCCTCAGCAAGAGGAAACACACTTTAATGTAATAAAGCCCCTCTATGAAAAACTCGAGGTAATATCATCCTGATTGGGGAAACACTGAGATCTTTTCCCTTAAGTCAGGAATAAGACAAGGATGTCCACTCTCACCACATTTGTTCATCATAGTACTGGAAATCTTATCCTCAGCAATCAGATAACAAAAGTAAATAAAAGAGATCCAAACTTTTAAGGAAGAAGTAAAACTTTCAGTATTTAAATGACATGATACTATATATAGAAAACCCTAAAGACTCCACGCATACACACATGCACACGCACGCACACATATATAAATACTGCTAGATATTCATATAGTCAGTGAAATGAAATACAGATATTTAGTAAAGTCACAGGATACACATTCATTGTACAGAAATCTGTTGCATTTCTACACACCAATAATGAAGCAGCAGCAAATAAATTAAGGAATCAATCCCACTTACAACTGCATACAAAATAATAAGATACCTGGGAATAAGCTTAATCAAGAAGTGAAAGACCTCTACTCTGAAATCTATAAAACACTGACTAAAGAAATTGAAGATGACACAAAGAAATGGAAAGATATTCCATGATCATGGATTGGAAGGATAAATACTGATAAAATGTCTATACTACACAAAGCAATCTACACTTTCAATGTAATCCCTATCAAAACATCAACAGCATTTTTCACAGAACTAGATCAAACAATCCTAAAATTTGTATGGAACCACAAATACCCTGTCGAATAGCCAAAATAATTTTTAAAAAGAACAGCAAAGACGGAGGCATCACAATTCTGGACTTCAAGTTATATTACAAGGCTATAGTAATGAAAGCAATATGGTACTGGTACAAAAATAAACACATAGATCAACAGAACAGAATAGAAAATCTAGAAATTAACCCACAATTATAATGTCAAATAATCTTCAACAAAACAGGAAATAATATCAGTGGTAAAAAAGAATGTCTCTTCAACAAATTGTGTTGGGAAAACTGGACAACAACATTCAAAAGAATGAAACTGGACCACTTTCTTACACCAAAAATAAATTCAAAATGTAGAAGAGACCCTAAATGTGAGACAGAAAATCATCAAAGATCTAGAAAAGAACACAAATAGTAATCTCTTACTAGCCATAGCAACACTTTCTAGATATGTCTCCTGAGGCATGGGAAATAAAACAAAAATTATCGGGACTATCAAAATAAAAAGCTTCTACACGGCAAAGGAAACAGGCAATGAAACTAAAAGGCAGTCTACAGAATGGAGAAGATAGTTGCAAATGACATATCTAATAAAGGGTTAGTATCCAAAATGTATGAAGAACTGATACAGTTCAACACTCCAAAAACAAACAATCCAATTGAAAATGGGCAGAAGACACAAACAGACATTTCTCCAAAGAAGACAGGTGGCAAACAGACACATGAAAAGATGCTCATCGTCACTGATCATTAGAGAAATGCAAATCAAAACTGCAATGAGATATCACTTCACACCTGTCAGATAGCTAAAATCACCAACACAAAAAACAACAGGTGTGGGCAAGAATGTGGAGAACGGGGAATCCTCTTGCCCTATTGGTGAGAATGTCAACTGGCATAAGCACTTTGGAAAACAGTATGGAGTTTCCTCAAAATGTTAAAAATAGAACCAGCCTATGATCCAGCAATTGCACTACTGGCTATTTAGCTCCAAAATAAAAAACAAAAACAAAACAACAACAACAACAAAAACACTAATTCAAAAAATACATGGACCCTATGGGGTGTCTGGGTGGCTCAGTCGGTTGAGCTGTCCACCTCTTGGTTGCCATGATCTGGCAGTTTTATGGGTTTGAGACCCACATCAGGCTTTGCACTGACAGTGTGGAACCTGCTTGGGATTCTCTCTCTCTCCCTCTCTCTACCTCTCCCATTCACTCTGTCTCTGCCTCTCTCAGAATAAGTAAACTTAAAAAAAATACATGCACTCCTATGTTTATAGCAGCATTATTTATAATAGATAAGATATGGAAGTAGCTCAAATATCCACTGATTGATGGATGGATAAAGAAGATTAGGAGTAATATATATAAATTTTATTGGAATAGTCTTCAGCCACAAAAATTAAGGAAATCTTGCCCTTTGCAAGGACATGTATGGAGCTAGAGAGTATAATGCTAAGCAAAATAAAGCAGAGCACGAAAAATACCAGATGATTTCACTCATATGTGGAATTTAAGAAACATACAAACAAGCAACGGGAAAAAATGAGAGAGAGAGAGAGAGAGAGCAAGAGAGAGAGAAACAGAATCTTAATTATAGAAAACACTGAGGGGAGGAGAGGGGAGTAGAGGATGGGTTAAATAGGTGATGAGAATTAAGGTATTTCCTTGTCTGGATGAGCAGAGGGTGATGTATGCAAGTGCGGAATCACTATATTGTACACCTGAAACTAATATAACACTGTTAACTGACTGGAATTAAAATAAAAACTTAAAAAAAAAACACTGAAAAAATTTAATGTAATTCTATGATTATTTTCACAAAGCTCATCTACATTCACTATTAATAGTATTCCATAAAACAGTATTGATTTTATTTTCACTGTTTCATTTATTATTGCTTGAATATTAATGCTATTAACTTTGTAATATTTGTTGTGTCTGGTCAATTTGCTGAACATTAAATGCATCCTATTTTCTTGGTAGTTTAATCATTTTTATTATTATTTTTAATTGTATCGTCAACATTGAATATATATTTGTCATAATGACGGAATGCTAGAATTCTATTTCCTTATTACCAAATTCTCTGTATTTTCAGAATAAGGTCATGTAATATTGAGGTAATATAAATTACAATGCTTGGTGATTATGTAAATACCTCTAACGTTTCACTATTGTAATTTATGATGGACATACTTCTTGTCTTAATTTATCGGTTCTCTGTGCAGGAGTTTGTTCAATAACTTTAGAGAATGTTCTAAATTAATTTTGTGCTTTATTGAACTTTATGGGAATTGCAGTGGTATAAGTATGTATATAATGGGTTTTTGTTTTGTTTTGTTTTTCTGGGTTTTTTTTTTTTTTTTTGGTGTTTTTAATATGCTAGCTGGTGCATGAAACAAAACCCAGCATTTCAGTTGATGTATGCAATAGAGGCTTCTATTTTACTCTTGCGGTAATCCAATATGGGTTTTTAGCGAACGGTTTTTCTCTACATGTGAATCAGGGATCCAGTGGCCTTGTACTGTATGCTTTACCGTGCGTTAGGGCCTCCGTTAGCTGGAAGGTCGCTTCAGCTCCCGTCCTTTTCAAGAGAACTATCCACTTCTTTCAAAGAAGATGGGAATGAGGTAGAACTGGAAAATGCAGTTCCTGGATGGTCAGTGTTTTTTCAGCAGCAACTGTTTATAGAGAAGTTGGAACATGAATGATTAAGTTTACTGCTAAAAAAGTAACTGCCTATAATTGATGAGACTTAGTTAAGCATCACACTCCTTCCTACCTTATTCATTTTTGTCTGTTTTTTTTTTTTGTTTGTTTGTTTGTTTTGTTTTGTTTTTTAATGTTTATCTTTGAGAGAGTGAGAAAGAGCCAGAACACGAGCAGGGGAGGGGCAGAGAGAAACTGAGACAGAATACAAAGCAGGCTCCAGGCTCTGAGCTGCCGGCGCAGAGCCTGGTTTCAGGCTCGAACTCACAGATCACGAGATCATGACCTGAGCTGAAATCGGATGCTTAACTGACTGAGCCACCCAGTTACCCCCTTAATCCTTTTTTTCAAACAGAACATAACACAGTAGTCCTCAAATACAGTATGTATAACCACAATTTGTCTCCTCTTTTTGTATTGATCATATTTTGTGAGATTTTTAGTGCCAGAGAACAAGGACAAAACCGTTAAAGATACAACAAATCTTTTTACCTAATATTAAATGCAGTTGATCTTGATAAAATATAACATACTTGGTTATAACCGAGTATCATAATGCAGTTATTTATTTTATATAAACTGACGATTAGTTAACTGTCTGTTTACAAATCTTCATGCGATTCAAATTCAAACTGTATTAATTTTTTATATAAAAAATCAATACCTATTTCTTGTAAAACAGAGTTTTGAATAAGTAAAATCACTTTGTATCATTTCAGTTGCTTTCTCTGTTGTAATAGACTAGAAAGATAACCCACGTGTATTTGCATATAGACGAACGAAATAATCTCAGACACCTCTGTTGAGTCCTTTGGGAAGACAGGAGTGAAAAGGATCCAGTTAGACTGGCAGGTTTACCTTGGAGGATTTGAGACCCACCACAATGATACTTAAACACAATAACGGTCTTCAAACTTGTGACAGGATCACTTGACAGGGCTGTCCACACAGGTAATCTGAATAATATAGACTTAATTGAGATTTATAAATATAAACATTCCTTTTTTTTTTTTTTTTTAATATCCCTAAGGACAGATTTGCCATGGGTATTATATACCTGCAGTGGTGACCAATGTAGGATCTGGGTCTTAAATTACTGCTTGTACCTGGTTGTAGAGCAAATTGCTTACATAAAAGGGAGCGTGAGGATTGAGGAAAACACAGTATGGCAGTTTTGTTAATTATTGTGGCCCCAAGCCTCTTGATAGTCAATTACTAGTATTTAAACCATTGAATGTAATAGGGACCTAGATGATTTGCTTCTCAAAAAAGTAGAAGGAAAATGAAATAGCTATTATATATTTAAGTGACTGCATTAGAGAAGACTGAAACAAATATGTACTCCCATGTCTTACTTGGCTTAAAGTAGTTGGAGAGGCTTTAGGAATTTTATAGAGTCTAAGATCAATATTGAAAGATACCAAGAGGGTAGAGAAATGATGAAAGGCTGTAGTAGTCAATGAAGTCATCCTAACGAAGGATAGAATAGAAAAGTGGGTAAAATTTGGAAAGAAATGGCGGATTCTATGGATTTCACTTCTCCAAAGATCTAGATGAAAAATAATCATGACATGTTCCCAGATTACTTTTAGTCTGTATTGCTGCTGTGAGGAAAGAAGTCTGGAGGGAATGGAAGATAAATTTAGATCTGTAGAAGACTGTCAGATTTTAAAAAGTCCTTTTTCTTTTTGGATGAATATTTGTGAAAATAACTAATATTTTAATTGCATTTTTTTTAAATGTAAGTAATACAGATAGTAATAAAATCATCCATAGTCACATCAGAAATAAATTGCCAGTGTTCACATTAATAGATGTCATTTTCTAGTAGCACTTTATTCTTAGTTATTTACATAATTGGAATCACGTTGTGCATGTATGTGTGTGCATGTGAATTATATAGTAACAATTATTTTGAAAGGACTGATCGATTGCCTGATAGCATCATACATTACAATACATACATTAAACTAACATTGGTCAAGTTACACAGAATTAAAAAGTTAATTGCATTTTTTTCCTTCTCTTCATTTCCGTTTCCCCCTCTCTCAGTCCTCTCTCTGCCTTCAGTTTTTTTTCCTCCCTCCCTCCCTCTTTTCCTCCTTTTTTTAAAAAAATATACAAATTCGTTGTTTATTTGGCTTTTTATTAGGACCATTCCCAAATTATTTTGAAGATAAGCTTAGAAGCTTAAATGACATAAATGGAAAGTTACCCAGCAGTGCCCTCCCCCCACTTTCCTTCCTTTCCTTCTTTCAGATGCTCCCTCTTCCCTCTCTTCATCTCTCCCTTGCCTACTTCCTTCCTTCCTTCCTTCCTTCCTTCCTTCCTTCCTTCCTTCCTTCCTTCCTTCCTTCCTTCTCTCCTTTCATTTCCTCCTTCCTTTCCTTCCTCCTCCCTTTGTTCCTTCCAGCTATTAGATATAATGTTAAAAGAATTATTCTCTAATTCATTTATTTTTCATTCATTTGAATAGTCTGTGGAAAATAATTATGCAAAACAGTTTTCACTACAGAGGAGCTTAAGAAACAGTAGAATGACCGAAGCATATGGTATGATTTGAAGGAAGCAAGGGTTCAAAGTTAGGGACATAAATTGAGGTCTGAGTGAGTCACAACTAGAGGTGAATATTCTCATGATGCTCCTTCCTCTTTTCCCTATCTAAATTTTGTCTCCTATTTTTCTTTCCTCCTTTGACTTTTTTTCTTGTAGTATTTGTTTGAGGATAAGCAGATTTATTGAGAGAAAAAGATCAAAAATGATAAATGGCTTTTAGTATTTTTAAGATGAATGTAGGTATCCCTACATAAAGAAAAGTAGTATGATAAACTACAAAAAAAATTAGGACTGGACTTCTAAATGCGCTAGGGCAATTTAGGGGGATCATAGTATCCTTTATCTCTCAATATGCAGTCAATATATAGAACTGAATCGACTTCTAATATTGCTTGCTTTTAAAAAAATAGCATCTTCTGTTACAGTGAAACCTAGATCACTACTTAAACACTTAAATTGAATCAGAAAGTTCTCCAACAAAAAATGAATGTCAAAAAAAATCTTTAAAATTATTATAATTGTACTTTCACAAATACAAATATAAAGGATCTATACTCTGTATCTCTGTATCTATACTCTGTATCTCTAATTAGCTTTGTGCCAGTAATTCCGTTGAAACCTCTTTTAAGAGTAGAATACAAAAAATATTTGTGAAAGGGTTTTTTTCTGATGCTCAGACTCATGTGATTTTTATCAACCTAACAATTTATTTGTTGTATCGGTTATCTGTGTCACTTTCATGTTATACCAGTAATTAATTTTAAAATTTGAGTAATTTTATACAATTCTTTTAACCTAGATTATTATTGGAAAATGTTTTATACAACCATTGTCAATTCTTTGTCTAGCCTAACTTAATTTTCTGTTTCTTTAGTTTCTATATCAAAGTATCAATCCAGGGAACCAAAATGGATATTCCATTTTGATCAAAAGACTTATGGATAGACAGGAGACTAGACAAATTGTTAGTGTCCCTTTCTGTCTAGGGAACTGACATTTGGAAATATGAATAAGTAATCCTGTCTTAGTTTACATGTTGGATAGTGATTTTACAGTGTTATTTTCCTTGGGCCTTGACACTTTTATTTGCATTTGTAACTGTTGCTTTCACACACTTTCATTGTTTGCCTTTTTCCTCCTACACATTACAGGTAATACTAAGCTGTCTGGACACAAAAGACACTTTCTTCTAAGAACTTCCTCTTTTATCACTCCAGTATTTGATTCTTATACAATTTGCATTTATTTGAAAATCTATAATTTAGAAAAACTTTAATATCTGAAAGCAGTTTTGTTAGCTTATGACAAGTCTTCAAATCCAGGATTATCATTTGTCCATTTATATTTTTAGTAGGGTGAAATCAGGACAAATACATTTAATATGTTCAAATACAGGGGCGCCTGGGTGGCCCAGTCAATTAAATGTCCGACTCTTGATTTTGGTTCAGGTCATGATCTCATGGTTGGTGGGTTTGAGCTCCACATTGGGCTCTGCACTGACAGTGTGGGGCCTATTTGGGATTCTCTCTCTCCTTCTCTCTCTACTCCTTCCCCACTCGCTCTCTTTCAAAAATAAATGGACGTTAAAAAAATTTTAAATATACATATAAAATAAATAAAAAATGTTCAAGTACAGGGGTGCCTGGGTGGCTCAGTCAGTTAAGGATCTGACTTCAGCTCAGGTCATGATCTTGCTTTTCGTGAGATCTAGCCCCACTTTGGGCTCTGTGCTGACAGCTCAGAGCCCGAAGCCTGCTTCTGTGTCTCCCTCTGTCTCTGTCCCTTGCTTCACATACTCTGTGTATGTGTGTCTCTCTCTCTCAAAAATAAACATTAAAATCTTTTTTAAAAAAACATTAAAAAATAAAATGTTCAAGTACAATGGATTAATTTTTCACTTAGAAGAAATTTTTTCTTTATAAATAAATTTGTGTGTGTGTGTGTGTGTCTGTGTATATATACACACATATATATGGTATACATATATATATATGGTATACAACATATTGATTTAAGATCTATTATTTAATTAAATGATTACCATAGTCAAAATAATTAACATCCCATCTCCTTCTAGTTACCAGTTTTTTGCGTGGTGAGTACACCCGAAATCTACCCTCCGAGCATATTTCCAGTACTCAGTACAATATTATTAAGCATAGTCATCAAACCTATACATTAGATATCTAAATTAATTTTGTCCCCAAGAACTGCTAATCTGTACACTTTGACCAACATACCCCTTTACTTCTACATTCCCAGATCCTAGCACCTGTCTCCTTCTGTGAATTTGACTTTTTTTTTCTATTTTTTTCTTTTTTTTAGATATCACAGATAGTTGAGATGATACAGAATTTGTTTTTCTCCATCTGTCTTTTTTTGTTTATTTCAGAGCATAATGTCCTAGGTGCTTGTTGCAAATGGCAGGGTTTTCTTCCTTCTCATGACTAAACAATATTCCATTGATATATACATATCTTTAGGCAAGAAAATGAAATAAAGGCATACAAATAAAACAGGAGGAAGTAAAATGCCTCTGCCTAAGGAGCCATATTATATATAGAAAACTGTGAGGACTCCATCAAATACTGTTAGAACTAATAAATGCAGTAAATTTGTACTATACAATATCCACATACAAAAATCAGTTGCATTTCTATACCCTAATAGCAATATCTGAAAAAGAAGACAATTCCATTTACAATAGCATTAAAAATAAATAAAATATTTAGAAATAAATAAATAAAATATTTAGAAATAAATCTTACTAAGGGTGTAAAAAATCTGTACTTCTGAAAACTATAAAACATCGATGAAGGAAATTGAAGATGGCAAAATAAATGGAAAGATATCTCCTGTTCATGGATTGGAAGAATTAATATTTGTTAAAATGTCCATACTATCCAAAGCAATCTACAGATTTTGCGTAATCCTAACCAAAATTCCAATGGCATTTTTCACAGAAATGGAACGAAAAATCCTAAAATGCATATGGAATACAAAAGACATTTGCCAAGGCAACACTGAGAAACACACACAGTTGGAGATAATCACACCACGTGATTTCAAATATACTACAAAGCTACAGTAATCAAAACAGACATCATGAAAACAGACATATAGACCAATGGAAGAGAATAGAGTCCAAAAATAAATCCATTCATTTATGGTCGGTTGATCTTATATCAAATGATTTTGAGTAACGCCACTTTTTTTTTTTCTTTTTCTTTTCATTATATTTGTTTCATGTCGAACGTATATTTTCCAAGGACATGATGCTATTTTAGCTGATTCTCCCTCACAATCCAATTTGTTTCACTAAATACTAAGAAGTATGATCCAGATATTTACAGTAGCAAATCAGAGTTTACATTCCTGGTTTCCACTTCTGAGTGTGACTTGGGAAAAAACAACTCATTTCATGTTCTATCAATAATTCCTATTATAGATTTTGAGAATAATCAACCTTTTAATGGGGGACCATAACAATTATGATATTATATTTCCGACTCTGGTGGGAAAGTACCACCTACAAGTAAGCACGTCGCCACTGTTTTACCAAGAATGATACTTAAAAGTTGAACTTGCTTTTTTTCTGAGATCCACTTTATTTCACAATTTGTACTATTTTCAACTAAAGAAAACTTTTTAAAACTACTTTTCTCAGTGCTTCCTGTTTACATAGTGTCTAATCTTGTTTCTTTATTAATTCAATTAGGCAAAAAATACTCTGTTTCTAATTTGTGCAATGTAGTGTTGGGAGTTTGGAATGCAAAGATAAGTAAGAAAGTGAAAAAGAAGATGATAAGAAACAAAATTGAGACATAAACTTTCACTCCTACTCTTCCTTTCCCTATCTCTTAACTTGACTATGCACTCTCCTCTCTAAAAAATATTATAATTTTTACTCTGCAGACAAATTTTTGTCAAATCCTTCACTGGTTCACATTAATTTCAGGATAAATTTCAAGTTTCTAGGAATCACTATATAGGGCTTTAGAGGGGCACAGTCACTGTTTCTGTCTCTATCTTCATCCCATATGACACTTCACAATTTCCATGCAAAAATAACAAAGGCTTATAATTTCCCTTTCATTGTGTTCTGTTTATGCCTCTTTGCTCATGTTCTCTCTCCCCAAGATACTTACTTTCCACCTCTTCTAATATTATTATTTTCCTGTTAGGTCAGGAGACATCTGTCCCAGGCATCCTTTATTAAATCCCAGATCGAGGTAGTACTCCTTGCCTGCATTATTATAGCATTCATGCGTATATATCCATCTTAGCATCTTAGCATAGTTAACTGTATAGCAATTGGTGGTTTTCTCCTTCCACTCTGTACTTAAGCTTTTTGAGTACTGGAATCATTCCTGCTCCAGTTTTTTCCCCCACTCCTGTGCTGTAGCTCACTGGTTGACAAACTGTTTCTAAAGGAACAGACAGGGGCACCTGGGTGGCTCAACTGGTTAAGCATCCAGCTGCGGCTCAGCTCATGATCTCGCAGTTTATGGGTCTGAGCCCCACATTGTACTGGCTCTGTGCTGACACCTCAGAGCCTGAAGCCTGCTTCAGATTCTGTCTCCCTCTCTCTCTGCCCCTGTCCCACTTGTGCTTTGTCACTCTTTCTCTCAAAAATAAATAAACATTAAAAAAAACATAAAAGGAACAGACCATACGTAGCATTTTAGGCTTTGTGGGCCACAAGATCTCTGTAACGGCAACTCAGAACTGCTGTTGTAGATTTGAAATAGCCATAAGCAATAAGTAAAGGAATGAACATGGTTATATTCCAGTAAACCTTTACTTACTGAAACAGGTTTCATGGCCTTGGGTTGCTGACCCTTGCTGTGGCATGGTGCTAATACTATAGTGCCAAATAAATTTATGTTCCCTGATTTATTCCTTTGCTTAAATTCTCAATGGGTAGAAGGCTTGGTTTTCTGTTCCCCTGGAAGAGCCCTGAAATGTTGACTCGGAAGTGCTGGTAGCACCATTCCATCTTCTGTGGTAGAAACCATCAGGATCTAGGGTTAAATGCATACTGAGTGACATTTCCGGAAGTAGGTAGTGCATCATGGGAATGATGGAAAATTTGTCCCCCCCTCCCCCGCAGCTTTGATCAAATAATTTTCAGAATTTTCTTAAGCATCATGAAGTTTAATGTAAATTTAATATTGAATTATGCTGTGTGTCATCATGAAACTGTAATATTAAGTTAATATTATTTTGCTGTGCAGGTCGTCATTTGGTTTATCCAGTGCCCTCCTTCAGCACCTTCACTGTAAGATCTCTTAACATTGAAACAATTTTCTCTTATTCTATCTAAATATTGATATGTTTTTGTCATAAAATTATACATGGATAAAAGTATAATATATGTTCTAATCTTTGATTTTGAAGAGTTATTTATATTTTCAAAGTATTTTTAAATCACCTAGCCATTAATCTTGTTTGAGTATTATGTTGACCCACTTTTTCTTGTTATGAATAAAAGGCATTTAGTTGAGAACTACAGTAATTGAAAGTTATAGTTATGGGGATGAAATATTTCACATTAATTTTTCCATAGTGAAATCTCTGTGCCTTCACATCTAAAAATATGTACCTGAAGAAAATAATTTGGTTTTAGTTCCACCCTTCATAGACATATTCCATTAGAATCATCACTAAAGAATTATCTGCTTTGTGGTAATAATTATTATTAATTATCAATACTTCAAAATAATGGGAATACAGTAATTAAATATGTCATCACATAACTCTATTGATAAATAACATGGTGGGGAGAAAATACAAGAGGCTAAAGAGCAAATTTTATTCTCTTTTGGAACTAGAACACCATCTTTTCTCTGACTACAGATATCTTAAGATTTCTGCCTTACTGTTTTTATTTTTTGCTCATTAGAGATGTATATATAAATAATTTAATGTTAGTCATTTAATGTTTAGAAAGCCTTTATATGAAGAATGATCTATAAATGCAAAGTAATATTACTTTACTTTCAAGAAAGTTGTCAAAAATACTTGATATTTGGTATAAAAATCTCAGTCACAATTTATAATAGATTCAGTGGTAAAAATGAAATTATATATTCGAGAGAGATCAAGGTTTAAGATTGTTTCTTATAGCAACAAAGATAACGTTATTTTTTCTACTCTACTTAAGCTCTTAACCCTACAAATAATATATGTTTATATGTGACATATTCATCATTCCCTTATTTTGGGTGGTAAGATATTAAAAAAACAAAAAATTCCTCTCTTTTTAAATTTCTTCTCCTTTGTTCTTCCCAGCTTTCCTTTTACTGTGGAGTTAACCTGTGACATCCCACAATTGAACTTTTGCCTAAATGAAAATTAATCGCTGCAAACGAGGTCACAGATTATTCTTTTAGGTTATTACAAACAACTTTGATAGCAATAAGAGAATAAATATTGAAGTAAGACTTACTGAGCTTGAAATCAGCCTCCACTACTTTTATCTCCTTTCTTATCTTTATCTCTTTTCTTAATGTAATGTTCTACTTACAGAGAATTGCACAAATAGCACAGAGTATTCCCATATTCACTTCGCCAGATTTCCCTTATGTTAGCATGGGGAAAATCCATGGTACTATTATTCCAAATAATAAATTAATATTCAGATAACTCTATTAATTAAATTAAAGGCGTAATTAGGGTTTCTCCAGATGTATCACTGATGTCCTTTTGTTTTTGTTCCAGGAAACATCTGTGAACCGCATGGCACTTATTTGCTGTCCTTTGCCTTCTCTAATCTGTGACAGTTTTGCAGTCTTTCCTTCTCTTTAATAGCCTTGACACTTGTGATAAGTATTGGTCAAATCTTTTTTAGAATATCCCTTAATTTTGATTTGTCTAATATTTTTCTTTTTATTGAGATGTAACTGGCATATAATATTTTATACATGTAAAGTGTACAACTTGTTGCTTTGATACAGTCATACAGTTCAGTATGATTAGCTAATGGCTCTGTCACATCACATCATTTATAATTGCTTTTTTTTTTTCTTTTAAAGTTTATTTACTTTTTTATTTTCAATAGAGAGAGCACATATGTAAGCTAGGGAGGGGCAAAAGAGAGGGAAAGAGAGAAAACTCCAAGCAGGGTCCATGCTCACCGCGTAGACCTATGGGGAGGCTCAATCTCACAACTGTGAGATTATGTCTTGAGCCAAAATCAAGACTCAGACGCTTAACTGACTGAGCCATCCAGGTGTCCCTCTAATTTCTCTTTGGTAGTGAGAACACTTAATATTTAGTCTCTTAGAAACTTTGAGGTATACAATACAGTATTGTTGACTATAATCAAAATTAGGCAATGGAACTTCAGAACCGAATCATATTTTAATAGAGAAAGACAAATACTGCAAGATACTTACTTACTTATATATAGAATCCAAAAGAGGTAAACTCATGAAAACAGGATAGAATGGTGGTTATGAGGGGCTGGAAGTGGGGGAATTGTGGAGTTTTCTAATTTTTTTCTTATGATTAGAGTAAGACTATGCATTTTGGACAAAACTGCCACAGAAGTGATGTGTCTTCCTCATTGCATCATTTCTAGGGGTATGTGATGTTAATATATCTTATTACTGGTAATGTTAACCTTACCCACTTGATAAAAGGGGTATCTTCTAGAAACTCCATTGTAAAATTAGTATTTTTCCTCTTTGTCATTAATAAATGTATCAAGAGAAATACTTTTAGACTAGGCAAATATCCTCTTTTGTGCTTAGTAATTTTAGTATCCGTCACTGGGTCTTTCCTGGAACAATTATTATCATCAAGGAAGAACTATATTTATTCTCCCCATTTCTTTATTCAGTCAGTAACTGAGTTACATGAGTGTGGACTCACAGATTTATATTTTATTCTATGCGTTATATTCCAATACTGTTGTTATTTTTTTGGTTATAGTTTTCCAACTTTGACTATTATTTATAGGCCCTATCAGCAAAAAGGCTTAGAAATATATGTATGTATACTAACTCTTGTCTATACAATATCTATTTTTGAATCTATCTGGAATATATATATATATATATATATTTTTAAAACTGTAAGTTGACATTGATAACTTCAATAAATGCAACATTATTACATTCATTCTAGCCTTCCTCCTTTCCTTGTCACTTCTTTTTCTAAGAAACCAGACTCTTGTGATCTAAGATGTACTTATTTGTTCACCTGTAGTATATAATTAACAGTTTCACAATTTCATCCTTACTCCAATGAGAAACAAATGTACACATCTTTTAACCACTCTTAATAAAACATTTTATCAGGTAAGTGCAGTTAATTTACTTTTTGTATTATGACTTCTAAACAATCAGAAAGCTCTCATTAAATGCATGGGAAAATAAAAGCTTCTTTTTTTTCTGTTTGTTTTGCTGTTTTCAATTAATGCACTCTATTTTCAGGACTACAGTTTCATATAAAGCTAATTGTATTCTATGTGTTACATATCTTGATATAAGTGCAATCCCTTCCCTATAGATATTCCAGTAGAGAGAGGAAAATGGACCTCAAGTATCTCGTTGTAGGATTCCTCTGCACATGCTAAATTAGCTACCAAGCTAGAGCAGATAAGCCCCTGAAGAATTCAGGTGAACTGGCATGCTCATTCCATGGGAAAGTCTGGACAAATGAGCATACCTCTACACTCTCAAGGACAATGGAGAATAGATGTACAAATTACTGCCATTATTATAATTGCAGTACTAAGCCATATTGAATGACTGCAGTGAATTAGCATTACATTATAAAGGCTATCTTAGAAAGTGAATAATCTATTACATTTTTACAGAGTAAATGAAAATGGAGGGAATGGACAATATTAAATTTCAAATGCAGTAGATGAATATATTTAAGTATTATATACTAATATCCAGATAGATGCTGAAATATTTTATTGATTTTTGGCTCATTTTGATATGAAAGGTCAATTTTATACCAGCTCCTAAAAAAGAAGAGTTGCTGGGACTTGTCTAGGCAAGACATAGATTAGTGAAAATTCCCCACGTGGACAGTGCCTTTATAGCACATTGATTTTACTTGCTGACAAAACAGTAGCTTGAAAACCTAGTTTTCAGCCATATTTGTATTTGGTTGAAATTGTAGTTTTCTCACAAAGGGTATATAATGAGAAAATTAATGTATTGAGAGAAAAGGATAGATTCTCAAATATATAAGATGAGATGGCAGGAATTAGTGTCCGTTATAAGAATAAAGATTTGCTGTTTTTTCTGATAATGTATTCCTCTGTTATTTTTGTACTCAAATATGGAGTTATTTTGTTTTTTGTTTTTGTTTTGTTTTGTTTTTTGTTTTGTTTTTGGTTTTGGTTGTTGTTTTTTTGAGAGGGAGAGAGAGTGCGAAGGAGAGGGAAGAAGAGAGAAGAATCTCAAGCAGGCTCCACGCTCAGTGCTGAGCCCATGCAGGGCTTGATCCCACAACCCTGGGATCATGATCTGACCTGAAATCAAGAGTCAAGTGCCCAACCTACTGAGCCACTCAGGCACTCCTGTACTCTGTTTTAAGCACCGTCGCCAATTCTCTTAAAACTGAAAAAAATTAACAGAGGATACTTCCCTAATCATTCAACTCAGACACAAAAATTGTTCTGAGAAATCTCAAAAATGGGAAAAAAATGTTGTAAAATTCAGTTATTTATTTAGTTTCAGTCACATGTAGGGAAACACAGAAATCATTACTTTTCTAAATCAGAAAAGTGATAATATAAGTTGTAATATTAACCTATATATTTGGATATTAAAATCCTTGTGAAAATGTTTAGAAAGCCAATTTTCCAATATTAAGACTCATTTTTTATTTAAAGTTTTATCGATTTTTGTATTATTTTGAATTAAAATCCTCCTGTAATAGTCTTACCTAAATATTTAGTATGAAAGATAGGATATAAAACATAATCTCCACAGTATCGCTCCTAATTTTTGTTAAAAGTGTTTATTAAGTACCTACTATGTGTCAGGTACTGTTTTTGGAAGAGTTGCAGGTTAACTAGGGAGCTTTCCCAGCCCGAAATATGGAATCCGGACACATGCCTCTAAAGTGACTTTAAGCAACACTAGTCTATTAAGAAGCTTGCACAGCCCTAGGGAATGCCTTTGCTGGCTGCATTGAGGCAGGTAGTAAACACTTGAGTTTAGCAAAGGCTATCACATGTGAGGCTAGCAGCTTCAGTAGACAATGCCAATGGGGGTGATGGACAAAAACCAGAAAACCTCACTCATGCCATGACATATACTGAGGCCCTTTGGAGGTAAAGTTTTGTGATAGAGGGAAGGTAAACTCAGAAATGGCCAAAACCAAGGGGAGAATTATGGGCAGGTTTGGGGAAGGCTCAGGAGGGTGAAGTTGTACATATGAAAATGAAGACAAACACAGGAGATTTGCTCGTGTCTCAGAATCGGAGGGAAGGAAACTTCAAGCAGACAGTACCTAGTTTACAGGGTTTCTACTTGAGTTATTATTATGTCATTGAAAATAATACAAATAATTGCTTATACTTATGTAATAATACAAATACTTATATAGTGCATGCTCTGTACCAATACTGTTTTGAGACAGCTACAACCCAACACTTCCGGTAATTGTATACAAAATTAATAATATTATCCCTATTTTGTGGTTGGGGGAGTTACACAAAAGGATTGAGTAACTTGCAAAATTCACATGATTAGCAAGTGTTTGAACTGAGATTTAAGCCCACATAGTCTGGTTCTAGTCTTCTCTGTTTTCCACTGTGATATAATACTTCTCAAATAAATGTTAAATAAATAAATGTTTAAATAAAATGCTTCTCAAAACGTTACCCTTTTTTCCTCTTAAGGAAAGATAACCTAAGCTTAATGATGTTCCTTTTATCAAAAGTGCTAAAATAGTTAAATGTTAGCTGTGCTGATTTGAAGAGTTTGTTCAATAAGTGCAATATTTGTTAGGGAAATTTCTCAAAAAAGCTATTTTCATGAGATAAATATGGATATGTATGTATGATATTGTCTCCCTTTTCCCCATTCTTATTCCCTTCCTTCCTTCTTCTTTCTTATTCAGATAAGCTTTGCTTTTAGTTTTAACTATCCTTGTGCTAATCTGCAAATATATTAACGTAGGAGAGATAAAAATGAGTCAATAATAATCATTCATTCATTAGTACTCAGTGCCTCCAAAAAGGCTTTTATGTGTGTGACAGGTTTATAATTCTGGATGCTTTACCAATGAACTATCAAAGCCAGAGACACAGAGATCTGAAACTACTTCCGTTTGCTTGAATGATAACATTTAGTTTATTCAGTTCTGGATCAAGCCCCAATTAATGATCCTTTTCACAGAATTTGCCATAATTCTTACTTTTATTGTGATCTATTTAAAGATCAGTCTAAATTTGTTTCTCTCCTGAGTTATCCTCATTTCTCTGTTCTTCTCATGTGTGTGTATGTGCATGTCTGTGTTAGCATTTAAAATTGATGGATTAAATCTCTTCTAAAGATTAGTGTACAAAATGTGATTGTCCAAATACTAAGTCAATTTGGAATTTATGATGTTTGATTCATTGAATTCCTGATTTTTAAATAAGAGACCAAGAATGTGTTTTCTTCTCTGTTCATTCATTTTTATTTGCAGCCAAGCTCATGCCTAAGTCTTTGTCAATATCATTTACTAATGACCTATGCAATTCAAGTAAAAAAGAATTACAATACAATTGTATATAAGTATTCATTCTTAAAATAAAATCTCTTCTCTCTGCTTGGTGTAGACTAAATATTACCAAAATCCTTCCTACCGTATTGATTTTTCCCTGCATGGGTGCCACAAAGACATGGGGGAAAAAAGACCTCCTAACAGGGCTGAGACATTTTGATCCACTTCAGCTGTGCTCGCCTCACCTCATGGTTTAGAAAATCAATGACATATCAGCTTAGTAGTCACTGATCCATGAGGTAATTGCACCTTCTAATATCTTCAACATAAAGCTTCTGAAATGGGCAGAGCCAATGACCAGAGAGGATAAAACACATTGTTTTTTTTGTTTGTTTGTTTTTGTTTTTTTCAGTTTTGTGATCAAATTGAGAAATAATCATCTCAGCCTGTATTTCTGAAAGAACAATAATATCGCCTCAGAGGTGTAAAGCTACTGTTAAACACATTTTTATCATATTAAGATTATTATTCTTTTAAACAACTGGCTATACTATGCCTGATTGTATTTACCTGCAAAATTTCTGTGTAGGCTTCCAACCTAATTTATTAAAAAAGCACTTGGATTTCAGGATGGAAAACTAGGCACTTCATTTTGTGGTTAAATATGATGGGAAATTATCCCCATTGCTTTTGGTCAGCTGCTTAGAGACATCTTAACTAACTAGATAAGAATTCTTTAGGAAAGAGATACGGGCTTCAGTAAATACTAAACAAATTGAGTATTAGCACACAGGGAGAAAGTAAGATTGATGATCTGACAAAACATTAATTAAAAGAAGGCGCATTGCCAAGATTTTCGTGTATAATTCGATTCCACATAATTCAAAGGCAAAATTAATTTACTGTTTCTTATTTGACAACAAAGAAAGAGTTTTATATTGATTATTTTTTAAATGTATGCATGCATGACATGGGAGGCTCTGTAATCAGACACATAGTTTTTTCACCTCAGAGTTTGCATTTAGATTCCAGAATTCTACAGACACAGTAGAACATTTCATTGAAACGAAATGAGTTTGCACATATATCTACAGGTTTGTAGGCATACATAAACATCAAATACCAATATCGGTATTAATTAAAGGAAATAACCTAAAACATTTGGCAATATTTTACTTTGAGCCGTTGCCAGTTTGCACAGTCCAACATATGCTGAATATTTTATATACAAGTGATTTATTACAAAATTTACCATTGATGACAAACGCTATTTTTAAAGTTTACTTGCCCAAGTATCAGCAGTTTTAAAGATTAAATGTCATTATGTCATTATGTATTTTAATGCTGAATGTACTTAATAATTTAATCTTGAGAAGCTTCTTTGAGCTTCTTTCATGTCACTGTTATTTCAAAAACATGATTTCAAAATAATTTTCATTTCTGTTGAAGTATTCATGCAATTATTGTGTCGAAAATATTTAAATCATCTGTTTAATGAGGTAGAGGGATGATTTTTTGCTTTAAATATATAATAAAATGTCCTGCATTAAAATGATACCAAAGCGAATACTGCTCAAAATTCTAAATATATAGAAACAGAGACCAGTTTCCAAATGTAGTCATAATTTTCAGCAGTAATTTCTTCTAAGATACTGGTTCTATTAGTTATGTAGTGTTGATGTTGCTTAGATGTAACATCACGGCAAGCCTTTGAACTTTAAATTTTCTACCCGGAAACTGTTCCTAGAAAGACAATGTTTGAATAGAAAAAGGACTTTGATAACCTAATTTATCTGGCTCCACCGGAAATCAGAACTGAAGCATAAACTTAGGTGCTATTATTTTATTAGGAAGTATAATACCAGGAAGGCAGCGATAAAAAAGAAAGAGTGAAGCAACAGGAGAGTCAATAAGAGGGCATGGTACTTAGTTACTACCAGCGGAAACCAAGTGCAAATGACTGTCTTCTCAGTAGACTCTTCTGAAAAGCTAGAGAATTCCTGGTCCCAAGGAGTCCATGGTAAGGCAGAGGAGGATGGAAGAGAAAGCATTCATCCACCAACTACCCTGATCTAAATAGAAGAGTGTCCACCCCCACAGGGTGTTAATTCCATAGCACTTACATTTTTTTATTTTTTTTCTCCACAAGCACAGACTCTAACCAGGTCCTGATAAGTCATGACCTTCTGGGGCAAAAAGAAAGCTTTGGTACAAGATTCATTAGAGGAGCAATGCCCTGGCACCCAGACAAGGAGTGGCTCTGTTGTGCCTGCCTCAAGTCAGGAGAAGCCCATGCATAGTTGGTCCTCACAGTGGTCACCAAAGCAGAAAAAGTGGCCAAAACTGGAGACAGATGAGACCAAGAGAAACTGAAGTGATGTGTAAAAAGTGTTCGAAACAAAAGCAGACTTCTTTATTCACACTTAAACTAAAATTTACAATATAGGATTGGTTCATTAACCAGTACTGTACATCTGTACAAAATTGTAGCACTAACCTTACAATTTCTGAGTGAACCTTAAAGTCAAATATATACATTTTACTTTATTTTTTTTTACTGCTGATGTTTATTTAACTATCAAAGATAATGGTCTACCTTGAAGAATAGCTGCATACTTGATAATAAGATATTTCTGAGCTAGTTGACATTTTAAGAATAAAGGAACATTGGATTTCATAATAAGTCTAATGATATAGACCATTTGAAATTTAAAAGTTTGAATGAAGAAACTTTCTCAGTTTTGCTTTTATGAAAAGTAAATTAGTTTTCTTTATTTTCTAGAAACAATCACTTGTATTCAAAACGATGAATTCTATGGATAAGGAAGAGTTCTAAAATCTAAAATAAAGTTTATTTTGAATATAATTGTCATTTCTATATAGAAAATGAGAGTAAAGAAGTAGTAAAGAGAGTAGTATACACATTAATTTACTTCTTAGTTTTCATGTTGTATGCCAACTAATCATATACATTTCAGAAATGGCAAAGACATATCATTGACTTTATGATAGTTAATATTTCTATTTTGTTTTGACTTCCTCCAGAACTTTTTCTTTAAATTACTCCATAGTGATTATATATAGCTTCATTCATTTTTGTATGCATATATTTATATATTTATTATTTATATTTTATATAATATTTATATTTAAGTTTGGGATCCTCACTAGACTTTCATCCTCTTCTTCATGGAATTTGGAACTTAAAATATTTAGAGGGCAAATAAACACAAGTAAAGAATTATATGAGAATTACATGATAGTCTTCTAGTATTTCGAATCAAAATTTTCTAGCTGGAGTCACTTTTTCTCAGATCTTAGTGAGGGTCATTTTTTTTCTGTTAAAAAGAATATCTCTGGCCATGATGATTTCCTCTAAATAATTTCAAAGCTCAAGAGGTCAAGATAAAACACACTATTAAAGTAAGGGACTAATTTATTAAGCTTCTTTTAGTGCAAAGATCTTCTAAAAATCCAAAATGGAATTTAAACTTGCTAAATATCTTATTAGTAAATAATTTGTATTTTTTTAAGTCTTCAAATAGATTGGGGAGAAAAAGGATGACAAATTCAGGTCAAATCTCTTTAAGACAGAATAAATAAATGGCTTTCTGGATGTTAATTGACATTACTAGTTCATTTATATTTTTGGAGAATCTTCAAGTTAAACCATAACTGCACTCACATGTAGTTGAATACCATACTTATGTAAGCAAACTAAAAAATAAGTTTGACTCTAAAGAATACTAAATTTAATAATTTGTCTACATTGCATTTCAAATATTATTTTAGATTATTCTATCTATTAAATGTTAATGAGAGAAAGAGAGAGAGTGTGCAGACAGGGGTGGGCCAGAGAAAGAGGGAGAGAGAGGAAGAGAGAGAATCCAAAGCAGGCTCCATGCTGTCAGCACAGAGCATGATTCAGGGCTTAACCTCACCAACAGTGAGGTGACATGACCTGAGCCAAAATCAAGAGCTAGACGGTTTACCACCTGAGCCACCCAGGTGCGCCAATTTTAGATTATTTTAGGTTAGCTCACCTCAAGACATCAACGCGTTATGTAAGAATTTTTCAAGCTTCAAGTCATTTGATAACCTTAAAAATATTCACTATCAATAAATTGTAATAATTCTTAAAAGCTGATAAAATTGTCAGGATGCCTGGGTCGCTCAGTCGATTAAAGGTATTAAGCGTCTCACTCTTAATTTCCACTCAGGTTATGAGCTCACAGTTTGTGAGTTTGAGCCCCATGTCAGGCTCTGTACTGACAGTGTGGAGCCTGCTTGGGCTTCTGTCTTCCTCTCTCTCTGCCCCTACCCCACTGTCTGTCTCTCTCATGTACACGGGTGCGTGGCTGTGTGCTCTCCCTCACTCTCCAAACTAAATAAATATTTTTAAAAACCTGATAAAATTGTATTTATTAGCTTGATTTTGATTTTATATAATTTCCTCTCACTTGAGACATGTTTTAATGCACTTTCCAAACATTTCTTGCAGTATCAAATTGACTAAATATTATATGAAATAGACTAATGCTGTATGAAGATAATTAGGACAAAATTGCAATCTGTACATTTTATACAGCAAAAGACTCCAAAGTAAACTCTTCAAAGAAACCAGTGATTAAAGAAAATGATATTGTTTATTTGAATCTCCTCTCCAATTTGGTTAAAGTTTTATTTAATTTCCTTTTTTTTTTTTTTTTTTGATGTTTATTTTTGAGAGAGAGAACGTGTGCACAAGCAGGGGAAGGGCAGGGAGAGAGGGAGACACAAAATTTGCCGCGGGCTCTGGCCTCTGAGCTGTTAGCATAGAGCCCAACGCAGGGCCCAAACCCATATACCATGAGATCATGACCTGAGCAGAGGTAGGATACTTTGACTGAGCTACCCAGGTGCCCCTAAAGTCTTATTTTAAACTGAAAATTTCAAATTGTCTTTGTTGGAAAAGAACAACAAATTCAAGCAGATATATGCTGGTGTATTAGCAAGTTGCCAAATGCTTATTTTCAACATGCTAAGGAATAAAAAGTAATCATTGATATAACCCAAATGAACCACACTATTGGCTAATCATAACTCTGGCAGTATGGCTGTTTAGAACTAGGATGAAGTAGATACTCTAGATTCGGTATTATCTGATATTTGAGAAAACCATCTTTTCTAAACACAGCCCTATTGTACTGACAGTGATAATACGAATTCTGATGACAAATTATCTAAATTGGAGAATGCTATTTAAAGGCAACAGGCTTATTTGTTTTCATAAAACAAGTATAAACAAACGAAATGTCTTTCTGGATCTGTTGAAAGTCAAATTGAAAGCATTCAAAATATGTTAAGCAATCTGAATTATAACTCATTTTATAAAGCTTATAGTGCTTAGGGGAAAAAATGTACCTGAATTCACAGCTAACATGAGATTTGCAATACAAAATAAGTTAACGAGGAAGCCAATGACATAAGCCCTAGGGTAATGGTACTTGTTGGAACAAAAGAATACTATATAATAATCCCAGAGAAGGACTCTGCAACTACTCAGAAAGTATATTTCTTTGAAAATGATAGCTTACAGTAATCCTGTCACTTCCCACAAATACTTTTCATCAGATTTGGCACATTTCACCTGTCATAATATATTTGAAAAACAAAGATGTTCATTATTTAAATAATTTACGGCTCTTCAATTTAAATAAAAAGAGCTTGAGAATTTTCTACTAGGTCTGTGGTTTCTCACAGCTAAAATCTCACTGTTGGGCATTTGTTCTTAATTACCAGCTCTACAACAATCACATTTCTCATTAGTGAGAAATGAATCCTATCAAATCAGTATTAGAACAATGACATAATACTTTTCTAGAAATCAGGCTTTTTGAATATGTTTTCAAAACATGATGTCCTCTTTAAATATGCGCTTAAGTTTATATTTGCATGGGCATGATAAACTATTTTGCACTGGGTGTATTGCTAAGAAGTATGTTTGATTGATTAAAGATTTTATTGAGTACTGGAAGTTAGAGTTATAGACTAGTAAATAATGCATACAAATATAAAATGGTATAATCACCCTACATTGTATCCCTACCACTTCCTCAACAACAGATGAAAACAGGAATAATTATTTCATCCTTTTTTTCTCCATAAATTGCTCAATGACGTTGTTTAGCAGTTTTAAGAGTAATACTAACTTTTTTATTTACTTTTAAAGTGTTTTTTATTTTTGGGAGACAAAGAGTGTGTGCGCGAGCAAGGGAGGGGCAGAAAGAGAGAGAGACAGAGAATCTCAAGCAGGTTCCATGCTGTCGGCATGGAGCCCAATGACATTCACGAACTTGAGTTCTGACTGAGCACCCAAGTGCCCCAGTATATGAACTTTTCTAAACGTGCTTATCTTATTGCTGTGAGTTTGTACCTCTTAATTCATTGGACCTACTTTACCCATCACCGCAGCCAATATATTATCAATTTTAATAATGTTTATTTGTATCTTAGAATATATTTTGGTTAAAAACATCTTTTTTTATTTTTGCCTATGACCAAATTCATTATTTTATCAACATCCTACATAACAGTGGTAAAATATAACATATTAAGTATACAATATTTATTAGCTCATTTAAATAAAATATTTAATAATATTTTGTCTAGTATTCTGCTTAAGAATTTATATTAAAGTTCTGATTTCATGTAAATTTAAATTAAGCTTTATTAAGCTGTATTATCACTAAGAGATTTGTTGCCAATACTTTGATATATTTGTAAGCAAAACTGTTTAGTTACCTGTTATATTGTTGTCAGTAGTACAGTGAGCCCAACTGAAAGTGACAATCAAGACTTTAATCCCTGGGGCACCAGAGTGGCTCAGTAGGTTAAGCATAAGACTCTTGATTTCAGGTCAGGTTATGATCTCAAGATTTGTGGGTCCAAGCCCTGCATGGGGTTCCTCACTGACAGCGCAGAGCCTATTTGGGACTGTCTCTCTCTCTCTCTCTGCCCCTCTCTGAATTGTGTGTGCACATGCTATCTTTCTCCCCCTCTGTCTCTGAAAATAAATAAACTTAATAAAAAAGACTTAATTTACTGTGACACAGGCAAGAGGCAAACAAGAAAACTGCCAGCTTCCCAGTGATCAGGTAACATGCAGTACAGACTGGGGGAAAATGTCTCAGTCAAGCCTCCCTCCCCCCAAAAAGAGGTCTCTGCAAAGACTCAGCCAATTAGGCCTAAAGAGGGCGACTGGGATAGAAATTCAAATGAGCAAGGCTAGCCTAAAATTACTAAGTCTATGACTACAGCTCCGTCTGGAAAACCACATACACGGACTATATACCAAGGCCAGTGAGGTAAAGACAGCTTCCCTTCCTGAGGCCTGCATTGTGTTGCCTATAGTTCAGCCTGAAAGATTACATATAAAATTTTGGCTTAGAAATGGGCCATTAAATGGTTTTAAATGACAAAACATGATCCAGTGTATCCATAATATGAACAATTAAAAACTAAAGTAACAAAGTTTTATGTTAATATTAAGCTGTGTTTTTTGAAAACTCGGTAGTTTATAATCCATCTAAAATTTCTGACTCAGAAGGAACATTACTTATTATTGTTACTATTATTACCATTCTTATTGTTTAGATGAATTTCACCTTATAAGTAGCAAATTCATGAGGAAAAAACAGAAATTCAGTTTCCCCGCCTTTTTTTTTTTTTTTTTGGCAGTAAACAAATGACTGGCATTCCTCCAGGTTCAAGTTGTATTTTACTGAAAGAGAAGGAAGACTCTACTTTTGTCTTCTGTCATTATGGAGAGTTACATACATTAAAAAAAACCTTTTTATAAAATTAAATAAATTGTTGGATAAAAAATAATAAAAACATAAACTTAAAATGAATTGTTGGCCAGACAAGAAAATAAGAAAACCTCAAAAATCAAAAGTCAATTAATAGTTGAAAAGTTAAGAGATAGGTCTGTATTAGGGCACCTGGGTGGCTCAGTCAGTTAAGCGTCCAATTCTTGATTTTGTCTCAGGTCATGATCTCATGATTGGTGAAATCTGTCAGAGTGGAGGCTGCTTGGGATTCTCTGTCTCCCTTGCTCTCTGCCCCTCCCCCACTGGTTCTCGCACGAGCTCTCTCTCTCTATCTCTCTCTGTGTCTCTCTCTCAAAATAAATAAACGTTACAAAATGAAAGAGATAGGCCTGTATTGCTATCTACTTCTCCCTTATGACCTCTTTTGCTGCATCCCAAAGGTTCTGGGCTGTTGTATTTTCCTTTTCATTTGTTTCCATGTACTTGTATTTCTTCTTGGATTTCTGGTTAACTCATTCATTGTTCAGTAACATGTTGTTTTTGTTTTTTTTTTTAAGTGTTCTTATTTTTTTTGAGAGAGAGAGAGCAAGAAAGAGTAGGGTAGTGGCAGAGAAAGGGAGACAGAGAATCCCAAGCAGGCTCTGCACTGTCAGCGAAGAGTCTGACCCAGGACTTGAACTCATGAACTGTGAGATCATGACCTAACCCAAGATCAAGATGGGACCCTTCACTGACTGAGCCACGCAGGTCCCTACTTGCATGTGGTTTAACCTCCATGTATTTACCGTCTTTCCAAGGCTTTTTTTGTGGTTGAGTTCTAGTTTCATAGTACTGTGATGAGAAAAGTCGCATGGTATGATTTCAGTCGTTTTGCTTTTGTTGAGGCTTGTTTTGTGACCTTTTATGTGATCTATTCTGGAGAATGTTCCATGTACACTTGAAAAGAATATGTGTTCTGCTGTTTAGGATGGAATGTGCTGAATATATCTGTTAAATCCATCTGTCCCAGGGTGTCATTCAAACTCATTATTTCCTTATTGATTTTATGTTTAGATGATCTATTCATTAATGTAAGTGAAGTGCTAAAATCCCCTATTATTTTTGTACTATTATCAATTAGTTCCTTTATGTTTGTTGTTTTACATATTTATATATTATAATTATTTTATACACTTGATATATATTATATTATATTATATATTTTATATTTATATATTTGGATTGCCCCTTTTAAGATTATGTAATCCCCTTTTTGTCTTTTTTTTACAGTCTTTGTTTTAAAGTCCATTTTGTCCGATATAAGTATTGCTGCTCTGGCTTCTTTGGCATCTGTTTGTGTGATGAATGTTTCTCCACCCCTTCATTTTTAATCTGCAGGTGTTTTTCAGTCTGAAATGAGTCTCTTATAGGTAGCAGGTAGCATATAGATGAGTCTTGTTTTTGTTTTTTTTATTCCATTCTTACGCCCTACCGTATGTCTTTTGATTGTTTAGTCCATTTATTTTCAAAGGAACCTTCTTTTTGCTTTTGTTGTTTCAATTTTCATTTAAATTCCTGTTAGTTAATATATGAGGGTCAAAGGAACCCCCTTTCACTATTGGTGGGAATGCAAACTGGTGCAACCATTCAGGAAAATGGTATGAAGTTTCTTGAATATCAAAAATAGAATTACCGTACAAACCAGCAATGGCACTACTAGGTATTTACCCCAAGAATACAAAATAATAATTTAAAGGGATATGTGGACCTCGATGTTTATAGCAGCATTATTTACACTGGCCAAATTAAGGAAACAGCACGAGAGTCCATCCACTGATGAATAGATAAAGAAATGTGTATATATATAATGGAATATTAACTGAGCCATCAAAAAGAATGAAATCTTGCCATTTGCAACAATGTGGGTTGAGGTAGAGAGTTTCCTGCTAAGTGAAATAAGTCAGAGAAAGATGAATACCATATGATTTCACTCATATGTCAAGTTTTAGAAACACACCAATGAGCAAAGGGAAAGAAAAACAGAGAGAGGCAAATCAAGAAACAGACTCTTAACTATAGAGAATAAACTGATGGTTACCAGAGGGGAGGAAGATGAGGGGATGGGTGAAATAGGTGATGGGGAGTACAGAGTGCACTTGTGATGAGCACTGGATGTTGTATGGAAATGTTGAACCACTATATTACACCCTTGAAACTAATATTACAGTATGTATAACTATTAATTTAAATTAAAAGTTTCACACAAAAGAAAGAAAAGTTAAGAGAGAAAAAGAGAAGTGAGAAGAAAAGAAGGAATGAGTGAGGAATGAAGAAGGAAATGAAAGAACAAAGAAAGAAAGAAAAGACAGATTCACACCAGTTTTTAGCTCTTTGGATAACCATTGAAGTCAAATAAACACTAATTTATCTATCTTTCTTTGTGTCTCTCTCTCTTTCCCTCTCTCTTCTACATTTTATTAATTACCTAGGCATATGTTAAGTGTTCACAACTTTAGAATTTGAATAGAGTACTCTGATTTTACCATTGTATCATTATCAAATGTCTTTCATTTTAATAATTCTTCTATACTTAAAGTGTACTTTGTCTGCTATTAATATATCTACACTAACTCTTCTTCGTTTAGTGGTAGCCTAAGAGACAATATCATTTAAAATTGTTTTGGCAAATATCAAATATCTTGGAATAAATCTATCATAAAAACAGTAAGACCTCCACACGAAAACCAAAACAAAAAAAAGCATTGCTTGGGAAATTTAAAAAAAATTAAGTATGTGGATGAATCTATCATGTTCATGAATTTTCAGACTCCATATTATAGAGATGACAATCTCCTCACATTAAAATATTATATATACTATATAACTTCAATATAATATTTCTTTTTCTTTGCAGTAATTGTTTATCAGATCATAAACTTCACATAGCCATGAAAAGACTTCAGAAGAGTTGAGAAAGTCAAGAAATCTTGAAGAAGAAAGCTGGAGGACTTACACCACCATATAGTAAGACATATTATAAAAGCACAGTAAATTCTAATGTGACATTTATTTTATTTAATCAAAAGAAACTATATTAATATTCTATAAGTAAGAACATGTAAATTAGATTGGCACAAAACTTTGAAGACATTGAATGACTTACTCTTCTACAAAAAAGTTTGTGCATAATATTCTTGGCAAATGAGAAAATACTTAGTTTGGTGGTATGCTTTAACTGTTTTAAATATTGGTCTGGGGACAGATGTATAAAACTACAAGAATTTTGTTTCATCAAATATTCGCCTTAGAAAATAAAATAATCACTAATCAAATACGGTAAAACAAATTAGTAACACAATAAATATATATAATGAACAAATAATATACTGTAAATAATGAATATACATCAGGGAGTGTAATGATTCCTCAGCTAACAAACTTAATATAGCTCCTCAGTTAAGTTCATTAATGGAAAATACCATGAAGCATCAGTATATGCTCTAGAAAGCATTGTTAAAATTTCATAGCCAATTGTGTTAGATAAAAAACTTCAATAATATTAAAATATAAGGACAGTTTCTCAACTTCATAAAAAATTACATCTTAGAAACCTAGAGTTCAAAAGGACCCATGTAATTAAGTGTACCTGATCTGTGTTTCACAGTCTCAATCGTGTATTCTTTTCTCCAAAGAGGATGTTCTACATGTGCTGGACTAGAAGAATCAATGAGAGATATGAGTCTAGTACATCGGATTCTCTGCCAACATTATCCTTATAATTGCCCAGTTATTTTATTTATTCTTTTAGTAAATTAGTCTTATTAGTTCAATGAATACTTATTGAGAACCTGCTATTTGCAACATTTTTGCATTATGTGTGGGTGCAGATAAAAGACAAATCAATATAGAACTTACTTTCTAATATCCTTCAAAATTATATTACCTATATATTTGTGTTTCATAAGTATATATTTATATCTGTTATACGTATTTATATGAATTTTCATCAGGAGAATTATCTAAGAATTTTGATACTTGTTTGTGTGTATTGTACATAGGGGGCAATGGAAATAATTTAACTGAATTCAACTAATAATTTAATAATTTAACTAATGGATATAATATAACTGAAATAAGTTAAAATGGGGGTGCCTGGGTGGCTCAGCTGGTTAAGCGTCCAACTTTAGCTTGGGTCATGATCTCGCAGTTCCGGGGGTCGGGCCCTAAGTCAGGCTCTGTGCTGACAGGTCAGAGACTGGAGCCTGCTTCGGATTCTATGTCTCCATCTCTCTCTGCCCCTCTCCGATTTGTGCTCTGTCTCTCTCAAGAATAAATAAACATTTTTTTTTTAAATAAAGTAAGTTAAAATGCCCCATCTAAAGCCATAAAGGTAGATGTTTATCTTTAAAAAGTTTGCTGAATAATTATCCTCATATGTTTATAACTAATGAAGTTTATTAAGTGGACACATGAAAACATGTTGTAAAACACAGTGTGTCAACTTGTTTTGATAATTTCTATTGAAAACAAACACTTGGCTTCTAAATTTGAATAAAATAATTCAATATTTTCTCATCAAGACAGTAAAGATAATATATATGTTAAATTTAATGGTACTTTCAGAATGCACAAAGCACACAATTTCCTAGGATGTATGTTTATAATTATTATTTTATCAATCTGTCCCTTTGGGTGAATATTTTAAGTTAATTTTGACCAAATTAAATGCCAGAAACAATATATTATATTTCATGTGTTACTACCTACTAAAATCATAATGCTGATTTATTGCTGTGATCTTCTATTTAAAGCATGAACAAGAACTATTAAACTCTCATTCCAGAAGGGAAATTTTTATTATTAACAGATGCATTCTAACTGGGGAGTCTCATGCAGCTATGAAATATGAGTCTTACTTCAAGATGCATTTATTCATTACGTGTGTATAGGGACCAAGAGGTGGTTCAGCTCTGGGCTCAGGCTGTATTCTTGGCTCCTGTTGTCATCAGCTCCCTAAGTGATTCTGCTCCCCTCGTCCCCAGCGACCTGCCCATTGTTATATTTCTTCCTGTGTAAACACTATTTTACCAGTACAGATGAGTACTCTCTCCTCCTTCCTACTTTGCTCTAATAAAATACCCATTTTTCACAAACAGGAGGACATTCATTTTTCCCACATCATTTTTCAAGTACCAAATCATGGCATTTCAAATTTTAAGTAAACAAAAAGTCCAATTTTTCATAGTGACAGCAACCGCATTGATGTATGAACCTGAAACACCAAATGACTTATTCCTGATGATATTTGAAGAAGCCCCTTGTATTTCTAAAACATGTCAAAATGATTTGTTTTGGCATTGCATTACAGCCCTTGTTTATGTAAGCTCTTAATAGCCTATGTTTCATTATCCAGGGTATAGGTCCTTGTTATAAATTAGATTCCATCTGCTAAAATACCCTCATTATAGGTTCGAAGGACAGATAATGCCTCATACTCCTTACTTAAATAAATCTCATAAGCTTGCAGTCTGCCTAATTGACTTACTAAAATCTTGGAAGCAGTAGAAACAATGAATAACACGAAGCTTCTATTTTTTTTTTTTTTTTAACCTTTGGAATGAGCTGCAGTACAAGTGTCTAGGCAATCTCCAAAATGGACAGAACCTGTTTTCTTGTCTGGGTATCCTGAGAGAGAAAAATAAGTGTCACAGCAATTGCCTTTTCGTTTTGCTCTAGTCACAGAACCATACAGATGCGTTTTAAGAAGAAAGTACTTGTAGCCGTCAACATAATGCTATGCCCATCCCCGCACTGACCTGTGTGAGTGGACAGTGATAAATGAAAAGGGCTGTAAAAAGCAAGTGTTCACTTCAGATCTGAGGTTTCTGCCTTTCAAGAGTGGTTTGCTAGGACCCCGTGGCTTTAAGGGTGCCAAAGAGTACTCATTATTGTTTTCCCCATGACTCTAGTAGAGTATAATGATATAGTTAGTGATTAAAAGGTTAATATCTTTTAATCACTGAATAAAATGAAAAACTGTGAAATCCTCATTTCCTTTTTTTTCTTATACTTGTGAGACTTGGGGGAGGGGCAACACGAGCCCTAATTTAAGGTGTGTGTTGATATAAATGACATACAATAACTGCACATATTTAAAGCGTTCAATTTCTTGTGCTTTGATATATTTAGATACCAGGGAATCCCTCACAACCAATATAGTAAACATATTCATCACCCCCAAAGGTTTCCTTATACTGCTTTGTAAATCCTCCAACCACCCCTCTCTGCTGCTCTCCCGGTTGTCATAGGTAACTACTGATCTCCTTTCTGTTAATATAGATTAGTTTCCATTTTCTAAAATTGTATATAAATGGAGTGATGTAAAAAGCAAGACATGTACAAAAGAGATAAATGTATATATGGGGGGAGCCTCTGGTCTCTTTCACTAAACATAATTGTTTCAAGAACTATTCATGTTGTTTTGTGTATTCTTTGTTCCTTACTTTGCTGAATAGGATTCCATTCTGTGGTTATGCCATGTTTTGTCTCTCTATTCCTCTGCTGATAAATATTGGGGTTGTTTCAAGTTTTTACTATATTACTAATAATGCTAATATGAACTTTCCTGTACAAACCTTTCTGACAACATAGTTTTTTTGTTGTTAATATTAGTTACATAGCTAGGATTACAGTGGCTAGCTTATATGGTAGGTGTAAGCTTAACTTTTTTGTACACTGTTACATTGTTTTCCAAAGTAATTATATTATTTTACATTCCCACTAGGAAAGTCTGAGAGTTCCAGTTCCTCCACATTCTTGCCAACACTTATATTGTGAGCTATTTAATTACAGTCATACTAACCTGTGTAATGGAATTCCTTAGGAAATCTGAATTTCCCTAGGATTTTGGTGAAGAGTCTGTTCTAAATTTTGCCCATTTTTATTATGCTGTTGCTGTTCATTCATATTAGGTTTTAACACTATATATTCTAAATGTAAATCCATTATCAGATATATGCCTAGCAAATGTTTTTTCTCCCAGCATATGTCTTGGCTTTACATTTAACATTGTGTTTCAAAGAGTTTTAATACTTTGATATATTGCAACTTACCATTTTTACCAGTTTTAGAGTCATATCTAAGAGTGTCTTTCAAAGAGAATTTTAAGATTTTGGGTAAATACTTCACCGAAGGCAAGGGAAACAAAAACAAAATGAACTGTCAGGACTTACAATAAAAAACCTTCAGCACAGGGAAGGAGATAATCAACAAAACTAAAAGGCAGTCTACATAAGGGGGGAAAGATATTTGCAAACGACATATCATATAAAGGGTTAGTATCCAAAATGTATAAAGAACTTATCAAACTCAACACCCAAAAAACAAATAACTCAGTTAAGATATAGGCAGAAGACATGAATAGACACTTTTTCAAAGAAGACATTCAGATAGGTAACAGACAAGTGAAAAGATGCTCAACATCAGTCATCATCAGGGAAATATATAAGTCAAAACCATGATGAGCTACCTCCTCACACCTGTCAGAATGGCTAAAATTAACAACACAAGAAACAGCAAGTATTAGTAAGGAAATAGAGAAAGGGGAACCCTCTTACACTGTTGGTAGGAATGCAACCTGGTGTAGTCACTCTGGAGAACAAAATAGATGTTCCTCAAGAAACTAAAAATAGAGCTACTCTACACTCCATCAATTGCAGTATTAGGTGTGTATTTACCCAAAGGATATAAAGATACAGATTCCAAGGGGTACATGCACCCTGATGTTTATAGAAGCATTATTGACAATAACCAAACTATGGAGAGAGCCCAAATATACATCAATTGATGAATGGATGAAAAAGATGTAGTATGTATATACAATGGAATATTAGTCAGCTATCAAAAAAATGAAATCTTGCCATTGTCAATTTCGTGGTTGGAACTAGAACACATGATGGTAAGCGAAATAAGTCAGTCAGAGAAAGAGAAATACCATATGATTTCCCTCATATATAGAATTGAAGAAACAAAACAGATGAAAGTATGAGAAAGGGGGAAAAGAGAAGAGATGGAAACAAACTGCAATTCATTTTTTTATGGATCCTGGTTTTATAATCATGTAAGAAGGATTTGCCTAGCCCAGACTTCTAGAATAATACAAGTATAAGTTTGCATTTCTGTCTGTGATTTTTTTGAAATAAATTTATATGTAATCAGGATTGATTTAAGTTAATTATTTGCATGTGGATATTCAATTATTTCAGTATAATTTGTTGAAAGATTATGCATCCTCCACGGAATTACCTTAGCAACTTGGTTGAAAATCATATTTCAGCCATTGCCATTATCCGTCCTATGTGTGTGGGTTTTTTGGGAAGTCTATATCCAGGGACACTGATATAATTTGATTCTCTTTATGAAATATAACATTTTAGACTAAAATGTAAGTAAAGCTTACAGTGTAGCTTCATACTAAGTTTTAAAGTTAGTTATTATTTGTCCTCCCCATTTGTACTTAATTTTTAAAGTTGTTTTGACTCCTCTAGATCTTTTGCATTTCTATGTGAATTTCCTTTAAAAAATGCTGGAAGTATGATTGAGATTGTATAGAATCTATGAATCAATTTTGGGAGAATTAATATCTTAAAGATATTTATCTTCAGACTTATAAACTGAATATAACTTTCCATTTATTTAGGTCTCTTTCCTCAGCAATGATTTATAGTCTTCTATGAATAGGTTTTATATATCCTTTGTCAGATTGATCCTGAGTATTTTCACTTTTGTTGCTTTTAAAAATAATATTGATTAAAAAATATATATATATATCTGATTTTTCTTGCTAGTGTGTAGAAATAAAATTTTGTATTCAGAAATCTTGCTAAATTCACTTATTTTAGTTCTGTTAGCTTTTTTTGGTAACTCAATCAGTTCTCTACATAAATGATCATGTCATCTGTGCCTAATTTCCCTTTTTCCTTTCCACTACACATGCCTTTTATTTACTTTTTTTGCTTTAAAAATAATTGGCACTGTCTTGAATTACTAGAAAAATTTAAATAGAAGTGATGAGACTGAGCACTCATGTCATATTCCTGATTTTAGAAACTATTCAGTTTTCTACAATTAAGTACAATATTAGCAGTACCTTCTTTTTAGATATCTTTATTCTAATTTGCTGAGAGTTTTATCAGGAATGATTATTGGATTTTTTGAAATGAGTTTTGTAGGTATATTAAGATGTTCTGTTTTTTTTATGTCTTAGTCTGTTGATATGGTGAATTTATTGTTCTAATATTAAACTAAATTTAAAATTCTGGGATAAATTATGTTAGGTCATGATACTTTGCTCATGTTTATATTGTTGGATTTAAGATACTGGCATTTATTTAGGATTTTTGCATCTAAGCTAATGAAGGATATTGGTTTGTAATATTTTTTCTTCTGCAGTGTGTTTGCATGATTTTAATATCAGGGTAATTTGGCTAATAAGATTTTTCAATTTTTTTCAAAGGGCTAGAGCAGAAATAGTATTATTTTTTTTTCTTGAATATTTGTTAGCAGTTACCAGTGAATCCACTAGAACCTGGGATTCTTTTTGTAGGATGGTTTCTAACTACAAATTTAATTACTTTAAATTAAATAATGCTGCTCAGGTTATCTCTGTGTTATTGAGTGAGCTTTGGTAATTTATTGGTAATTTATGATGGCATTTGACCATTTCATCTAAGTTGTCCAAGTTGCTCAGAATATTATCTTATTATTGTTTTAGAGTTCTATTCATATTGGTATAGTGACTTCAATACTTTCGTTTCTGGTTTTATTAATATTTGTTTTCTCTTACTTTTTTAGAGTAAGGATTCACAGATGATTTTCTTTACAACATCAGATAGTAAATATTTAGGCTGAGGCTCAAATCAAATCTCTGTTACATGTTTCTCTTTTCTTTTCCCTTTTTTTTTTCCTCATGAAAAAAAATGCCTAACAAAATCTGCCCTTTTAGGGGCATCTGCGTGGCTCATTCGGTTGAGCATCCAATTTCAGCTCAATTTGTGATCTCATGACTCATAAGTTCAAGCCCACATCAGGCTACTTGTTGTCAGGGCAGAACCCACTTCAGATCCTCTGCCCCCCTCTTTTTCTACACCTTCCCTGCTCATGATCACTCTCTGTCAAAAGCAAATAATTAAAAAAATAATCTACCTTAAAGAACTTTTAAGTGTACAATACAGTATTATTAATTCATGCACATTTTTATTCAGCAGATATTTTGTACATTTTTTTTTTTCCTTTCATGACTAAAACTCTATATCCATTGAATGGCAGCTATCTGTTTCCGGTCCCCCTAGCCCCTGGAAACCACTATTTTATTTTCTACTTCTATAAGTTTGATTATGTTAGCTATTTCATATATGTGGAATCATGCAGTGTTAGTCTTTCTGTGATGGCTTGTTTCACTTAGCATAATGTTCTCATGACTCATCCATGTTGTAGTATATAGCAAGAACTGATTAACGATGAAACCAGAGATTCAATTAAAAAAGGAGCATAGGACTTGGATAGGCATTTCAACAAAGAAGATGTACAGATGCCAAACAAGTATAAGAAAAGAAGCTTAATATCACTAATTATCAGAGAAATGCATATCAAAATCACAATACCACTTTACTCCTGTTAAAATGGTCTGTCCATGGCATGGAGAAATTGAAACACTTGTGCACTGTTGGTAGGAGTATAAAATGGTGGAGCCATTAATGGAAAACAGAATGGAGGTTCTTCAGGAAATTAAAAATTAAATTACCATGTGATCTAACAATCCCTCATCTGAGTATCATTCAAAAGAATTAAAAACAGGATCTTGAAGAGATACTACCAGTCCCATGTTCATTGTAGTATTGTCCACAATAGCCAAGAGGTAGAAACAACCTAAATGTCCATCAATAGATAAATTGATAGATTTTGGTACATACATACAAACAAATATTAGTCAGCCTTAAAAAGAAAGAATCCTTGTTTTTGTTTTCTAACGACCATTATTATTTTTTTTTTCATAGCGCACAGGCCATTGAAAAATGGGCTGAGGGCAAAGTTTGGCCCCTAGCAACTATTTGTCAATTGGTGGACTAAAAGTTTTATTAATTTGTTGATTTTCTCAAAGCACCTTTTAGTTCATTGATTTCTCCTTATTTTTCTCTCTTTTATAGTCCATTAATAATTTATTCTGATCTTTCATGTTTTCCTTTTACAATTATTTTCAATTTAATTTTTGTTACTTTTCTAGTTAATGTAGCAGCTGAATTTATTTCTAATAAAGATATTTATTGATATATTATTCTTCCTAAGCACTACTCTAGTGTCACCCCAAATATTTGATATACTACGGAATATGATCTACATTCATAAGTGTCCCACGCACACTTGAAAGAATATTTATTCTGCTGTTGTGTGGAATGTTTTAAAATGTCTATTAGATTAAGTTGATTAATTGTGTTGCTTGAATCTTCTATATCCTTAGTGACATTCTGGCTACTTGTTCTATCAACTGGTGAGATAAGAGTTTTGCATTGTTTAGGTACAATTATGTATATCTCTATTTTTGAAATTCTGTCAGTTTTTGTTTCATGTATTTCAAAACCCTGTTATTATGTACATAATTATTTAAAATTGTACATTCTATTGATTAATTGATCCCTTTGTCATTATGACATGACCTTCCCTATTCCTTATCATATCACTAGTTTTATTTTTCCTTCAACTTACTTGCGTATTTTCATTTTAAAATAGATTTCTTGTAAGTAGCATATAGCGGAGTCTTGCATTTTTATCTAATCTGACACACCTTGCCTTTTTATTGAATGTTTTGACCATTTAATTTTATTTTGTAATTCAGCTAGGTAGCCTTGAATCTACTATCTTGTTGTTGGTTTTTTATTTATTCTGTCTGCATTGTTTTGTTCCCATCTTTTCCTACCTTCTTGTGTACCATTGTTTTCTTTTTATATGCCATACTAACTAAATAACTATTTGTTATTTTGTTTTATTTTATCTTACTTTATTTTAGTGGTTACTTTAGACTTATGGTATATATTCTAAACGTCACTGTTTACTTTCAAATGATATATACCACTTCATATAAAGTGTAAATATCTTAAGATAAACTCTCATTTCTCCACTAGCTGTCGGTCAAGTGTCACTTTATATATTTTGCTTACATGTTGTAAATGCTTACAATACTATGTTGTTTTTATTTAGTTTTCTGTTTAAAATATTTATGTGATATTTTAAAAATCATATATTTACAATATGTTTTTTATTCTTCATCATTCTGTATATACTCAAATTTCCATCTGGTATTATTTTCTTTCTATTTTAGGGGCTCCCTTTAGATTTTCTTATAGGGCAGATCTACTTGTAATGAATACTTTCAGGCACGTCTAATACTCCCAAGGTCATTTTATTTGAAGAAATTTTAGATGGTATCGTGTTTTAAACTTCAGTATCCATATGATTCTCATCAGTATGCGTTAATGCAATTTATTTTTCTCTGATGCTCTTATATCCTGTGACCTTGCTTAGGTCACATATTAATTCTTGCAATATATAAATATACATATATAAATAATTTTCGGTGATTTTCTATATACACAACTGCAAATTATGTCATCTTTTTTTCCTGCCTGAATTCCTTTTATTTCTTCTTCTTGCCTTATTACTCAGGTTAAAATTCCAGTAGACTTGTTGGAAAGAGTGGTAAGAAAGAATATCTTTGCCTTGATTCCAACCTGAAGAGAAAACATTAGACTTTCACCATTAAATATGATATTGACTATAGAAATTTTTTGGAGATGTTCTTTACTAGATTAAAGAGGTTCTTTATTCCTAGAGTGCTGAGATTTATTTTTTGTCATAAATGGTATTGGATTTTGTAAAATGCTTTTTAGGTATTAATTTATCATATTATGTCAATTGTTCAGTTTCTTTTTTAACCTCTTGCTATTGTTAATTACATTGATATTTTAGATTGCCGATTGCTGAACCAGTCTTTCATACACAGAGTAAATTCTACTTATCCTTGTTGTAAAAATAATTATTTTTATATATTCTTTTATTTGATTTTCTAAATTTCTGTTGAGAATTTTTGTTTCTACATATATAAGAGATACATGTCTTTTTTATTTTTTTTTCCTTCTACTATCTTTGTCTGGCTTTCTTATTTGAGAAATATTTAATATTGGTATAGAATTCTGTGTTGATAGTTTTTGATTTGTTTTGTTGTTGTTTGTCTGTTTTCAGTAGTTTGAAGATGTTGCTCAACAATCTTTTTGTTTGTGGTATTTGTATTGAAAAACCTGCTGTCATCATTTTGTTTGTTACTGTGTATGCAACTTTTCTCTCCCTTTGGATACTTCTAAGATTATGTCTTTATTTCTGATTCCAAGCAATTTGAAGATGGTTTAGTGTTCTTTGGTTTAGTGTTTTTATGTTTCTTTGGTTGAGATCATTGACCTTCTTGAATCTGAGGTTTATTTTTGTCAGCAAATTTGGCAAATTTCAACTGTTATTCTTTCAATAGTTTTCTTTCTTACCACTTTCTCTTCTCCTTTGGGAGCTCCGGTTACAGCCATATTATACTTTTCATTGAGACTCTGTTCATTTTTTAAAAATTATTTTTTTCTTTTTTGTTCCCTATTTGATAATTTATCCTACTATGTGTTCAAGTTTCTTTATTCTGTCAAGATGTCTAATCTATTAGTTATATTCAATGCATATTTCATCTCAGATGTTGTACTTTTCATTTCTTTTTTTAAGCTTATTTATTATTTTGAGAGAGAGAGAGAGAGTGCATGTAGCCTATATGCACACAAGTTGGGGAAGTGCAGAGAGAGAGAGAGAGAGAGAGAGAGGGAGGGAGAATCCAAATAGGCTCTGTGCTGTGCCCATCTCGGGGCTCAATCTCACAAACCTTTAGTTTAGATCATGACCTGAGCTGAAATCAATAGTCAGATGCTTAACCAACTGAGCCTCCCAGGAACCCCTGTACTTTTTATTTCTAAAAGTTCACTTTGGATCTTTTTATATCTTATCTCCACTTACCTGTGTAAACATGTTTAAAATAGTTATGGTAGCTTTTTATGTCTATATTTTCTACTTGTTATATTTGTACTAGTTCTGAATCCACAACAATTGATTAATTTTCCTTCTCATAATGGATCATTTTTTTTCCTGCTTTTTACATGCCCAGTAATATTTTATTGACTAGAGGCATTAGAATTTTTCCTCTCTAGGCCTTGGATATTTGTATCCCTTTTAAATATTTGAGATATCTTAAGGGACACAGTTAAGTTACTTAGAAACTGTGATACACTTGGATGTGGATTTTTTTTTATTTTTTTAACATTTATTTATTTTTGAGAGACATAGAGACATAGCGTGAGCAGGGGAAGGGCAGAGAGAGAGGGAGACACAGAATCCGAAACAGGTTCCAGGCTCTGAGCTGTCAGCACAGAGCCCGATGCGGGGCTTGAACTCACAGACCATGAGATCATGACCTGAGCTGAAGTCGGCCGCTTAACGAACTGAGCCACCCGGGTGCCCCTGGATGTGGATTTTAAGATTTGGTTAGTGGAGTCAAACCAGCAATTATTCTCCCTACTTATGCAAAATCCTTCTGAGTAATATTCTTTGAATTATGAGTATTCTTTTCTTACTGGAAAACATTAGGTGTAGTTCCCTCTAATCCATTTGATGGTCTTTTCCCAACCTTAGTTTCTTCATACATAGTACTTTTTGGACGCCTTTTTACAGTTCTTTAGGGTTAGTTGTCTCTGTGTGCAGCTGTCTTCATCTACTAGTTCTGTCCTTCATCTACTAGTTGTCTTGGTCTCCCTGGATTCAGCTTGTCTTCTTTCTCTTCCTGGAATTCTGTGCTCTGACTGGGCTCCCCTCCCTGCATCACGTTTGGTGTAGTCCATCAAAGCCGTACTCTGGTGAAGTTTTATGCTCACATCCTTTGCTTTCCATCTCTCAGAGATCACAGTCCTTGCCTGATGCCCAGTGTCCTGAAAACCATCTTTTCATATACTTTGTCTATTTTCAGATTGTTGGAGAGGGAATATCAACCCAGTCCTTATTGTTCCATTTATTGAAGCAGAAGTCTTTCTTCACTTCTCAATACCTGTTTGACTTTGTGCAAGTCATCTTGCCTCTCTCAGGATAATAATAGTTTCTGTTTCACTGCTATTATTATATTTTATATGTATGAAACAGTGCAAACAAGAATATTATGTATTAAATCTGTGTCACAGAGGGCATAAAATAAATTATAGGCTCATTAATTGATTTTGTTTAATTATATCAGGAATTTGTAAAAACTGTTACTATTTCCTTGTATAAAATATTAATGAAGCAAAATTGAGAATTAAGAATTTTTTAATTTATTTATTTTTGAGTGAGAGAGAGCAGGCAAGCAGTGGGGAAGGACAGAGAGAAAGGGAGAGAGAGAATCCCAGTCAGGCTCTGCACCGTCAGCACAGAGCCTGACACGGGGTTGATCTTAAAAACCGTGAGATCATGACCTGAGCCAAAATCAAGGGTCAGACCCTTAACCAACTGAGCCACACAGATGCCCCCAGGATTAAGAATTTTTGAGAATATGACATAATTTAAATATATGATGTTCTCAAAAAAGTAGTGAGTATTTTTCAAAAACTAGGCTAGAAGCCTAGTAAATTTAATAAAATAACTGGAGGGTGATAAATATATAAACTTAAAATTAAGTTCATAATTTTCAAACAATAAATGTTAACTTCAGGATGCTTTCCCAAAGAAGTTATTAGAAATGAAATAAGATATATATGGGTAAAATGCATCAGGTGTTTTTATTTATTTTTAATATAGTGCTTCTATATGCAACTAAGTGCCTAATGTCAGAGTCTATGTAAATAAATTATGGCATATACTTTAGCTATTAAAAATAATATTCAGGGGCACCTGGGTGGCTCAGTTAATTGAGCATCTGACTTTAGCTCAGGTCATGATCTTGCCATTCATGAGTTCGAGCCCCACATCTGGCTCTCTGCAGGCAATACACAGCCTGATTCAGATCCTCTGTCCCCCTCTCTCTCTCTTCCCCTCACCTGTTCATTCTCTTTCTCCCTCTCTCTCTCTCAAAAATAAATAAACATTAATTTTTTAATTATATTCAATGGCATGGAATTTCTGCTTATCATGCAGAAAGTGAAAAACAAGTTACAAATTTTAAATATAATTTGTCACTATATGCCTTGAATTTTTTGGAACTTACATACAAAATGATTGTGTGATTATTTCTGAATGGTCAAATAATGGTTAGATTATTTTTCCTTCATTATATTCTCTATTTTGCAATATTTCAGTTATTCATATGTATTTTATCTGTAATGAGGAACTGGAAGTTGAAATTTATGTCAGTGTTTTTATAAAAAAAAAAAGGAAGAGCATCAGTGTTCTTAGTGAAAGTATTCTGCATCATATTTGATTTGATAATAAGTTTCTACCCAGAGATATCTCATTAAAATTATTTTACCCTGATAAATTTATGTTTTATCAATGTAAAAAATTGCCCTGAGGGTACCCAGGTCATTAAAAGCATCTGACCTTGGCTCAGGTTATGGTCTCACAGTTCCTCTCATTGGGTGAGCTCTAGCCCTCCTTCGGGATTCTCTCTCTTGCCCTCTCTGCACCCTGTGGGATTCTCTCTCTCCCTTGTTGTCTGCTCCTCACTCACTCATGTGGTCTCTCTACTAAAAAAATAAATAGTTGTCCTAAAAGGAGGAAACTAGTTAAAGTACCAAGGACACATGGGAAAATTAGTTTTCCACTCTTCACTTAAAAGTGCTTAGTAATTTGAGTTACTAAGAACTGAGTATTTCTTTAGATATGAAACAAATAATCTCTTGATGTTTTGGGAGAAATACTAAGGCTACTTGTGACATGACTGAGTGACAGCAATGCTCTCTGGAGTTGAAAGGCAGGACATCAAGTTGCAGCCCTGGCTCCCATCTCCTAAGTGACCACAACAAGTTGCTTAGCTTTACTCAACCACTGCTTTCTCATTTGTACATTGAGGTAAAATGTTTACATTCTAGTTGTGGTGTGGACTAAGTAAATAATAAACATATAATTCAGAGAATATTCTCAATACATGGTAGAGGTTATTATTAAAGGGTCCAAATTGTCTCTGTCACTTACTTGAATCAATATTTTTTAGACCATTGTATCAGAGTTTCAGAGAAAAACAATGAATCATATGTATATATGTGAATATATATTTATATGCCCATTATACCTATATAATTGGTTGTTATAGAGAGAGAGAAAGGAAGAGAGAGAGAGAGGATGAGAGAGAGAGAAGAGACTTATGGTAAAGACTTGCTCACTTGACTGTGAGGACTAGCCAGTAAAATCTGGAATCTGTATGTCAGGTTGACAAGATGGAAATCCAGTCAGTATTCTTGGTAGTCTTGAGACAAAATTTCTTACTTTCCAGGAAGTCTCAGTTTTTATCCTTAAGACCAAACTAATTGGGTTCATCTGATTGGCCCAGACATTAGAAAGGCCAATCTCTTAGACAACTGATTGTAATTGTTAACCACATCTATAAAATACCTTCACAGCAACACTTAGATTGGTTTTTGATTAAATAACTGTGTTTTATGGCCAAGCCAAATTGACACATGAGAACCATCCCGCCGTTCCTTATAAAGCCATAGTCATTTCTGGAGGATCTTTAGGAGATCAGAGGTCCAGAAGGGCAGTTACTACACCATTTATTTAACAAATGAGCCCTTACTGTAAGTTCAATCTTGTTTTTCAATTTTCTCTTTAAAAAAGTTTTAAGTCTTCGAAGTAGTTAGAAATACAGACAGTGCATTTTCTTAAATGACTTGATTAAATACAGCAATAAAGTCAAGTTAGTATTTCAAGAGAAGGAGACAGAGCTGAGAGTCCAGGAAGACTAAGACAACTGAAGTTTGAAGTAAAAAGAACCAAAAAGAGAGCTGCATGTAGAAAAACATTCAAAGCATAATAAGCTATTTTTAGTAATAATAATATTAGCTGACTTCTTGAATTCATGGTGGACTATATGATAGTGTTTATGGAACTAAGATTTAGAGAGCTTATGTAACTTGTTTAAAAATAATGCAGCTTTTGTGATGTTTCTAGGTTCCATCCATGCTTATCCCACTGTGGTAGACTGTATTTTCCAAAAAAATGGCCTTAATAATAGCTCTAGTCCCACATGTTATTCATGCATATTGCCACTTTCCCATAAAGAGACAGATTTTCTTTCCTCTCCCTTTGAATTCAGATGGGCCTGTGATCTGCCTATAACTAACGGAATTCTGCTGAAATGAGGCTGCATGACTTCACAGATGAGTCATAAAAGGCAATGGAGCATCTTTTACCTCGCCCACTGGAATATTCATTCTCGTGTCTTCAGCTGCCACATAGTCAGTCTGACTGCCCTGTTGCTGTTATGTTGTCAATAAGCCCAAACTACCAGTTGTGAGATGCACGTGGAGAAACCTTAGAATACTATGAAGGTAGAGTAAGATCTCCGACAGCACCCCTAAGTTTTCAGTCACTGTGTGACTGCAAATGGCTGTGATGAGTCCTACCAAGGGATATGAAGCGTCTGAGATTTTACCAACTCTCAAGCTAACAGGTTAGCCTTTGCTACAATTTCATAGATGCTGGAGGAAAAGAACATTTCTAAGAAAGAGACCAAGGATTTTATTACCCATGGTACAGTAATCTGTAGAAGCATGAACTTCATGGTGGCATCAGTTTGTCTTGTTTACCCAAAATGTAAATGAATGATTCAGAGTAGTCCGGATAGACATTGCACACACCGTGGTTTTGAGTCACAGCTGAGTAATCCAAACTTAAGAACACTCCTTGCCTCCCTAATCTTGTGAGAGCACTGCTATCAAACCTGCCTAATCTGCCCAAATATTATCTTTATTGCCCTGATCAGGAAACACACGCACCCTCTGTCTCAATGGGAGACTCTGTATCTTTCGTCCAAGGCTTGCTTCTATGCAAGCTTCCTCGAAAAAAATCATTGAAACAAAGATGTCAATGCTGCTTCTTCAGAAGATGGACAGAAATGCAAGAGACGTTGGTGAACTGTCTCCCAACAAACACTTCCTAATTTCAGACCACAGATATGGTGAGAGATAAAATGAGATAAAATGTTGTTTTAAACCCCTAAGTTTTGGAGAGATTTTAGGGCATAGTAATATAATATTGGAAATATTATGGTCATCATGCAGAGAACTTAGCAACTATAATCATCAAAATATTAGTTATCAACTAACACCGGGACCTGAAAGAAAATAACATAAGAAGACTTCATTTTTTAATTTTTTTTAATTTTTACTTATTTTTGAGAGAGAGAGATTGAGAGTAGAAGTGGAGGAGGAGCAGAGAGAGAGGGAGACACAGAAACTGAAATGGGCACTAGGCTCTGAGCTGTCAGCACAGAACCCATTGTGGGACTCTCGAACTCGGAAACAGCGAGATCATGACCTGAGCTGACATCAGGCGCTTAAACAATTGAGCCGCCCTATTGCCCCATAAGACTTCATTTTTGAGGGAAGGTTGGAACTAAAGAGATTTAAAAATTATTCAAAACAACCAGAGCATATCCAAGGTAGAATATTACATTAAGATATCACAAGTACTTACCAAGTATAATGGAAATGGGAGGAAGAGAAATCAAGGCAAATATGTTGCAGAAATCCAAAGCAAATTAATTAAATTCACTCGACTATGACTGCTCTTGCAAATTATCACAGATTTGATGGCTTACGAAAACATTAATTATTCTATTATGGTTCTGAAGGCCATAAGTCTAAAATCAGTATCACTAAGCTAAAATCAGGGTTTAGCAGGACCAGGCTTCCTCCAGAGGGTCTAGAGGAAAATTCATTTCTCGATTCTTCCAGCATCTGGTGACTGCTAACATTCCTTGGGTTGTGGGTGTATCATTAAAATCTCTGTCTCCCCATTAAAAAAACCATATCCTTTTCTTTTGTATATAATCTTCCTCTGCCCCTGTCTCATAAGCACACATGTGATGGCATTTATACCCCCCTGTGGTATAATAATCTCAAGATTTTTGAGATTTATAAAAATCTCAAGATTTTTAACTTAATTCTTCCACCGAGACCCTTTTTCAGTATTCCAGGGATTAGGAGCTGATATACTAAAGAGTCATTAATCTCACTACATACAGTTAGAATCATCAATTATTACAACGAAAATTCTACAAAACAAACAGAACCAAAAACTCAGCTACTGTGTTTCAGCTAACTCCATCAGGATTCAGCAAGATTAGGATGACACTGGATTCAGCAGGATTAGGATGACACTTGGGGTATGCTCCCTTTGTCCTATATAACAAATGGTTAGAATCCCTGGCAGACTCCTTTCCCAAAAGTCTCAAAATGCAACTGCTTGTGTTGATACCCATGAAAGATACTTTTCTAGAAAAACTGAACCGTGCTATAGAAAAGACATACAGAACTAGTATTTTGGCGTCTCCAATGAAAAAATCCAGCTGTTCAGCCAATTATTATGCATTAAGCCCACCCGTCTATATCCACACAGAGCTTCTAATATTTTAGAACTTTATTTTTAAAAATGAATAGGGAACATTGATGTAACACTCTGGTGCTGTGTGTTGAGAGTGGGGAGTGCTGTACATGTAGAAGGAAAGACTGTATATGGAAACTCTCTATTTCCTGTTCAATTTTGCTATTAATCTAAAACAGCTCTAAAATCAAATCTTATTAATTAAACAAGAATAGGTCACCAAGAATCTCTAGTCATTTGAGTAGGGATTTAAGGCAAACAGACGTTAAGAAAGGAGATCAAATGCAATAAAGTCAACTTAAAAACTGTAATATCCTCACAAAGATAAAAAAGATTCTGTAGCCATACAAGCATAAATATTTTTAACAGGGAACAACTAGAAAATGATAAGCTCATGGATATTTAAAATAATATAGTTAAGTTTGATAACATCAAAAATTAGAAGAAGAGATAAAATAAAATTTTCACAAAATAGAAGATAAATGGAAAGACAGGGTCATCTTACAGAATTCAGTATTTACCACAGTATTTCCACAATAAGAGAATAGGAGAAATACATGTAGCAAAGGAAATTTGCAAAGAGAAAATATTCCAATAAAAGACTTTTTTTTTTTGAAAAGACCTATGAAATGCCTCACAACACAAATAGGAAAAAAAAAAGTCCTGATGGACTCATTGAGTGCAACCCCAGAAATAGAGAGGCTGGAAAGTAATATATCTTGAGGATCATTGAAAGAGAGGGAAGAATAGTCTTAGATAATATATCTAAATCTTTGTGAAGGGTTAGATGTTTCTTCCTGTGAAAGATATTTTTCCCTTGAACTTAGATGTGAACGTATTCTTAGACAAAAATAACTTCTAACATCCAGGCTTCAAATGACAAGGCAGCAACCGACCATACTCTAATAAATAGCGAGTCCTTTCTGAGGGATGAAACCTCTTGGTCCTTACATAAAGAAATGCAGTGGAAATCCTCTCAACAAGTGGTGAGACAGGGAACAGATTCTGTCTGAGAGGAGGATTTCTATGTGATGCAAATCAACATGAAGCAATAAGGAGCAAACCACAAAGACAGTGTCATTGATATGAATAAATGGAACTTTGATCTTTCCTGAAGTACCTCAGTATCTCAAGCAACTAACTATTCTTGCTTAGTGTCTTTCTAAACCCTCCCTTACCACTGAATGAACACTAAGGAAAAGTGTATGTTACACTTGCCATAAAAGATCACTATCATAAAGTATCATAAATACTAATTTAATGATAAAAATTGCATACATACTATATTGACCTGATTTATTATTAGAAAACTTTCCTCTTAGCTCCTTGTAGAGACATAAGGATAGCTAATTTTTAAAGACAGGATATAAATGGGTTTTTCCTTTCCCCTTGTTGATCTTTGTACAGCTACTAATTGAAGGAGTCAAAAAGACAATAGAAATAGCACATTACAAACCAAATCACACCATTTACTATAAAAGTTCCAAATTTAGAGTATGTTTTCTGAAAAGGACGTATATTAAAGCCAACAAACTGATGGTTACCAGAATGGAGGTGGATAGATGGAATAGGTAATGGGGCCTACAGGGTGCACTGGTGGTGAGTGCCAGGGTTTGTACGGAAATTTTGAATCACTGTATTGTACACCTGAAACTATTACTACAGTGTATGTTAAGTAACTGGAATTTAAAGAAATACTTAAAGAAATACAGCGCGTATGGTGATTACACATTATACTACTGTATTATATAATCGAAAGTTAAAAATATATACCTGAAAGTTGAGAAAGTATATATTAAATATCACCAGAAGAGAGAAACGGTAATTATGTGAAGTGAGGGAGGTGTTAGCTGGCGCTATGGTAGCGATCATTTCGCAGTAGATAAGTGGATCACATCCATTTGTTATACATCTTAATCTTACACATCCTCAAATGTCGATTATATCTCAAAAGTTAGAAAACTGAAAATACATACATACATACATACATACATACATACATACATATAACACTCTTGGTGTGAAAGATAAGCACAGTGGGATGTTTATTCAATATTTTATGTACTCAATCATAAATTTAATCTTCTTTGAGACACCGGTCACTGTGCTTTGAGCTGGATTCTGTGCTTTGTTCCACTTTCAAAAAAATCAGAAAGACCAAAATGTCTATAAATACTTGTGCACTTTTTTAAAACTCAAATGACAAAAAGGTTTAGTGATCGTTTGTTCTTTTGAGAAAAGTAAGGGCAAATAGTTTAGAGTTTCAGCAGACCTCAAATATGCACCAAAAGAAAAGTAACATACTATGAGTGAAGTCTTTAAAAGAAGTCTTCAGATCTTTAATATTGCATTTTAGTTTGTTTTGGAAGTGAGGTGCCTTTTAAAAGGATTTTTTTTATTGTTGCAAAGAAGAGAGGTAGTAGAAGAGAGTAACAGAGTGAGACTTATTGCATTTGAAAGCTATAATAATATTACTTTTACTGGTTTACTTTCTTAGAATGAATGATTCAAAAAGAAAATTAGTGTCTTGAACTCTAACTTAGTTAGTAGAAATGCGTGGCCAAATTTCTTCTTTGAAATCTAACAGTTTCTTTTGAAAATCTCATAAAAGCAAACAGAATGCACATTTACAATCTGAGGTTATAATTTTATTTCAAGGAAACTATAGGCAGATATTTTTATTTTTCTATTACAGAATTTAAAAATTAAAATAAGTGAGAGAGAGATAAAAGTAAGAGAATAAGATGAATTTAATTAACTGGGGGGGGCATCCCTTAATTTTTCAAAAATTAGACTGGAATTACATGTCAGTGATGGATCAAGGATCCATAAATAACACTCTATATCACAATTTGAAGAGCCTTTGTTTTCTGTAATCATTGCATGTATTCTCTTGAAAGAAAGGGCAGGAGAGTAATAGAACAAATTTCTTAATAATTGGATTTCCATTTGAGCCATTAGCCTTGCTATTTTCTACACATCTCTCACTGTCCGTGGTGTATCTAAAAAAGCTGTCTTCAGTACAGTGAAACAATTAGGGGTATTTACACAATAATGTAAATAGTATAAACGAATGCAGAAGAAAAGATTTTGGGTAATTACATGTGTGAATTCTGATTTTATAATACTATAAATTATATACACTTTGTAAACTATATCTATTTTCTCTTGGGAAAAGAATTTTTTCTCAAAGATTTTTGGCACGTTTTCAGTTAAGAATTAATTATAAAACTATAAGGAAAACATATCATTTTCTATTTATATACTTCCTTAGGATATTAGTTTTCTCTATACAGTTAGAGATAACAGCTTAAAAATTATTAGTGAGAATGAAGTATACATAGCTTCATTTAAAAATAGCTCTAATAGGGGCACCTGGGTGGCTCAGTCGGTTAAGCGTCCAACTTCGGCTCAGATCATGATCGCACGGTTTGTGATTTCGAGCCCTGTGTCAGGCTCTGTGCTGACAGCTCAGAGCCTGGAGCCTGGTTCAGATTCTGTGTCTCCCTCTCTCTCTATGCCCCTCCCCCACTCATGCTCTGTCTCTCTCTGTCTCAAAAATAAAAAATAAAACATTAAAAAAATTAAAAAAATATAAAAATTGCTCTAATGAAATATGGCACTTCACATATACTTTTACTTTCACAAACGAATTTGTGGAGTTGTAAAATAAGTTCAAATGGAGATGATATATTACCAAACATACACTTTTTTAAATCTCACTAACCTGATAATCTAAATCAAATGCTAGCAATTTGTATTGTTATATCAAAATGGCTATTAGTCTATTAATTCATTTATTCAATAACCATAAAAACAAATTATATTTAGTAGCCAAGACAACTAGGTAAAATATGGTCTTTTATTTTAAAAAAATTATCAACTAGTGGGAGAGACAGAAAAGTATATTTTGAGTTGATAATTACTATCATAGTAATTATAATACTATATAATACTATTACTAATTACTATTATAGTAATTATAGTCATGTATTTTTTAAAAAGACAGGACGTATGAGAATAAACACAAATAACTGAATTTATTTTTTTTTTGCTGTCACCTAAAATCAAAGAGATTACTTCTAGTCGATTTGGCTGAATGCCAATTTTCTTGTCCAAACTGGAGTTTCAGCAAGAAGAGGAGAAGACAAATATAAATGAGGTGATCTATTATTAAAATCAGTTCTAGAAACTATTTCTCCAGAAACCAAAACTTCATTGCAATTGGATAATTTTGTGTATATTTTCATTGGCTTTTTAAGATCCTATCAAAATTATGTTTCAGTTCGATTTCTCAACTCAGGGTCTTTTTTCTAATGATTGTCTTATGCCCAGATTGAGTTGAATAATAATATTATATTTTTTAAGCTATAGAGTATTTAGTAATACTAAAATGGCAGGAATGTTTCTCCCTCTTTTCCTTCCACTTACTCTTTTTTCCATTATCTTCATTTTTTTTCCTTCTCATTCTCCTTCCTCTTCTCCTTCTTCTTCTCTTTCTTTCCCTCAGAAGTGGCAAAATACACACAAAAGGGAAAAAGTGGTGAAAAATTGGAGGACAAACTAGATGACCTAAAATTGCTCTCACAGAGATCATCTTTTTCCACAAACACTATTTGCTGTACTACGCTGGTTAAAGATGAAGATTTATTTTTTACCGATAGTTCACAGAATCACAGAAGTACATATTCTCAAAGCTAGACTGAGTATCAGAAGTAATGTAAGTCCTTCATTTTATAGACGAGAAAAGAGAGGTTCCTCAAATGTAAGTGACTTTCTCAGTGTCAAAGGGAGTCCCATTTTTTCAAAAGTTCAGTTGTAAAAATCAATCCTCTTTCTTTATTAAAGAGGATGTAGGAGGCAGGAAAGCAGGTAGCAGATGGCAAGTCCAGAATAGACCATTAGAATACTCAAATTCTGCTAACCAAACATTTATTTAAATATTTAAGTTTTTATGTATATTGGCTACACATAAAAATGCAAATAGCTAAATGATCGCAATCACATTTTAAACCATTTGGAATTGTAGAAGCGAATTATTCATATGACCTGGTACCTTTTGTTTCTTTTTGAGCTGCAAACAGTTCTTTTTCACTAATCACACAGATTATAATATGGATTGAGATGAAAAACATTTACTGAACTCGATCAACTTTATGTTCTAGGTAATTTAAAAATCTAATCCCAAAGTTAATCATCTTCCTTTGTACATTCCTGTTAGAGAAATGTTTATTATAGTGGCTGCTTTCCTGTTTAAAACAAAACTACAAAGCTAAACTAAAAGCTTTTACCTATTTTTATTTTCAGCAGTAGTTTTTTGTTTCTGTTTTTACTTTCCAAGTAGGTCTCCCCTACTTCACCTAACTCCGTTGCAACTCTCTTTCTCCTAAGGTAGATTTTTACTGTATTTCAGTTTGCACGTTCTTCTAAGATTGAAAATAAGGGAAGTGGTCAGGGACAGAGCATAATAGAAATTTGCTGGAATTGTGAGTCGGCGTGAGTTACTAAGGATACAGCTGAAACCTTCTCCATTCTCAAGTCCTACTGTTATCACAGAGACCCTAACGGCATGTAATATCTTTTTATAGTTGCTAATCTAGCCTTTAGAAGTAGGTTGAAAAATGCATATGACATGTGACCTCAGGCGGGATGCAGTGGAACTTGAGGAAGCACAAAGACAGGAATCCCTCAGAGATGAGCACCTCACGGCAGGTTGGTTCCACAACCTCAGCCCAGCTGATACCTCCCCTGTGTAACCCGCACTGGTATCATTATAACCTCAGGTTTGCAGGGCTGAAGTGATGGCACATGCTTAAAATAATGATAAATTCATTACTTTCTTAAAGAACTTGTCTCCCTCTTTTTCTGGTTTGATTGTATGTTTATACAAAATACTGTTTTCCACTTTGAAGAAGGAACATTTTAATGGCTTCTGTACAATAAGAGCTATCAGAATGGAGACAGAGGAATGTACTTTGTTCTTTTCTTCCAACTCTAAGAATATATCTTTAAATGCAAGGGTGGACCCGATCTTGGATTCTGGAAAATCACAAAATTTGGCAACCCTCCTGTAGAAAAAGACAAAAATTAAAGTATGTAATTTATATAGAATGGGAAAAAGGAATCCTTAGAAATGGCTCATGAAAGGAAGAGGGCGCAAAGTTTAATTTCATGAGCTTTCCTAGTAAACTCACCTCTATTTGGTAGATTATTTTCTGCCTTGGCAAAGTGCCACAAATAGTGAGTATATTTTATCATATTGTTTCTTAATCCTGAACCCCTTATTAAATGGAAGTATTATTTTTATTATAAATTGTAAATTTTTTTGTATTCTCAAATTTGTTCATTTTATAATGGTCCTATGAGATACCAGAGACCCTAGATAGTTTATTAACTCTCATATGTTTTCCACTATAGAAAAATACTTGGAGTAGTAATTAATTTCAATAAAACATGAGGAAATACCGGGACACTTGAGTGGCTCAGTCGGTTAAGCATCCAGCTCTTGATTTGGGCTCAGATGATGTACTCATGGTTGGTGAGATCAAGCCACATGGTGGGAGGTGCACTGACAGCTTGGAGCCTTCTTGGGATTCTCTCTCTGCCCATCCCTCACACATGTTCTCTGTCTCTCAAACAATTTTAATTTTTAAAAAATGAGGAAATGTCCTTCTTTTGTTATATTTTTGTCAAGAAAGTATACACAGCTGTGCTAATAATATTCCAACACATATACTTCCTTTTCATTTTTAAGATAACTAGAAACTTAAAAATTATTTTTCTCCTTAGATATGTGATCTCACCTCACAGTTTCTAGCTAAACAAAATGAAGAATGCCCGTTTTAGTTTAAAATAGAAATCTAGAACGCTTAACAGCTTCATGCTGCTCAGACCTGAAAGTATGATCAAGAATTTTCCTCTGATTACTGAAACATATTATTCACTGAAGATAGATCAAAATTATTGATTATGTTGAGATTTTTTAAAGTAATATCCATATCCAGAGTGGGGCTCAAACTCACGACCCTGAGACCAAGAAGCATGCGTTGTACTATCTGAGCTGGCCATGCACCCCTGTTGAGATTTGGTTGTAGAAAAATGAATCATGCGATCAGGTCTCTCTGTAACAAGAATGTCTCCGCTGCTACAAATCCAAAAGTTCCCTATTAAAAAGCAAAGGGATTAATGACTGTTAAAAAACTAAATCCTATGTTTTAAGGATAGATTATTTTTTAAGCTACAGTCTCTTTTTTAGTTGATTAGTTTTATCTCCCAGAAAGTGTATTAAAATATACTTCACATCACTTTAAAAGATATCCAATCATGAGAAGATCATCGTGTATATATTTTAGGCACTAAAAAATTAGTTCCCAGATAGGTTTTAGATATTTGTAGGGCAGGATTTTCTTTTCCTTCAAAGGTACTCAAATAATCACCTGCATCATAATTACTAGATTGCTTGTTAGCTTTTAGTGCCAAGATCTGCTTCCAGCCCAGTGAACTGAAATCACTGGGAGTCAGTCCCATATATCTACATTTAAAAAATAAGATGTCCAGGGATTTTTTTTTGCGTACTAAAACTTATGAACCATCATAAGAACTCTAATCTTATTGCATTTTATTAATAAACACTTAAAAATAATTATTTAAGAGTTTCTTACATTTGGCTGCAAATATTAAAAAGTAAAAATACCTTTAGTTATTAAAAATACTAGAGTCCTAAAGATATTTGCCAAGCTCCTATCTTTATATTCTTATCCAGTTCTATTTGGCAGATTATTTTGTCTCTTGGCAAAAAGCCTTGAACAGTGAGTACATTTTTATCATATCCTTTAACCCCTTAATTAATGGACACATTCTTTTTAAAACCTTAAAGATATTAATGTCCTCAACTCAACTCATTTTATGCATTATGAGATTACAGAAAGCCTGAATTATCTAAGATTCTTTATCACTTATGAATTTAGATATGGAACTGAAAAATTATATTGCTTTATTTTTTCAGGAGTGTGACAGATATTTACTTAATGATTTAACAATTAGATATATCTCATAACCCCTATCATGATAGTTTGATTAAATTAAGAGTATTATCATAGGCAAGTTAGTGTCATGGTTTCTAGACAATGATTTGTAATATTTAACACAATCTCCCAAGTTTTGATAACATAAGTTTAACTATGAAATTTATGGGAAAAAAATAGGTTTTTAATTAGTTTATATGAACCATTAGTTCCTTTGCCCAATGATAAACCACAGTTACGTGTTAGAGTGCTATTTGAAAACTCTAGGCTTGTTCGATGCTACCTGTAAATAATGTATGATTCATAGAATTGAAGCAGAAATATATTTCCTTACCCATCGGCATACTATTAATCTAACCATCTTCCCTGTTTCCCATTTTTGCTTTGGCATATTTAGAGTAAAATTAGATCAAGGATAAACGTTACCTAAAGGTTATTCAATCACAAATATCCATAGATCTAAAACATGGAGAGATCAGTGACCTCCAGGTGGGTCTGTGGTTCACATCCCGAGAGTGAGAAGCAGTGCTGAATGCTTTCTGACAGTTTGAGCTCAGTGTATTCTGTCCTATTCCAGACCCTGAACACCCTTCCTTGGCCAGAGTGACTGCTTCTAGAAAGTAATTTTGGATTGAATTAGAGCTTTCTGAGACAGACAAAACATACTTTACAGTAGGCAAATTGAATTTCTCTGGTTCAGTGACTGGCTGTGCCACGGCGCCTCTCAAGAAGACTTTCGCATTATTGAGAGCCGGCAGATTTCCTTGTAATAGCCACAGGCTGCACGCACGTATGACACAGCTGAGTCTTTGTCTGCCGTTTCTCTCAGAAATATTTCTATCTTTCGTTCACATACATACAGAACTATTTAAATGAAGCATACAAAGAAACGACATAAACTATTGTCTCCGTCTTTGAGAAGAGTATGTTTCAAGTGGTTACTAATTCATAAAGAGGTCTTGAAGGAAGAGCTTAACCAGATACCTGGTATTGTGGAAATTAAAAGTATCTTTAATGGAATGAAATGGAAGGATTATTCACTTGTCTCATGTACAACAATAAATGGAGAATTGGAAATATTTGCAATGATTTGCTTAGGAACACTGTGTGGTACCAGCTGTTGGAGATACCATTTATCCTAACAGTTTGAAAAGAAATGAGTTTCTTCTATTTAATTTTCCTTTTTGGAACATTCCTAAACATTATAGGCTGACTTAACTTAAAACAAAGATGTTACTTTCTAAATATTTTTGTTCGAATGAAGCCATAAATTTCTTTTGAGTGTTCAACATACACAGGTCAAAATACAGGGTCTTTGGTAGGGAGAGTATCAGAGGAATTCTCACAACTCTTAAGAAATAACTTCCCACATCCCAAGTTTCAAAGTTGACTCAAGAATATTTTTATGATTGGGGCGCCCGGATGGCTCAGCTCAAGCCCTGATCTCACAGTCCGTGGCTTCGGGCCCCACGTCAGGCTCTGTGCCGACAGCTCAGAGCCTGGAGCCAACTTCAGATTCTGTATCTCCCTCTCTCTCCCTGCCCCTCCCTTACACGTGCTCTGTCTCTCTCTCTCAAAAATATGTAAACATTAAAAAAATATTTTCATGATCAACCTAATTCATTATACAGAGAAAAAATTTCATAGACAAGGCAAACTTTTTTTTATTCATTCTCAAATTTTTTCTTATTATTGTCTTTATTTCCAAAATACTTCATCTTGCTGATTTTGGAGTCACGTTACCCTGGGAGAAGTCTGCTACATACTTTCTTACATGGCATGAAGTGCCACAGTCTAGTTTATGTTTTCACTGTTTTCTCTTACATGCAATATCATTTTATACATCTCAGGTAAAATTTCATGCTAGGAGAAAAAAAATGTGAGGGTCATTAGGCAATGAGGAGCATTCATTCTGACACAGGCAAGAGGTTGCATTTAACCAGAAAATGCAGAGTTCTCTGTGGTAATTCTTTGCTCAAAGGTCCCTTGGGCTTAGAGCCCTAGGAACAGATGTGATCTCATGCCTGCTCTAAAGAGAACAGAGCCATAGGCGGAAACACCTCCCTACATCAGTGAGGACGCTTCTGCCAGAAGCAGATTTCTCACCAGGAGGACCCTAAACTCATTTCCAAATTAGACTCTGCCTGGCGAGAAGTCACTGGGCATAAAATCTCCAGTGATTTGGTGCTTGTTCAGTGAGCAAACCAGAAAGCATATGTGAAGAATTCACAAAAGGGCCCGTGTGCATGTGCTGAAGCCACTGGGGGCGTCAGGAGGGGGGATCATGTTGGCTTCCCTTCTGAAAGCACTTTCTCAGCATATGCTATATTGTTAGAAACCTCTGGCAAAACTAGGGTACCTAGAACATATGGGTTGGGAAGGTTGATATTATGTGCTTTTTCTTTTTCTGTTCGTCTCAGTAGTTATGTTTGGTTTTGTTTTGTGGGTCAGGACAATGACAAACCATCTGGTCTCAACTTTTCTTTTTCTTTTGAAAGTATAAATGGACATTAAGAACAAATTTGAAAATAGACTATAATAATACTTTATAGGTCTAGCAAGATTAAAAAGGGTTCTTCAAATAAAATGATTAAGTAAAATAATTTTTATTATAGATATCTTTTAATACTCACTTTAAAGACGAAGTAACATAATGTTCAGGACTTTGTCCTAAATTCTAAAGCCTTTGGTATACCCCACAATTAAAAGCGACATAAAGAATTTAACAGTGATTTATGTATTGATAGATTATACCTTTACTGCTAGGAACATATGTTGGCTACCTAGCTTGTGAGCATCTTAGATGATATTCTGTCAGAAAGAGAAGCTTAAGCATTTTATTTTGTTCTTTGTTTCGGCAGCTTTAAGATCCCATGTACTGGCTAATTTCACAGCAAAAACTACATTTTTACTGCTCTACATATTAATCAGTTATTTAGAACACCCCTGCTGAGAAATATCATCATAGCAGCAACACCATTTAAGTGGTGCAATGCAAGCAATGGAGCAACGATAGATATCCTGGAGAATCAATTACAATGAAGGCCTATAAAAAACTATTTTGGTTTTCATTATTTTATGGGGTTAGGAGGACAATTGATGAGGTAATAAGACCTGAAACATTTCCAGTACTTCGCAGGGAAAATAGAGGAAAATTCCATTGCATCAGAATTACTGAAGAGTTACTAGGTTGGAAATGTTGGTCTCTGTGACTGAAAGCTTTAGAAGCAGCTTGTGCATCATATGAAACACCTTACGTAATGGTAGTGATGCGCTGACTAAATTAGTAGTTTAGTTCCACAAGTGTGTTGTCAGAAAAAAAGGAATAGTAAATAAAATACTGGGTAACATCAAGTTCAGAAGTCTGCACTAGTAAAATTTTTTTTATCAGAGGTAGTCTGAAGAAAACTGGCAAATTATCAGAACTAGTCTGAAGAAGTAATTTTAAAATTACCTGCTCGGTGTTACGAATCATAAATCTTCAGTCCGTACTTGAGAATCTTATTTTAATATTTTTTAGTGGGATATATTTAGCCATACAGAACAAGGGTGTGCAAACCTAACAATATCAATGAAACCCATGCCTGGAAATGTTTTCCGTAAATGTAACTCACTTCAAGTAATAAAAGAAAAGAATGAGATACGAAGTGTTTTCTGAAGCAATTTTGCAAGACTAAATGCAAGAGAGCTTCCTTTTAATCATGGCTCAACTTACATTTTCAACCGTGTCTCCCAAAAATACTTCTTCCATCACCTGCTCTTTAATAGCATATAAATGATTTCTGCTCATGATCCCCACTTTAAACTTTCTGCTCAACTAGAGTCCCTTTCCCTTATTTTCACTTGCCCAAAGCGTACTCAGCTTTCATGATTGGTACTCCTTTTTCCTTAAAGCGTTCCCTAATCCTCCCAGCTGGAAATAATTGGCAAAGGGCACAGTCTGTGCTGTAACAGCAATTTGTAAAGCTCTCAAAATACTTAGCACATTCTGTTTTGTATTACAGATAGGTTTGTACCTCTCTTCGATTTTACTAGACTCCAAGCTGCTTGAGGATAAAGATCACATGGCATTCATTTTTTGTTCCTATCTTAAACTTAGTAGGTGTTTAATAGAAGATTGTATTAATTAGCTAGGTTAATGACCTACTGAAAATTGTATCAAAGAGCATTGTTCCAGTCCAGTTTGCATATTTAAAAACGCTCTCTTCAGAAAATAAGACCTCTTAATTTGTGGCTAAGCCATTTGTGTAAATGATTAAAATTGCAGAACTTTTACTCAAAAATCTGTCTGGTCAGTTGAATGAAAGTATGTATATAAACCACCAAATAGTGCAATTCCCTTTTGGAAAAATACACATTCTTCACTGATACAGAAATCTTATTGTGTAAAGCGAATCACAAAAATTAACATTTAATTTATATCGTACTCCTTGGAAATAAAGTGAAACTAAAATAATATGGTGGAGAAAAAAACACTAATCCAAAATCTGACTAAATTCCCGAATCTGGGACTCATTAATCACTTCTTAGCATAGTTGAAAGCCACATTTCAGTGGTGCTGAGATTAAAGACGCTGGTGTACCTGACATAACAGGGATCAAGGCGAATATTACTTTAAGACCTGGAGGAGGTGATATGATGCCTCTTGATTTTCAAAGACATTTTAAAACCACATCTTTTTATAAATGGATTTATAGATTACTTTGTAATATATCACTTAAGTCTGTGTAGAATTTTACTGTATGAGTTCTTCATTGTTTACAAATTCCTAGATACTTGACATTTAATATATGCAGGAATATACATTTAGAGAGCCTGAAGTCCAAGTTCTTAGGGGCTGGAACACCAGGAAGATTTACCCTAAGTGACCTACCTTTACATCATCCTCAAATAAGGTGAAGAATGTTTTGGTTTTGATACTCTTTGCTTTAAGGGGCAGTGGGCTGACACAAGCATATCCAGAGACTCCAGAGTATTCTCATGAATATAAACAACTCCCCACTGCTCCTCACTACTCCGCACATCACCTTTGTTTTCTGAAAGGATCAAAAGAAGACGTCAGTTGCAGCAGAACATCTCTGTAGCACCTTGAGAGATAAGGAGGTTTTCTTCTCTCCAGGGAGGACAGGAACCATGAGTCTCTTACCTTGTATGATTATCTTCATGCAGTTACACTCATTTACAAATGCATATATACTTATATATATATAGTTCCATATCCATCTTTATATATATGACTATATATATATATTTACAGTAAAGTTTTATGTTTTGGGTTTTATATATATATATATATATATATATATATGTATATATCTGTGTATATATGTTTTGGTTATGTTTTTGGTTATATATAAAACTTTTTGGTTTTGGTTGTATATAGTAAAATTATATGGTTTTGGTTATATATATTTATTATAGTAATCTCTAAATCCATTTATAAAAAGTTATGGTTATGAAATGGTTTTTGGAAATCAAGAAGCATCATATCACCCTCTCTAGGTCTTAAAGTAATAGCCTCCTTGAGCACTATTATGTAAGGTACCCCTATATATATTTTTGTTGTTCTTTTCTTAGCATTACTGTTCTTTTGATTTATTTTTGCACATCGTCAAAATTATTTCATTGGAATACATTCTTATATTTGGAGTAGAGATGTGTATAGAGGGTGAGTCAAGGGTATGTTTGCATTCATTTTTATTCTATATATCTTATCATTTGAATCTATGATTTTATTATGTATGCTTTCTGTAATTTATTTTTTTTTTGAGAGAGAGACAGAGAGAGTAAGCAGGGGAGAGGTGGGGGGAAAGAGAATCTCAAGCAGGCTCTGTGCTTGTCAGCTGCGGCCCCAACACTGGGCTCAAACTCGTGAACCAATGATCATGACCTGAGCAGAAACCAAGAGCCGGTCACTTAACTGACTGAGACACCCAGGTGCCCCAGCCTTGTGTAATTTTTAAACACAGCTTGAACAAAAATGTTTTTTCTCTTTATTTTTGAATTTCTGTTTTCATCTTTCTTTCTTCTGTGATTTTTTGTCTTTCCTTTTATTTGAGTATGACAACATTTTATATAATATATTTTCAATACATAAACTATATATTTTGTGGGATAAACTCTATAGTTCATGGGTGGACTTGTTGGCATTCTTCTGGAGCTAGGTCAGACACTAATTGCTATTCTGGTTTTACAGAGAGGGCCCTCAGGAATTTTCTTGAATTGGGCTATATTTTCACCAAGAATCTGAAGCTGATGGATCAGAATATTGTTTCTCCTTGAATATATTGTTTAAAAGTCTATACTCTTTGGGAACCTGGGTGAGCCTTTGGTGAGTCATTCTATTAAGTATCTTTGTCCATTGTCATTTATAAAACCTGTCTTTAATTGTTAATGTTTAATCATTTAATGTAGCAATTCTTAAATTCATCCTAATGGTTTCCTACATCTTAACCATTTTGAATTTATTTTACTACTATTTTTCTAGCTTTTTTCTGATAGATTACTTTATCTTTTTAAAATGACTTATTTAATGAAAGAATCTTAGTTATAAAATTTCTTGGCAGTTCTACATTTTCCTATTTTATTAATTTTATATTTGATATTCTTATTTTCATCAGTTCCCAAATATTAGTTAGCTGCCACTTGATTTTATTTCCTTGACCCAGGCAACTAGAGTTGTTCTCAAAAATTTCCCTTAGTTTGTTTTATTACTTTATATCAAAATCTAATGTAATTCATTATGGTCAGACAATATTATGTATCACATTACTTTTTTTAAGTTTTTTTTCTTCAGTTTTCTATAAAAGTATACCACTTTACCCTTTTTTTCCAGTCTTTCTTCTTAATATATTTATGTATCATTTTTACTTAATATGCTATCAGTTTTTGTTAACTCTCCCAGATATTTTTAAATGATGCATTCTCTCTTTTCTCTGTGTGGAATGAAGCATCTCTGATTCTCACAGACTTTTATCATTAACTCTAGTCCGTGAATGGGTAACTGAGGCTCACGTAGCTTGAACTTTTTGAAGTGAACATTGGTTATCTTTGAGATAACTGAGAAGACATCTGCTGCCTGACTCCAAGACTCTGCTATCATGGCGAGTCTGTAGGTTTTTTTGGGAGGACCCCGAGTTGACAACATACAAAGCAGTAAAAGTGGATGTAAGAAGGAAGAATAGGTCATTTAATAGGGCATCAGGATGTATGAAAGAAACTAAAGTATTCCAAAACATAGGCACTGTATCCTTATGAATGTCAACAGGGAAAGAACTGAACTCTTCCAAAGATGTGAAATTATGAGAGAGAAGAAAATAGAATAGAGAGCCCTGGTTTTTCATATATTTTCTCCTTCTTCTGTGTTTAGGAAAATGGTGACATATGGAAGGAGTAAATTTAATCCAGAAAAACAAAAAGACATTGAACACTTGGGGGAAAATATCTGTGGCATCAAAATTATCTCCTAAAATATCTAAGTATCTTCATTTCAGAGGCAAAGATGGAGAGTCAAAAGTAACATTAAGGGATGAAAATAGATTTAATCATATTGAACACCTTGTTACAAATATATGTATTTTGTTTTCATAAAATTGTTTTGATAAGATTTTTTTTTTTACTTTGTAGTTGTTCCTTTTATTTTTATCTTATGCTTTTTGTTAAAAAAGTGTTTTTGAGTTGTCTTTACCCTGGGGATTTTTTTTAGATGTCATGGATTCATAAAGTTGAGAAGGAATATTGAATGCTTAATGTGACCTTAAAATATTTCATTTCAGTTTCAAACATATGGGCATGGTTAAAAAAAATTAAATGGTAGAAAATGATACATTGTGAACAATAACAGGATAGTTTTCTGCACCCTCACTAAATCCAACTGCCTGTAGAGAAGCCTGTACTTAGAATTTTGTGTCTTTAAATATCAACAAGCCTAACCATTGTGGCGGATTGTTTTTTTATGCTTGTGGAAAGTGGATGGAATAGCCTGACCAAAACAAAACAAAATTAAAAAAATAAATAAAAATAAAAAGAGGCACCAGATGTGAGAGAGAAATGTGCATGGAGGGCAGCATGAGTAATAGTGTGGAAGGTAAGGGAGTGGTGAGCATAGTTTAATTCACAGAGGCCTTCTTTCTACAGAGCTGCAAGGATCCCACGCAGACATGCGTATTCATTTCCTGGCTACTGCTCAATTTTTTGCTGTTTGAATCATGAAGAATTTTGACACCTAGCAGCTCCGCTATCAACCAGAACTATCTCACGTATTATGGGTGAGTATTATTCTGTACATCTATTGTTACGAACTTTGAAAGTGTTTTATATATCCTTGGCTCAGAAACTGTAGCATGGGTTTCTTCTAACAAGGATATGTTGTCCAGTAGAGTCTGACTGGTTAGAGTAAGCAGTTCTAAGTATAACATGAGTCCTCATATTAACCAGACTTTTATTTGTTTATTGAGCATCACTTAGAGTACTTGCTGTTTTGTTTTTTGGGATTTTGTTTTTGTTTTTGTTTTTGTTTTTGTTTTGTTTCTGTTTTTTTGTTTGTTTGTTTGTTTTTGCAGCTGAACAGTTTTTCTGGGATAACCATTGCAAATGAGATCCAGAGTCTTCCTGATCCCTTTAATTCTCAGACTTTAGAACAAAACTTTATGGATAATAACCAGCTGCATTGATAAATTTTTGAGTTGACATCAATATATATAATGTCCTGAATATGTTAACTGAAGTATATTTCTGTCTCCCTGTATTTTGATATGCCTGAATCAAGGCAGAGGTACTTCTTGCCTTATAGAAATGAATTCATGACATAGCTTTGTTCAAATTCTACTGTAATGGGGTATTAGCCTCTAGATTGCTGCTTTTCCAATGTTACCAGAGCTGGGGCTATAGATGTATATATTGAAGAAATCCCTAGAGCCATAAGCATTCTTCTGTTATGATAATGTTACCATTAGTCTTGATTGCTTTTGACAATGGTTACAGAATTGCCCAAAGCAAGAAGTTTAGTTTTGTTCACATTTTCCCCCTTAATTTGGGAGAGTGTTTTTATTTCACTTTTATTTGAAATGAGTTCCTGTGCTGTTATTATGGCATTTTATGTGGCTTGTCATTGTAGTAATCAATTTTATATTTTCTTCACGCCAGTTCGACATTCTGCTCCTGACGAGCACTTTGTCATATTTACTAGGGTTCTTGTCATACATAGGAAAACGCTTCCTCTATTTGTCTCCTAAATTTTCTTTTTCCCTTGTTAGTAATTTTGCTATCTCTATATCAATGTTCTGGCTGGTTGCAATTACAAGTTTTCCCAGCTGGGAGCTTGTAGTATTTTCTCAGTCTCTGCAACATGCTGATCTATTCTGATATGAGTTCCAATTGTTTCACCTCCGTGTTCTGCATTTTTACCGGGCCTTGTTGAAAAAGAACTGTCGAAATTCGAAGCGGTAGAAGTTTTCTTTTTTGTGTATTTCACCTGAGACAAACCTTGTGTTGCTTAGATATCTTCCCAAGGAGATGAATTCTTTTAGGCTGCACTCTTGGAATTGCTGCTTCGAGATTCTCATTCCAAGTTTAATCTATAAAAATGTCAAAGGCAAACAATGATTAAGTTCAAATCCTGAATGAGAAAGTAATTGTCCCTGCCCTTGGCAATGAATGTTAAAAAGATTCTTACTTTGTATTTGGTAATTGTAAAGATCTGCGTGGGTGTGTGCACACATGCGTGTGGGTACGAGTTCTCCACTGAGACAAGAGTCTTAATTTTTGCCTCACGTTGCTACCATTTTCTTATCTGTTTTTTTCCTAAAAGAGAAGAAAAATATTTTGCCAGCGAAGGTGTTTCTCTAGGAAAATAACTGTATGTTTGCAAATCAGAATCGCCTGGGTGGCTCCTTAAAGCACAGAGATTTTGTAGTCTAGGGTGGAACTCAATTTGCATTTCTAACAAATTTCAGGTATTGCTAACTTTGCTGGTCAGGGGACCAAATCGCTCTAAGCAATAAGGCATTTGATTTAATGGGTCCTAAGTTTCTAAGCCAAACCTCTCATATTTTTTTAAAGAATATTATTGGAATCATCGAATATTGTTTAGACTTGATGGCAGTCAATGGAAGGACAGCACCAGCCATAAATTACTCATAAGTTCAAAATTCAAGAGTGCAACATTTTTAATTCTACACACACAAAAATATACACACACATTCCTCTTCTATGAAAAGCTTATATGTTTGGATGATTTAACTTAAATATTTATTTCTGATACATTAAAATGACAAAAGATTTTTCTACTGTGCTCCAAAACATTACTTTAAAAACCATATAGAAGAAAGCAAATGAATAACAATAGAAGGGAACTTTAAACTAATAGCCTAATTTGAAATGACACTGAGCCAAGTTTGATTTTCTACTCAGTGACTTTTAGTTTTCAAGTTACCAAAATTTGACTGATAATCCAGTTATAAACACTTTTCAGATCTGTTTAGGGAAAGTCTGACAGAAAAATTCTATGGTAGAAAGGCAAATAAAAAGATAGGTTTTCTATATGAGTATATTTTGGAGGCTAAAGAGATAGAAAAGTAGAAGCAAATTTGTAGAATGATAAGAGATCCACTATTATCATTATATGTGAGAAATTTAAACTAGGTAACCAGGCCATTAAAATGGTAAAATGAAATATAAAAACTTTTAAAAGCAGAATGACAACCACTGTATTCATAACATTATTTACAGTATGATTTTGGTTTTAAATACCTGTATTTTCATTTAATATGAGAAGCAAGATCTTGGGGGTGTTGGGAAATGACCAGAAAGGTCTTGAAACAAACAGTGTTTGAATAACAGGAAAGCATCAGTTTTCTGGTTTGGGTTGTTTCATACATTTCAAAAGTCAGGCATACAAATTATTTGTTGTAATTATTTCTACTATCCTTTAAATTGCTTCAGTCCCTTACTTTGGGTACATGTATAAGCTTGTGAAATTGGCAAAACAATCACTATAATTAACATACTCCTCACCCCTCAAAATATATCCTGCCCCTTCGGAATCCCTCTCTCTCCTTCCCTAACACTCCTCCCTGTTCCCAGGAAACCACAGATCTGCTTTCTACTGTATGTTAGATGGCATTGCCTATAATTTAATATCAATAGAATCACACAGTTTTTAAACTGTTTTTAAAATTCAGTTAATTATTTGGAGCTTCATCTACATTGTAACATTTACTCGGAAGCTTTTTAGAGCAGCTTCCAACTCATTCTCATGTCCTTCCCACCAGCGTACTGCATAGAGAGAGAGATAGGAAGTTGTGTTTGCCGCAGAGCCATTGTTCATCAATATCTACTAAAGTAATATAACAGAAACTGAATTATAACATCTATTTTCTCTCACCTCACACACTTTCTTGGGGAAAAAAACAAATCCGCAGCTTCCACTTCAAAACTCCACCCCATCTGGAAACCAGTTCCCTAATGGGACTTGGGGAAGGGAATAGAGTAAGAAAGAGAGATTCTCCGAAATACTTTCTTTAAGACAAGCCTTGCTTGAAAATAAAACATCCGGAATAATGTATCAAACACAAGATAAAGCGTACCCACAATACACTATAATTACAGGAAAACTGTTCAAAATATACATGAAGCCCACATCTATCCCAGCCTTCCCTGACTGTCTTTCCCTTCCCAAATCCCTTTTCCTTAGTGCCCTAAGTCTGGTCTCCAGACCCTGAACCTTAATTTCCCTGTACTGTGTTTCCTTAGATGTTTGGTGAGGGAAAACTCTGATAAGGAACATTAAAACTGCGGCAGAATTAAATGGGAATGCCAGAGAATTTCTGGATGAATTTCAGAGATAGAGTAGAAACCCCTGAGACTGGCTCTGTACAGAATTCTGATTCAAGCTTGTTTGTGACCCAAATTATTTTTAAGAAGAGTAAATGTATAGGAGCCTAATATCTACTTTAGCTTTAGAGTTCCACCCATTGCTAATTTAAACCCAGTATCCCTATTTTTACTTTTTAAAATTTATTTTTTGATTTTTGAGAAAGGCAGGGGGGCACTCAAGTGTGGGAAGGGACAAAGGGAGAGAGAGAATCTCAAGCAGCACCCACTCTCAGCGTGGAGCCCAGAGTGAGCTCAGTCTTACCACTGTAAGATCATGACCTGAGTCATCGTCAAGAGTCAGATGCTTAACTGCCTGAGCCAACCAGGTGCCCCATCCTTTTTTTTTTTTTTTAATTAAAGGTTATTTTTCAAAGAAGTTAAATGTTTCCATAGAATTTTGTCTTTGTATAAAAGTGCAAAGTGCACAGATAAAGTAAATATTCAAATAAATGAAGTATTTTATGAATATAGCTTTGTTTTTCAAAAGTCATTTTATATGTATTACCAGTTATTCGCAGTGAGAAAATGATCAAATTTACAGGGTATGTGATTTGTGGACAATTACATAGCAAATCAGGGGAGGAAACAGAATTATGACTCTGTGACTTTATATTTAGTCATTGAGGTATGCACTTTCAATCCTACTCTCTGTCTAGTGAGCAATGATGGCAACCGCGGAGAACCACCATCATTCATTCTAGGTCTCTATCTGTCTATTGATTGATCTATCACTTCTTTCTAAATGATAGGTTACTCATTCATTCCATTAGAAATGTTTCAAAGTTTTGGAAGTTTTGAGATTGATCCTCTATGGTACTTTAAGTATTATAAAGTATAGTACTTGATTTCTGAAAGGCTCTAGTACAAACTTAAGTGCAAAAGGATAACATTTTTTCTGGCTTCCTATTGAAACAGTTTTTTGGAGCCCGGATATAGAGATACTGCATCACATACATACTTACTGGCGGAGCAGGGGCTTCACATTATACTTTATTTGATAATCTCCCCGAGAGCTGAGCAGTAAGTACACAGCATGGGGGGCTAGGCAACAGTCTTCCACAGTTCTCTGTGCCTCCATTCATAGCCACAATGTCAGGTGTTGTTGTTTTTTGGGGTTTTTTTTTTCTACTGTTATCAGCAGGCATTACACACTCTGACATGTTTAATCCAAATGACTCACTACTTCTCACAATCGAAAAATAACAGAACAATATGAAACATCATAAAACATAACATCATCTTTCCTATTTCATTATGTATTCTCCTTGTAACAGGTTGGCCACAACATCCCTTCAATATGATTAGATAAGTGAAGAAATTATATTAGATTCAGTTCCCTGAAAGACTATCTACAGTAAATACAGCAGTGGGTTTCAATTTAAATTAAAATTGATTGTATGCTTATTGGTTCTTCTAAGCTTTGGAACTGGAAAATTAAAAATTCACACGTAGCAATTTTGATTTGCTTCTGAGAAAAAGTTCTTGATTTAGTCACCCAGCAGGATACCAAAAGGTAAATATAAAAGTGGGAAAAATATAAAAGTATTCTGTTTGGGAGGTTATCTTAATTGTAACGAAAAAATTGAAAGTAGTCGCTACCTCTGGGCTTCTTAAACAATTATATCATAAACCTCTAGTTGTTGTTGTGATGGTTGAATACACAACATTAAGGGTAGCATATCTCCTACGTTTCTGGAGATTGCCTTAGTGTACATATGTTATCCCAGTGTAATTTTCCCAGTTTCAGAATTATCCAGGTGGATGATAATTTCTGTTGTCATCCAATATGTTAGAAACTGCAGTGTTAGCTGCAGCCTAGTACCGGCCTCAAATACTTGCCGGCTGGACTAACGCTTCTTTACTTAAAGGTGTTTTTCCGGTGGTGAACTGGGAGGAAGCACCATTGAATTTAAATCATATAGAATCACATTTTAATTTTGTAAAGACAGGTTTCCAAATGGTATTTAAGACCTTGAAGTTCTGCGATTATAGTTGAATAATAAGTTTGATACAATCATCAATTTAAACAGAAAATGAATGAAATGAAATTTGTCTTTAGCATCAGATCCGTCCAGTCAAATTTGTTGACTACCTGACCATCTCCGTATAAAATCAGGTTTTTGCAATCTAGTCATATATGTTTTTGATGGACACACAAAAAGGACAGGAAAGAAAATAAGAGCTCTACCTGAGAATAATGTGTAATTAATTAGAAGCAAAAAATAATTAAGAATACCAAAATAAAAAGTGTCTCACCCAGTCCATCCTCAGATCTAGAGGAACTTTATGAAAATATTTTGTAGTAATTTTGAAAAGTAATAATACAAAATAATACCTACTGGATGCTTATGATATACCAGGCCCTATGCTAAATCTCACCCCAAAAATATAGTTGGTACCTTTATTATTTTCATATTGCAGATGATGAAACTGAGGGATTAGCATCTTCATTGTTTACTAGAGGTAATGCTTTTAGAAGGCAGTGCAGCAAGGGCTCGAATCACATAGTCTGACTTCAGAGACTGAACTTGACCCACTACCTGGTCCTCAAAAGAACAACTGTGTCATGTCTTACACAGGCTAATGAAAATTGAGAGTTACATAACTTTTATAATGCTAATTATACAAAAAGTCCACAAATCATCATTTACCTAAACATTTCCATAATTTGGTCTGGATATTAATGTGAGATTCATTGATGTATATTTAACAGATTTATCTTTTCCTCTTAAAAATCACAAGGTTAACCCCCATTCTGACCTAAAACTACTTCACCTCATTCTTCATGATTCCTCAGATGCTATAGGTAATGATTCATAAGTTGTATTTAAAAGTACTGGAAAATAATACCAAGCGAGTTATTATTTTGTCAGTGCTATTCCCAATACTTGACATAATCATTAATTCTCACTGGAACCTCATGAAGAGGGGACTACAGTTATCCTAACTTTTATAGATAAATTACTTGTGATTTCTGAGATTTGGAGAGAATTTCTAGTTTCTCTGTTATTGGAACTAACACGAATGTTAAAACTCTTTCAAAACTTTACATATATTCATTTAGATATCAAAAGAAACAAGGCACCTGGGTGGCTTGGTGATTTGAGCATGTGACTCTTGATTTTGGGTTGGTCATGATCCCAGGGTTGTGGGATCAAGCCTGGCATAAACTCCATGTTCAATGTGGAGCCTTCATAAGATTTTCTCTCTCTCCCTCTACCCCTTTCCCTGGCTTGAATGCTCTCCCTCTCTCAAAATAATATATATCAAAGGAAACACATAATTTAGGCAGTATTACAACTGATTATTTTTAATTTCTTCCAGAAACACAACATATAAAAAATATGGACTCGTGGGGAAGTAGAATTCCTCTTTTAAAATCTCAACTACCTAGAATGTCAATCCTTTCTTTCCAATACCAGTTCTATAATTTACAGTGTAACTACTTTTATCATTCTTGAAAATAACCAAAACATAATGATGCAAGTTAATAGTCTCACTCTAATTTATTTAATAATCTTTTATCATCAGTCTTAAGCACCAGTCCAATCTACCCTCTCATTTTTGTTGTTTACTTTCTCCATTTTAATATAAATTTAAAAGCATAATTTTTTTTCTTTCAACATTTATTTCACCCCACACAACTCACCACATTCTAGGATTTATTTTTCTGCTCAACCTTATTAATTGGTATCACTATTATATTCTGGATTATTAAAAACAACAATATTAATAACAAGCAGTGTCTTCTTCAGTACCTGCTCTAAGCCTGGTGCTTACAACAAATGAGAAGGAAGAATCGATTTGTTAGAACTGACAGTACAAAAGAGGTCAAAATTTCTCAATTTAACGCATTCCAGTATATATCCCCCCCTTTCAAAAGGACCAAAGAAGACTCTTTTAACCTACCTTATCTTTTGGTATATTTAATCTTCACAACAGTTTTGTACACTAAATATTAGAATCTCAACTGACTATATGAGAAAATGGATGCAATGAGGATTAGGTAGCTTGCATAAGACCATGTATTTGCGTGTATAGAGATCCAGGATTCAAAGCCTACTTTGCTGATTCTAGGACTTGCCCTCCACTAATATCCTTGTAGTACCCATCTCTGCCCTGCTGGGCTTGTCTTCGCTGCTGTTCTCTGCCTTTCTTCTGTAAGACCTCACTATGTTCTCTTCTCTCTCTCTCTCTCTCTCTCTCTCTCTCTCTCTCTCTCTCTCTCTTTCTCTCATATTCTGAACAAGAGAAACAGAGTAAGCCCCACCAGAGAGGACGAAAGACTGAGAATCTGGGCCTTATGGCTAGAACTTCCTCTCCCAAAAATCTGTACTTCTTTCCATTAAAAGCACTTTTCTCGAAGGGTAGTTTCTGAAGTCTGTAAGTGACTTAAATTTAATATCAGAAAGTTCTATTATTGTAAAGTATGAAGGGCCTATAAGAGTTCATTTTATAAATGGAAAAAATGAGACAGAGCAGAGAAAGGATTTGCCTCAAAATCACACATCTAGTAATGATAGAATTGAGGAGAGGACCTAGGTCTTCTGAGTCTTGTATCCACACTATTGTTTGCCAGATTATGGGGATATTGGATGAGTTACAATTCTCAAGGTAATTTTAGCTGTTACATGGCAACAGCATTAGATAGCAGTAAATCACATACTGAAAAAGTTATTCCCATTTCAATTCCTTACAAGCTTTCAATGAGAAATTCTTGGTTTAATGCTAGTGTGTCTCTTAACCCCATTTAAACATTCTTCAACCCTTGCTTTTCTGTATTGAAAAATACAGTGAATGATACAACAAACACCTGTGCCTTTCCACTTCCTTTGAAAAACAAACTGATACCACAGGTGAAGAATATATGAAACTGTCTTAGTCTTCTCAGGCTGCTATAACAAAATTCCACACGCTGGATGGCTTATAAAAACAAACATTTATTTCTCACAGTTCTGGAGCTAAGACAAAGAGCAAGGTGCCTGCAGACTCAGTGTCTGATGAGAAACCAATTCCTGGTTCATTAGACAGAGATCTTTTCACTGTTTCTTCACGTGATGGGAGGGGCAAGGGAGCTTCTGGGAAATCTTTCATAAGAACATTAATTCCATGCATGAGGGATCCATCCTTGTGATCTCTCAAAGGATGAACCTCCTGATTTTATCGCATCAGGGATTAGGTTCAGGATGAATGGGGGAGGCACAAAATTTAGTCTGTAGGAGAGCCCCACCATGATTTTATCCTCCTCCCTTTCAGCTGGTATTTTCTAATTAGAATTTGGTGATTCCGTTTTAAATGCATTTTTTTATAATTTAAAGGACAGGGATATATATCTATATGTATCACAGGCACATATGGGCAGTCATACAATCTGAAGTAGTGTACATAGTTTTATCTCTCCTTTAATGATAAAGTGCTATTTTTCTTTTTAATATATACTCAAATGATGTCACATTATTTTTCTAAAGCTTAATTGTTAGCTCAGTTCTTATTTCTGAGATTTATCATCTTGATGCCTATCATTTTCATTCATTTTTATTGCTGTATATTATTTCTACTTGTCCATTCTTTATTAATATGCATTTCATTATCTTCAGTTTTGTTTTTTTTTTCTTTTTTGGTATTACAAACAAAGTTTGTTTTTTTGTTGTTGTTTTTTCCTAAGTTAATTATTTATTTTGAGAGAGAGAGAGAGAGCACAAGCAAGGGAGGGGCAGAGAGAGAGGAAGAGACAGAATCCTAAGTAGGCTCCATGCAGTCAGCACAGAGCCTGACATGGGACTTGACCTCACCAACCATGAGACCATGATCCAAGCCAAAATCAAGAGTCGGAGGCTCAACCACTGAGCCACCCAAGTACCCCACAGCTATTTTGGATATTCATGTTCATGGTGAATTATGTACAGGGGCACACGTTACCATTACTTTGTGAAAATAAGACAGAAATTACTAAGAAATTCTTGTGTCTGTATATTTACCAGATTGTGTTATTTTTTTTCTCCAGAGTCATGATCCTAGTTTTATGCTCTAACAGCATAAAAAGAATATTGTTAATCCTTATTATGGTCATACTTCTTAAAGTTTTGCATTCTTAAGTACCAATTATATCTTTAGTTTGAATTTCCCTAATATAAGTGAATTTAAGCATCTTTAATATGGTTATTTTTCATTTGTATTTCTTCTGTGTTAACTGCATTTTCATGTTTTACTTGCATCCATATTTTACTTTAGTTACTTATGTATTTATGACTTTTAGATATTCTTTTTATATTCTACATATCAATTCCTTATTGGTCTTATATGTGTCAGTTATATTATTCCAGCTTTGGGCTAATATTCTTGACGTTATTTATGGTTCTTTTAAATGTACTAAAACTATTTATTTTAGTGTAGCCTAGTTTATATATATTTTTTAAAGTTCAAGGGTTTTACTTCTTAGTCAAGAGGCTTTCCTTTATGAATACTTAAAATATATTATGTAACATTTTTTTCTAAAATGGATATAATCTCTTATTCAATGTATGGGGTATCATATAGACAATCTTATCATGTGCAAATAATGATTTATGGTTTCACATGTAAGGAGCTTGGAATTCACCACTCCATCCTAATAAGAAACAAAAACCCGAATAGACTTAAAAAATCAACAACTCTCCTTGCATCTGTAAGAGAGGGGAAGATACAGGGCAGACTTCTGCCCCTAAGATTAGAGAGACAGATAAGGAAATACAGGAAGTTACAGTTTACTGAAGAAGATGAACCTGAGAAACAGTGTAAGGGTAGGAAAACTTGAACCGATAAATTATTAGAGATGCAGTGGGGGCAAGTCTAAGAGTTAAAAACTCATGGAGGCCTCAATATTGTGAGATGTCCATCCAGAGCTCGACCAGGTCCTCACAGTAAATATCAAAGAAAAATCCCGGCATACTTCCAGCATGAGGAAAGGGAAAAGGAATCATTTTGCAATAGGCCAGAGCACACTGTTCTTAACAAGACCTGCCTTTGTGGAACCTAGTAAACCAGAACCTAGTTCTGGTCCTGCCAAGTTCATATTAGAGACTGACTGACCTGGAGGAAGGGAAATATAAACTCCAGCCCACTGAACCATCGTGTTCCATCAGAGGGGCAGAGAAAAAACAAACAAACAAACAAACAGAGAAATGCTCGTGAAGTTCATAGTCCATAACCACAGACTTACTAAAAGATTGAGATACAAAGGAGGAGAGAAGAATTAGGATTATTTTGTTATTATAAAGTACTCACATACCTGTGAAGTGTATAGGGTTATTTGAAAGTAGACTTGGATTAGTTGTAAATGTATACTGCAAACTGAAGAGAAACCACTAAAAAAAAAAAAAATAAAGAAAAAAGTATAATTGATTTGCTTAGAAAGGAAATTAAATGGAATCATGTAAAATGCTAGTGAAAATGACAAAAGACAGAAAACAAATGGAACACAAAAATAGAAACAAAGAACAAGGAAAACAAATAGAAACCACTAATAGATATGATAGATATTAATCCAAATCTGTCATGAATCACTTCAAATATCAGTGGTCACATCAGTTAACAGACTGATTATCAGAGTGGATCAAAAACATGATCTGGGGGGCGCCTCTGTGGCTCAGTCGGTTAAGCATCCAACTTCAGCTCAGGTCATGATCCTGCGGTGTGTGAGTTCGAGTCCTGCATCGGGCTCTGTGCTGACAGCTCAGAGCTTGGAGTCTACCCTGGATTCTGTCTCTCTCGATCTCTCTCTCAATCTCTCTCTCTCTCTCTCTCTCCTGGCCCTTTCACTGCTCATACTCTCTCACTCTCTCTCTCCCTCCCTCATAAAATAAATAAACATTTAAAAAATATTAAAAATAAAAAAACATGATCCAAATGTATTTTGTCTACAGGAAAACCACTTTAAATATGAACACAAATGTAAATTAAAAGTGATTGGATGGTGAAATATATACTATGCTAACACTATTCAAAAGAAAGCAGGAGTAGCTTTATTAATTTCAGACAGAGCAGATGTCAAAGCAAAGGAAGTTATTGGGGATAAAGAGGGGCATTCCATAGTAAGAAGAGGATCAATTCCAAGAAGACATAACAATCCTTAATTTGTATGCACCTTAACAAGAGTGTCAAACTATGTGAAGCAAAAACTAAAAGAAGTGAAGAGTGAGAGAGAGAGTGAGAGCAAGAGATCCACTATCATAATTGGAGATTTCTATGTCCCTCTATCAAAAAACGGATAGATACAGGAGGCAGAAAATTTGTATGGGCATGTTGAACTCAATGATGTAGATCAATGGTATACAATTGACATCTAGAGACTATTTCATCCAACAGCAACAGAATACACCTTCTTTTTAAACTCACGTGGAACACTCACCAAGACATATTACACAGGGCCACAAAACACAAACCACATCTTGACAAATTTAAAAGAATAAAAATAATAGTTCTTCTCCTAAACCACGATGGAATGAAACTACCAGAAATCAATAACAGAAAATTAACTCAAATATTCCAGAATACATGGAGATTAACAACATGCTTCAAATAGCGTATGGGCCAAAGAAGAAAACTCAAGATAACATTAAAAAGTATTTTGAGGGGCACCTGGGTGGTTCAGTCGATTAAGCATGCGACTTCGGCTCAGGTCATGATCTCGCAGTTTGTGAGTTTGAGCCCCGCAATCGGGCTCTGTGCTGACAGCTCAGATCCTGGAGCCTCCTTCAGATTCTGTGTCTCCCTGTCTCTCTGCCCCTTCCCTGCTCATGCTCTGTCTCTCTCTGTCTCTCAATACTAAATTAAAATGTTAAAAAAAAGATTTAAAGTATTTTAAATTAAATGAACATGAAAACACAATTTATAAAAATTTGTGAAATGTGGAACACCTGGATGGATCATCAGTTAAGCATCTGACTTTGGCTCAGGTCATGATCTCACAGTTCATGAATTTGAGCCCTTCATTGGGCTCTGTGCTGACAGCTCAGAGCCTGGAGCCTGCTTCAGATTCTGTGTTGCCCTCTATCTCTGCCCCTCCCCTGCTCCTACTCTCTCTCTCTCTCAAAAATAAATCAACATTAAAAAAAAAAACTTGTGAAATGTAGCAAAAACAGTGCTTAGACAGGAAATTATAACATTGAATGCATGTATTAGAAAAGAAGAAAGTTGTGAAAGAAATAATCAAAATTTCCACCTTAGGCAACAGAAAAGAGCAAATTAAATCTAAAATAAACAAAATAATATAAATAATAAGAATTAGAACTTAAGTTGATGAACCTGAAAATAAGAAATCAATATAAAAAAATCAGTGAAACCAAATCTGCTTCTTTGCAAATATTAATAGTATCCATAAATCTGTAGCCAGCTTAACAAAGGAAAGAGACATGGGATACAAAATACTAATATCAGAAATGAGAGAGGAGATATCACTATAGACTCTATGGATATTAAAAAGACAATAAGGGACACTATGAGCAATTCTATGCCCACAAATTGATAACCTAGATGAAATGGACACGTTACTTGAAAGACACAGTCTTCCAAATCTCACACAAAAAGAAATAGACAATCTGGCGAGGCCTACTTCTACTGAATTAATTGAACCAGTAATTAACGATCTTTCAAAACACAATATCAGGCCCAGATGTTTTCATTGGTGAATTCTATCAAATATTTAAAGAAGAAATTATATGAATTCTATAAGATATCTTTCAGAGGATAGAAGCACAGGGACTACTTCCTACTCATTCTATAGAATAGCATTACCCTAATATCAAAACCAGGCAAAGTCATTACAAGAAAAGAAAGCTCCAGATGAATATATCTCTTGAACATAGATGAAACATTCCTAACAAAATATTACCAAATATAATCTAACAATATACACCATAATAATGTGGGGCTTATCCCAGGTATGCAAGGCTATTTCAACTTTTGAAAATCAGTTAATGTAAGCTATCACATCAGCAGACTAAAAAATAAAAATTACTTGATAATATTGATATATGCAGGAAAAGCATTTGACAAACTCCAGAACCCATTTCTGATAAAAATGTACAGTAAACTAGAAATAGAGGAGAACTTCCTTAACTTGGTAAAGATTATCTGTAAAAAAAATACAGCCAACTATTAATTATGAAAACCATGAGAAACTCAAAGTTTCCTCATGAAGATCAGGTACAAGGCAAATATGGCCCCTTCACCACTACTTTTCAACATCATGCATGAAGCCCAAGCTAATGCAATAAGACAAGAAGATGAAATTAAAGGTATACAAATTGAGAAGGAAGAAATAAAACTGTCATTGTAGGTGACATGATCATATATTTAGAAAATCTGAAAGAGTCAACCAAAAAACAATTCTGGATATAATAAGGAATTATACTGTGAATTTGTAGGATACATGATTCATATACAAAATTCAATGTTTTCTTTTATATACCATCAGTGAACATGTGGAATTTGAAATTAAAAATACAACATTATTTGCATAGTACCCACTAATATAAAATACTCAGGTATAAATCTAATAAAATAAGTACAAGATCTATCTAGATGAGGACAACTACAAAACCCTGATGTGTTAAATCAAAGAACTCAATAAATGAAGAGACATTCCATGTTCACGGGCAGGAAGACTCAATATTTTAAAGGCATCAATTCTTCCCATTGTGATTTATAGATTCAATGCAGTCCAAATCAAAATCCCAGTGAATTATTTTGCAGATAATGACAAATTGATACTGAGGTCTATTTGGAGAAGCAAATGACCCAGAATACCCATCACAGTATTGATGGAGAACAAAGTTGGAGGACTGACATTACTTGACTTCATGACTTACTACAGTAATCAAGATAGTGTGGTACTGGCAAAATAAATAGACATATAGATCAGTGAATAGATAGAGAGCCCAGAAATAGATGGCCATAAATATAGTCCACTGATCTTGAACAAAGGAGCAAAGGCAATACAATGGTGAAAAGCTATTCTTTTAACAAATGGGTATGTAAAATATATATATATAAAACACAGACACTCACCCTTCACAAAACTTACCTCAAAATGGACCATAGACCTAAGCATAATACACAAAACTACAAAAGTCCTAGAAGATAACAGGAGAAAACCTAGAAGACCTTACTTATGGAGATGACTTTTTAGATACAACACCAAAGTCAAAATACATGAAAGAAATAATTAATAAGCTAAACCATTAAAAACTTTTACTCTGCAAAAGACACTGTCAAGCAAAGGAGAAGCCAAGCCACAGAGAGGTAGAAAATATTTGCAAAAGACATTCCTGATGAAGTACTACTCTTGAAAATATACAAAGAACTCTTAAATCTCAACAAAAAGAAAATAAACAACGTGATTAAAAATGAACTAAAGACCTTAACAGTCAATTCAATGAAGTAAACATAAAGATAGCAAATAAGCATATGAAAAAATGCTCCACTTCATTTGCCATCAGGATGTATAAATTAAAACAATGAGATACCATCTTGCATCTATCAGAGTGACCAAAATCTGCTGACAATACCAAATGCTATCAAAGATGTGCAACAACAAGAACTCACGTTCATGACTGATGGGAATTCAAAATTGTACAGCCATTTTTAAAACAGGTTGGTACTTCCTTATAAAACTGAACATACTCTTACCATAGGATCTGAAAACTTGTTCATGGAAAAACTTGCACATAGATGTTTAAAGCAGCTTAATTTGTAATCCATGATTCAAAACCTGTAAGCAAACAAGTAGATGAATGATAAACACATTATGGTACATCCAGACAATGGGATATTTTTCGGAGCTAAAAAGAAATGAGCCATCAAACCATGAAAAGACAGGGAGACATACTGTGTGATCCAAACATATGACATTCTTGAAAAAGCCATATATGGAGATATTAGAAAGATTAGAGATTGCCAGGGTTTGGTAGGGAAAATGGATAAATAGGCAAAGCATAGGGATTTTATGTCAGTAAAAAAAAACTTTTCATGATATTATAATGATGGATACATGTAATTATACATTTCTCTAAACTCATAGGATATAGAGTGAACTCTAAGATAAACTATAAACTATGGGTGATTATACTGTCAATGTAGGTTCAGCAGTGTAACAAATGTACTACTGTGATGAGAGATGTTGATAATAGGGGAAGATGTGTATGTGTGGAGGCAGGGAGAGTATGGGAAACTTCTGTACCTTCCCCTCATTTTGCCATGAACCTAAAATTGTTCTAAAAATAAAGTCTCTATACAAAAAATTAGATCATTTACCTATGCATTTATTTATTCATACATCAAATCATTCATTTATGTATTTATTTTACCTTACTAGATGGTCTCTGTCTATGATTGTAGTTTTGATTTCAGTGTTTAATAATGATGTACAATATACTACTGGGTGAAATAAGTTACTTTTATCAACTAAAAGAGATTCTATTTTAGACTTGATAACTTCTATAATCATAAAGAATGTTGAATGTTGTCAGCATTATTGGGGTGAGCGTCGCCTATTTTTATCTACTAAGATGTGGCAATATGTTGACTGAATTTGTAATGTTTATTCATTATTATATTCATCTAAAAATCTCAACTTTTATATGACTAAAATATATAAAACTTATAAATATCTATGTAAATATTCTAATAAAATTTATACACACACATCATAAACACACCTTTATATCAAATACCGTGAAGAGTCTGAGATTTTACCACATTTGTAAGCCAAGCCAACAAGTTAGCCAACCAATTTTATAAATGCTAGTAGAAGACATGAAACTGCTTGGTCAAAGATAAAAGACTTTAATATTCACAGATATGGCTGTAGTCAGAATATCACCATAGAGAATTATCTCCCAACAATGTCCACATATCATTTCTAACCTTTCTTGCTTTCTGGAAAATTTTCCCTGAAGTATGACATTTGGTCACTCTGATTAATCTGACTCACTGAAGCTGACCATATCCATTCAATTTGTCTAATTCAGCATGCAATTAAGGCTACTATAAACTAGAATCCAAGAATCATTCAAGGCAAACTTTCAATACTGAACTCAACCATGTCCAGCAAGGATCCGGATTCAGCCAGCTGAACAATTCCATAAACTTGCAAGGCTTACTTTAAAAAGCCAGATGGCTTCTTCTTTTTAAGTTTCCATAAACATCTTTCTACGTGGCCCACTGCTTAAATCAGGCAGAGAAAGGTGTATTAGTGATTTTAGACTATATCTTGGCTTGCAAGGAGGAACTTTGGGACTAATTTTAGCATTTATTACTTTTCTAATTGGATAACTCCAGTTATAGGGATAACTGACCACTTATAACATAGAAATAGAAATACGAGTATTTCCGTCAAGGAACTGGGGGTAGCCTCATTTTGGAGGTATCACCGATGATGTGAGAGATATATAATCTATTGCTGAAATTTCCTTAAAATGATAAATCAAGGTACCCTTTAAGTTAGAAGCTTTAATTGGAGTGGCAATTTATGGGATGATATTTCCCTAAGGGGCACCTGGGTGGCTTAGTCGGTTGAGCATCCAACTTTGGCTCAGGTCATGATCTCACCGTTCCCGAGTTTGAGCCCCACATCGGGCTCTGTGCTGGTGGCTCAGAGCCTGGAGCCTGTTTCGGATTCTGTGTCTCCCTCTCTGTCTGTACCCCTCCCCCGCTCATGCTCTGTCTCTTTCTCTCTCTCTCAAAAATAAATAAACATTAAAAAAATTAAAAAAAAAAAGGAATAGCTCAAATTCCTTTGGGCAAAGTTGAGATACCTCAACCAAAGTTGAGGCCATCATTTTTTAATATAGCATTTCTGTTTGACAAGCAATGCATATTAGGTCCTTCACACCATAACAGCCACTGAATCCAAGTCAGCTTACCTCAAAATGGCAAAATCAGACTAGAGAGTTACTAGATTTCCATAGTATAAAAATTCTGTTTTGACAAGAGCCTCAAAGAAAAGAACTATTTTTCTAAGTAGATATATGTCCATGCCAAAGAGATGTTGCATTTAGAACATCACTGTATGTTTCCCTTTGCCCAATGTATGGCTCTGATAAGGAAAATCCTCAGCCACAGAGACTTGTAGCTTAAATCGTTAGGTTATTTGCCTGGATGGTAAAGAGTATGCCTCAGCTTGCTAAATATTTTCCAACACAGACTATTGGTTTGAGTCCCACTCAAGGTATGCTGATTTGTGTACTAGCTGATATAAGCAATCACCTAAAATAAACAAGTGAGGCACATTCAACCTCAGATACTCAATAAGGTTCTGTATCTTTTTTCTTTTTCTTTCTTTCTCTCTTTTTTTTTTTTTTTTTGTGTGTGTGTGTGTGTGTGTGATGTTAGCAAAGAAGATAAGAGTCAAGACTTTTCTCCACTATGGAAGGGATTGAGCACTGTAAATCTCCCTAGGTAGTCCAGGTGAATTTTCTTGCCATGTAGGTGCCTGAATACATTTTTAACTATCTGCATGTATATGATAACACTGCACTCTGGTCTATTGAGTCTAAAATTTCCTACCTTTCAGCCGACAAGACATCCTCTATACCATAAAAGCTTCTTTTATCTCATAGACTAAAGACACACAAAATCATAATCCGACTGCTAATTGGAAGTGAGGAGTTTATACATACCTTGAAAACTACTGCAAACATTGTTAGAAGTCTTACACATGAATAAGAATGCATCTTGGTGCTCAGGTGACAGTAGGGTATAAAAGACGTTGTTGGCAATGTCTAAGACCCCTTACTCAGTGTCATCAGCATGGACAGTGGATTCAGTTGCAGTCACAATTTCTGCTACAGTTGGAGCTATGGGAGCAACAACTAAATTCAGTTGGCAGTAATCCACTCTAAGTCTCAAGATCCCATGAGTCTTTTTACTTTTATCCATGGCTATTGTATTGAAATATTTCATTTCTTTTTACTCCTGCTGCTTTTAAGTCCTAATCAAGGCTGTGTTTTCCCTTTTTCCCTCTGGAATTCTACATTGCTTCTTTTGGACCAACAGAGCAGAAGACAGGGAAGTAGTTTGAAAGTGATTTAAACCTCCCATTGGTACTGGTCTTCATGTAGCTATTCCCAATCAGGAGGAACCTCTAAGAACTTTAGGAACATTTATATTACAAGCATGTAAAACATTAATCAAAATTAGGCAACAGAAGTCACAACAGTACATCAAATCATTCCCAAGGGACCTACCCACAAGATAACTTCAGTTTCCCTTCCTTGCTGAATCTCACTCCAACTCCATCAGTTAGATATGGGTTCTCCCTGCCCAACAAGAGCCGGTACTCAGAGTAGTGACTCAGATGTCTGTATTCAACAGAATTATACAGTTTGAGTCCCTCCCTTCCCCACATTTCCTTAGTATACTCATCTAGATGTGTATGGCCTTTCAGTTCTCCTCAGAGATCAGGAGATTCAGCTGCACCACTGGTCATTATTCTCCTTAAAACAGCTGAAATCAAGGTAGACTGGAAAGAAAGAATCAAGGGGCATGAAAGGAGAAAGTGACTTAGCACTAGTAAGTATGGCTTTGCTTTTACTTTTGATTTGGGGTGCATGCTGGTGGCTTGTGAATAAATCAAACACATTTCTGATGTTTTAAGTTTACTCAATATAAACTGGCTGGTGATATCTTCATGGAAGATAACATCTATATCAGACATGAGGATCCCATGACTAAGCAACTTTCTTTTCTAGATAAAGCCTCAGGTTTTATATCTGTATTCACTTTGGCTTTAAAAAAATGTGCACAGTAGTCTCTATCAAAATAACACCATCATTCTCCACAGAGCTGGAAGAAGCAATCCTAAAATTTGTTGGACTCAGAAAAGATCATAAATAGCCAAAGGAATCCTGAAAAAGAAAACCAAAGATGGAGGCATCACAATTCCGTACTTCAAGCTGTATTACAAAGCTGTAATCATCAAGACAGTATGGTACTCCCACAAGAACAGATACATAGATCCATGGAACATAATAGACACCCCAAAATTGGACTCACAAACATATGGCCAACTAATTTTTGACAAAGCAGGGAAGAATATCCAATGGAAATGGTGTTGGGAAAACTGGAAAGCAGCATGCAGAGGAATGACCCTGGACCACTTTCTTACACCAGACACAGAAATAAACTCAAAGTGGATGAAAGACCTGAACATAAGACTGGTAGCCATTAAAATCCTAGAGTAGAAAACAGACAACAAGCTCTTTGATCTTAGCTGCTCAGCTGCAAGAACTTCTTAACTTGACATCTCCAGAGACAAGGGAAGCAAAAGATAAAATGAAGTATTGGGACCTCATTAAGTTAAAAAGCTTCTGCACAGAGAAGGAATCAGCAAAACTAAAAGGCAGCCAACAGAATGGGAGAAGATATTTGCAAACAATATATCAGATGAAGGGTTAGTATCCCAAATCTATAAAGAACTTATCAAACTCAACACACAAAAAACAAATAATCCAGTGAAGAAATGGGCAGAAGACATGAATAGACACTTTTTTAAAGAACACATGCAGGTGGCTAACAGACATATGAAAACTGCTCAACATCGCTCATCATCCGGGAAATCCAAATCAAAACTACAATGAGATACCACCTCACACCTGTAAGAATAGCTAAAATTAACAATTCAGGCAACTACAGATGTTGGCAAGCATGTTGAGAAAGAGGAACCCTTTTGTACTGCTGGTGGGAATGCAAACTGGTGCAGCCACTCTGGAAAACAGTGTTGAGGTTCCTTTAAAAATTAAAAATAGAACTACCCTATGACCCAGAAATTGTACTACTATTATCCAATGGATACAGGAATACTGATTTGAAGGGACACATGAACCCCAGTGTTTATAGCAGCACTATCAACAATAGCCAAAATATGGAAAGATCACAAATGTCCATCTACCGATGATAAAGAAGATGTGGTATATATATATATATATATATATATATATATATACAATGAAATATTACCTGGTGATCTATAGAAATGAAATCTTGCCTTTTCCAAATATGTGGATGGACTAGAGGGTATTTTGCTAAGTGAAATAAACCAGTCAGAGAAAGACAAATATCATATGATTTCACTCATATATGGAATCTAAGATACAAAACAGATGAACATAAGGGAAAGGAAGCAAAAATAATATAAAAACAGGGAGTCAAACCATAAAGAGACTCTTAATCAGCTTAACGATAACCCACAACTCTCGGACCAATAAAGAGACTCTTAAATATATAAAACAAACAACGTTGCTGGTGGGGGAAAGGGCTAAAAGGGTAAGGGGTATTAAAGAGGACACTTGTTGGATGAGCACTGGTTGTCATATGTAAGTGATAAATCACCAAATTCTGTGCCTGAAAAATAATTTTAAAAAAAACATAAAAATCTAATAAGGTAAAGACAAAAACAAAAATGTGCACAATAATTTGGAGTACTTTCTGTTCCAGTTGCATAATAGTACTTCAGTTTTCACCTAGTTTTTATGTAAGGGCTGTCAGAGTTTTAGACTGAAGGGGACAGCTGGAGGAATTTCCCTATATATCTTTGTTTTTCTTTTCTAAGTTTATTTATTTATTTTGAGAGAGAGAGGGAGAGATGGGAGAGAGAGAGAATGCTGAAGGGGCAGAGAGAAAGGGAGAGAGAGAGAATCACAATCAGGTTCTGCACCATCAGTGTGGAGCTCGATGTGTGGCTCAAACTCAGGAACTGTGAGATCATGTCCTGGGCCAAAATCAAGAGTCAGACCCTTAATCAACCGTTTGTTTGTTTTTTAAATTTAAATTAATTTAATTATTTAAGTTTTTATTTTAATTTCAGTTAGTTAACAGTGTAATATTAGTTTCAGGTGTACAATATAGTGATTCAACAATTCCATACATCATCCAGTGCTCAACATGACAAGTGCATTCCTTAATATCCATCGCTCATTCACGCACCCCCTTCCCTACTCACCTCCTCTATGGTAACCATCAGTTTGTTCCCTAGGGGTTAAGAGTCTGTTGATTTGGTTTCTCTCTCACTTTTCCCTTAGCTCATTTGTTTGTTTCTTAAATTCCACATATGAGTAAAATCATGTGGTACTTGTCTTTCTCTGCCTGACTTATTTCACTTAGCATTATAGTCTTTTAGTTGCATCTACATTGTTGCAAACAGCAAGATTTCACTGTTTTTTTTTTATGGCTGAATAATATTCCACTGTGTGTGTATGTATATATATATACATCGTCGTCTTTATCCATTCATCAGTTGATGGATATTTGTGCTGCTTCCATAATCTTGGCTATTGTAAATAATGCTGCTATAAACATAGAGGTGCATTTATCCCTTTGAATTATTTTTATATTCTTTGGGTAAGTACCCAGTAGTGCCATTACTGGATCATAGGGTAGTTTATTTTTCACTTGTTAAGGAAGCTCCATACTGTTTTCCACAGTGGCTGCACCAGTTTGTACTCCCACCAACAGTACAGGAGTGTTCCTTTTTCTCCATATCCTTGCCAAACACCTGTTTCTTATATTGTTGATTTTAGCCATTCTGACAGATCTGCGGTGATACTTCATTTGGAATTTACCTATCTGTGAATCTGTTCCTGTTCTCCAGTAAATTACATTCAACAGTGCTATAAACTCAATTTAAGGCAGTGCAATCTGTTTTCTTCCAGCTTTTAAGAAACTTAGAGATGCATTTTTAGGTTATGAAAATAACTCTGAAGTATTATCATCTACATACCTGTGTTTTAGTATTTTTACTTTACAAAAATATCCCGTTTTGCATTATTCTTGGTTCTAATCTTTATTTTTATTCAAGCATTATAGTTTTGCTATAGAAATTAACTCTTCAAGTTTCAACTTCTTCCATTAATTATAGTTTCTAAATAAATATATAGAGAAATAGGTGATTACTCACAGATTCACAAAGAAATTTTATAATTTTTCTATAATCTGAATCTTTAACAATGGCTATTTTTCAGTTCTTTGCTTTTGTCCACAGATGCACTAAAGCCACGAATTTTATATTCAGGCAAGAATATGTAGATGGCTCAGCAAAACTCTCTTGCCACTTCTGGATAGATAATATTTTGCTCTGCAAGTGGATAAATTTAATTGTTTTGTTTTTGTGAACAGCAACTTACTGTTATAAAATTTTTTCCCATCCAACTGCACCAAAAAACAATGCAGATTTATTTCCCTAATGGGCTTTATTTTATTTCCAATTACTGAATGCATTTATGCTTATTGTAAACAGCATCAAAATTCTCCTTATTGAAACACCATCAGGACCGAAATTTTTCTTAAGTGTCTTGATTGGTTTAGTTTAACCTTAGGATGATGTTTCTTTCCACTTGTTCATTCCAAATCACTTCAGGTCTTGATTATCATCCCTGTGGCTTTTCATACAGATCTTCTAGCCTTTTCTGATTTCCAAGCGGAAATCTTGAAGTTTTGAATACAAATATTGTATTTGACACATTCTTCAAAGCAGTATCTGGTAAAGAGTTTATTTGGCAAGACACAGAAACACAATGCATTTAAGATCTGGCTCACAATCATGTTACAAGTTGGTTGGGGAGTTGGAAGTAGAATTTAGGACTATTTTTTTTTCTTTTTCTTTTTCATTTAATCCACAAAAGAAAATAATTTTTTGGATTATGATGAGAGAAGAAACAACTCTAGATGACCTCCAAAGTCCTGTCCTTCTCCGTAACTTCTAGACTTCACAGAGCTTATCTAAACAACGTGTTTTATGTATGTGTGTGTGTGTGTGTGTGTGTGTGTGAGTGTTTGTGTGTTTATTAACTTTATCTCATACCTGAAGACAAAAGAAAAAAGTAAAATAAATAAACCTCAGTATCTATTCAATTTTAAATACAATTCAAGAACTTGGCAAAATGTAAGCACAATGAAAGCATAATAAAAAATGCTTTTATTTTTTTGAAATAAAATATGAAACAGTGGATTCGATAGCCAAAAACTATAAAATTTTTCTTTAATACAATATAGGGGACACAAATCCAGTAATTTTAATTAACTAGTAAGTAACACATATTCATATGCCCAAACACAGGATGAATGAGTATATATATGAAACAGGGAGAAGTATCACAACACTGTTGTGTTTGGAAAGTTTTCAGTTATTCCATCAAATGCTTGGTTTAAATAAACATAACAAAGGATTAAGTATATATGCATGTATCTAAAACAGTAAGCATAACTCACATACCGAAGTATATAAACACACTGTCATGTTTCCCAAGTACTCTCTGTTTTGCCATATTGGTTTAGTTGTGGCCATGCATCCTTAAAGCTAAAGGATTAATTCTCGTGCATGTGTTTTACATTCCTTGACAAAAATTCATTGTCATCTTCTGAATTATTATTCATTCGCTTAAAAAAATAACATTTCATTTGAACTGTACTCTTACTGGCTTGGTACAAGTGACCAAATAGACCGAATAGAACCCATAACCTATCTTGACACAGTGATTTCCCTGAAAACGAAACCACTTAGGATATATTGCCCCCATAGGATCATTAGAACCTCTCTATTTGCAGGGACAGGTCAGATGTGCCCATTTCTTCGTACACACAGTCTTGACTATTTTCTCCATCCATTCTACATATTCTGAGAATCCCATACTGACCATTGAGTATCCACTAACGAACCACTGTCACCCAAGCACCACATGCCTCCTACATGATGAGCTCTAGTGGACCATTTTGCAAGGAGGAAAGGAACTGAGGCCAGACCAATAACTCAAAGACACCATCTCCACTCCAGATATAGATCTATAGATCTGTAGAAATAGGTTTCTTCAAATTTCAGTAAGGTGATATTCACTTCACAACTATAGCCAGGCAGCAAGGGTCACTTAAAAATTATGTAAATTAGGGGCACCTGGGTGGATCAGTGGGTTGAGTGTCTGACCAGCGCAGGTCATGATTTCAAGGTTCGTGAGTTTGAGCCCCACATTGGGCTCTGTGCCGACAGCACAGAGCCTAGAACTTGCTTCATATTCCTTCTCCATCTCTCTCTCTGCCCCTCCCCTGCTCACATAGTCTCACTCTCTCTTTCTCTGTCTCTCTCTTAAATATAAATAATTTTTTAATCATGTAAATTAGATTGTAAATACTGATACTGGTAAATTACATGTAAATTAATTTGTAAATGATACTCAGGGATTAAGGGGAGGCAATACTGTATTAAAATATCTATTTTTCTGACAATTTATTCAAGCTTTGTGAAAGCAATATTAGAATTTCTATAAAATATAATCTTAAAAAAGTGCCACTTCTTTTCCACTAATGCAGTTTATTAGCATTTATAAGATTTGTCTGTTTTTGACTCTGAGAAAGTGACAAATTGACAAAATCTATATTCATTTCCAAAGTACAAGGCATATATATCTCAGATTACTTTTTTAAGTTTGAACTTTTGTTAGATGTTATATCTGAGGAGAAAGTGTCAGTTGCAAATTAAATAATTATAATATAGTTTATACATTTAAGATAGTAATAACATTCTGATTATGGATAATGATTTTAAATACATTAAAAGCAAAAGAAAGAAGAAGAAAAAGAACAAAAATGAAAAAGAATTTGGAAAGACAATAATCAGAAAAGAAAATCCATATAGCTAATACACATTGCGCACAGATGCTCGATATTAAGCAAAATTTTGTATTTTCTAATTCTTATTAGGCTACTGATATGAGAAGAGATAAATTAAATCCTTACTTATATAGATAGTATCAGAGTTTAGCTATTATAATAAAAAGTGAAATAATTTTTTACATTGCTGAAGATAGAATGAATATGTAATCTATATCTTGTTTGTGAAATAACATTTGTTCAGAGACTAAAATATGGTAATGACAATAGAAAATTTAACATTTTAATATCATTGTTTACCCCGCCTCATTTACTGTTTGGAGGAGTAGCTGCATATGACTTGAAACTCATGCAGACTTCCCTTTGAGTTACTAACATAATTAGTTTTTAACAGTGTCAGTTAAATAAATGGATGCTTATTATTCATACTTAAAATGAGCAGTTTCTAGAAGCTAGAGCACTGTGAATTGAAAGAATAAATAAAGGGGATGATACATTTTTTTACTTTTTAGAGTCTTAAATATTAAGAAAGTAAGCCATGAATCCAGCTTATCGCAATTAGAGGAGATGCTTGCGTTAACATGAGAGTTTGATATTGTAAAACCTCTTAAGAAAAAATTCTGACTTCTTAATTATTTTAATTTTTATAATTAAAATCAGTCATACATGTGACTAAAAAATCCCTCTCTGGAAACTTGCCTATAGAAGTAAAAATATTGGTAGAAAAAACTTTGTAGGGACAAAACAATACATGAATATATATAAATAATCGAATAAAATATCAATTCTATGTAGTATTTTTGATTATTAAAAATATCAGTTACATCTAAATGTGAAGGTCAACTAAAGAATAAATGGGGCAATATGAATTATTTTAATAAAGTTATATAAAGAGTTATCTACAAACTATTTATTTTATAAAATACAGAGAAAATTGTTGAGGGATGGAGCCAGATTGATGACATTAAATATACCGATATGAGTTTGTGGAGTATGAGAGAAAGATTATATAAAATTTCATTACATATATTTCAAAATATAATAATATATAAGATATATGATTAATTTTATATAGTATATTATAAATGATTAATGTTAAAATTTATATTTGTATGAATTAGAAAGATATATTTAATATGATGTGACATATATTATATTTACAAATAACTTTATATTGCATAGTACTTTGTAACATATAGTATAACAACTTACCCATAATCGGAATATGGAGAAAATGGAATGCTTTATGTATTTAAATATTATATATACATGCATAAATATGTGTACAAAAAAGTTAGCAATATGGAAACAAAAGTAATACCAGCTGTTACTTCTTTATACTAGAATTTAACTATTTTTTTCAAACTTAAAGTATTCTTTAGATTTTTTAAATACAAATACTTTATTTTTCAATTAAAAATAGAGATATTTCTGAGTTCCTTGAGGACACAAAAATACAAATTTGAATTTTCCCTCCTTCTATTTTATCATATCATTAAATTTATAATTTTCATTAGATTTCATGGCTTGCAATAACCCAAAAATCAGTGCTATATTTGCTTTTAACTAAGATATCTAGAAGTACATTGAGATGATAATTTCTTCTTCAACATGATTAATTTTAAAGTCTTTTACTTCTAGTTAGCTCCTTTCAACTATTTCTTGTCTTGGGTATAAGTCTGGAGCATATTGTAAATAGCCCCACTTTCTCCAATAATCTTAACAGATCAAATACATATTCACCCTTTTCCCTAAGAAACGCCCTACGGAATTATTTTTATTTATATATTCAAAGCATATAATAATACAATCATAATACCAGCAGACTCTCCAAAAAGAAAAGAAAATAAAAATGCAAAGGAGATTCAATTTTATGTTTAATTGAAACACAAAGTCATCTAAATATATTTTATATTTTAAAAAGTTTAATATTTATATTTGAGCGAGAGAGACAAGTGCAAGCAGGGGAGAGTTAGAGAGAGAAAGAGAGAGAGACAGAATTCAAAGCAAGCTCCAGGCTCTGAGCTGTCAGCACAGAGCCTGACGTGGGGCTCGAACTCACGAAATGTGAGATCATGACCTGAGCCGAAGTCGGCCGCTTAACCGACTGAGCCACCCAGGCGCCCCTCAATAATATATTCTAACATATTCTTTTTATTTCAAAATAAGACCATAGGTATAAATCTTTCTGTTATATTTAACCCGAAGTATGTGTTAATCCCATTTCCAAAAGTGCCCTTAAATAAGATTCCAATATATTTAGTAGTGAATAGTCAACATTCCATTAAATAGGTGACACATTAGCATTCATACAAATCTCACATAGAAATTTCACCTCAATGAAGTAGTGTGATTTTGAGACATGTTTGTTATAATAAAATAGGCAGAGTCCTTTCCTCCACCCTTCAAATCATACGTATGAGTTCAGCTGCCATGCCTGAAAATGGTTTGGAATGAAATCCCTAGCCTTTCTTATTTATTTTTCCTTTTTTTTTTTTTTTCTTTTTCTCTAGCAGCTTGCTGATTTCCTTTTTTGAGGATTGTGTAATGCATTGCATGTTACCTGAGAATATTTTATGTACCCTGCAGAGATGGAGGATAAAACTAAGACATAAATTATTATTGTCACTGCATAAAGCTCATAAAATATTTAGAAGAAGATATTTATATTCATGATATTATTATCAGTTGCATTATATAGTAAAGAAACAATTAAAGAATTATTTGGAACACCAATAAATACTAATGGGAAAAAGAGGAAGATAGGTACATAGGGAGAACTTGAATTCATCTGAAGTTTGTTTTTGTTTTTTGTTTTTTTTAGAGAGAGAGAGCGAGACAGCGAGAGAGAGAGAGAGAGAGAGAGAGAGAGAAATAGCATCTGCACTTGCAAATGAGCTGGGGAGAGACAAAGGGAGAGAGGGAATCTCAAGCAGGCTCCACACCCAGCACAGAGCCAGGCACAGGGCTTGATCTCATGACTGTGGGGTCATGACCTGAACTGAAAGAAGAGTCGGACACTTTACTGACCGAGCCACCCAGAGGCCCGGAATTCATCCAATTTTAACGTGACATATTGAACTTTTACAGTATGGATTTGTTTTTTCACCTGAAACCCTGACAGTTATAGGTAGAATTTCTCAGAATTGAACATACGTCCCTTACTTTATATGTCTTGAGAAAATGAAATACATACATTGAACAAATTAATATACACAGTTTAATATACACATATAGGTATAATGCAATGTAATTTCTATGTCCACAATTATTTTAAATAGGCACTAATTTCTGGTAATGAGATGAAGTGTCTTCATATTTCTGTCTTAACAGTTTATTTGTCTGTTGTTACATTTTACCTCAATTGGACCAAATGTCAGAAGCCAATGTTTAAAGCCCTTTTGTAACTCGGTGGCACCCATTCCATGATGATCCCAGCACTGTTAAAATTTCACTGTTAAATCGTCAGTCACCCACAAAGTATGCGTTCTATCACAAATCATGTGAGATACAAGTACATTCTATAGAGTGATTACCTACCTCCTCGCAGACTGTTGTTTGGAGGCTTGATGGAGACAGAAGTGGTAGGCACCATCTCATCCCTCACTAAAATACCTAAAACATCTAGATCAGCAACATTGTCCAATAGAAATTATTAATTTAAAGTGTACTGTCTATGCCATTAGCTATAATGATTTTTTAACGAAGGTAAAATTAATTTTAATGAGAAGTTTTATTTAACCAATTTCAACATGTAAATAATGTAAAATATTGAGACTTTTATGTTATTTTAATTTTTACTATGTCTTCAAACCCCAGTGTATTTTACACTCACAGCACATCTCGGTTAGGACCAGCCTCATTTCAAGGGCTCATTAGACATCCATGCTTAGTGCCTACCATTTTGAAAGTATAGACCTAGGTCTTTCCTTTTTCTACTTCCCGGCAAACAACCCATTCAGTAGGACACTCCTGCTTGGGACTTTGAATGTTGAGTGAGTAAACACAGAGAAAAGTAGCTAGTAAATTGTATTAAAGCATGAGCTGTGGTAATTCCTGTAGTATGTTGACTTTCTGGCTAGACTTGTCCGCATAGAAGGTTCCTTTGAAACTACCTTATTTAATTAAAACCTATTTTTCTTATCTGGGTTTTCCCCTTTTTATAGCTTCTCTGAGCCTGATATCCTTCCAAACTATATAATAATTACATTTTAGGAGAAAGACAAAGTCCAATAATATTATTTGAAGCTGACATACTCCTAATCAATATATAATAAATATTACGAATAAAAGTGAAAAAAAAAACTAACCATGGCTGATACTTGAACTTTATTTAGTAATATATTTAAATGTTTTTAAGTTTATTTATTATGAGAGAGAGACAGAGACAGAGAGAGAGGAGGGGAGATGCAGGGACAGAGGGGAAGAGTGAAAATCCCAAGCAGGCTCAACCCACACCATGAGATGATGACCTGAGACGAAACCATGAATTGTATGCTTAGCTGACTGAGTCACCCAGGCATCCCTACCTTTATTTATTAATATTAGAGATATAGCATAGTTGGGGATATCACATCTGCTTTCGTAATAAACCCTGATGTCACGAGGAACAGTACATACTCTGGATTAGTGGCCAGGTAAGTCATTGCAAATCTGGAACTACATTCATTCTCTCACTTCTTCACTATCTCTTTTTCATTCACTCTTTCAGCACATATTTATGGAAATAGATGACGTTCAAGCCACACTGAGTTGTACAGATGAATAACAACACTATATCTAACTGAAGGATTTATTTTCTTAGAGTATTTGTGTCACATATGTAAATTATCAGACCAAGATCACACGATTGCTATAAAGAAGATTCTTGTAATTTGAGAGAATGAAGTGATAACGATTTGTGGAAGAGGTGCCAAATATCCTAGGATTTAAGAGATAATAATTTTAATTCCCCAAAATATGAGGATTAAAGAAAAAAGTACATAAAAGCCGAAAATCACAAAATAATGATTTTAGAACCAAGCGTGGCCAGTTTAGCCGGAACATCACAGTGCTACAGTAGGACGGCTGTGTTGCCTGAGTAGACAGCTGAGATTTCTGAATTTAGTAATCCACCAAACCTTTATCACCTGGCTTCCCTTTTGTTAAATGGGACATTTTGCAAGGTACCTAGTTTGAGATATGTAAGAAAAATAATACTAATTAGCCGTGTGGGGATTAGGCCCTTAGCCTTGACCTCATTAGCACCAGACTCTAAGCAGCTAAGTTGTCTAATTGAAACTGGCTCAGTGTAAAGACTTTTGTCATTTCTTCTTGTACTTTATTAAAACACAAAACAAAACAAAAAAACAAAGAAATATTCTAATGTTCTGCTCTGTACCAAACATCTTATGGAACATTTCATCTTTATATACCTCATTAATAATTTAAAGATAGATGCTTAAAAGAAAATGTGGTTACATGCATTTGTGTATTTAAAAAAATTAATGTTTATTTATGTTTGAGTGACAGAGACAGAGCACGAGTGGGGGAGGAGCAGAGAGAGCGGAAAACAGAATCGGAAGTAGGGTCCACACTCTAAGCTGGCAGGACAGAGCCCAACAGGGGGCTTGGACTCACAAACTGTGAGATCATGACCTGGGCCAAAATCAGATGCTTAACCAACTGAGTGACCCAGGCACCCCTATTTTTGATTCATAAATCAAACCATTTGTATTCAAAATTTTAGGATTTTATTTTTTACAGGAATATGAGGATATAAATGTTATGTGTTATGTGCCCTTTAAAGTTTAGGAATGTGCTTAACTAGCACATTCTTACTATTCTTACTGCCCAATTAGCCCAGCTAAAATAATACACTTTTTGTTAATTCATGTTAAATAACTGAGATCTTCAAGAAGAAACACGCTTCGGCTATTTAAAAAGTAGGAGATCTGATGCATTTCCTAGAACTTCACAGATATAAGTAATCATTATCCTTCTTTATGATCTGTGTCTCTAGAAAAATAGTAAAATTAACTATATCCTGACTTTTTCATACCACTATAGCATTCTTGAAACAGTTGATGTGTTAAAATATATATTTTGAAAACACACAAGATCCTGATTTTTACTAAATCAAGCAAGTATGGTTCCTTAAGAAAGTACAATTGTTTGCAGAGACAGTTTATGTTATGAACACTTTAAAATACCACATGAACCATAAAATAAGGAGATTAGATGCTGAATTTTTTGTAAATTGCGTATTTAATGGTAAAGTCAAGGAGAAAATACATAGTACCACGTGTGAACACTAAATAAAGTGAAGGAACCAGTTACTTTTTCATCATTCAGGGGAGATTTCCCAAACAGCTGCGGGATTAAAGTACACAGGTGTATTTATTTTACTTCCATAAGAAGATAAAGTCAATAATTTGGAATCTAGACATTGTTAGTAAATTAGAATAAACATTTATTAGATAACCTATATACCTATATGTTTTTTTGTTCAAAATTCATCAATATATGCAATACTTTTTCATTAATGAGAACAGTCTTTCTTTATTTTTAAGAAATATTGTAGACCTTCCCCCAGTGTTTTCTTCACATTGAATAAAACAAGTCCAAATGATATTTATAGAGGTGTAGAAAGTTTAAATTTAGTTTTTTCTTTAAAAACTTGTCTCTAAATAAGATGCAGCATAGGGTTGGACTTATTTAAATGTAACAAATTATCAGAAACTGGATTTTAATAAATTTAGTATATTTCTCTTCTCAATTTATATTAACTCTCAGTTGTTTACTGGAGGACAAAATCCTTTCCTCTTTCCCTACTTAAGATGGAGACTGGAAAAATTTCATATGTGTCTGTAGTTCTACTTGAAGAAGCTTGGGACTTGCTTTGATCTCTGCTTTCTTAGTGACTAATTATGTTGAACACATTTTTGGTGATTATTTGCCATTTCTGTATCTGTATCTTTTAGGTGACATACTTATTCAAATTTTTTGCTCAATAAGCATATCTTATCTGGTTATCATTATTATTGTTATTGTTACTGTTACATTATAAGTATTCTTTAGGGGCACCTGGGTGGCTCAGTTGATTAAGCATCCATCTCTTGGTTTCTGCTCAGGTCATGATCGCATGGTTCCTGGGTTCAAGCCCCGCATGAGGCTCTGCACCGGCAACGTGGAGCCTGCTTGGAATTCGCTCTTTCTCCCTCTTTCTCTGCCCCTTCCCCACTTGTGCTCTCTCTTTCTAAATTAATTAATTAATTAATTAATTAATTAATTAACATTAAAAAAATAGTTCCTTAAACATCCTGGATACATGTTTTTTATCAGATATAGATGTTGCAAATATTCCTTCCAGTCCCTTGCTTTGTATTTTCCTAACAGCAGATATTAAAAAGCATTTTTATTCTAATGAAATAAAACATTTTATTCTTATTGTGACTTATTTAAGTAAACTACTTCTATGTAAGGTCACAAAGAAGTTCTCATGTATTTTTAAAGTTCTATCCATTTATACACATGTTTTATACCTTCTGCCTACAATGCTTACATTCAAGGTTATGATGCACTTCAAGTTAATCTTTTATTTCAGTTAGAAATTTAGAAACTCACATTTTTGTTTGTTTGAGTGTATATGTATATCCAGTTGTTCTAGCACAATTTGTTGTAAAAGGCTATATTTTACCCATTGAATTATCTTGGAAATTTTTTCGAAAATCAATTAAGCATGTATATATTGGTCTATTTCTAGACATCCTCATCTATTCCATTGATCTTACACAATAATACACTTTCTAAATTTTGATAGCTTTATAGTAATTCTTAAAATCAGATAGTTTGAATCATCTATCTTTGTTCCTTTTCAAAGCAGTTTTGGCTCTCTGAGATCCTTTGCCTTAAAATAAAAATTTTAGAAGCAGTTCATCAATTTTATAAAAAAGAGCCTCCTGGGATTTCTGTTGAAGTTGGATTGTATCTGATACATGAGCAGAGTTTTTCTCTTTATTTAATTTGAGTCCTCTGTAATTTCTCTAAACAGTATTTTATAGTCTTCAATGTAGACACTGTATTCATATTTCATTATATTCATTCCTAAATACTTTGCATTAAAATTATCTCTATTATCTTTATAATTTCCTCTACTTCTGTTATATTCTTAGTTTATGTATTTGTATAATCTCTCATTTTTTCTTTTTTAAAAATTTTTAATGTTTATTTATTTTTGAGAGAGAGAGAGAGAGTATGAACAGGGGGAAGGGCAGAGAGAGGGAGAGACACAGAATCCAAAGCAGCGCTAAGCTCTGAGCTGTCAGCACAGAGCCCAGTGCAGGGCTCAAGCTCAGGAACCATGAAATCATGAACTGAGCCAAAGTTGGGTACACAACCCACTGAGCCACCCAAGCGCCCCCCTCATTTTTTTCCTAATAAGACTTGCCAGAAGTTTGAATTCTTTCCTTAGGAAAGAACACTCCATTTTATTTATCAAACCAAATTTTGTTGATTGTTACTATAATAAAATCTATTTTTCTGGTCCTTTTGTTCTTTTTTTTAAATGTTTATTCATTTCTTGAGACAGAAAGTGAGAGACAGAGCACAAGTTGGGGAGAGGAAGAGAGAGAGGGAGACACAGAATCTGAAGAAGGCTCCAGGCTCTGAGCTGTCAGCACAGAGCCCAGTGTGGGACCCAGATTGATGAACCATGAGATCATGACCTGAACCGAAGTCAGACTCTTAACTGATTGAGCCAACCAGGCACCCCACCTTTGCTTTTCTTAAGTTTGCTTTCTATTACTTTATATCCTTTTTTAAAAGTTTAATCTAAAAAAATGTTTAATTCAGGGGCTCCTGGGTGGCTCAGTTGGTTAAGCATCCAACTGTCGATTTTGTCAGGTCATGATCTCACAGTTCATGAGTTCAAGCCCTGTATCGGGCTCTGCACTGAAAGCATGGAACCCGCTTGAGATTCTCTTGCTCTCTCACTCTGCCCATCCTCTGCTCATGTTTGTGCCCTCTCTCTCTCAAACTAAATGAACTTTAAGATAAATAAATAAATAAATAAACAAATAAATAAATAAAAATGGACAGAAGACCTGAGTAGACATTTTTCTTAAAAGACATATAAATGTCCAACAGGTACATGAAAGGATGCTCAATATCATTCATTATCAAGGAAATACTATTCAAAACCACTATGAGATCTTTCCTTGATGTTTTAGGAATGACTGTTGTCAAAAAGACAACAAATAACAAGTGTTGTTGGTGAGGATGCACAAAAAAGGAAACTCTTTTGTACTGTTAGTGGGAATGTAAATTGATGTAGTCACTATGGAAAACAATATGGAAGTTCCTCAAAAACTTCAAAGAAAAACTACCATGTGATCCAGCAATTTTATTTCTGAGTACTTATCCACAGAAAATGAAAATGCTAATTCAAAAATATATATGTACTACCAAATTTATTGCAGCATTATTTTCAATAGCCGAAATATGGAAATAACCTAAGTTGGCATCAATGAGTAAATGAGTGAAGAAAATGGGGTGGGTACAATGTGTGTATGTATATATATATACACACACACAAAATACGACTCTGTATATAACAAAGAGTGAAATGGCCATAACAAAGAGTGAAATAGATCTAATTGCAACAACATGGGTGGACATTGAAGATATCTTGTCAAGTGAAATAACTCAGACAGAAAAAAAAAATACAAATACCCTATTATATCTATTATATGTGGAATTTTTTTCTTTTAAGTTTATTTATTTATTTTGAGAGAGAAAGAGAGATAGAGTGGGGGAGGGGCAGAGAGAGAAGGGACAGAGAGAATTCCAAGCAATCTCCTCACTGTCAGTGCAGAGCCTGATATGGGGCTCAAACCCACAAATTGTGAGATCATGACCAGAGCTCAGACGCTTAACCAACTGAGTCACCCAGGTGCTTCATCTTATATGTGGAATCTAAACAAACAAACAAACCAAGGTAAAATATTAGCTCATGGACAGAGATAAAAGTTTCTTGGCTTTTTATATCTGCTTTTAAGGTAATCTCTATCATTGATTTTCAGTGATTTGATTTCATTGTAATTTGGAGTGGGTTTTCTTTCTGTTTGTATTACTTGGGGGTTATTTAGTGCTTTGAATCTGTGAAATTATTAAATAAAAAATACACATGTAGGTGTTTAGTATTATTTCTCCAAATATTTTATTTGGCAACTCCCTCTGGCCATTTCTTTCTTTTTAGGTCTTCATTCACATGTTACTAGATTATTGTCTTTTTCAGTCTTTTCTGTATAGATGATTCTTTTGGATAGTTTATACTGTCATCTTCAAGTTCACCTAGTTTTTCTCATCTACATTGTCTAAAAAGCTGCTAATTCCAGCTTGTGTACTTTTTCCTTTAATTTATTGTATTTTTCATCTTTCTAATGTGTATGGTTTTATAACAATATTTTCCATTTTTTATTTTCATTTCCTTATTTTTAAAAATACCTTTTCCTAGAATATGGTGAGCCAGTTTGCACTTTTCACAGTCCTTCAACATGGTAATTTTCTTTTTCAAGTACACATTTAATGTTTGCTTCTTATATAACCTTTTAACTGTACTTGTGAAGTCTTCGAACATGCTTCTAATTAATTGTTCGGATGGTTATTTCCCAACTTACTTGTATATCAATTTTTTTTATTCATTTCTCTTTTTCTTTCTTAATCTTTGTAGTTTCTTCTCTGTGATTCATGACAAATTTCTAGGTTTATTCTCCAAATTATGATTAAAATTTCCACAATGTCAGCATTATTCTTTATTGCCCTTTATTTAACTTTATTGCTGCAATTTAATATAAAAAAATAAATCATATTCTTCTTTCTATTGCAATTATTATTCTTAGATTGATAGATGGTATAGGTTGTTTGGAGTAATTTAAATTTCTAGTGATGGAAGGAGTCTATTGCTACTTTCCAACATGCAAAAAAAAACATGTATCTACATGAATAAGTGTTGGAAATTAATAAGGAAACAAAAATTATATTACATTTTTAATAAGATAGTTAAATAAAATCAATTTATTAATTAGGTATAGCTATTTTCTAACTGGTCACGCATGTGCGCACACACACACACATACACATACGCAGACCCCAAAGCCAAAGATGTTATCATAGAGGTATCAACCTAGAGGAAGTAGCTATCATCCCTGTGGGTGAGGGAATAAAGAGGATTATTTGAAAAAAATGAAAATATAAACCTATCAGGTTTGAAAAGCTGAAATTCAGACTACTCAAGAGGCGATATTTTTTATCTGATTCTGCTGTCTGAAGGGACACAGTGAGGTTGATTTTTGTGTGTAAATTTAAAAATGTTGTCTTCACCCACTGCTGATCTCAGATTAAATCAAAACAAAAAACGGCTAAAATAATGTTAAGAGTAAGGAGACAATCCCTTATTTCTCAGCCATTCATATTCATTCAGTCTCTTGCTAATGACCTCAGTGGCAGAATATAGTAGTGAAACAGCTGACAGATTAGAAATATGGTTTGCAAAGTTCTAGTCCAGCATCACAAAGCTGACCAAATAAATGTAGGTTAGGAGCAGTGAGGAAATAGCTTATCAAGTGGCATACTATCAATAAAAATTATTGAAAATGGCGATGTATTTTTATTATCCAGATCTAAAATTCAGAAAAAAGCTCTATATAATACCTAAATTTTTGTCTGCGTTTATATGTACACAACTCTTCATCTATCAATACTGAAATTTAAAGAAAATATGTCTATTAATATATTTATTTGAATTAAAATTGAAATTGAAATTTTATCACAAAATTTCAGTATGATTTGGCTGATTGATATGACAGTATTTACTGCTTTTGCCAGTTAATATATATGGCAGATTTTTTTCTATTAATTGAGTGAACTAAGTCTGCAAAACCAAAGTTTTTGAGTTTTTTTAATGATTCAAAGTTAAAATACATAATAGCTATCTTTAAAACATTATCAAAATGAAATACTGAAAGGGGGACATATATACATACATATGTATATATACACACTTAATACACACACACAAACACACACACACACACACACACACACACATATATATATATATATATATTCATTCCCACATAATTTATCATTTTTTACAAACTTTACTAAATATATTAGGGTAAAAAGAATGCCTTTAAGTAAAAGATACTAGAATCAATATATACTTGTTAAAGGCTTTATGTTTATTCCCATAGAGAAAATTAATGAATCTAGTGACTGGATAATAAATTGTTCTGAAGTCAGAAAAATTGTTTTTATTGTTCCAGTTGTTTAATTGAAATTAAGTTCCAGTTGCTAGGCTTCAAACTTTAATTCCAACAGAATTGAAAGGGATCTAATAGAGTTTTCAGCAGATAGATTTGAAACTACTTTTTGGTCAGATAGGTCACTATCTGAACTTTGGCTTATAACATGGATTGACTTTACAGAATTTAGAGTCAATGCTTTAAAAAAAAAACATCCAGGAAGCTGTAATTTCCATCCCATTACTTTTAGGCCAGAATTCTTAGAATGTAAATGTGTCACATAAAAAAAAATGAGGATCAAAAAAGGATTCTTAAGGGGCGCCTGGGTGGCTCAGTCGGTTGGGCGGCCGACTTCAGCTCAGGTCATGATCTCGCGGTCCGTGAGTTGGAGCCCCGCGTCGGGCTCTGTGCTGATGGCTCAGAGCCTGGAGCCTGCTTCCGATTCTGTGTCTCCCTCTCTCTCTGCCCTTCCACTGTTCACGCTGTGCCTCTATGTCTCTCAAAAATAAATGAACATTAAAAAAAAAAAAAAAAGGATTCTTAAAAGATGGAGACAAACCCTGTTTACTAGTCAGTCTTCAGTTGTTCAACTGCTAATTTTTGTGCTACTTGAGGGTGTTTTAAGTATAAGAGATTATCTAGATAATCTGCATCAGCCTGATTCAATCAATTGAAAGGCTTTAAAACCAGAGCTAAAGGTTATTCTGAAGAAGAATTTTGCTCAGGGATAGCAACTCCACCTTCTTCCTAAAAGTCCCAGAAGGCTCTTCCTGAGAGCCAGACCTATGGGAGTCCCACTTGCCTACCCAGCCTTCACAGTTGTGTAAACCAAACCCTTGCCTTTAATCTCTTAATATGTATTGACTGTTGTGTCTATTTCTTTGGTTTAATCCTACCTAACATATCCAGTCTCATTTGAAAAAGTGATTTTTATGCATGGATACATAAATTCACTGAAAAAAAAGCCTTTTAAATCTCATAAAAAATTTACTTGTCTTATTAATAAATTACTTATCGTGAATAATTATTTTTAAAATATGTAATATGTTTTTATTTTGATTATTATATTTTAATGCTTGTGAATATGACATAAATAAGATGCTTTTGACTTTGTTCAAATCACAGGGAATTCAAAACTATAAATATACTTTAATTGATGCAATGATAGTTCCAGTTCTGAAAATAGATAGGAAATAGGAAATGATAGGATGGGGTGTGTGTGTGTGTGTGTGTGTGTGTGTGTGTGTGTGTCTGAATAGGGCATAGAGAGGGTAATAGTGATCGATACATAGAGATTGCCTAAAAATCCTCATACCGTGCCAGGACGTTGATCTTGGATATCTAGTGTCTGGAACTGTGAGACAATAATTTTCTATTGTTTACACCATGCGATGTGGCATCTCTAGCAAACTTATAAACCAATTAAAGTAAAATATTTATAATGTATTTATATATGTGGTTTAAACTAATTTCAGATATTTGTCCAAAAGGCAAACAAAAAAAAATGAAGTTGACTATTCATAATACTAATTAAAACAGTGTTTCTTAAACTAAAATCATGTTTTTTTATTTCAGTATACAAAATGCTGAACACACTATATAATACTGTAACAAGTCAAATTCATATCATTCATAACAACCACACTGCCCTGGATCAATACAGAACATCAATCAATGCTCTTTATACGTTTTGTGATTGCTATTATTTGCACATTAAGATGCAGAAGTAAATAGAAAAACAAATCAAATTATGAATGATTATAGTAGACTTAATAAATGATTGAGAATGATCTGAAACCTTTGGAGAATTCTGGGTAAGTTCTGGAGGAGGCCAGGAAACATAGTTTAGGGAAAAAATGTGAAAATGATTTCTTTTTCAGGCATTTGGAAACTAACTGTTTTGGAGGCAAAAAAGGTAAGATAAGTGGGTAATTTCGTGCAGATTGTAGAGAGCTTACAACTTAAAATCTGGAATTTACATTTAGGATCAGATCTGTTTGGTAACTCAGTTAATGAGTTGAAAATCATACACTCAACCTTTATTATCGTAAAGTATTATCAGAAAATAGCTACAGAATTTAAAGGAAGGATACCATATTTGAGTGTGATTATGAAAGTATTATAGCATATATTAATGAAATAAGTAGAAGATGGATAATTTAGCACCTATATTTGATGAGGAATCAACAAAATGTGCTGGTATATTAAAGGTAAGAAGTAAAGAAACTAGATAACAGTATATTTGGATATATCAAAATTAGATGTATAGATTTTAATTTTACAAAGAATAATATTTAAGAGGTTTAGCATCCTAACTATATTACCTACGATGATAAAAACGTTTTTAAAATTTTATATTTCTGTTGATTTGCATAACAAAATTTTCTTTAAGTTTGATGCCAAATGAAACACAAATATCTTTCTTATGACAATAATTTGATTTTATTATGATTCCAATCCAAACCACAAAGATTTAGTTTTTCACACCTAACCAGAAAGCAACTTTGAAAATTTTTCAGGTTCTATTTTAACCTAAAGTAAGTTTATTCAAAAGATAATGTGAACTTCGGCCTAACTTATTCCAGTTTGAGGATGGGTTTCATATTGTACATTGCAAATCAAGCAACAATTCTTTGTTTGAAACTCTCTATTAATATTCTTTCCATGAAAGTCTGGTTTAGGCTTAAAAATTGGAAGAAAGAGTCAAATATAACAGGCATGACCTGTCGTTTTCATCTCCTGTAAGTGACTCAAATGTATTTCTCTTAGGTCAAAGCTTAGATGTCATCATTCACCATATAGTTCTAGAGGCTGAACCTTAAAAAATGCAGGAAATGATTCATTAGACTTCTACTGGCTTGAGCATAAAAATAAGCTACTCTGGAGTTGGCAAAACAGTTGAATTTTCGACTTCCACTGCCAAGTTTAAAGAAGAATACAAAAAAAATTGAATGTGCAAATGTATATGAGTTTTTAAAATCAGTATTTTTAAATATGTAAATATTAGATACATTTAATGCACACCAATGAAGCAAAAAATAAAATAAAAGAGAGAGGCTCAAAGGATTGTCCTTCAGGACTTCCAATATCTTAAAGCCAATGGCATTTCTGAATGTTAAATAAACATTTACTACTTTATGTTTCTTTTGTTTTAGTGATGATCTCTTAACTATACCCACAATAAAGAGCATACATGTGTTAAAAGTGATTATCTCCCCCATCTTCATTACCAAAGTGGTCTTTGCTGAGGGTGCAGTTATCAAGAAGAACAATAGGAGTCAGTGAAAGCAAAGATCCAAACATCACTATCACCATGATGTTTCCCTTAATTAACGAGACATCAAATTCATCATTGCATATCTATTTCATTTCAAAGTTATTCTGACATTATTTTTTTAATTTTTTATTATTTGCCTGTACATTTAATTTTTTTAGTCTTTGAAGGCCATAATTCTCAACTCTTTGATAAGAAATACTGTTACACATACTATTTGACAAGAAATCAATTTTATTTTTGTTATGTAGTTTTCTTTGTAATGTGAAACACAAAATCTTAGTTTTAGTAAATTAAATGGTACTTAGAATGTTCTTTAGGGATTGTACCGTATGAAACAGCAGTTTATTCCAAAATCTTCCGTTTATGCAAATACACATTGATACAGTTACAAGCACTCTGGTTAAAATTAGCATATAATAATTGCATTACGTTTTGTGATTCACAGCTATCCTATAGCTAACGGTGAAATCATAACACTAAAATGAAACATTTCGTAGGGAAATCAATCACCTTTAATTCAATGTTTTTCTATCTTCTACTTTGTAGTCTTATATACTTATATAAAGCATTCACTAGCTTTACCTCCATTATTATAAAAACAACATAAATCCGTACATGTATTGATTGTTATAGGCAGACTATTAATCATATAAACCATTTTATTTAATTCTTCTAACAAGTATCTCTTACACATGTTATTCCCATTTTTAAGAGAGAACTGAAACATAAAATAGTAAGTAATGGTCCTTTCTAGGCACTCCTTTTTATGCCATGTTTTCATTCATTCATTCAGCATCCGTTCAGTAAAAATTATTAGAGTATTTCCTGTGTGCCAGCCATCATGCTCAGTGTTGGGCATTTAGGTCTGAATCATGCAGATCTTTTTCCCAAAGTGAAAAGAACTTGAATGTGTTTAATAAAGTGAAAAATGCCCAGATATAATAGTGCATTATGTAATTCTTCAAAAATCTTATTTTTTTAATTCTCTTTCACTAGATTATGAAAATTAATATATAGAAAATATATATAATTTTATTCTTGTATTTAATTAGCATGATACTATCAAAACATCTATGGGAAAGTGAGGGTGAAGAGCTGAGGCTTTGTAGTCAAAGTGTCTGGGTTGGAATCGCAATCACTTATTCAGTGATTTTAGATTCTAAGTCTCATTTTTGCCATATTTCCTGAGTGAATACTATTAGATATATTATGAGGCTACAAAATCCTTGAGTATGCCTAGCTTTTAATATACAATGTTAAAATATGTACTTCCTCCCCCAAACAAGACATTCTTCTTGTTTTCCCTGTGTACATTAAACATGGCCTTCTCTGTTCAGTTACACAGTCTCCGAATACTGAATTCTTGATAGCCTTCTCTTGATCCTCCATCAAGCAGTCAGTCATCAAATCTGGCCAATTCTAATTTATATTCCTCTTACACCACTACTTTATTTCCACATGACCATTGACTTAATAGACCCTTGCCTCTTTTATGTGGACAATTTACTTAATCTAATCAATTAATGAGCATTTATTGAATATAAACCAAAATAAATAATGAAGAAAATCAAACTACCACTTCTACTCTCTCAGAGCTTAGTATACAGCTAGAGAAACTGGTTATAAATGTTTGAAGTTTTAATAATATTATTTTTCAAATAAACTTCCAAGTGTTACTGCAGTAGATTTCACAAGACATATGATCAGTTGACAAAAAAGTAACGTAATAATAATTAATATGGAAATCTTGAAAATCAGATATAACTGTTGCTTAAGGTTTCTAGGAAGACTTATAAGTTAGCTGGAATTTGGTTATATTTTGATCAGCCAAGAAAAGTTAACGTGTTATTATTAATCTAGAACTGAAGAAGTTAAAGTAATACTGTTCAAGATATTTAAACTTTAGTTCTTTTTGAAATAGATTCTCTTTCCTCAACTTTAGGGAGTGAGGGATTCAGGTCTTTTGCTCCAGTTTTTTGCGCCCTGTGAGGCAGTTTTTGAGAGACACCTGTAGCTTCAGCAGTCAGCATGGTGAATAGCTTTCCAGGTCTAGCTCAGCCCACTGTATAGAACAATGAATTATACCATAAATTGCTTAAAATCCTGTATCTATTTGTCTTTTATGTAAATATATATTTCAGATAAATGAGATTAATAAGAATTAAAATACGTATTCTGTGCAACATTTATGTTAATGAAATAAAATTTGAAACTGAAAAATCTCTGCTGGATGCTGGAGAAGAGAGAACTACAGCCTCTATCTCTAATTAGTTCCATGAATGAGCGAAACCTGGCAACCAGCTCAAAACTGTTACTTCATGGAGGCCTTTTGTATCACTTCCTAGGCATTGTAGTCATTCCCTTGTATCCATTATCACTATACCTTAACACATCCCTTATTTTCAGCACTCACACTAAGTAGTATTTTTTTAATATGCCTACATTCTACATTCTTAATTAAGAAAGCAAGTGCGTAAGGCAATGACCTGTTTTATTTTGGTTTTAATTTAGTACCAGATCGAGTGCTTTAGTAATCACTCAGTAAGAGAGTTTTGGCTGCATAACTTTACATTGTTCATCACTCAATTAGATGTTGTATCTAAATGGCAATTTCGTAAGAAATTATCTTTTTGGAAAAATTAAACTGGGCATTGTCCTTTTTTTTTTTTTTTTACTGAATTGAATAGATGTGTGTGTGTATTTGCTAGATATAGCTCTGTTTTGAATAATAGCTGTACTAAACTGGCTTCAACTGATAGCTGTTTTCCATGTCCTATAGGCATTTTGATTGATTTTTACAATTCATGGGTTCTTTAAACTTGCCTGAACACAATTCTTTCTCTACACACATCAAAGAACACACACTGTATTTCATTATCTCAATTGATCGTTTTAACTTCTAATCTTCATGGAAGGATTCCAATCACTTCTCTGACTCCTTAAGTCTTTCGCTTTTGTTGGTTCAAACCCCCTTGCTCATTTTACTTATGAAACCAAAATACTTCAGATGCTAAATTTGAAGATGGGGAAACTTACATATATGTATTTTTTTTTCTTTCTATCTTGCCCCTAGGCTTCTCTGATTCTTCTGCCTGAATAAGGTCTTTGACAGTCCAGAAATTGAATACTCCCAACTCCTGCAGGCAATTTACAATAAATAATAGCAGACATGTAATGTCCGTACTATTGTGAAATACTTGCTGATTTAGGTGGCCCTTCAGGAGCCTGGTCTCAAACCTTCCTCATATCTCATATACTCTTAGATGCACAAAGAAAGTGAAAATAATTCTGATGCTTCAAAAGGAGAGAATATGGCAATGTGTAGTAGAAATTATTTTTAAACTTGTTTTGAAATACTTGCAGACTTACAGCAAAGTTACAAAAATAATAAAAATCCTTCCTATTAGCCCTTTTACCCTGATTCCCCAAATGTATCTTTTGAGTAGAAGTTACTGAAATGATACAAAATGGTACCATTTACCTCTAAATAATTCAATATGTGTTTCTCTAAGACAGATATCTTATTAATAACCTTAGTACATTTATCAAAATGAGGATATGAACATTTCTATAACATTACTATCTAAGCATTTACAGATTTGTTCAAAAATTTTTCACTTGGACGCAAGTTTTCTTTATACCAAACCAAACCAACTGTGGTTTTTGTTTTTGTTTTTTTTCTGGCCCAGTATTACACGGTGCATTAAGTTATCCCATCTCTTTTTTCCTTTAAACTAGAAAGGCCCACAGTTGTCTTTTTCCTCAATTTGATATTTTTGAGAAATAAAGGGACAGTTATTTTGTAGAATGTCTGTCAAATGAAGCCTGCCTAACACTATCTCATGATTACCATCAGGTATGTATTTCTGCAGGAATATAACATGAGCGATATTGTGTTCTCAGTGAAACACATCAGGAGGCATGTATTGTCTACTCGTCCTATTACTGGTGGCTTTAACTTGGATAACTTTGTTAATGTGGTGCCTAACAGATGCTTCTATTATGGAGTTGTAATTTTTCCTATATTAATAACTATCTTATGGAGAGATATAGTGAGGATCCCATTTCTCATTGAACTTCCACCCACTAGTTTTCACATCCATTGATGATCCTTGCCTATGACTATTACTATTTTGATGGTTGCCAAACAGTGATTTTCTAATGCAGTCATTCATTTTACATTTAATAGAAGTATATGACAAGAAAGAGCTTTCTCTTTTCCCGTATTTGTATATTTATACTTGCATGGTTCCTTTGGTTCTTATTTTAGTCTAAGGGTTAAAATTGCTTATTGTTATTTATCTTAATCATCAATGTATAGTGTAAGACCCTATCAAAGTTGACATGTGTCCTTTTGATGTGTCTAATCGGTTTTTAACATTTCCTCACTGTCACAAAAATACATTCCAGTCTTGTACTTTCCTTACCAAAGTCAGAAGACACCATTTATGAAAGGAGCCTTAGTTCCTGTTAGTGAACAAAGATATTTAAAACTAAGATCTAATGGTAGGTATGCCTATTTCTTCTTATGTATCAGTGCTTCTATTATCTCTACTAAATATACACACATTTAAATAAGGATATACACACTTATACATCGGCATTTATTCATTCATCCACCATTATATTTTAAAATAGATTTTATTTAAATTGACAAATTTTGAAACGTACAACAAATGAAGCTGTGAAAAGAAGGTAAGGAGCTGCATAGTACTGAATCTATTAGAGGAAATATATTTACAGCATCCCTTGACTTTACAATGGTGTTATGCCCTGATAAACCTATCCCAAGTTGAAAATACCGTTAAGTCTGGAGCATTTAATACACCTAACATCATAGCTTAGCCTAGCCTACCAGGAGTGTGCGTAGAACACCTACATTAGCCTACAGTAGGGCAAAATTATCTAACACAAAGCCTATTTTCTCATAAAGTGTCAACTATCTCTTGTAACTTATTGAGTAGTGTGCTGAACTTGAAAAACAGAATTGGCTATATGGACACAGAATGGTTATAAGTGTACTGGTGGTTTACTCTCATGATCTCCCTGTTGACTGGAGCTGCAGCTGGCTGCCTCCGCCCAGCATCATGAGAAAGTTTCCTACCACCTATCAGCAGCCAGAGATATGATCAAAATAAAAATTCAAACTATGGTTTCTACTGAGTACATATTACTTTCACACTATCATAAAGTCAAAAAAATATTTTTTTTTTTTTTTAAAAATAATTTCTTGACAAATTGGTTTCCAATAACACCCAGTACTCATCCCGACAAGTGCCCTCCTCAGTGCCTGTCACCCACTCTCCCCCTCACCACACCTCCCTCACACCTCAGTTTAGCAGAAAACCATGGGGGAGGGGAAGAGGGGAAAAGAAAAGACACAGAGAGGGAGGGAGATAAAACATAAGAGACTCTCAAAGACTAAGAACCAACTGAAATCAATAAATTTTGAATCCTACCATCTATAGCCAGGAACCATCTGTATCACTAAAAACAAACAAACAAAAACATTTTATAAAGAAAAATCTAGACACATAGCATTCCTAAGAAAACTTACCTAACATGTAATAAAGATAATACACATCTTAAACTCTTTCAAATATAAAAGAATGGAATATTTTCCAATTTGCTTTTTTGAAGCTAGGATAAACTTGATTCAATATTTATAAAGAAACTCACAAAAATGAAAGTTACTCTTCAAATACTAATATGTATATAGATATAAAAATATTTTAAAATCAAGTTTTATATATTAAAAATTCTCAAAAAGCACTATTGTCATGGCTATTTTTTGGTAGAAATTTTAATTGGCGTTTTTATGCAAGATGCTTTTTGTTTTAGTTATACAATTCCGTTGCTTCAGTATGGTTTATCTTTCTGATTTTATGTCTTAAATAATTAAAATATGTGCCTTCAAGATCTATTTTTCCAGTATGCAATGTGTCAATTAACCTTTTTGTTAAATCTTTTGACTCTCCCTCAAAGTAGCAGTTTCGTTGGATTGCTGACGCCGTCTTACATTTCCTCTCTGTTGAAGTCCAGTGTGCTCTGGACTATGAAGATGTGGCTAGGTGACAGTTTTGAACTGGTTGGTACCTCTCTGGTTTTAGAAACATTTTATTTCTGGAACCTGAGGATCTCCCCTTCTGTCTCTGGAAATCTGTTTTCTTCCTCCCCTTATCCTCCTCCTCCTCCTCCTCCTCTTCTTCCTCTATCTCTGTCTCTTTCTCTCTGTTTCTCTCTAGATAGATAGATAGATAGACAGATAGATAGATATACACACACAGTGTGTGTGTTTGTGTGTGTATATATATATATTTTGTGTGTGTGTGTGTGTGTAAATATATATATATATATATAAACAAACAAAACATGTGCAAACAAACAAAACATGTGTATATATATATATTTGGAGATGGAAAAAGATCCATCTTTTTCAGCACAAAATACAATTTTGCATTTTCACTTTTAAAAAATTTATTTTTAAACCCAGGTATAATTAGCAGTTTTATATTATTTTCAGGTATAAAATGTAGTCATTCTGCAGTTCTGTACATTACTCGGTGCTCATCATGATAAGTGTCCTTTTAATCCCCTTCACCTATTTCACCCATACTCCCACGCACCTCCTCTCTGGTAACAACCTATGTGTTATCTATATTTAAGAGTATGTTTTTTTTTGTTTGTTTCTCTTTTTCTTTGTTTATTTGTTTTGTCTCTTAAATTCCACATATGAGTTCAATCATGTAGTATTTGTCTTTCTAAGATTGACTTATTTCTCTTAGCTTTATACCGTTTAGATCCATCCATGTTGTTGCAAATGACAAGATTTCATTCTTAGTGTGATTATCACCATATTGGTGCATTAATATGAAGATTTTTAGCCAAATAATTCTGTTTGTTGTTTGCCCTCATTTGAACATGATCAATTATTTCGTCTTCTTTGTTACCAGGACACCAATTCCCTCCTTCACTGGACAGCTCTAACCACTATTTCTGACACCATAAGTACTTCTGTTGATATTTCTTAAAATGTATGAAATAAGAAGAAAATATGTGCTTAGCATTTTCTCATATATTTTCCTTAAGTATTTTCAGAATTCACACTTACAGAATATGTTCCAGACATATATTGAGTTATTTATATACAGTCACACATCCCTCAGTTACTGAGAGTAACTTTATCAATAGGGACAAGTCACTAAAACCTTTCAGAATATATCCAAAAAGGAAAGTCATGCTTAAAAACAGCAACAAATAAAAACAAAACCGTCCAGCATTTTAAAAGTTTATTAGTCAATTATTTTTCACACATTCATTCATTTGCTAATTTATTCAACATGTATACATATATTCAGATATATATAATTTATTCAAGATACATGTATATTGAAGATGTATATAATTTATTAAAGACATATATGTATGTAATTTATTTGAGGGTTTTTTTTTTTTTGCTTGTTTACCTACCGTGTACTATCTTCATCAGAGTAGGAATTATTTTTAGCACTAAGGATACAACAGTGATCAAGAACCATACATGTGGCAAAATTTCTAAGGATAAAAAGAAAATAAATTAATTAACAAGATATTTATAAATGATCCTTGTTGGGAGAAATTTCTCCATGGATTTAGCACCTTCTGTACAGGTCAGGTTTCTGAGTGGAAGATACATTGGAAGAGCAAACAGCCTTGGAAGCTAGAGAGAATGTTTCCCCTCTGGACAGATTTAGAGGTATATTTGCCTGGGTATGTCTATGGAAGTAAAGATAAAAGCCCTTCTGCCCACTTTCCACAAATATTTGCTTATATTCCAAGATAGCAAGCCTAGAAAATTTTCTTTTACTGTCCAGGAGACTTTGCTGTTTTCAAGAGAAATGAGCGATCTCTCTCTTCAGAGAGGAGGGTGGGTAGATTTTCCAGCTGCCCCACATAATTCATGTCTCTTCGTCTTCTGTGGGGCAAGCCACCGCACGTGTATGTAAACAGCTGGCCCTCGCCAAGTTGCTCTCTGAAAACCGGGGTATGGGAGACTGACCCAGGAAGCTGCTCTGGCCACTGCTTCTGATCCTTTCCTGTGGTCTGTTTTTGCCTCAGCAATCTCAGTCTTTTATTGTTATATCTCCATCTATATTCTACATAAATATGTTTATCTACATGATTCCTTCATTGTGTGCAGGCCACGTGTGGGTGCATCTGTAGCACTCTGGCTGGCTAATTAGTTAGTTAGCGAATAAAGTAAAAATCTCAGATCCTTCAGAGTTTCTGATTTAATAATCACATGAACTAGGAAGAAATTACAGACAGTAAGAAAAAGGAAATATATAGATATATGGGTGGGGATGGACAAATTTAAGGGAAGGCTCTTAGCCAATGAAACAGAGACCTGAAGGTAATCCACCAATGCAGAGTAAAGGGAATAAATGAAATGAGAAAATATGAAGTACTCAAGGAATAGAAAAAAATACCAGCATGGAGGAAGCTTAAACAGTCAGAGACTGTGTTATGGAAGACAACAGAGGGTCGTTATTGATATGCTGTTGTGGCAATGACTCCTATGACAGAGAGGTTTCTCCTATATTTGTCATGTGACAGTAATTGGCAAGTCTCATATGATCCCTTTTAGTGATTTCACCAGGATGGTAATTGATAAGAGTGAGTTAATTGATAAGTAAAAGATAAGAATACAGAAATGTTGGGGTGCATGGGTGGCTCAGTTGGTTAAGCATCTGACTTCGGCTCAGGTCATGATATCACATTTCTTGGGTTCAAGCCCCGCATTGGGTTCTGTGTCGACATCAGTCTCTCGTAGCCTTGGAGCCTGCTTTTGTGTCTCCCTCTGTCTCTGCACCTTCCCCTCTCACGCTCTGTCTCTGTCTCTCAAAAATAAATAAACAAAACAAAACAAAACAAAAAAAGAATACAGAAATGCTGAGTGTATTAAATTCCTTGGAGTTCCCTCCCCAATCCTAGTGTGTAAAGATGCAAAGAGAGAAATTGAGAGAGATACAGGTTCACATAAATTCCTTCAGATATTACTTTTTCTTTTTTTTTTTTTTCAAGTAAGAGTCATTAAAGAGAAGGGACTATCATTGGATATTAATCTTTGGCTGATTAAAAAAAAAAAAAAACACCACGGGGCGCCTGGGTGGCTCAGTCAGCTGAGCGTCCAACTTAGGCTCAGGTCATGATCTCACCATTCCCGAGTTCAAGCCCCGCATCAGGCTCTGTGCTGACAGCTCAGAGCCTGGAGCCTGTTTTGGATTCTGTGTCTCCCTCTCTGTCTGTGCTGCTCCCCTGCTCATGCCCTGTCTGTCTCTCTCTCAAAAATAAATAAACATTAAAAAAATAATAATAAATAAATAAAACACCAATAAAAAAATAACAACTCTTGGCTATTAAAGGAGACTTAGTTTGTATGATGGAAAGAACTAAACAATGTGGCCAGGGTTCTATAATATACTCCTGGGTCTTGACCATTTTAGTGGTGTTACCTTGGACAATTAATGGCCTATGTATTCCTGAATTTCATCATATATGAAATCAGAAAATATTTTTAATCTCCATAGAGATTAAAGATTAAAATATGTTTAAATATGAGAACACACTTTCAAAATCAGTAGAAGCTATATAAAAATGTAAGGATTTATTTCATCCGCTAAAATAGGAAAAATAAAACTACTTGATATCATTAATAATGTATAATAGGAAACCATAATATACAATACAATGTGCTTATTTAAGTGTATTAAAAAATCGGAATATGTAAAACTCCTGTAAGAATAGGGGCAATATTATCAGCTCTAGCCATCCTCATTTTCATGCAGGTAGAAGTCACAGAAATTAGTCAGAATGCTCATTTAACAACTGTAATGTATCTTACATATAAAACATCAGAGATTAAAGGTAGTTAAAATAGTTGAGAAAGTGTAATGATTTCTATTATTATACTTTTACACTAGAATAAATAGGAGGGGTCCTAATATCTTCGTATTCAAGTTAACAATTTTATAGGCTAAAAGTATGCTTTTGAAAAAATTGTTGTATTTTGACTTATAAAATGGTTTGCCGGCTCTTTAAAGTGAATACATTACAAGGCATTTAGAGAAAATGATACCAAATACTTTTGGTAAAAGTGGCTCTAACAAAATGGTGACAAAAATCCATAAGCTTGGAAATATTTGGACATTTAACTGTGTTAAATTATCATTTAATATTTTCTAGACCCAGCCATTACCCTTTCTCCCATTTTATTAACCAAGTGCTTCTTAAATTTTTCTAAGGGAATACGTGTTTATGGTCATATTAAATTCTGTTTCATATGTTAATAAGATGTCCTCCCCCCCAAAAAAGAAAGAGAGAACTTTTTTCTCTCTCTCCAATTTCAGATGTTTGATCATTCTCCTTTAATCTTGAACACAGCCCTGGTTTGGAATGAGTGGGAAAGGAGAGGTTTTATGTTTTGTTTTAGATCAGTGCAGTAGAGGACAAATGCTGTTTCTTCACCACTTTATTCAAACATCACCATTCTTTCCTTACTACTAATTTATCAAAATCTTGTCATTTTACAATATTCAAAGATATAAGGTTATTCCATTACATTCTGCATACCTGTAGGGACAGTATGTCAGCCTGCCTGTGACATCGCTGTCCTCTCTCTTTCTCTTGCAGCCAGTCTGCCACCCACTAGGAGTTGTAGGATCCTCCATAGTAGTGATACTAACCACAAAATTTTCCTTTCAAATGTAAAGGAAATGTTATGATAAAATATTTAGGGCCCCTCATGTAAATCATGCAATTGTCTATTTTTTTAAAGACCTTAAATCACTGATTGAATTGTTGTATTTCTAATTGTGCATATGTCAGACTTCCGTTTTACTTTTGTGTACAAAAATTATGTAGCCCAAATTAAATCTTAGGTTTTTATTCTGTCAGAGTTTAAAAAATCTAATACGTCTATATTCACTGATTGGTATAATATCTTGGTCTCCATGGCCTGCTAGTCATCAAATTGTTCTTTTCATTTCTGTCATACTTCTTCTGATACACTTACTAGATGTCATATATTTGATTAAACACAATTTTGGAGACATAGATCTATTTGATGGAACTAGGAGACTGATGTTAAATGTTTCCTCTCAAATAACTACTCTGATTTCTTCACTTGGTACTCAAAATGTTATATATAAAATATAACAGAATTTTTTTTACCAAATCTCAAGTTTATGATAAAAAAAAAAGAAAACAACTAGTCCCAAGTTGAGGCACATCCATTATGTGTCGTGACATCAACCTGGCACGTTTACATTTCTTTTTATCTGCCTTTGACTTTATTTCTGGTATAAATGGAAATTTGGTTTTATTTAAATATTAAAGTCATGAATGTAACTGGGGAAAATAAAGTTAAATGTATCTGGTCCATGATCCATTCATTCTAGCTCCCAGGATACAGACCCAGGGGAAAGAAGGAGAGCAAGCGACCTGGCCTAATCTTCTTGTCAACTGGGCCTCTGGGTACGTAGACTAATGATATTTTCTAGGAGGAAGAGAGCTTATCTATAGAACTCCTTAGCAAGATGTCCCTGGCTAAAGGATTACTTCTAGTAAATAAAATTGCAGTCACCAGATTTATGAGGCATCACTCCCTAGAGAGTGTCATATAGGCCATGCAACTCTGTGGGTAAAAATAGAGATGTTATATGACTTAAATGCCTACTATTGTGTTAGGTGAAGCCACAACACCTCCTTGGAAATCTCATCTATTATTCTGGGCAAGAGAATAATGACTGATACTGGAAGAAAGGATCTTGTAGGGTTCCCAGATTTAGCAAATACAAATGCCAGTTAAATTTGAATTAGAGAGAAACCGGAAAATTTGTATGTGTGTCAGTATGTCCCATGCAATATTTGGGATGTACCTATAGTAAAAAAACAAAATGTGTTTCTGTAGTTTAAATTTAACTGGGCATCCCATATTTTAACTGGAAACCCTAATCTGGAGTACAGTTGGGATACCCTAGGCATTTATCATTTTTTGTCTTCTGTGTCCTTGCCTCTGAAATACCTGTATTTTTAACTTCATTGGTAAGCTCAATAACAGGGTACTATCTCTGATTCATAAATCTTAGTTGACAATTTGATCCTGTGTGTAAGCTCAGGAGAATATATATGCATATATACATACATCATTTTTATTCAATGCATCACAGAATTTTAAATTTGTTAAAGTAATTGTTCATGAATCACTAATATTTTGTTTACTTTGTGTATATATCAACCGGGGTCAGATTGTGCTTATATACCTGCTACGCAGATGCATAAAACTCACATCCATACCCACCAATATTTTTACTTATATAAAAAGTTATGTCCCACATAGTAGAAAAATTTCTAACACTTGTAAGTTAGACAAATGAATGATTGATTATCATTTCAATGCTTTATCAGAGTATTATTTAATAGGCATACCCAAGATTATTTAATTCTCTATAGAAAAATACCTTTGTTTGACTTTTTACTTATATTTGAATAGAACCCAGAACCTATGAAATTTTAAGTTAACTTGTAGATGATTCGTTATAGAGATGAAAATAACCCTTGTCTTATAGAAAAGATAATCCTAGATTCTGGATCATTATTGCCCTCTAGAAGAGTAAGTAATTTTATATTTGACCTAGACATTGTATAACATCATTGTTTCTTTCAAAATCTATCTACACTCACCCTCTGAAGTTGTTTTTTGAAACAACTTTGTCTTCCCTTTTCTTCTTCTTCTTTTTAATATTTGTTTATTTGTTTTTAGAGACAGGGAGAATGCACTGGAGCAGGGGAGGGCAGAGAGACAGAGGGAGAGAGAGAAGCCCAAGCAGGCTCTACACTGCGAGCACAGAGCTCAACATGGGGCTGGAGCCCACGAGCTCTGAGATCATGACCTGAGCCAAAATCAAGAGTCAGACACTTAGCTGACTGAGCTGTCCAGGCGTCCCTTGTCTTTTACTAATGTGATAAATAACACTTTGGACCATGTGTATTCTATGCTTATATGTAAATCGTATCTTTAAACTTGTTTTTTAAAATTGTTGAAGAGCATGTAGTTTGTTGAGGAGACTGACAACTCAATACATGAATTATATTTTCTGGCATTCCTAATTTGTATACCTCTTCTGTTAGATAAGATGTTTGAGAGCAGTGACGGCATTCATTTGTATTGCGTTTAGGAAGTGGCTGAGTCCAATCCATCCAGTTAAGCTTATCATTCAGTATTTTGCAGATGGTAGATGATTAATAAATTGAGATCTAACTGAAACATTGGTTGATTAAATGACACAATCCTTAATACACTGTATAGAACTGAAATGGGATTGTAAATTATGCCAGTGAATTCTGATAGCATCCCCAAAGAGACTCTGTGGTATGATATCAGTACTTGAACAGGAAAGAATGAATGATGACCTTTTTTTCTCAATTGACCTCTGCCTTACATACTTTCCATTTGACCTTCCTGATCTACTTTTACACGTTTCTCTACCCTTTGTTCCTCAAGGTTGACCTGTATGGAACTCCTTAAGTTCTTTTGCCCTCCGGATTTAGTTTGCTCTTACCAAATGCTGACAAGAACTAAGAACTCTTAGTTCTAACAGTGGAAATAGACTGCTTCCTTATTCTTTCAGCTTTTAGAGTGTAAGTTCAGCAAAACATTGACATTATATAAGACGATTACAAAAGATCTTGACTCCCTCAGTATCATATAACAAATCGATTGATTTATCCTCTACTTTTGTCCACAGAATTATCATATTACTTACTTAAGAAACATTTAAAAATTACAAAATGATGTGATATAGGAAAGTAGGATGAAAGAAAAGATTAAATTTAGAGGGAAAAGTAGTGTGGGATGGAGTTAAGCTAAAGAGCATATTATGATTACCTCCACCTGTACAATTTTGAGGAGTCAAAAATGTGTCCAAAAATTATGAAAAGGAAAAGTTTTACCCATTCCAGTTCATTGTGTGTAAATGGAAAGAATGTTGCTTAAAGAAATTCAACTGCTCATCATAAAAGAAGTCAATAGATATTTTCTCTCTGAGATCTTCATAAAATCTTTGTAATATTAGGCATCACATTTAACAAATCATTTGATACAATTACAAACTTAATATGACTTTTGTTAGAGTTTTGTTTTGTTTTAGGTTGGTGCTTTGTTACAATAGTATCAATATAAGGTGGATAATTTACATATAAGTGTGATTCATATACAAATACAGAAATTCTTAGAGAAAGATTGAGAGTGAGAGGAGAAAGTATAGTAAATTGCAATGTTATCATCTAGGGGAATATTTTAGAATAAGTGAAATTCATTCAACTGGATTTTAGGTAACTCTTGAACTATACTAAGCATGAGATTTTACTCTGTCAAATGCTTCATTTGCCAATATTGCACATCACCAGTTGAGAAGAGACTCACAGATATAGATGTACTCCAGTCACAGTGGGAGAAGAGTGAAGGTCTTTTTGAGGAGGTTCAGAGGCTAATGATGACTTGTGCTTGAAGAGAACTCCTTCTCAGTCTGCCCTGAACTGAAGTGCTGGCAAGGCCATGTTTCCTCTTAGAAAATTATTTTAAAACAACTTCACCACACTGTCAAATGGATAGGAAGGGCAGAAAAGCTTGACCCATAGAGCCAATAAGTAGTAACTTTGTAATTTGAACCTAGCTCTATTGAACAACTCAGTCTCTGCTTTTTCTAATACGCCATTAATAACATTTATTGTTAGCTATTAGATTAATATTACTCTGAATATTATTATTGCTATGGTATGCTAGTAAATACAGATGTTTCAAGTAATGATGCAAGAACCTCAATAAATATTGCCACTTTTCATTGCTACGAAATGAAGTGGCTCTTTAAAATTAGATGTTTTAGCGTTCCCTACTAAGTGTCCAACTGCTCATTAAGAATGAAAATGTGTTTCACATATGCTGTTCTTTGACCTTTCTATTTGTAGAGCATTTTACACTTATGGTTTCATTACTTTCTCCAAAGCCCTGACAATATTTGGCAAGCTTTAGAAAATAGTAACTTGATCAGCTTGACTTAGGGCCACCCAGCAAGTCAAGAGCGGTCAAATAAGAGCAAGATCCCAGGCATTGTGACTCTCTTTTTTCCCAATTGTACAAAACATATATATATTAAGAAATATACTTTTTCCTATATTTTCTATTTTGTATCTATATTAATAAATTATTATTATTATCAAGAAATTACTTAAAGAACATTTCAGGAAGTGAAACAAGTTGATAATGCTCTATGTTGGTTTTGCTAAATTTCTTAGCTGTTAGAACCAGTAAAGTGGAACATTCTGAGTCACAGCTACATACTGTTTGACACTCATGATTGATAAACAACTGCCAAAAATACTCAGTTATAAGAGAAAATATTTTACAGCTTTTCTGCTGAAAGTAATCTTTAGTGCACATCTTCTTAAATGAATATTTGTTTTTCTGAAAATTACCCAAAAAAGCTAAGAGGCTTATTAAATTAACTCCATAATTCATGTGAGAATATTTGCATAACCATTGCAATGAAGCTTTCCTCCCTCATGCTAAATCCATTCCAAAGATGATTGTAAAATAAAATCATAAAGCTTTACAAGCTAAAGCCCATAGAGATAATTGCTGTCCTTGCTATGTATGTAAAGAAGTTGAGGTCAAAAAGATTAAGTGACTTGTTCAAGGTCACACAACTAACTGGTGAGTAACATTTAAAGATCGTGACACCCACTCCGCAATATTGTGTTTACGATCTATTTAATAGCTTTCTGTGAAAAGCAGTAAATAGCTTAATCACTTGATCACAAGGGTACATTGATTCGACAAGTCAAATATGACACAGCTTAAAAGGTGCATTTTATGAAAGATGTTTACCTTATCCTTGTTTACACAGCAAGGAACGTTGAGGAGTTAATTTCAAAACAGTAAGCTGCATGAATCAACTTTGATGAAAAACAAATATAGAAAACCAAAACAACCTCTAAATATTTTAAGTAGATAAATTTAATATAACTTAGAAACATGTTCTACTGTGTTTACAGCTCAACGAAATGGAAGTTGATTCAAAATTCTTAATGTCAAGTCAGCTTACAAAAAGATCAAGAAGGTGGAAAATAAATCCAAGTAATAACAAAAAGAAACTCACTTTGATCACTATGACTAAAGTAAAACTTTCTTTTTGTTCAATTCTTGTTTTTAGGGAGGTGACAAAGGGAATAAAATAGAAGATCTTTGATCAAAGGTAAAAGTTTCAGTATACTCATTCCATACCTGTGTTGTTTAACTTAACAATTACATCAAAATAGAAACTATAAATATGGAAACTAAATTTAAATGTGTGTACAATTTCATTAATGAACATAAAACACTTTTAATAGCAGAGGTTTGCCCTATTAGCATCTTAAAGAAAAAACTTTAATCATTGTGAATACATGACTGCTATGAAGGAAGACTTTAGAATCATAATACAAAAGCTAAATGTATCTTTTCACATTTAGAATTAAACCGCATATAGTCTTTTGTTCATTAATATATTAAATTCATACAACAAATTTAATTATGATTAAAGAACAGAATGTAAAGTGTATTGGCTGTGACAATGTAAAAGTTTATTTGATAGAGATTAAGAGGTGGAAAGGAGAAAATGTTAAGAAAACAGAAGAGGTACAGATATTCTCATTTTACAAGGAAGTGCTCTCTCTACTTGACAGAAAAGTAAAGTTTAGATTATTATTCCAAGTTAGAAATTTTATTTACATAAATACATAAGATAATAAACATATAAATTCAGAGGATAGTTATTAATTATGCACTTTAAAAGTGTATAGTAAGACAAATTCTCATCTGCTGCAGAATGCATATAATGGCAATGTATAAACTCTACAAATTAGGAAAGAAAAGCATAGTGTATTGTTTAGAGATATAAAATTAGCCACCAAAAAAAGAAAAACTACTTTAAATATCTGTTAAAATGAATGCCCCAGGAATGAGTAAAATACTTTTTTGCATCCTTTTATTTTGTAAATCACATTTGTATATCAATAATTTTAAATTTTATGAGTTATTTATTAGTATAGTAATTATATAATAATGAGTGCTAACTTAAAGTCATCAGTAAGATGGTCTATAATCTGTTACCAAATTTCACTAAAACGGAGAATATAAAATATATGACCATTTAAAACTATATTCTATTAATATATATTTGGAAAAATAGCCCAGTCTTTAGCATAAGCTTAATTGGATAATTAATAATCTTTAGTAATAGTTTCATCTAAATCAAACAGTTCACACAGCACCATGGTTATTAGGAGCAAGCCAACAGAAATACAAACCTGGTGGAGTGGTGACTCTCTTGAATTAAATCCTATTCTGCATTCTGTTTGTAAAGTCTTTTAAGAATTGAAAAGTAATATAAATAAATACATTTGGAGGCTAGTTGAAGATTATACTTCTATCTAAAGTTGACTAAAAATTCTAGGCATTTTGGGAAAATAGTTTTAAAAGTAGTCCCATAATCTTTAAAATTTTTATTATTCACTCTTTGGAAATATTAGTAGCGAGAATGATTTTTTTAAACCAGTGAGAACAAATGAGAACCATATATTCTAGGCAATTAAAATTAACCACACACTATTTTATTATTAATATAGTATAACAACATGTCAGTGTGCTATAGTCAGCATTATTGTGTACTATACGCATATTTAATGTATTTTTGAAAGGTAAGTATATTTTACTTTTGATTAACAATTTTAATAATAATATAAATGGTGGGGTATGTTTTAAGGAAGAGTTTAAAATCCAAAACAATATTTTATCATAAAAATGTCTCAGATTATTGAAGAATTTAAACAGCGTACATGGATCGTTTTGTTCTTTTGGGAATATAATGTTCATAAAAATACTTACGTGTGATGTGTAGATTATTCCTTGAGCATCACATTTATTTCAGAAATATTTCCTAAGCTGTGTTGGTTGTGAAGAATACTTTTAGTTCCAGCAATGCCAGTAAGTGGTTATGAAACAGTTTGTGAGTCATTAACTTCTCTGAGCTACGGGTTCATACCAAGTTCAAATTGTGAAATTCTGAACAAGGAATATTTCATATTTAAAAATTTTTAAATTATCTCCTAGAAATATTAAGGTATCCTCCATCCTAAAAAGACAAGCAAGTATTTTTGAAAGTACAGAAGTTAAACAAATGATTATGTCATATTAGTTCTATTTTAGTGAAGGATGGCGGTAGGTTGAAGCAGCCTCTAGCAAATTACAAAAACTACAATGAGCAGAAACAGACTTCACATGAGCTTGTCAGGGACAGTGGGAGACAGGTAGGGTGCAGTGGGCTTTGTGGAGCTACGGAGAGCATGCTTCATAAAAACACACAGCCACTGCACAGATTTGGTTGACCGTTGCTATGTGAAAGGGGGTGGGACTTGTGTTGCAGGTCTGTAACTTCTCCACAGAATCCATAAATCGAAATTGTATATAAAATGGCTACTTTTAAAACGTGGGCAAATAATTTAAACTATGTGAACAAACAAAATAAATCTGCTGGTCAAATATGACCCATTGAGAACAATATATTTTTTTGCGTTTTTTGCTATTCTTTCATAGTTAACTATGAAAAGGAAATTTTTGATCCAGTAATACCTAATGGAAACCCTAATAAAAATAAAACATAAAAACTTTGATTTCAATTATTATTTAAATTAATTTCTTAGAATATTTCAATTTAATATTAGGATTAGAAGGTATTATTTAAACTTATTTAATTACTTGTCTTACCTTATATTGAGATAAAACTCGATTGAGCCATTACCAGATACTTGCATTTATAATTGCATTTTATCCTAAAGACTTCCCATTCATCAGATTTTAGCATAATCAGAAACCATATCATCTTTGGACCATAAGGGAACAGAAATTTAATTATAGAGTTAAAGAAGTGTGTTTTTAAAGTAATTTGTTGGGGCAAATGATATATGGTAATACAGTGTGATGGAGTATTGTACCTTTCTTCTAGTTCAATTTGAATGATGGTTGAAATAGGAAAAATGAATATATGCCACAGTTTCAAATGTTAAAGAGTAGAAAATGTAATATTTATAATGTTATTAACTTTCCAAAGGCTAAGTGACTGTAGACACACACAAATGCACGCGTGTGCAAGCGAGAGAGCACACACACACTCATGCTAAATCTAAACATTAAACTCATTTTGTAATGAATAAATACTGTTGTAAGCCACCAAGGTCTTGGCCTCTGATATTAGATACCTGTGGGTCGTGTGTGTGTTGTGAGGGGAGCTGTGTGTGAGATCCACTGTATTCCTAGTGCCTAGAATATTGACTGATGGGTTCTCAATAAATATTTGTTTCATCACTGAATTATGTTTATGGGTTTTTCATGGCACATTTTTGACAAATGTATCCCTGTCTCCTCCCACATGCATATGTGTAGAATAACAGTATGAGAGAAACTTCTGGGAATTTCAGTAGAAAAAACTTGCTGCCAGGACCATAAACACTGTGGTAGGGCAACAACAGAAAGGACAATCTAATAGGCATAGAAGGATCTGCACAGAAGGATCTGAAGGTGGAAGGAGTACGCCCTTTATATAAAAGGAGAGAGGTGAACCCAGCAGGTCATGTGAATTATCTACACCAGAGAAATAAAACAGCTTTTCTATCAGTGAGCTTACTGTGTCTTCTATGTTTGTTTTGAACTAAAAGATTGAAAGAGTGCTGTGTTATTCAGGTTCAAACCCTTCACTGACCTCTCAACTTTTACAAGATGCCTTAACAACTTTAGACTTTTTAGTTATTGGTTCAAAGATAAAATGTTATGGGTGTGCACAGGGTTTGTCCCCTCCGTTGCAAATAAATTGAAGCAAAACTAAATTCAATTTAATTTTCCTCTGGCACAGTGGATGATCATTGAGATTGGCCATTTGCAGTTCAAAGAAACTGAAACATGTTGTGCTTTTTCGGTAAAACTTTTTCTGTATATGCATTCCATATGATGTACTTGTTCCATGCTTAAATCCTAATTTTTTTCTATTCCCATTAGGATAAGGATTATAACTAAAATATGATTTTATATTTATGAATAAAAAGGTTTATTTTCAGTGCAGTTTCTCAAAATATTACAATACATTTTAACTCTTACAAAGCTGGCAGGGTTCACGTTGCCATAACTATTTCATGTAGTTATTAAAATTACTAAATCTTTATTATCTGTATTTTATAACAATAAAATAACAAAAATTTATCAGTGTTATCCTAAAGGAAAACTGAAAAAGTAAAGAAAAATATTTTAGCTAATAAAACAGGTTCAATCTTTAATCCACAAACAAAAAACATATCCTTCTCTACCTAAAAGTCCAGAGTGTAAAATGTATCTCTCATGCTTTCTCATTGCTTTCTACTTTTGTCCTATACAGTAGATAATGGCTGTATCATCACAAAACAGGCATAGCCGTCATCAGAAAACAAGTTTGAAAACTAATTCAGAAAGTCCTGAAATTCTTTTCTGTTCTTTGAAATGTAAACATCTGACTTGTGGACCCTTTGGTCTGGTAGACCTTGTGTCCCATTTTAGATCAACTCAGTATTTATACATTATGGATTTGGCATGTATCTACTGTATACTGTATATACTTTTCTAGTAGCTAGGAGAAAATTAGATTTTAGTAGATTCCTAATCTCTAGTCTAGTATCCCGGTCTCTAATCTAGTAAGGAATAAGAATTTCTCACAATGTAACTTCAAACACCTGCATCAGGATTATCAAAGGAGTTCAGTAAAAATATTCTTTGGCCTAACCTAACCACAGAACTAGTGAACGAGAATATTTGAGGGCAGAGCCACAGATCTACTAATTGAACAAACAGTCAATTTAAAAACCACTAGTCTAGTCTAATCCTTTATTTTTAATATGTTTAAGGTAAAAAAAAAAAGTTTCAATGAGTTTAGCTTGGCAGGCTATAGATTTAGATAATGAGTAGGCTAATAACCTGTTAAACTCAGTACATTGTTCTTTTCTTTTTTCTCTCTGCTCCAAATGCTACCTTCCCCATACACACATAGGCAACCACTTGCCTCTAGTATTAACAGTCAAGGCATTGCAACACTGCACTAGCAGCGGGAATTTCATCTTACTTGTAATTGTAGTTCAGATTCTATGCCTCTGTTGCACACAGTGTGTTCCTTTCAATGAGTTACTGCTTGAAGTTGATGGATAAGTACATTTGATGCAGAGGTGTGTTTCCTGATTTTATAACTTTACAAATATTTCAGGGGTCAATTGGTGATTATACATAAACTAAGAGAAATCTGAATGTGTATTTCATACCTTTGTGAAGCATGCATTCATATAAATGAGATCGTTTATATCTAAAATAGAATGCAGAAGCTTATAGATTGGAGAAGTTTTCATTGTCTTTACTTGTAGGTATTTTACTCTCAGAAGAATTCCAAAGTAGCAAAGAAAAAAAAGAAAAAAAATGAGTGAATGGAATTTTGTCTCCACTTAGCATGTAGAAACCTGCAGGAGAATGTCTGTCTTATCTTAATAATGAGAAAAATGAAATAACCTACAAAATCATAAATTTTCCTGTCAAAGAGCTGAAATTGCAAAGCAACCAAGGAAACTGATATCCAAAGAGTGACAAGCGTCTCTGAAGAGAGATGGTGTTATATGGATTGTTTCACTTTTAGCACAGTATGGGAGAAAGAGATGGCTGTCTTGAAAGCTAATCATAAGAAATCAACTAAATTTGTAATGAACGGCTATAGGCCAGATTTTGATTAGCATATGAGTTTAGAACACTATTTCTCAACTAAGTACTATTGACATTTTTCACTGGGTAATTCTGGGTTATGGAGGATTGTCCTGTACATTATAGAGTATTTATCAGCTTCCTTGGCCTCTACCTGTTATGTGCCTATAATTACTCATACCTTGTGACAACCAAAAATGTCTCCAGACATTGCCTAAATGCGCCTGGAATAAGAGAAAAATTGTCCTATGTTGAGAATCATTGAATTAGAATATCTGGAACCCCAGATGCAAAGGTATTGTGCACCCACAAGGACCTTTACTGGTTGTTCATGAGAAAGATTGGAGGGCAGGGCAGAAACCAGAGAAAGCCACCCTCAGTTGTGTCAAAGCCTATAGGAAATAATCAACTACCATTGATGACACACAAGAAACACTGTCCACTGTTGTCAGACTTACCTCTCAAATGAAGGAAAAGCTTTAAGCCACTGTGGGAGAAACAACAAACCCTCTCCACCCACCACCCCACCCCAGAACAGCTAGGACAGAGAGAGAAGCAAAAGGAGGTACGAACCCTTTTCTCCTGTCTGCAGGACATGAGCAAAGATCCAATGCTTCTGGAGGAAGAGTAGAAGGCTCCTGTCTCTAGTGGTGGGGCAGGAAAACCTCTCATACTAAGCATGCTACATGAAAGAAAAACAGAGGACTTCACAGCCAGGTGCAGAGCAAGAAACCCTTTTCTGCCTAAGATCTGCCAGAGAGAGAATGTAGAGTTTAGATGCCACGTTAGGGATGTAGGAGCAGAAATGTTCGAATGGCACCAACCCTGAGTCCCACATATGGAATTTATAACATATATAGAAGACAAATGTATAGAACGATAGCCCAAGAGATGGGATAAAGTAAATAAGAATTTATTCTCATAAGGTTTTTATATGATTTGTGAAGGAAAGTACTGTTATCTGAAAGTTTACTGTGGTAAATTAAATATGTAAGTTACAAACCCTAGAAGAAGCACTACAATATTTGTAAAAGAGTTATAATTAATGAAACCAGAAAGGAGAAAAAAAAGAGTCAAAAAGCTCATTAAATATAAGTGGTCTAAGTATCTGCATTAAAATGCAGACGTTGTCACACTGAATAAATAAGACAACACTATATCCTCTACAACATTTCCTTATTAAATGTAAAGATATATTTAGGTTGAAGTAAAATAGATCATTTTACTAATCTATCAAACTGATTATTTTATGAATTAAAATACAGTTATTAAGAAATTTACCGGTGGTGATGATGAAGTATTTCATAATGATGAGGAGTTCAGTGTATCAAAAATATAATGATTCTAAATATGTGTGTGCTGTGGATTGAGTGTTTATATCCCCAAATTCATTTGTTGAAACATAATCCCCAATGTGATGCTATTTGTAGATAAGGCCTTTGGGAAGAGACTAGGTCCTGAGGGTGGAACCCTCATGAATAGATCACTGCCCTTATAAAAGAGACCCCAGTGAGATCCCTTGCTCCTACTGCCATGTGAGGACACAGGAAGAAGACAACCCTCTAGGAACCCTCTAGGAACCCAAAAGCAGGCCATCACCAGATGCTAAATCAATCAGCACCCTGATCTTGGACTCCCTAGCCTCCAGAGGTATGAGAAATAAATCGTTGTTTAAACTGCCCAATTTATGATATTTCTATTATAGCAGCCTGGCATATATGTATGTGTATACATATACACATACATACATATATATATACACACACACATATATGCATAAAGATATATATGCAAATAACAATATGGTTTCAATTATATGAAGAAAATACTCCAATACATTGGAGACTTCCACACTCGTCTCTCAGTAACTAACAGGACTAATACACAGTCAGTAAGGATATACAATACCTGAATCACACTGTCAACAAAATTGACCGAGTTATAAAACACTTCACCCAATGAAACCATAATATACATTGTAAGTTAGCACTTGTAGACAATTCACTAACATAGACCATATTATGGACCATAAACAAATAATCAAAAAATAATTCAAATTATACAAAATGCATTTTTCTGACCAGAGCAGAATTTAACTAAAAATCAGTAATATAAATATATCTAGAAAAATTTCCAAATATTTTTGATAGACATACTAATGACACCCCGAAAATGTCCTTAAACTATGAATATGTTACTTTACATGGTAAAAAGGACTTGGGGTATAATTAAATTAAGGATCTTGAGATAGCAAGATTATTCTGGATGATGTGGGTTGACCTAAAGTAATTACAGGGGTCCTTAATTTTTTTGAGAGACTGAGAGTCGGGGGCATGCTCTAAAATGCAAACAGGGAAGGGGAAGATGGAACGAAAGGAAGAGAATCCCAAGCAGGCTCTATACTCAGTTTGGAGCTCGATGTGGGGCTTGATCCCACACCTTTGGGATCATGACCTAGGAGGAAAGCCAAAATCAAGAGTCAGATGCCCAACGGACTGACCTGTCCAGGTGCCCCTTTTTCTGTTGTTGTGTTATTGTTTCTGTTGTTGTTAGAGAGAGAGGGAGCAAGTGGGGAGGGACAGAGTGTGGTGTCTTTATTAGAGAGAGGCAGGAGGGTTAAAGTAAGAAAAAGAGATACGACTATGAAAGCAGAGGTTGATGTCATGCACTCTGATGATGGAGGAAGGGTCCAAGGAGTGAAGGTGGCCTCTAGGAAACAAATTCTCACCTGGAGCCTCCAGAATGAATGTGATGCTTGAGGACACTTTGATTTTAGGGCCATGAGATTTATATTAAGCTTCTGATCCCCATAACTGGATTATGATAATTTTATATTGTTTTAAGCCACTAAGTTGGTGGTAGTCGGTTAAGCAATAAGAAACTAATACAATTTGGCAACTAAACAACATACTTCTTACTAATCCTTGGTTCAAAAATAAATTACATGGGATATTTGAAAAATATGGTTTAAAACCTTGGTGCGTGAGCATAATTCGTTCTGAAAATATGCTTGTAATCCAAAGCACTTGTGTATCAAAGTGAATTTCCCCATAAGAAATAATGGAAACTCAGATGCTTTGTTCCACAACCGAAAATTATTCATCTAAAAATGGATATAATACTGTAATATAATACAAAATAATAAAAAAAGTACAAAATATAAAGGAAAGTAAACAAATTAGCCTGCACTTACCTTTGAAGACCTTCATGGCTGATGTGAGGGAGACAAGAGAGAGGATTGTTGTGTAGGATGACTTTCACTACCACTAATGGATGTTGACTACAGTGCAGTGTTAATAAGCTCTCATCATATACTGTATTTAATGTAACTGGCAATAAGTCAGCAGAGGAAAGTATCTATATCTGTAGGCAGCCTGACCTAGAATGAAGCAAAACATTCCTTAGCTTACTCTTTTGTGGAAAAGCAAGACTGTCCACAGGTGCTTTGAGGTGACAAAAAATACACTAGTGCCAGTTGTGGACACCTTCCAACGTTCTGAAAAACCACTAATTTCTGCCAAGCACCATGGCCCAAGACCAAGCATCCAAGCATGGGAGATGATCACCCACCACCCTGAAGTGAGAGAGAGAAGAACCATCGGCTCAGTTGTGAACATGAGACATCCGGTGTCATGTACTGCTCATATTGCAAGACATCACTCGTTTATCAAGTTAAAATTTATTAGAAATGTTTTTTCGTCTTGAGGAACATTCGCAGAACAAGTTACTCACAATTCAAGGTTTTACTGTATTTGAAATTAAGTGAAAATGAAAACATAACATATGAAAATTTCTGAGGCAGCAAAAAGCAATGTAAATGGGAAAGTTTACAACATTACTGAAGCTCTTAAAAAGGAAAAGTTACCTCGAATCAATAATCTAAACTCCGCCCCACCTTAAGAAACTAGAAAAAGAACAGAGTAAATATAAAGCAAACAGAAGGTAGAAAACAATAAGCATAAAAGCATATATCAAAGAAATTGAAAACAAAAAATGTAGAGAAAACTCAATGAACAAATGTTTGGTTTTGAAAAAAAATGATAAATCTAATAAATATCTAAGCCAGACCTCTAGCCTATATGTAAATGGCTTAGATATTTATTAATTATACATATATATACACACACATATATATGAGAAAACAAATTACATTAATATCGAATTAACACTAATTACAAATGCCAAGAACGAAGGAGGGGACTTCACTACAGATTCCACAGATACTAAAGGGAAATACATTATGAATAATTTGACCTCAATAAATTCACCAAATCAGATGAAATGGACCATCTATTTAAATATTTAAAATAACAGAAAATATTTAAAATAACAGAGTCACTAAAGAAGAATTAACAATCCCGTATATATTAAATAAATCAAATATATTATTAAATACCTTCCCATAAAGAAACCACAGATCAGATGATTTAACTGGTGAATTCTACAGAATATTTGAGGGAGAAATAATATTAATTGTAGACAACCTCTACTAGAACATTTTACAGCTCATTTTATGAGGCCACCATTAGCCTAATACCAGTCAGAGTTTACAAGAAAAGAAAATTATAGACCAATATTCCTCACAAATGTGAACACAAAAATCCTCTATCAATATTAGTAAGTAAAATTCAGCAGTGTATTAAAAAGATAATAAATCTTGGCGTTGTGGGATTTATTCTAGGAATGCAAAATTTATTCAGCTTTACAAACCAATCAGTGTAATTCACCTTATCAACAGAATAAAATATAAATGATTACCTTGATACATTCAGACAAATGTTTGACAAATTTCAACATACGTACATTATAAAAAGTTTCAGCATATAGGAATAGAAGGAAACTTTTAACTTAATAAAGTTCTTCTATAGGAAACACATTTACCTTGTACTTAATGGTGAAAGACTGAATAGTTCTCCCCTAAAATCGCAAGGCAATGATGTTCACTTTCACAACTTCTATTTAGCATTGTACTGAAAGTCCTAGCCAGTGAAATAATGTAAGAAAAACAAATAAAAGTCATAGAGGTTGAAAACAAGAAATAACACTGGGGAGGATGCGGGAGGAGGAATAACTTGAACAACTGTATGGAAGCTCTAAATAATCTGGGGGGGGGGAAACCAACTCACTTATACTAATAAGTGAGTTTTTGCAGGTTTCAAGACAAAGGATCAATAAAAACTTAAGTGCATATCTAGATATTAGCAAAAAGTAATTGAGAAGTGGCAGAAAAAATACCATTGATAATAACTTTAGTAAAATATACTCAGCTATAAATCTAAAGAAAATATGTAAAAGGGCTGTATGCTTTGAACTACAAAATATCGACTACAAAATATTGATGAAGTTAATTAAACTAAACCCAAATGAATAGAAAGGTATCCCCTGAGCTAATGGATGGGAAATTCAATATTGTTAAGTTAGCAATTTTCCCTATTAAATATATAGATTCAGTGCAATTGCAATTAAAATATCAGCAGGGTTTTTGTAGACATTGATAAGCCAATTTGAAATTTTATATGGAAATGCGTATGACTTACATTAACCAAAGAGCTTTAAAACAAACATATAACGAAGTGCAGTAATCAAGTTAGTACAGAATCGGCAAAGAGATAGACATATAGATCAATAAAACAGAGCATGGTGTCCAAGAAAAGATCCATACAAAAATATTCAATAGTTTTTTACAAAGAGAATGTTGCCAGTGTAATTCATTGGGAAAATAATAGTCTTTTTAGAAATGGTACCAGATAAATTCAATATTGATATAAAAATGAACTTTGACTCATACTTTACACCATATATAAAATTCAATATTAGATGGATAATAGATTTAACTGTAAAACCCAAAACGAAAAAGTTTAAGAAAACATGGGAGAAAATCTTTGTGACATTGTATTAGGAAATGATTTCTTCCATATGAGACAAAAAATATGTGAAAAACCTAACCAGTTGGACTCTGTCAAAATTTAATACTTATCTGTTCTAAAAACATCATTAAGAAAATGAAAAGGCAAGGGTCGCCTGGGTGGCTCAGTTGGTTAAGCATCTGACTCCAGCGCAGTTCATGATCTCATGGTTTGTGAGTTCGAGCCCTGCAAGGAGCCCTGGACCTGCTGTCAGCACAGAGCCTGCTTTAGATCCTGTTCCCTCTCTCTGCCCCACCCACACGGGGTCTCTCTCTCAAAATAAATGAACTTGAACTTAAAATAATTATATGTTGCATAATGCGCTTCTCAATTCACAGACTGGGAGAAAATTGCCAAACACATTTTTGTATCCAGAATATATGCATAAAATGTATAATTTAACTAAAAGTTAATCTAGTTAAAGTGAAGTAATAGATTTGAATAGATGTCTCATCAAAGAAGAGACAACTGGTGAATAAGATCACAAAAGGCTGTTCACATCATTAGTTATCTGGGAAATGCGAAATAACGCTCTGTGAGATATAGTGACATACTTACTAGGATGGCTAATATGCAAGAAGCGGAAACTTTACAAAACTGACACGGAATTAGATCTATAAGAAATATTGTACATTGCTGGTGGAAATGCAAAATATGCCACAATTCTGGAAAAAAACATGGAAGTGTCTTATCAACTTGTTCTTACCTGAAGTCCTCTTGTAATCATTTACCCAAGAGAAAGGAAAACACGTGTTCACATAAGGGCTTGTATGTGAATGTTTATAACAGCTTTTTTCACAATAATCCCAGATTGAAAACAACTCAAATAGTTGTCAGTTTGGTATCATTTAAAGACATATCACAGTCCATCATGCTTATAACAACTCAGAAACAAATAATAATAATAAATCACATGCATAAGCAGCAACAGGACTGAATACAAAACCATGCTAAGTGAAACAAGTTAGGCAAAAATGTCTCCACACTACATAGTTACGTGACTTTTTGGAGAAGGGATATTACAGGGACAGAAAGCAGGTCAGTGATTGCCAGTGACTGCCTGGCTTTGACAGTGAAGGGGGGTTGAGTGAAAACTGCCATAAGGAACATTTGGAATGATGAAAATGTTTCCTATTTCTAGATAGTGAGTTTTTGTATATAAAATAAACCTCAGTAAAACACAGAGACAGTAAATCGAGCCTCTCTAGAGACATAGGTGTCATGCATATCCCTGAATAATCCTAAGGAAAGTTTGCAAGTATTAAGGAGAGAGTCTAGAACAGAAGTTGGACCCTTTCTGCTTCTTATATTATTAGCTTGATTAACGGATCTTTTAAGTTTTGTTTTGAACCTAATTGTTAACATTTGCTTCAATTGGTATAATTTATTTCTATATAAAGAAGTAGAAAATAATTTCCCTTCCTAATTTCAAGCAAAGATAGCTGAAAGAAACACATTTTCCTTTTCTTATTTACTTTAATTACAAAACTAACATATTCATTAAAAATTAATTAATAAAATAATGGAAAATAAAAATAAAATACCCCCCAATATTCCTTTAAAATAATCCCCCACCCACTACTTCTTTAAAGTGTTCATTGTAGCGATGCCTGGGTGGCTTCATTGGTTAAGCATTTGACTCTTGATTTCAGCTCAGCCTTGATCACAGGGTCATGAGTTCAAACCCCACATTGGCCTCCACACTGAATGTGAAGCCTACTTGAAATAATAAATAAATAAATAAATAAGGTTATTCATTGTAGAGACATGTGGACAATAATTTTGGACATCTAACTCCAAGTCTGATCTCTATAAATAAAAATTAAGTTGCATGTGTTAGGTATATCCTGTACAGTTAACTATGTTAAATTTAATGTGTTCAGATGAAGTTGGTGAACTTGTTAAATATACCCACATCTGACAAACCTAGAAGAATAAAGTTGGGTGGTAGAACTGAACGTCCGTTAACTGTGGTCTCCCAGAGTTCAGATGGACATTGAGGCTTTCCAGATGATAAAAGTCTCTTCCATGCTCATCTGTAATTCTTTTTACCTAAACCCTTCAAGTCAACTAGAATATTGTCCCTGGGTATTTGAGCTTAATTCATTGCATGTAACCCTCAACCCTGACACTACTTTTGTATTAAAATAATAGCCCTCATAGTTAACCATTATTAAAATTTAGAAATCAAGGTATCTAGGAAAAAAAATACTATTAAGCAATCTGAAATATTTGAATAAACTGAGCTAAAGCTGAATTTTAATCTGGTATGTTGGGGAAAAAATAATAGCTGATCTGCACATTGAAATATTAATGAAACACAAACATTTAGGTCTTTTAATATTAAAAATATTAATAACATAAAAGTAATTTTATATGCATAGAGATTTTGTTCATGCTAACGACGATTGTAATTAATCATCAGAACTTTCATTTATTTTAAACAGTTTGAAATCGACCATGATATTTTGCAAAAACAGTTATTATTTAAAAATAATTAAGTAATAAGTTTTGACTGAAATATGAACTATTTTTTTTAATTTTTTAAAATGTTTATTTATTTTTGAGAGAGAGAGAGTGTGAGAGCATGAGCAGGGGAGGGGCAGAGAGAGAGGGAGACACAGAATCTGAATCAGGGTCCTCTGCTAGCACAGAGCCCCATGTGGGGCTTGAACTCAGGAACCGTGAGATCATGACCTGAACTAAAGCCATACACTTAACTGACTGAGCCACCTGGGTGCCCTGAAATATGAACTATTTTTAATAGTAATTTCATTCATTATACGTATGGAAGCTTCATACATCCAGATATTCAATGTGCTTCTAAATTATATATTGTATAATGCGCTTCTCAAGAGCATTTTGTTTGGGAGATTTAGCACTGACAGTTTTTCTTTATTATAGATGGATTTGTCCTCACTATAAGGAACATTTCAGGAATGCTGTAAAAGTATTATTTCATCCAACGTCAGATAAATTAATATATTCAACTCCAAATATATGTATGGAGATACCCTATATTTCACTTATACTGTGGCTTTCTGAAACCGTGACCTCAGTCTCTCATTATGCGAGCAAAAAGCCCTCTAGGTCACATGCTACTCTGTAGCTTTACCTCAGTTTCACAGCATTCTTGACCCTGGAAATGTTCAGACACTTTCTGTGCTCACCTGAATCTATCACTAAACCCAATCTGTCCCTAAAACCTACACAGTCATCTGGAGATCCTATGGTCTCAAATTTGGAACAGAGGACAGAGAAAGATGCACGTCCATCCCACTGGCATCTAACACTCCTGTTACATTACTTTCAAATCTCTTCTTTAAAGAGTAGTAGTAATGGTAGAGGGTTGTGGAGTGGTTACTTATGCCTGATCTTGCCTTCTGCTTTATTTATTTATTTATTTATTTATTTATTTATTTATTTATTTATTTTTGCTTAAGCACTATTTTTTCACGGAAATGTTTATTTTTCAAACCTAAAGTTGTGAATTAGACATTTTGGTCCAGTAGTTACCCCAGGACCACTCCCCTCCCTGGGGCAATGCCAGACTCATATCTCATAAACCAAAATACGGAAATAACATAAAGTTAATATGGAAGTTGGAACAGAAATGAACAGAATTGGCATCTGTTAATAATTCAAAAATTGTCCTAACATAGACTATTCTTTTCTTATACATTTTATGGAATTCATTATTGAGACAGTTTTTATGAGCTTCCCACTTTGTGTTTTAGATCAAACATATTTTTAGTGTACCCTTATTCATTACAGTTAATATTTTTATTAAGCCATGAAGCTAAAATTATAACATGTCATTGGTTTTGAAAATGGTTCTTGAAAATATAATGAGACTATAAACACATATTGCAATAATAATATTTTCCTTATACTTTAGAAAAGATTTAATCTAGTACTCTACAGTGTAAAGGATTTAAATCAGATATATAAAAGAAGTGGTAGAATGTTATTGAACACTGTCTATCTGTTCCAAAGATTATTTGGTTGTGATTTTTTAAGTCCAATATGCAAATGTACCCCATATTGTACGTAAGTTTGTTCTACACAAGACTTTATACCTCCCAGTAGGCTCATTGTAAGGATTGGCACTAAGAATTAGAAAAGAAGGTGAAACAGACAAATCTCAGAAAAATAATACTTTCTTTGGTTAAATAATAATTAAATCACTGGGGATAAGATTAGCTAACATCATGAAAACCTCCCAAAAGAAGCTCACCTAAAATGGATTTAGAAATATTCAAGTTGCCTCCCTGGTTGCTGTTATTGAAGTAGTCAAATTAAAATGAACCAGTATAAAAAAAAAAAATTACTTTGTCAGATATGTCATTAAATAACACTTAAATTATGTAACATGATTTTGTGATGACAAAGGCAACAGTCTCCAACCTATTGAAGCTGTTGGGAAAACTGACGATTTCTAGATCAGTAAGATTTTTTAGTAAAGCAAACCGAATCACCATTAGCCTACCCTACAGCTCAGAAAAAGAGTAAACAAAGAGGGTCTCAGAATAACACAATAAATGACAAGCAAAACTAACTTTATAAAAATACCACATTTTTCTCAAATAAATCAGGTCAGGTGAGTAGAATTAGGAGAGATATTTTTAAATGTTTTTATTTGTTCTTTTTAGACCTTCCTCCCTTCAGCGTCTGCTTGCTATATCATCTTACTTTCATATTAGAACTTGGTAGGAAGGTTAATGAATCAGTAACAGGGAGGAAAGAAGAAAGAAGAGTTAGTAGTTTGGGTAACATCTTTTCACATCATTCCAGTGCTTTATTGACATGAAATAGTTTTGTCGTATTTATTTGCTATTTGGATTCCTCTGTTTCCAGCACATGGGAGATCTAATAAAACTTTTGGTTGTACCAACTTACTGTGCTAGAGAAATCAAATTTTAACATTAGTATCTATGAACCTTAAAAAAATGGGAGAATGATTTTTATCTCTTCACAGTATTTTTTGCAATCATGTTACCCTAAGATAGTAGGAGCTATAATAGATGATTAAATTACATAAATAAAGCAATGTCCAGTCATTTACCTTCATTGGCATTGTTGTCACTTAGGAGACAATTCTTTTGAATTCTACATATATAAAGATCTCCACAAGCTAATATATACTGTTTTATATATATATTTGTGTGTGTGGATAACATAGGGACGATTTAGTACAAGCAGAAAAGTGGTTGGAAAGATAATTTCTCTTTCTTTTCACAGTGTTTATTTAAAATTCACTTTATAGTCAAGGCACATAAGATACTTTGATTTGAAGAGGTTTCCTTTTGAAGGTGACAAGCTAGTTTTCACTAAAACATTAAACCTCTGGCTATTTATCAGAGAGACTAGAGACGGTAAGGACATTGGAGACTAGAAATATTATACTCAGAGAATAAAGAAAATCCTAGTACTTCTTGAACTCAAGGGTTTTCGTATTACACAAAATCATTTGGAAAGTACATATTTGGAATGGAAATGGAAGTGCGAGCCCTCATCATTTATATTAAACAGATTACGGAAAGCTGTCATTTAGTGGATTTCTCTTTAAATGTTTTTTTTAAAGCTCAAGAAACTGCACACACATACACACACACATACAAAAGGAATTAGGTGAAAAGGACAGTTTTAATAGCTATGGCAAAAGGAAAGATGATTTAAAAGATTTTAGCACTATTACTTCTTTTGATGTCAGTAAGTTGGTCCTGCAGGCAAAATAATGAGAATAGCAGAGTAATGGAGGTACTCTTCCATGAAGGCTATTCAGAGAATATTTGGATAGGTTAGTATACAGAAGTAGTCAGATGAGTTCCTCACATCTTGTTTCCTCCCCAACTATTTACGTACGAGAACTATGAGAGATTTCTGGTAATCTCATGTAATATCAAGAAGTCAATATATTCATGAGGAAATACATAATAAGGTCCCTATGAAACAGGTTTTCAGAGTTGTGGCTTTTAGATATTTGAAGGTGGAGATCATCTGATTCAGCTGTATCATCTTTACCACATCTACGAATGAGAATGCAGAAATCTCTAATGGTGTATTACACATGATCACACAGGATATAACCAGTAGAGGCCACTGTGTGGAAGAGGTACTGGCTTGACAGTAAAGAGAACTGAATATTAACTTACTAAATTAACCTTATTAAATAAAATAACAGCTCATCTTTTATTTCATAGGTAAAAAATTAGCATTGTTGAATTGAAATGTAAAATTAAAAGGAATAAACAAAAGATATATCGATATATCTAAATATTGAAAAAAAAATCAGAACAGCACATAGTGCCTGAACTATATATGCATTTAAAACACAGAATACATCATTATGTTTGTTTATGGTTAGACATATGAATGTAAAAATAAAAATGGACTAGATGAATATACACAAAACTCATACTAGTGGTTGCTTCTGAGACAAGGATAAGAATCTATGTTTGGAGTATGTGGTCTAAAAAGCAAAACAAAACAAAATAAAACAAAAACAAAACAAAACAAAAAACCTACCTTCATCTGGGTGTGGTTTTTCCGACTGTAAGATGGTTATAATAATAGCATGTACTTTATAAGTTTGCTGTGAATAGTAAATGAGTTGACACAGTGTTTAGAACTACTGATTGGATACAGCAGGATTATTATCATAATCATTAACATTTTATAATTAGGACCTCAAATCTATCTCTTGAGCTAATAATATTCATGTACATTCCAGGTAAATCCTCGATTTTCCTCTATTTCTAGCGATATAGAAAGCACCATGAGAGACAGGAACATGTTTGCTTCCAGTTTTAACCCAATCAAAGGTGCACTTATTAAACCATTGCAGTAAAGATTGAAAAGAAAATACCTATGAATTATTAATGATCTTTATAACATAATTTATTACTATTATAAAATAATATGTTTTATATACATAGAATATCACATATATATACAAGCAAGTTTTGTCAAATGTGTGTCAATTTTTATTATAAAATGTTTTTAGTATATAATGCAATTACAATTATCTTCATAAAACACCGTCGGTTATTTAATATCTGTTTGTGGCATTAATTAATTACCACACAGTTAATTATACTTTCTAACTCATTATCTTTTAACTGTATTTTCAATAACCAGGTATTTTTCAAAAAAGTATATATTATAATGTTACCTTGAAATAATATTCTTTGCTTGTATAATTTGTAGTGAATATATGAATGGCATTTATTTAAATATTATTTTTAAATTCACCATTTCCATCCTCTAATATTTTAACTATACTTGCTCTGTTTTATGTTTACAACAGATATATTGATTAGAAGTAAGTGAAAATACATACTCTAAAGAAACCTGTTTCAGTGTTGTAATAATTTAGAATTCTAGTCTATCAGTAAATATATGGAAATATTATTTGCATATCCTAGTTATAATTTAGACGTGTGTAATCAAATGAAGAATTTTTCAGGTTAATTTTTAAGATTAAATTTAAATCTAATCAAGCAATGTTATCTTGATTCTTCAACAAATGACATTATGGACTCCAGAGCAATTATTTCAGTGTGGCACACAAATTAACAGTAGTTTAAATAATATATGCACCAATTCACATAGAGCAAAAGCAATAATTTTATTTTATAGCTCCAAAGAGCTGAATTTTAATGATCACTAAACTTTTAAGAAACTCTTAAATCTCACAATAAAAGTTTAAGTATTTTTCCTGTTACTAATATTGAACAATAATAGAGATTTTCTGGTTTGAGTCAAACTTTATGTCATAGAATAATGGTCCTGAATCTCATAGTTTTTTATAAATTTAGAAAATAAAAATAAATTAGTTAAAATAAAATTTCCTATAATCTTCATTGCCATCAAATTAAGACAACATTGTGGGGGCACCTGCCTCAGGGTAGAGCATGCTACTCTGGTTCTCAGGGTTGTTGGTTTGAGCCCATTATCGAGAGATTTTTTTCAACACAATAAGACAACATTGTGGTCCCTAGAGTCAGATAATTCATCCTTCTATCCTTAATATTAGCATGTCTTACTGCACTAACGACATTAAACAAAAGCCTATTGCATATGAATGAGTGGAAAAATTGATGCTTTTCAGACCTATATCTCTGAATTGTCCTTACTGTAAGTGGAGAATTTAAAACAAGAGAGACAAAACTCTAAATTAAAATGGAAGGCAAAAGAAATGGTGGAATTGGATAATCAGGCCAATCTTTGATCCAATTACATTCAGCCACTCTACATGAATCCTGAAGTTTTCTCCATACCTGACAACATATGAAGGACTATGGATGATAGAAAAGGAATAAAAATAATATTCTATGTTTCATGAGCTTGCTATTTTTAAAATAAATGATTATTAAAAAAAATTAAACTGTCTCTCTATCCATCCATGTATTTATTTGTATAGCAAAATTTGCATATATAGTCTCTTGAATTTGGGCACCTAAAACTATCCTTTTGAAATTATTTACTTTGTGTTTTATATAAATCCTACTAGAAATTTGTATGATGTCTTTATTCTTAATAATTATGGGTTTTGAGGCCTATTTATTTCAGATATTCATACATATGGGAAGTTTAGCACTTAATGCTTATAGAATAAATCTTGAACCATTCAAATAATGCCAAAATTCACAAAAATACATTCATTAATTCCATATCTTTTAAACCAGAAAAACATATTAGACAATTTAGACCAGTTGTACAAGAATCATTTAAACAACAAAAAAGGTATATATAAATATATATATATATATTTTTATATATGTGAAATCAGCAAAGAAACATATTCCTTCAGACTCCTACCTACTCCCAAATGCAGTGAAATATTGCTCTTATCACAAAAACATATTTCTAAGCTCATAAGAAGTTAAAGCTCATGGGGTCTTTAGAAAGAATACACATTGTGTAAGAAAAAAATAGCTGTATAATCTCGAGTACAAGCATAGGAACCTCCTTTTTGAAAAAGCTCCTGTCCTTTTGATTCCTAGACAAATGAAGATTCCTGCAAATGGTTTTTCAGAACTGCAAGAATTAGGGCTGTGAGCAGAAACCACATACATTTTGCACCTCTTTGGCAATAACATAAATAACAGATATATATCTAGAGAAAAAGAAACCTCCATATACTTGCATATCTATTTTTAATGCCATGTTTGCCATAGATTCTTGCTGGGGTTGGGTCAGTGCTTCTTCAAAGAGAATGGAGACTGCGTCATGTCTATAAATTGGCAGATTACGTGGTTACCCTCATTGCTTAACTTGGGAAATATCAGAAGACTTTAACTTATCAAATATGGAGCCGTCACCTTGTATCCTGAAATCCTTACCATTGGTCTGATCTATCACTTTGTTTTGGTTGGTTTGCTTGTTTGTTTTTGCTTTTTTCCCTCTCCCCCATGGTCTGTCACTGAATTCTAATGATACAAAGTGGAATCATTGTTTCAGAAGGTCCTTATTGAAAACTATTATATGCTGTCTGGACAAGGGACTGAAACATTCAATTTAACCTGATTTTACCTTAGGATATATATGTATCCTATATATATATATATGTATCCTATATATATATATATATATATATGTTAAGAAATTCTTATTTTCCTTCCCATAGTATTACTTTGATGCCAGTATATATGGTCAATATATTGTATTTTGTATTGTATTGTATTTGTATTGTATATGCATTTTTATATGCTACCAACAAATAATTAAAAATTCTATTTTAAAGTTGTGTTTGCAATATTATAAAAAACATATAATATCATGAATAAATTATTGCACATGTTGATATTTCTAAATTGACAACTGCAAAAATATTGCCAAGAGAAATGAAAGAAAATTTCAGCCAGGGAACTGGCTGGCTCAGTCAGAAGAGCATATGACTCATGAACTCAGAGTTGTGAGTTCAAGCCCCGTGTTTGGCATAGAGCTTACATGAATGAAAGAAAGAAAGAAAGAAAAAGAAAGAAAGAAAGAAAGAAAGAAAGAAAGAAAGAAAGAAAGAAAGAAAGAAAGAAAGAAAGAGAGAGAGAGAGAGAGAGAGAGAGAGAGGGAGGGAGGGAGGGAGGGAGGGAGGGAGGGAGGAAGGAAGGAAGGGAGGAAGGGAGGGAGGAAGGAAGAAAAAGAAGTGAGGAAGGAAGGAAGGAATGAAAGAAGAAAAGAAGGAATAAAGAAAGAAGTGTCTCATGTTTATGAATTGGAACGAAAAGAAGGAAGAAAAAAACAACAATATGATTGATTTAAGCCCAATCACATTGATAGTCACATTGTCAGTGGCCCAAACAAACCAATTAAAGGCAAAGATTATTTGGTTGGATAAATAATAAGACCGAGGGTCATAAATCTGAAAACGGCTTTACTGAGAGTTTGCAGCTCATGGTCTTTTATGGGATGGAGACACATGATTGTCCAGTGCCTGAAAGGCTTCATGGGGGCTGAAAGATGCATTTGCTGGCAGGACCACTCAGCTCCTCACTACGTGGACCTTTTCACAATGCCGACTGAGTGTCCTTGTGATAAAACAACTAGCTTCTCCAGAATGAGTTATTTACAGGAGAGAACAAGGAGTGACTTTTAGGACCTTGTTTTTGAAGTCTTACATTATTGTGTCTCTTTATTCAATTTGCCGAAAGTGAATCCTTAGGTCTAACCTTCACTAAAGGGGAAGAGAAAGATACCTCAACTGTTGAAGGAAGGAATATCAAATAATCTATGGCCGTATTTTAAAACCACTACATCCAACTATATGTTATCTACAAAAACTAAAAATAAAGCCACATATAGGTTGAAAAGAAAAAGGAAAAGAAATACCATGCTAGCATGAATGAAAACAGCTGAAGTGGCTATATTAATGACAAATAGACTTTAAGGCAAGAAATATCAGAAATGAAGACAGTTATTTCATAATGTTAAAGAAGTTAATTTGTCAAGAGGCCATAATAATTATATTAAGAGAGCTACCATAAACTTAAAACAAGAACTCAAAATACATGATGCAAACAATAAAGAAAGCTAAAAGGGGAAATAGACAAATCCACAATTATAGGTAGAGATTTCAATACCTTCTCTCTCAAGAACTAGTAGGAGAATTAACCAAGAGCAACTTGAAAAAAAAATCTATGAAACACCTAGACCTAATTGGCATTTTTAGAAAACTTCACCCAATGGTAGTTCTTTACAAACATGCATGGTGTATATACCAAGATACAGGTTTTTCCGGAACAACAACAACAACAAAAAAAAAACAGAACAAAAACCAGTATGTCTCCATAGATTTAAAATAAATAAAATGCATCTAAAATGCATAAAGAAAATAAAACTCTGTTTACTTAGAGATATCATATATATAGAATATACAAGGAAATCTACTCCTGCGACAACAGCAACAGTAACAAACTGCAAAAACCAGTAATTAATTGCAAGGCCACAGAAGTCTATAAACTATACAAAAGAAAAACATTATATTTTCATATATTAGCATTGAACAACCAGAAAGTAAAATTATAAGTACAATATTGCCTTGAAAATATGAAACAATTAGGGATACATTGAATAATAGGTGTGCAAGGTCTACATAGTGAAAAAAATCATAAACCATTGCTGAGAGGTTTAAGAACTAAATAAATGGAGAGACTATTCACATTCACATTTGCAGACAAAGACTGAAATCTGAGTAAATCTAATTAATTATACCTCAATAAATTTTATTTCTTATTGACATATAATTTATATACTTTAAATAGTACCCTTTTCAGGTACAAAGAAGTAGGTTTTGGTATAATAAGCAATGTTGTGAAACCATCATGATTTTCTAATTCAAGAATATTTTAATCACCCTAAAATGAAATTACAGCCTATTAACAATTACCCCCATTCTACTCTTTCTAAATCCTGGCAACAAACACCTAACTTTCTGTCTCCAGAGATTTGCCTATTCTGGACTTTCACATGCATGAAATCATGTGAGCTTTTGTGTCTGGCTACTTTCGCTTAGCATAATATTTTCAATACTCATCTATGTTTTAGCATATGTTTTATTCCCTTCATTTGGAAATAATATTCTATTAAATGGATATTCCACAATTTTATTTATCCATTAATCAGCTGATGGACATTTGAGTTGTTTCTACTCTTTGGCCATTAAGAATAGCTATTACGAACATTTGTGTACAGGGTTTTTCTTTTTTTTAATATTCATTTTGAGAGACAGAGACAGCATGAGTGGGGAGGGGCAGAGAGGAGATAGAGAATCCCAAGCAGGCTCCATGCCGATGTGGGGCTTGAACTCACAAAACTGTGAGTTCTTGACCTGAGCTGAAACCAAGAGTCCAACACTTAACCTACTGAAGTGCCCCTAAGCAACTGAGGTGCCCATATGTTGTGAACTTATGTTTTCAATTCTTGGGGGTACATACCAAATAACCCAGTGAGTAGGGTTAACTTTTGAAGAGCCGTCACTCTGTTTCCACGGTGGCTATACCATTCTGCAGTCCCACCCGCAATGTAAGAGAGTGCCATTCTCAAGTTCTCTTCAAAACTTGCTATGGTCTTCTTTTTTATGACTGCCCTCCTAGCAGGTGTGAAGTGGTATCTTATAGTTTTGTTTTGCATTTTCCTAATGATTAATGATATTAAGCATTTTTTATGTGCTAATTAGCCATTGGTGTATCTTCATAGGAGAAATGACTTCAAATTCTTTGCCCGTTTTTTAACTAACTGACTGAAGTCCAATCCTGTACTTTTATTTTTGAGGAGAAAGTTTTTGGTTACTAACTCAATCCACTTAATTGTTACAGGTCTGTTATCAGTTTGTCAATTTCATGTAAGTTATCTATTTTTTTTTTTGCCTTACAACTGTTCTTAGTATTTTCTTATAATTGATTTTTAAGTCTATAAATTCTGTAGTAATGTTCCCTCTTTCATTTCTCTTTCAGTTCTAATTTTAGTACTTTGAGTTTTGTGTTTTTTTTTGTGCTGTCAAGCTAACAGTATGTCAATTTTTTGAATTTTTCGAAGAACACAATTTTAGTTTTGTTGATTTTCTCTACTGCTTTTGGATTTTCTATCATTTATTTCTGCCCTTTGTTTGAATTTGGTTTAGTTTGCTCATCTTTTCTTATTTCTTTAGTTGGAAAGTTAGGTTACTAATTTAATCTTTTTAGTATAGGCATTTATAGATATACATTTTCCTATAAACACAGCTATAGCTTGATACTATAAATTTTGGTTTGTTTTATTTTTGTTTTACTAATCCGAATTATTTTTAATTTGATTGTATTTTTCTTTGTGTCATTGCTAAATTTATCAATTTGCTATTTGATTTCTATATATTTGTAAATTTCCCAAATTTCCTTTTGTTGCTGACTTTTTAATTTTTTTTGAATTTAGATTTAAGTTATTTATCATACAGCGTAATCTTGTAATATTCATCATACAGTGTAATATTGGTGAATTCAGTAGAATTCAGTGACTCATCACTTACATACCACACCCAGTGTTCATCACAAGTGCCCTCCTTAATACCCATCACCCATGTAGCCCATCTCCCACCTACATCCCTCCATCAACCCTCAGTTTGTTCTCTTCAACAATAGCCAAACTGTGGAGACAGCCCAAATGTTATTGGCTTCTGATTTAATTCTACTGTGGTCAGAGAAGATATCTTGTATTATTTCAATCATTTAAAATTTATTGGGACATTCTTTATTAATGGTTGCCCCATGGTTGCCCCATGGATTACAACTAATCTCTTAATTTATAATAATGTAGTTCCAATTAATTCCAATTTAATCCCAACAATAGGCAAAATCTTTGTTCCTCTAATAGCTGTTTGTTCCTTCTCCTTTATACTATTATTGTCATATAATTTACCTCTTTATACATTATGTGCCCTTTAATATAGATTTATAATCAATGCTTTAGGCAACTGTCTTGTCAGTCATACAAGAGGAAGTGTTACAAACAAAAATGTATTTCTATCAGTGTAGCTAAACATTATCATTGATTTTTATTTCTTCATGTGGATTCAAGTTACTGTTAAGTATTTTTCCATTCAACCTGAAGTACTCCATTTAACATTTCTTACAGAGACTATGTGTTTGCAAATAATTCTTTTGATTCTTTAAATCTGACAATGTTTTAATTTCTATATATTTGAAGGACACTTTTGCTGAATACAAAGTTCTTGGTTGACAGTGTTTTACATTCAGCACTTTGAATATGTCATCCTATGGATGTTTGACCAAGGTCGAGAAATCAACTTAGTCTTATTAAGGATATCTTATGCATGATGAGTTGCTTTACTCTTGCTGCTTTCAAGATTATCCGTCTTGGTGTTTGACAGTTTGATTATGATGTTTCTTAGTGTGGATCTCTTGGATTTATCTTATATGAAATTTGTTGAGGTTCTCTGGTGTGTGGATCTATGTATTTTGGTAAAATTGGGAAGTTTGGGGACATTATTTAATCAAAAATTTTCCTTTATTTTTCACACCTCAATTTAAAGGACTCCTTATTTGATGTGCTTATGGTGTACCAAAGTTTCTGAGTATCTGTTCTTTTTTCTTCATTCTCCTTTCTTTCTGTTCCTCAGATGCGATATTCTCAATTAACCTATTTTCAAGTTTTCTGATTCTTTCCTCTGCCTTCTCAAGTCTGATGGTGTGTTCCTCTGGTGAATTTTTCATTGAAATTATTGTAATTTTTAACTGTAGAATCTTACTTGGTTCTTTTATTTATAATTTTATCCGTTCATTCTCCATTTGGTTAGCCATTACACTCATACTATCCTTTAGTTTTGAAAACATGATTCCTTCTACTTATATGAACCTATTTAAAATAGCAGAGTACAAATTTCTAGTAAGTCTAACATTTGGGCTTCCTCAGGGACAGTTTCTATTGTCATCCCCCCCCTTTTTAATGTTTATTTATTTATTTTGAAAGAGAGAGAGAGAGAGAGAGAGAGAGAGAGCACATGCACACATGAGTGGAGGGAGGTCAGAGAGAGAAAGGGAGAGAGAGAGAATTCCAAGCAGGCTTCACACTCAGCCCACAGCCCCATGCAGGGCTCAATCTCACGAACTGTGAGATCATGACCTGAGCTGAAATTAAGAGTCAGACACTTACCCAACTGAGCCACCAATCTCCCCAGTTTTCCCCCTTTGTTTGAACCATACTTTGTAGATTCTTTGCATGGTGTATAACTTTTTGTTGAAAACTGAACATTGTGAATAATACCATTTGGCAATTAGGGTATCAGATTTTCCCACTGCTCTCTACCCACACTCCCACATAGGCTGATTGTGGATGTTTGTCATTGTTTTGTTTTTGTTGTTTGTTTATTTAATGAGTTTTATTAACTAATTCTGTATTCCATAAAGTTTATATTGCTTGTAATCTGTAGCTCTAGAGTCTCTATTTAGTCAGCTTAGTAGTCAGCTAATGACTGGACTTCTTCTTAAAATCCTTGGAAAACATATATCTCTCTGTATTTACTGAGAAGTTCTTTGTTCACATTGGAGGCACACCTTTAACCTCACTTAGTCAGTTGGCATCTTAAACTTAGCCTTCATTTCCTGCATGTGAGAGCCTCAAGAGGAGTCAGAGGTAAGAGCATATGGGCTTCTCAGGTCTTCAGGTCTTTCTTGAGCATATACATACCTCTGGGTGTGTGCACAACCATATGCATCTTTGTGGCCTTCAGGGCCCCAGGTTCATATCAGAGCTTTTCAAAGCTTTATGGACATTTCATTACTCAAGATTTTATTTCAATCTCTTTAGTTAGCCTATTTTCTGCTTCACCTGTTATCTACTGCCTCAAGCAGCTGCAAATTTAAATAATTATCTCTATTTGCTTTGAGTAACGCACCAAATGAAAATACTTTTCCTCTCACATGTCTTTCATAATTCCTTTATTCCTCTGTAATACATTCATGACTTTCACCTATTCCTTTTTATGATACTTCACTGCCCAAGAAAACTCTGGTGAAGAGAAACCCTTCAGGGCTCTGATCTGTCCTCCATTAAGCACCAGGCTTAGACCTGTCTCTTTTGGCAACTTCCCTACCCTCCACATCCTCAACCTAAAATAATTCTAGAAATAACTATGTGGCAAGAAATTATTGGTTTTACTCAAATTTTATCCGACATCCTTTCCTGAAACTCCTGTTCCATTTCTTACCTCCAATCCAGAATGGATTTTCTCAAAAAAAAAAAAAAATAATAATAATAATAATAAAACTAATGTATATGCTCTTTCTCAAGACTATTTAATTCTTGTGAGATTAAATTTGGAAGGAGACAAATCACATTTCCAAAGAAATTCACAAAAATTTTCTATTCGCTATTGCCAAAATTGATATATATCTTCCCTCTGACAAGAAAACGTTCTCTGAATCTCCAAGTCGGAGTCGATACTAGGGTCCAGTATACTTATATTCTCTGGATTCAGTTCTTTCTCATCATTAGATAGCTTCAGTCGTCGCACAAGGACTCCTTTTCTGTCCAGCTGTAAAAATGGTTTGGTTTCATTGTATCTTTATCTTTGAAATAATCTTTGGAAATAAGACATGTTAAACAGCAAATAAAACAAATGCTATATAATACTCCTCTTTTTAAAGCAAATATTATTCAAGCATCTAACACATATTAAATGTCTGTCCGGTTACTAGAAATAGTAGTTTTTCAAAAATAAATTTTATGGTTTAGATTTTAAAATATACATGGAGATTTCAGAAATGGGGAAAAAAAAACAGAACAAACCAAAAAAAAAAAAAAAAAACTAGAGCAGTCTGGAAAAACCAACGAGTGAGTAAGAGAAGGAAATGAAGTGGGCATTAAGGAAATGAGTAAGATTTGAGAAAGCAGACGGAATTCGAAAGAGCAGTCATGCCCCAGAGTCAGGTCATGAAGTCAGTCAAATAAATCCCAAACTATCAAGCCAGACAGACCCAATGTTTCTTTCTAAGGTAAACGTTGAGAATGCAGAACTGCTGCTTCAGGCTGGTTAAAAGGCTTTGCGGAATGGTATTCTATCATCCCTCTAAAATGGATGGGAAGCCGAACAACATAAAAGTTTTTTCGTAATCAAAAGGAAAAAAAATTCCTTTTTCTTCTCTCAAATTAATTCTTCCTTCCACGGCTGGCTAGATGGGTGGTTCCAAGGTGTTTTAGAAATACTTACTTCATTCCTTTGCCCGACTTCCCTCAGTAATCCAGAATATAGTTCATTAGAATGTTAAAAAAAAAAAAAAAAAGATTGTTACCAAGTCAAAAAGAGTTTAAGAAAAGGAAAATTCAGTGCTGCTTCGACCCACAAGATGATAATAAATGTAACACAATCAGAAACATGGAAAGTACGTGCAGAGAGGCTGGTCCTTACTCTTCCTCCCACTTTTACCAGGAGAATCTGCCTATTGCAATCTGTTGGAAGATAAGAGACGTGAAGCTGAGCTGACTTGCCCAAATCAATCCAACTGAGATCGTCTTAGATGCGCAGATAACCAGTCAAGTCCCAAGTATATAAGTGAGCCCTGTCAAGATGAGCAGAGTCAACTGGCAGACACTCTATTTTTTTAATGTATATTTGTTTTTGAGAGCGAGAGGGAAAGAGAGAGAGAGCGCATGAGTGGAGGGAGGGGCAGAGAGAGAGGGAGACACAGAATGTGAATCAGGCTCTAGGCTCTGAGGCACAGAGTCCACTGGGGGGCTCAAACACAGGGACTGCGGGATCATTCTGAGCTGAAGTGAGATACTTAACCGACTGAGCCACCCAGGCACCCCAGCAGAGACCTTAAAGAGGAAACTACTGCACAGCAGCATGAGCAGTAACAGCCAAGCCAGGTCTAGATCAACAAAAGCCGTCAGACATGCCAGACTTCAATGTTTATTGTTGTATGCATCTGAGTTGTGAGTGGTATGTCAGGCAATACTACCATATCAATAGATAACCAGTCACAGACAACTGTTAACTCACCTTATGACCAGAGATATAACCTTTTTACATCCCCCAAAATTAATGCTCTTTAGTAACCTCCTCAGGATATCTTGATTAAGCAAAAACTGTTTTTTTTTCCTGCCTTCCCAAAGCTGCTGCACACCTGAGACCTTTTTCCATTGCTGTCAAGTGCTTTCAGGATTCCTCCTGAAATTAGCAGGTGGCCAAGAGATACTACTAATTCCCTTAAGCATGAACTAATTACTACTGGATTGCTGAGGTTTTGTTAGTTTGCTTTTACTGTTGTCTGTTGTTGTTTTTATTTCCATCTTTGTCAATAGAAATGAAAGAAGGAAGTAAAATTATAGTCACATCCCTATCATGTTTGAATAAGTTATAAGGAGAAGTAGAACTCACTATCTTAAAAACTGAATAAAATGTGTATTTTCTGATGCCTGACATAATTCACTCATTCGTTATAATTATCTAGATCTTAAAGATATCTGAACTTGTTTATTATATACCTGGGAACTGTCACAGAATGTCCACCATGTGCATTTATATAAAAATTACTTACATTTGCATGACAGGTGAAGTATTGGAATAATTGCCTGGAGCTTTCTACTTCTTACAGCCCTGAAATCAGATGCTATTTATATCTGTACAGGTACAAGTAATGCTCAACTTTACAAATTAGTATGAACTAAGCCTTTACCAAGAGGGGGAAGGTAGAGAAGGGAGAGAACTTCCCATTAGGTTTAAGTATTTTAAGTGGTCTCTTCAACCTAATAAAACACTCATTGAAGTCTTTTCTGTTTTTCCTTTTCTTCTTCTAAATCCTCTCTCTACCCTTCTCCATGTTTCTCTTTACAACCAGAGGCCATTCTGTCCTAACTTCATTTATGAAGTTTTTTTTATGTGTGCAACTGATACAGTAGCCCTGGCAGGAGATCATAAAGAAGAGAGTAAAATCAGGGTACTTATCCCCCTAACCCACCCTGTAAGATTTCCTTGAGCTGCCATGTTCGCTTTTCTCTCAAGATAGAAGACTTTATTCTTAACCTTTTTTCTGACCCCAGGTTCTGGTAACACACCTCTTACCTGCATTCCTTTAGGGCATTGGGATAAACCCTGGATACTGCACCGTCCCTTGCAAATCATTGTAGATAAAGCCTCCTAGAAATATTTATTTATTTATTCATTCATTTATTCATTCATTCATTCATTTATTTATTATTTTTTAGAGAGAAAGAGAGAGCGCATGAGTGCCCCTGTGTGAGGGGGGAGGGACAGAGGAAAAGGGAGAAATCTCCATGTAGGCCTTGATCTCTCAATCCTGAGATCATGACCTGAAACAAAATCAAGGGTCCTTTGCTTAACCAACTGAGCCACACAGTCACCCCATCGATTTATAATTATCCTGTATTGAATTTGCCCTCTCTTTTCTGTGGGAACACTACCTGGAAAACTCTCTAATCACAGTCCTCAAAATTTCCCTTTTTTTATTAAACAACATACATTTTGCAGGAGCTATAAACGTGTGGCTGAGTTTATGGGTAGATTAGAACTGCCTGGCTTTTGGTAGGACAGTTTGATGGAGGAAATAGAAACTAAGTATCCACATCACCATGCTGTGACCCATGGTAGAGAAAACAAACTTTGTGGCACAATATGACATGGTACCAAGGTTATAGTGGATGAAATGCAAGGCAGAAGTATCTTCGGACTGTATAATTTTACTGGTAACTCGAGCCTCTATTCCCCATTTTGAAAAACGCCATTTGACTACTTTTTCTATTCACCTTCAGCGGGATTCTTGAAATAATCAAATTAATTGCAAGTACAGATACATAGAAAACTATAAAATTGTAAAAACCAGTTTTTGTTACATATTTTGGAATATTCTATTTTTACATGATTTGGGGCCAAATTTAACTTAAATATATAAGACTTACAAACTTTTACTAGTTTGAGTCCCCTTATATGTATATAGTTTTATTTTCCTTTTAAAAATTAGGATGAAATACGAGATATATTAGTGTATTTCAGGTAAAGGAGAAATGCAATAAACTACAAAGTTTCTTAACTGATTTCACAAAGCACATCTATTTTCTGCAACATCATATTTTACTTAATCCAGATCATTCCCATGAGTAAATATTATAGAAGTCACCTAGATACTATTCTGGCTGCTCAGTGATTGTTTCATGCTGCTGAATATCTAGAAGGCTTTTTTATTTTCTCTCTTTCCCTCCTCTCTTCCTCCATCCCTCCCCCTCTCTCACTCTTTCTGTCTCTTGGTTATTCATGTAAACATAACACTGATCATGAAGCATTATGTGTGGTCTATTTGTTATAATCCACTGCCAATGAAACCTTAATAAGCAAGTCCCCGCTACTATTCATGCGTGGTACAGTGGTTGAGTCAGTGATTCTTATCATGTCTGAAGAAACACCACCCATCAGGGGTCACATTTACATGCTCTACTGGAAAAGAACTTTAGCTGAAAGTGTTCTCATAGTTCAGATCCCGCTGTGAAACATATGTGAAGAGACATTAACCACCTATATGTGTTAGGAATGTAAGAAACATGGAAAAACTGTGCAGTTTTCACAAAGTGGCAAAATAATTGAAACTTAATGAGGAGTTTCTCTGGATAGAAAAATGACCCTTTGTTGAGTGTCACTGACTTCCTACTTTCTATCTGGTAGCTGGAAAAATGAATGAATAAGGGAATAAACAGCAACATAAATCCCACTGAGCCCATTTTTTGCTCAGTGTTGATTACTTTCTAGGTGTTCTTTTTGCCATTTAGGTATTCAGAACAGTTTTTTGTTTGGTTTCGTTTGGCTTGGTTTTTGTTTTTTTGTTTTGTTTTGGGTTTGGTTAGGTTTTTTGTTTTTGTTTTGTTTTGTTTTTATTTTTTTGTGTTTTTGTTTTTGTTTTTGTTTTCCTTGGCTGATTTGGATTTATAAAGTATATATATATATAAAGTATATAATATATATATAAAGACACAGATGTTCTTTTAGTGTTTTCACTCAGTATTCTGGGTATGGAATTAGTGAGCTTCCAACTAATCTTAGTGACACAATTGCAAGTAAACCCTAAAATTCTGAATTTGTTGAATTTGAACTGCTAGGCTCATTACTGTAACTTTCAAAAATAACCTGCCTTTTTAGAGAGTGTTTTTCTTCTTCTAAGAAACCAATGGATATAGTTCTATCTTTCCCTGGAGACAAAATTGTCTTTAGTTCTTGGTACTCATGTTGTCCAGTCATCCAAGGCTTGTAGACTGTCTCTTTGGCTAGCCAAGTTCCTCTACTCCTCACAGCCACCCTCCAGACTTAAATTTTCTAGTAACCACTTGTTCTGTGTTCTTTCCAAAAAAGTTTTTGTAAAATCTCCCTTTTATCATTTGGATGGAAATTCCTTGTTCCAGGAAAGCTAATCCTATCACTTACTGTAGTAATGCAATTATTAAAGGAAGAACCTCAGGTTTATGTCCTTCCACAAGTTTGCTCCACCCTTCCCCACTTCTTTCTACTGTCATCTTTCAGATCTCACTGATCTTGTTGGATGTTGCAACCTGTGATGTTAGAAACATAGTGTTTTTCTGTCTTTTAATGGGCTAACACGCTGCCTCTAACCCCAGTTTTCCAGAACTGGTAAGTCGTAACTGTTGGAGAAAGTGATCAAGGGAATACTATATGTGAAATTGGCTTAAGTGTCACAATGAATGTGGACGAACAAACTCTTAAGACACTGAAAATGGGAATGTAAAAAGTATGCAGCCATTTTTGACTTCAGTTTACCTTTTCTTTTGATGATATCCACTGTACATATATTATGTAAGCCAAGCAGTCAGCTCTTTGGAATTGACTGAAGAATTGAGAAGAAATGAAAACAGATGGTAATACAAAATTGTATACACAAATTTATAGAAGTTCTGTTTGAAATCAGCAAAACCTAGAAACATCAATGGTTCAGAAACAGGTAAATGGATAAAGAAATCATGGCATATCCACACCAAAGAATACTACTCACCAATAAAAAGAATGAAATATTAATATACACAACACGAATAAATCACAAATAACGGTGCTGTGTGGGAAGAAAAGAGAAAAAATATATACATTTATATCATCCCATATATTTATATTTCTAGAAAATAACCACTAATACACCATGACAGAAAATAGATCATAGGTTGCCTGGGGCTGGGGCTGGGTGAAGATTAGTTGGAAAAAGACATGATAAAGGAGGTCAAGAAACCTTTTTGGGGGGACATTTCTGTTTATTATCTTTATGGTGGCGATATAGTTTTATGGTTCAACAGAGAAGTTAAAACTTAAAAATATTTATGCTTTATATCCGTCCAGTTTATTAGATATCAGTTACACCTCAACAAATCTGTTATGAAACATAGCATAGGAAAAACAGTGTGGCTTCATATTAGAAAATATTAAGTTGTGAAAAGACAGTATTTGTTTTTATTTTAAAAAAAAATTTAAATGATTATTTTTGAGAGAGAGAGAGAGAGAAAGAGAGAGAGAGAAGGGGAGGTACAGTGAGAGAGGGAGACACAGAATCTGAAGCAGGCTCCAGGTTCTTAGTGGTCACACAGACCCTGATGAGGGGCTGGAACTCAGGAACCTGTGAGATCATGACCTGAGCCAAAGTCAGTCGCTTAACCAACTAAGCCACCCAGGTGCTGCTAAAGTATTTATTTTTAGAGAATGTGACAAGTCTTTTTTGTGGAAACATGCTGAAACCAGAGAAAAATGGAGGAAACAAATATTTTCAAATGGAATATTACAAGTAATACTTATAAAACTATTCAAATTCCAGGCATATCTCTGTGTATGCATAATATGATGTAAGTCACAGTGTTTGTAGGATAATAGCCATTTGCTGTGGTGGCACACAAATGGTTATCTCCTTTATCTCTTTAGGGAGGGGCTTTCCCTTCCTAAGCACTGATGATTGCCTGGCTTAGGAATTCACTCTGGGGAAGCAAAACATTGCCATTTTACCTGCACATTTCTCTTCCTACCAAAACAGCTATGAAATTAGAGAGGGGCATAGGCCTATATAGACCCAACCAAGTTAATATAAATTGGGAGAATGCAAATACTAAATTTCTGCAATTGAAATTAATAGATCATAACTTTCATTCATCAGAAAACTATAATTTAGAAATGTCTGTTTTACACATAGACCAGTTATGCGATAGGGACAAAGAATGAGAAAAAGAAAAAAGAAAAAGAAAGAAAAAAAAATGATTGAGACACAGTCTAATAGAATGGGAAGCTGAGCAAAACAAAATAATATAAAACAAACAAACAAAAAAAGCCAAAAACCAGAAATGGGTAGGGAACTATATAAAAAGAAGTTGAAGAAAGAAGACTTGAAATTAAAGAGCATTGTTTTTTTTTTAATCAATTTACCTCAAAAGATAGATGAAATGCATATGAACTTTATTTTACCTATTTATTTGCAGAAAGCACCAAAATATTTTGATCTGGTTTCACAACATCAAAGAAAATGGAGGTAAATATTTGTAGAACATCTACTTCAGTAAGATTTCTTTCATTTTTTTGAATATTTAAGTTGACTTAGTATTACTTTTAAGGTCTTTTGGAAGGTTTTTAAATAAGGTTTAAAATATAATTGGCAGAGGTCTTTATACTTTTAAATATTAAATAAATAACAGAAGAAAAATGAAAAAGAAGAAAGAAAAGAGGGAAGGGAGGAAAAAGGGAGGAAAGAAGGAAGGGGGGGATGAAGGAAGGAAGGAAGGGGAGAAGGAAGGCAGCTTAGTGGGTTTGACACAGGGTGGGTGGGAGGATTGTGATTAGAGATTCCCACAGTTTCACAATCCTCCCCTCTCAGATCTCAGAAATGATAGGATATTCATCTGAATCAGGAAATCCCCCTTACTAGATTAGATGAACAGTTTACCTGGAATTTGCAGACACTAACCTACATGAATGGGCAGTGTCTGCTGGGGTTCAGAACCAATTGTTACTCAATATTTTTAACCTTTTGGCAAATGCTAGCTAGACATATCGTTGACATTTACCTAATACAACTTTAAAGTGAATGTGAACACTATGATTGACTTCTCTTTCTTGGTTTTATGAAATTACCTTTTAAATGCAGTTAAAATAATGCTTTAACCCAAAGTAAAAAAGCACCCTTAATTTGGGGCTTTTGTAAAATCAAGCAGATAATGATGTATTTTGTTACACACACTTCTTCAGAGGAAATTACAGACAAATGGATTCTCCAGTCAACTTCTGAGTGTCAGATAGATTAGGTGTCGTTTACTCTGTAGAAAACAGAATTATTCAACAAAAGCTATGAGGCGTTCTTAATTTCTAAAAGAAGTTACTAGCAAACCCATGGCGATAATGCAGTTCCTCCTCTGTCCCACCAGGAAAGTTTCCAGTGGTGTCTTATGATATTACTGACTTTCACTGCAAACTAAATTGCTCCTCAGTAACTTCTAAGAAGTTCCTGGCAGAAATTTAAAGGAGCTATGACAACTTAATAACACCATCACATTGACTTAGTAAACCCAGAGCACAAATATGACCTGAAAATGACTATGAATTAGAGAAGAGAGAAAAAGTCTTGGAATTAAAAAAAAATAATAATCACCACATACATATAATCTTTATAAACTTGATTTAAATAGCACTTCATTTTAAAAATAGACGTATTACTCATCTGTTTTTATCGTTATTAATGCTAACACTGAAATGGATCTTTAGTATCCTCTAATTCCGGGCATTGGCTTCCAGAAATTATATAATTAAAAACTACCAAACTACTTGAAGCCTCTGAATTTTCAGGTGAAGAAGAAAGGTCCCAGTGATTTGACCAGTGTGACAGAACTCTCAGAGATGTAGACTGTTCTTGACTGTAGGTCCTGTGGCTCCTAGATCATGCCTCTTTGTAACTGCACTCTAAATATTTTCTGTCAGTTGTTAGCACATGTGATCACCTGGTAGTTTGTGCCTTGATCAAAAAAAAAAAAAAAGCTTATACCATTTCTTTCAAAGGATCCCTCAGCAATGCTTTTAACTCTTAAGCAGTCTGGTTGGAAAACACAGGTTTCAAATTTGTATAAGCCTGAACTGCTGAACTCATGGTTTCTTAGTGGCTTGCGTGACTGTTTCATGTATTTTCCTACCTCCTCAATCCCCCAACATCGCCAAGCTAATGACCTTGATTAATACCTTACTAAGAAAATTAAAGAGAAGTCCCCATACGTCCAGTCATCACCAGCACCCTTAGCCGCATACTCCTAGCCACACTGGTGTCCAAGACAGCACTTTCAGTTATATCTTGTCCTTACCACTTTTGACAACTCAAAGCCATTCCCTACACAAATCTGTGTTTTCTTTCATATATCATTTCATTTTTCCACATTACTGAGTCATTCTCATCTAGTGCATCATGCATGCCTTTTTTTTTTTTTTCTATCTGAAAACAAAACTTGGCCCTGATCGCACTCCACTGCCAGTTACTACCCTGTTTCTTGGCTATCCTTTGCAACATCGTTCTTCAAAGAGTTGTTAATGCCAATATTTCCCATTCCTTTCTTCCCAGTCCCTCTTAACAACATATGTATGTATCCATTCCAAAGAGTCTTCTGTCCAAAACATTTCTGATGGTCAACAATACTACTACCTGCAGGTTGCCTGGAGTCTTTTCCCTATTAGGCCCTTACCTGGGAATCAAGACCGATGGAGCAACTACTATTTGAAAAAAAGAGCTTTTAAATGCTTGAGTCAAGAAATGGCACATGCCCACAGCTCCCTAACCAGATCATCCATGGCACTACCCACCGTTCTCCCAAAGCAACCTTCAGTCTGTCAGCAAGTCCTATTTTTCTTATCCACAAAACATACCAACATCTGGCCACTTCTATCTCCACTGCTAGTCTACAAGCCAACTTTATCACCTTCTTGAATTATGGTAATGTATTCATGACAAACGAGTCTCCTCACTTCTTATTTGCACCTCAACAGTTTAGACTGAGAGATTCTTTTAAAATGTTAAGCAACATTATTGTTCAGCTTTAAAATAAGGAAATTCTAACACATGCTACAACACAGATAAACCCCGAAGACTTATGCTGAGTGAAATTAACCAGTCACAAAACACAAATATTGTGCATACTCTTACATGGCATACAAATTTATGGAAACAAAAAGTAGAATGGTGATTGCCAGGGGCTAGAGGGAAGAAGAGAATGGGCAGTTATTGTTTAATGAACACACAGTTTCAGTTCAGGAAGTTGACTAAAGTTCTGGAGATGAAAAGTAGTAATAGTTGCTCAACAATGTGAAATTAAGTAACAATGTGTCACTCCTCTGCATCCATTTCTGAAGACTCCCAGCTTTACTTAGAGAAATATACCAAAGTCTCTAAGCTGACCTGTAAAGCCATGCATTATCTGTCTGTATCCAGTAACCTCTGATTATCCCACCTCCTCTTCTCTCCCTCTCATACCTTTTTCTGGCCACACTAGCTTCTTTGTAGCTCTATCACCTTGTGCCCTTTGCTCTAGGTATGGCTAATTTTCTCTCTCCTGGTAATCTTTGGTTAGATCTCATCTTCTGATGATTTCCCTTGATCACACTATGTCAAGGTGAGTACCTAAAGGTACTCACCACTAACCTACTTTTGTGTAGCACCCAATATCCTCTAAAATATTAAGTAATTTGCTTAGTTATTATGTATGTATGTTTGTGTATTACTCACTCTCTGCCTCCAGCTACTAGAATGTGAGTTCTCCAGAGCAGAAAGCATTGCTATTTAGCTCATTGATGTATTTCAAGGGCCAAGGACAGTGTAAGAATCATGTAAGGTGCTTAATAAATATTTGTGGAATGTTGAATAAATAAATGCCATTCCACTACCCCCAAACTCTGCTCATATTTGATCTGTTGGCTTTCCAAACTCAATAACTCTCAAAGAATATATTTGCTCTCATTTTCCAAGTAAACTCCCCAGGCCATGGTTACTGTGATCTTCTCTAAATCCTTACATCTACACCAACTAACTGAGAATTACCTGAGTTAGACATTGTTTTCACTCTTCAATCGCTCATTTTTTGTCTGCTTCTGTGTTTATTACTTTTATAACATCTTCATTCTTTGTCCTTATTTATTATTCTGGTACTTATAAATTATTTTTATAGACAACTATTATTTATTTATGGGGCTTTAATATGACTGGTAGAAATGGTATATGGATATCATCAGAAATTTTATCCAGTGCATTTCAATCAAATAGTATTATCAATATTTGGTGATAACTCCAGGTCATGTATTTTTATTATGTGTTTGGACTTGGAATGTGAAGAGCAGGGACATTTAAATTTAAAAAAGAATAAATAATCAGGAGCAACAATAATGGTTTTTATAAATTTAAGAATCTCCAATTATTTTATAATTATAGATTTCTATAATTCAAAAATGATATAGAACTTATCATTTATGACTTATTTAAGACATTCTATAAGAAAATGCATCCTTCCATCCATTGAGGTAAATGCCAATAATATTTCTACATAGGATTTTGTGGCCATTTTAAGATTGTTGTTAAAAAAACAGCAGCAACAAATATATCCCTACATACCAGACACCAAATCAATACAAAAGTATTATTGAATGCATTCAATATGCCCATCTCTGTACTCAAAACTGTGTAGAGAATTCATTTCATTCTGTTTTATATTTTTAAGTTATTTCATCAAAATAATTACACAAATCCACAAGAACACCTTCTGAAATTTATATATAGACAGACCTTTTACACAATAAAGTCAAAGTAAATGTTAAAGATTTGATCTTGCAATTACATTTGCACTTTGCAAAAATGGGCTTTTGAGCAGTGGTTAACTTCCCACTCCCTGCCCCATACCTGAATAAGAGTTGGCTCCCCTGCATGTTGTCTCAATCATTGCCTTTGAGTAACTCTGGGAATAATGACTTAAAACCCTCACATTTGTACCAGCGATCAATTCAGATTCCACAGAAAAAAAAATTTAGCCGAATTATACCATTTAATGATACTGCACTGTAGCTTGAAAAATAATGTGGCCAGCTATATATGAAAGTACTATTTTAAAATATACAAACATATGTATGTATACTTAGTCTAGTTCTTCAAATTCTGTTATATCTAGCATCCTTTTTTGAAATAGGGCCTGGGATTGGGATGGGAGCTAGAGCTGCCCATGGCTTTCTCTCCTGTTCTAATGATTCTAAGGACAGTCTCATACTTTTGAATATCAAACTTAAGGTTACGCTTTTTGTTTGATTATTTATCCAATGGTATGCTAACAAATGTTTAATGGCCTGTAAACAAATGTGTAATTAAGTTTATTGGGACTTTTTTCTAATATAATGTGTGCATAGCACATGATAGGAAATAATTATAAAAATATACTCTTTAATGTAAATTCCATATAGCCAATTGATTCTCACATAATGTTTTCACTGATTTTTTTTAATTTTTGTAAACATGAAGCATATGATTACAATGATTAATGAGTGTAGTTCCAACATGAATAGTGATTGATATTTTTTTGCATTAATATGTAAGAAGAAAATGAAACAATTTTGATATGTGTAGGAAATTCACCTATTCTTCAGTGATGTGAAATATTTTTTTTTATGAATCAGAGAATGTTTTTGAGTACTGGAAGGATATTTCCTCAATTTATTGTGTTATTTACAATATAAGAGCTATATGCATGGCAGCCATTTATGTTTAATCTGAATTAACATTTTCTCAATCTCTTTCTTAGACCTGGACATTCAAAATACAATGAATGAACTCTTGATTCATAACATTTGTTTAACTCCATCATAAAATCCACTCAGTGTGGCCAATATGAAATTACTGAACAAATATTTCCACTTTACAGATAAAATACACATGTTAGATTATCCATTGTACCATCAAAAGCCCATTTTTAAAATCCTGCTTAACTATTTCAGACTTTGTTTCACAGATTTGGCAACACTTGAAATTTACTTTATAGCCTACTGATCAAAATTGTTATTAGTGTATTCTGAATTTTTCAACCTTTAACATACTGCTGGCAGAGTTTTGCTAAAGGTGGTAATCCTACACACCTGTTCTCTGTGGGTTTCCTAGAATGACAAAATAAGTAGATTTTGATATTCAAGGTGTGTGGGTTGCTTAGGCCCATGATTGTTTTTAATGGGCTGCTCTCTTCAAAAACACAGTTGGTTACTGCACACATCAAACCGAGAGTCAGGCCAGTAAACATTAGGGGATTTATAGGTTTACAATAACTGAAACTTTGTTAAATATAAATAATCACTAGCATTTCTTTTTAATTTTTTAGCATACTTTGGCACATTCACTATCCTGCATGTCACCATTCCCTAATGGTTTGGAATACAGTGACAGTAGTGAGCTGCCCAAGCAATGCAGTGGTAACGTGGTTTCTTGTTTAATGATTTCATTTGGCAAAGGTTTGTTTACATATTAAGTTCTGTTTCAAGCAGTCAGTAAGGGAGGCATTTCTGTTTATGACAGGAATGAGTTGGCTCGTGCCAGTCTGGTCTTTGTCTGGTAGCACAGGCACTCTGGTGCTCATCCGCCTCGCAGGAAGCCCGATCCTGGCTGAGCATACACAGGCTAAATAAAACGCATGTGGAAGTGACTCTCTGGGAATTTTCCGGCAAATTAATTGGTAAATAGAAATCCATTCACTTTTAGGACTGTATTATAAGGAGTTCATTGTTTGTTTTCATTTAATGGATATTTGTTAACACCAGATATATTCCTTTGTCCATATGGAAATAAAAATGTAAACTTAGGGCTTTTGGGGTGAGGTGGGATGAGGACAGGAATTATCTAGAAACTCAAAAATTTGATATGGAGAAGCAATATTTTAAAAGTCCAAAGTTGGCATTTACTATGATAAACTTATTCCCCTTTTCCCTTCCTTTAGAAATCTTTTCCTTGGGCATGTAAGAAGAATGTTGCCAGGTTTTGAGAAAGTTCAATGATTATTTAAAATAAGTTTACTCTCTCTCATTAAAAAAAGGAGAGCACCTGGGTGGTTCAGTTGGCTGCGCATCTGACTCTGGATTCCTCCTCAGGTCGGGTCAGAACTTCAGGGTTGTGAGGTCAAGCCCCCTATTCTGTGGTGGGCTTGGACCTGTAAGGTTCTCTCTCTCTCTTACCCTCTGCCCCTCCCCCATTTGCATCCTAGCAGGTGCACACACTCTCAAAAACAAATAAACAAAAACAGTAAGTTTGATGTGTTTGAATTCATTTAAAATGAATCTGTTTTTCCAAGGATGTTTTCCCTAAAATCTAAGCTCATCTGTATTTTAAGAGGCAAAGCCTTGCATGTGTTTCTAATTTTTCTATAAACATCCCATTAAAGTATACCATTGAGAAGACCAGTGGATAGCCAAAAAAATGCATAAACTCTTTTCTCCATAGAAACAGAAATGTTTTGGGGATCAAATATAAACAAATATGATTCCAAAATATGTGGAGGGTTACAAAAAGAAAAAGATTCAGTTGCTCAGACTTTTTATTATATATTTTATACTTTACTTTGTATTTTCCTGCTATTTTAAACTTTCTTTGTGTTTATTCTTTAAGCACTCCTTAAGTGCTGTTTAAAAAGCAACTGCCTCTTCTCAGTCTTTCTAAAACAATGTGCCATAGAACTAACTTGGTTAGGAGAAGCAGAAAGCTATAGAAAAAACACAATTCACAATCACATGGTCCACAGAATTTAATGTGTATTTCAGTCATAATTTTAGAAAGAAAATATGGAAACAACTAAACATTAAAAACATGGACATTTGTCAAATGTTTGAAGTCTAAGCCTCTCAAGGATTATTTTTAGAAGTTAGTGCTATGGAAGGTTACTTCAGTAATTAAGGTGAGATGTTTGTGAAAAAGGATGTATTTTTCCTTAATGAAACCGAACTTGTTTTTTAGCAATCTGATGACAATTGTTTTTTACTTTCGTGATCATTCTGCAAAACAGTACCCATTTGAGGTCCAAGATGTTTCTGTTGCCCACATGCATAATCCAAATTAACCCACTGGTTGTCATACGTTTCCTTTGGTGTACGTTGTCAATTGCTGGATATGGGAACAATGGTGGATATGAAACTGCTCAGAGACATGGAAGCCAGGAGCATATCTGTGTCCTATAGACCCAAGCTGCTAAGAGGCAGGTCTAATCAATGCCATTTTCTAAGACCGGTCAGCCTGATTTATACAGAAGCAACACAGATGAATGAACTAGAGGGTGATCTGTCTGTGAACTGCACTGACGGTTCAGTTTTTCCATGGTCCGTTAAGCTACTTACAGACCTGTGTCTATGACGCAAAGTAAAATGGACAGTTGAGGCAATTATCTGAACAATTCTGGCGAAAAGAAAGCTTGTTACTAAGAAAAAAGTGAGTTGGGGGGGTGCCTTAATTATCTGTATTGAATTTATATATTGATCACATTCACAAGACAATTGCTTGACTCACCACTTCATTTTGCTTGGGTAGACACGGGCTAAGATAATTGAAAGCAATTAAACAGCAGTGTCTGGGGAACCATAAGTGACAACTTAGGTCAGATATTGTGGTGCAGGTAGGCTTCATCAACAAGTATGTATCAAACCCCTACTGTGCTAGGTAGTGGGAGGATTACCAGTTAAACAGAGAAGAAAACAGCTATTTGCAAGTTACTGGATACTACGTAAGCATTCGTAAAAAAGTTAGGTAGAATGGAGGCCAATTCAACAGTGATTTTCAAAATAAAAAGCTGTGTTTTATGTAATATGTTGACATCTTTCCAAAGCTTAGTGAAACTTGAAATATTTGCAGTTAGACATCAGATTGGCTGTCTTAAAATGCTTGCCATTATTAGAAGAAGAGTGAAAGATTTTATAGAAATCATTCATTGGATGAAGGAAACGCTTCAGATCAGCTTAAGATCTCTGGGTGCCTGGGGTGCCTGTGTATCTCAGTCAGGTAAGGGTCTGACTCTTGATTTTGGCTCAGGTGTTGATCTCATGTTCCTGAGACTGAGCCCCATGCTGGGCTCTGTGCAGACAGCACAGAACCTGCTTGGAATTCTCTCTCTCCTTCTCTCTCTGGCCCTTCCAACTCTTGTGTGCATGTGTGTACTCTCTTTTACTCCCTTTCTCTCTCTCTCTCGTTCTAAATAAATAGATAGATAGATAGATAGATAGATAAATAAATAAATAAATAAATAAATAAATAAATAAATAAATACATTCAAAAATGGCCACTGGGTGCCTGTCGGAGATAAGTGAATGATGAAGAAAGGGTAAGTAAAGATTGAAGAATTCTACACTCACGTAGCAACTTTGCCTTGAGTCAGCCAGGTGGACCAGCAGGTCCTTTAGCATCAGATGATTATTGTCGTGAAAGTAACGGAAAGGTTAACCTTTCTCCACCTGGAACACTGAGGCAAGACCTGCCCAATATACATTTATCCAGACATTTTCTAATGGGAACAATATCACTAGTAGGTCTTATCTAGAACCACATCTGTATCTCTTGGAATACACACACACACACACACACACACACACACACACACACACACACACAGATTCCGAGTCATATATTAATACATAAAATGGACAAATTCAATACTCGCACAGAGTCCTTTGTCATACACACTTTAAAACACTAAATAAGATTTCCTTTTCTTTATTTTTTATTGTATCTGTGTAGATAGAAGTAAATATGTAAGATAAAACTTAAATATTTCATACGATGATGTTGTTAGTAGAGTGTTAAAATATAAATGGTTTCTGGATTAAATGTAATTCACATAACAGTTGAGATTTTATTTATAAAATAAGACTAGTTATATTTGTCAGAAATTAATATTAAGTCAAATAACATATAAAAGTAAATGTCGATGATTTCTGGTAATGTTTTAATTATTTTAAAGGGGAGATCAATGTGTCATTAGAATCAAATCCTTCAGTGACAACTATCTTTTCATGTTCATCTTTGTCACTAAAGTTTAGAATTGGGTGCCGGAAAGCAGAGTAACAGAAACATGTTCTAGCTTTCTTGAAAGCTAATTGTGCCATATTTACACCACCCCTCTCCCAATACAAATGCATACACATCCTCAGATACTCGCATGTTCACTCCTGCAAAGGTAGACTCACTCCACTTAGAGCTAATCACAAAAGTACTAGGATTCGGAGGCAACTTGCGATAAACTAATTTCCTGCTTCAGACTTTCCTTATTAAAAAATTGATCTATTCCATTTGTCTCTCTGATTTAATCTATGACATCAATCAAATGAAAGATTGGTACTAATATACATATAAGGTACAGTGATTCTACTCAGCTGTAAAGATAAAACAATTGTTACCCTTTACCATAATTGTATCTCACCCTGAATCAACCTGAATTATAACTGAGAAACTGGAAAAGTTACAATTGGCTTTACTTGCTCATTCAGCTGTTACTCTTCTAAAAGATCCAAACCTTCCCACAAATCCTCAGAGGCAATACAATTCTCTATTTTAATGAATTCACTTGCACCCCACTGAGAATTAATTGCTTTGGAAGCAACCCAATGATCTGACATGCTGAGAGGCCCACTGGTAGTTCTTTTTTTCCTAATAAAGAGCTCTAAGGAATTAACCAACCTCCTGACCAGGTATAATATCTTCTTCTATTTTCCTTTCTACCTCTCTCTGTCCCCCTGTCTTTCTGTCCCCCTGTCTTTCTGGCACACACACACACACACGCAAACACACACACTAGAAAGGATTGTGAGATCCCTGGTATTATTGACAAAATCGTAAGTTCTTTGTTTTATAAATATAACTGGAGCATTTTGTGGTATGAAAGCCCACAGGTCAACTTTTTACAGTCTCTTTCTCTTTGTGAGGAAAATCAGCAATGGATTGTTCTTTGTGAGGATATCTCGAGTGTTAAAGTGTAGAATTTGCCATACTTGTATATCATTGGATGTGGCCTCCTGTGATTCGTACAAGAGGCTAAATTCTCCAATTAAAGTAATTCACTTATTCTTTAATCCAACAGATATTTATTCAGTAACTATCATATGTCAATATTTCCAAAAAAATTAGAAGCTCTAATGGGTGGATTGTTCCAGGAGGGTAGTACATAGTAGTATGTAGAGCCATTCAGATGCATAGGTAACCCAGATGAGACACAGGAACTGCAGTATAGACTGAAAGAAACAGAGCTAAGACATTAGTTGAATTCTGTGCAGATACTACTTAAAATTATCTAACTGCCTAAGTTTCTTAAGTGTCTTAATAAAGAGGATAGATACGGTGGAGCTACTAAAGCAAAGTTAATGTCTATAAGGCAAACTAACAAATAGGGAACAATCAGAGTTGAAATAGGGCTCTAAGTTATAGCATTGGCATTTCATCATAAAATTCACCTCCCATTTCTTTGCCACCCAGGCAGCAAGGGGAGAAAAAGTATCTTGCTGAATTTATTGTTAGGGAAGTAAGAAAAGCAGAGGACACCTGAGTGGCTTAGTCCTTTAAGCATCCAACTTTTGATTTCAGTTCACGTTATAATCCAAAGGTTTGTTGGTTCAAGCCCCTCATTAGGCTTCTCACTAACAGCACAGAGCCTGCTTGGGATTCTCTCTTTTTTTCTCTCTTTCTCTGCCCCTCTACTATTCACAGTGTCTCTTTCTCTCAAAGTAAATAAATACACTCTTAAAGAAAGGAAAGTAAGAAAAGTCAACTAGTTTATCATAAATAGTATTTTTCTATTATGGAATTCTAAAAGAAAATTATCTCATAGCCCTTTACTAAAAAACGTTAAAAGTACAAGTGACTTAATGCATTCCTAATGATTGTTTCATTAAATAAGAAGAAAGATTCTTCAGAGACTTCTACTTCCAGTGAAGATGGAGTAACAGGACGAGACTTATTCTTTTGCCTGAAATAAACTTTAAATAGAACAAAAAGACACACAAAAATATTGGAGATTTCACTGGACATCTGGCAACAAAGGACAGTGATCCCCGAAAGATGTGAAACAGATGAAAAAAGCCCTATGACTGTCCCATCTCACTGCCTGGGAGGAAGCTTTAGCCTGTGGAATGAGGCGAGCATATGCTGCCCGAATTGAGGGGCTAGACCTGGGAATGCAGGGAGGCTAAGGTGGCTATGGTAGTTAGCACAAAATATTGGACAGGAGACAGCTGAAGACAGGGAGAGAGAAGGAAAAAGGTTGAGAGAGAGAGAGAGAGAGAGATCTAAACATCTGAATAGTCTCTCTTGAGCCTTTGGGCCTTCAGATAACTACTGATCATGACATACACATGAGGAAAACACCTGCACCTGGGGAAGGAAACACCTGAAAGGATTAGAGAACCAATCCTCAAGTCTCGTACAGGGCAAGGTAGAGCGTGTCTTTAGAATAGCTGAAATGCAAAATACTAATTTATAGGCCATCACAAAGAGCATTCTGAATAGTTTTATTTCAGCAATGGAGCAGACATAGCCCAAGCGTAAATGGTGCTGTAGTCTTGGCTTAAAAAGCTGATAGCAAGAAACAAAAGAATCAAATTGTTTCAGGTGACATTACATTTCTGAACAATGCTAATGAATATGTATAGGAACACAAAAATATCCCATATCCAGCAAGGTAAAATTTTGATGTCTGACATCTGATAAAAAAAAAATTACCAGGTGCATTAACTGTGGCATTAAATCAGACTTCAATTGTGAAAGAAGAGTCATAAGACCTAAAATAGCAATGCTTATGCATTTCAAGTTTATTTCAAGAAATGTATAGAATACAACATCATTAAAGTAAGAATATGCGTCACAGCTATAAGCTGATTCCCAGCAGGGTTTTGCAGAAGCAGAATCCAATTGTCCACCCACTACAGGGGTTTATAGAATGTGTTTTCTCTTTCTCTAGGAACCAGCATCGTGTTCGCAGGACACCTCATATTCAGGGAGTCCAGAATGGAGTGTGAATCTGGACCTAATACACCCAGCTGGCCACATTCTTGCTATGTGGCCAGCTTCAACCCTCCAAGGATGTTGCCGAAACCAGGTACAAACCACCAGTCATGATTTTATCACCAAACGTAGTTAAGCTGGTTAAAAGATAAGTAAACAAACAAACAAAAACATACTTTGAAACCTGAGTCTGACCCAATATTATAAGACATCAATAATCAGTACATTTCAAATTTTATCCAAGAATTTCCATCAGGCCAACACATCTCTTTGAATACCTTGGGCTATTTTTAGATCTTCTAGACTAAACTATTTTAACCACACCAGTCATGCAAAGAAGCAGGAAATCACCAATGAAAATGAAGAGACAAATCACCCAATCTAAAAAAATCTAGAACTGAAGCAGATAATATATAATTATTAGACAAGCACATCAAAACATTTATTCTAATGATCCCATATGTTCAGGAAGCTAGAAGAAAGATTGAGCATGTCAAGTAGTGACATGAAAGATTTGCCAGTGACTCAAATCAAATTTCTAGAGATGGAAACTACAAAGTTTAGATGAAAAACATGCTGGGGTCTCCTGGGCTCAGTCGCTTAGGCCTCTGACTTTGGTTCAGGTCATGATCTCACTATTTGTGAGTTTGAGCCCCATGTCAGGCTCTGTGCTGACAGCCCACTTCAGATTCTGTGTCTCCCTTTTTCTCTGCCCTTCCCAAGCTCGAACTGTGTCTCTGTCTCTCAAAAAATAAATTAACATCAAAAAATAAAAAAAACACCATTCTGGACGGGCTTACTATTAGAATAGATATTACAGATAAAAAGATTAGTAAACTGAAAGACATATTAATAAAAATTATTGAAAACCAAACATTGAGCAAAAAACCTGAAAATAATAAATAGATAAAGCAGTAGGGCCTTCATGGACCTTCAACTCGCACCACATACAGAAAACTGCAAATAAATCATAGATTTAAATGTAAAATATAACACTATAAAACTTACAGAAGAAAACGTAGAACATTTTTAGAACCTAGGACTCGATAAGGAATTTTTAGACTTAAAATGAAATGTAATGCATATATAAAAATCAGTAAGTTGGACTTTATTAAAATTAAAAATTTTGCTGTGTGAAATACCCTTCCAAGATACAGACTTGGAGAGAACATTTGCAAACCATATATGTGATAACAGACTCATATTTAGAAAAAGTTAATCTTCCAACCCAGTAAAAAAAAAATAATTTGAAAATGGGCAAAAGGCGCAAGCAGATATTTTACCAATTAGGATACAAGATAGCAAATGAACATATTAAAAGTGTTCAGCGTCACTAACCATTCAGAAAATACAAATTAAGACCACTTTGCATGTTTTAGAACACCTTGAAATAAAAAATAGTGACAGTACCAAATGCTGATGAGAATGTAGAGAAACCAATCACTCATACATCGCTGGTGGGACAGATAAAATAGTACAGACACTCTAAAAAATTGTGTGACAGTTTCTTAAAAGTAAATATATAATTTACCGTATGACCCAGAGATTATAATCCTGGGTATTTATGTCACAGAAATGAAGTCTTGCGTCCATACAAAAACCAGTGCCTAATGTTCAGGGTAGCAGATTTATTTATAAGAGCACTGAACTGGAAACAAAGTGTCCTACAAGAAATGGATGATTAAACAGTCTGATATATCCACTAAATCATACCTCTTGCATCCCAAAGATTTTTCCATTATGCACTGGGATTCCAAAATACTGGGGGGAAGAATGTTGATTTTTTTTTAAATATGAAATCTTCTTTGAAAGTGCCAGCTACCTGATTTGTCTCTAATGTTATAAATAGAACAAATGATCAGAAGTACAGAATGTTGAAAATAAAGAGCCCTTGTGGCTAGGAAACCTGTGCTCGTTACATGGCTGTGCTATGAGCCGAGCTAGACAAAGTCCTTAATGCCTTCCAGATTCATGAATATAGAAGAAGAAATAAGGACAACTCATGGAAAGGTTGTTGTGAAAATGAAACCAATTTAAAAGGCTTGCTATACAATCATTTAAATTAAGATTTTTTTCCCTACCCAAACATGTATCATTTTTATGGAAATTATGTAGTGCATTTAGAGCGTGGATCAGGCTTAAAAGACATGTGAGTTAGAACTCAGACTGTTCCTCCTACCAGTTGTATGAATCTGGAATATTTAGTTTGATTCTCAGTATTTTCATCTCTGGAAAAATATTGTATTAATTGCAAAATGATATATTGTAGGTATACTGTAAACTCAGAATCTTCAATGTTTTATTCAATTTATTCACTTACAAATGTGGCAGTGTGGATTAAGGCTCTTTCTTTGTTGCTTTCAGTTGAAAAGTACTAAAGTACTAAAGTACATTACAAACAATATCAACAAATGGAATCATTTGAAGTAACAAATGATTATTTTCCCCCAATTGAAATGTACATTTCTTGGGTAGAGATAAAAATGAATTCCAGTTAGATCTGGATTTCACCTGGACTGCCTCCCAGATTAATATTATCAATTTGATCTGTGTGCCTGTTTTTGTGCCAGTACCATAATGTCTTGAGGACTACAGCTTTGTAATGTCGCTTGAAGTCCAGAATGGTGATGCCTCCAGATTTACTTTTCTTTTTCAAGATTGCTTTGTCTATTCAGGATCATTTGTGGTTCCATACAAATTTTAGGATTATTTGTTCTAGTGCTATGAAAACTTCTGGTGGTATTTTGATAGGTATTGCATTAAATGTATAGATTGGTTTTGGGACATTTAGACATTTTAACAATATTTGTTCTTCCTATCCATGAGCATGGAATATTTTTCCATTTCTTTGTGTCCTCTTCAATTTCTTTCGTAAGTGTTATATAGTTTTCAGAGAGCAGATCTTTTACCTCTTTGGCTAGGCTTATTCCTAGGTATCATGGGTTTTGGTGCAATTATAAATGGGATTAATTCTTCAATTTTTCTTTCTACTGCTTCATTATTGGTGTATACAAGTGCAACAGATTTCTGTACCTTGATTTTGTACCCTGCAACTTTGCTGAATTCATGTGTCTGTTCTAGCAATTTTTTTTGGTGGAGTCTTTTGGGTTTTCTATATAGAGTATTCTGTCATCTGCAAAAAGTGAAAATTTCATTTCTTGCTTACCGATTTGGATGCCTTTTATTTCTTTTTGTTGTCTGATTGTTGAGGCTAGGACTTCCAATACTATGTTAAATAACAATGGTGAGAGTGAACATCCCTGTCTTGTTCCTTATCATAGAGGAAAATCTGTTTCACCCCAGTGAGCGTGATGTTAGCTGTAGATCTTTCACAGATGGCCCTTTATGATGTTGAGATATGTTCCCTCTATCCCTACTTTGTTGAGGTTTTTTTTTTTTTTTTTTCATGACTGGATGCTGGATTTTGTCAAATGCTTTTTCTGCATCTATTGAGAGGATCATATAGTTTTTATCCTTTCTTTTTTTAATATTATGTATCATGTCGATTGATTTGCGAATATTGAACTACCCATGCTGCTCAGCAACAAATTTCACTTGATCATGGTGAATAATTCTTTTAAAGTACTGTTGGATTCAATTTGCTAGTATCTTCTTGAGAGTTTTTGCATCCATGTTCATTAGGGAAATTGGTCTGTAGTTCTCCTTTTTAGTGGGGTCTTTGTCTGGTTTTTCGAATCAAGGTAATGCTGGCCTCATAGAACGAGTTTGAAAGATTTTCTTCCAAACTTTGACATGTATACATATACAAATATAACTCTTATGTGAAGACTCTGAAGATGGCTGTCCTGAAGGTGTAAATCATGGAGAAAAAAAAATCATGATTAAAGGTTTCCAAAATACATTATAAGGAAAGCCTCTTAGCACAGTATTTATATTTTCTAAAATTGCTATTAAAAGAGTTTTCTTTGATTAATTGAATTAAAAATTGAATTAAATATAAAAACCACCCAAATATCCACTTGTATATTGAGAATATTAAAAATGAATAATATAAATATAACATAATAAATAATACATGTTTATATATATGTTCTCTAGTGCTAATTGAAATTGATAATCTCTGCCTTTATTCACATTATGTTACTGAATTGTGGAATGAAAAACCGAGAGTAACAAAGGGTTAAATATAAGTGAATTATTTTTCAAATATAATCTTCAGTACACAAATACATTAAAGAGAACAGCATTTTTTAAGTTATTCAATATAATTGAATTCTCTTACTGACAAATTCCACATGTAAAGTTTTTAATGCCTGTGTGGAATGCTAAAGTCCTCGGAATAAAAAAAATTTGCAGTCATTTTCTTCTTTATTAATTCAATGTTTATATTTCTAGCTTCTATTAAAATAACCTGCACAGAACAGGGTTAATTTATTTATATTTAGCTTCTCATTTGTTTGAATTGAGAGAATCTATATACTTCAGTTCGTCCATCTGAATAAGGGAAAATAACTCTGACAAAGAAGCTAAAAATATCAGAAAGATACAGTATGTTTTTATATTGAGTTTAAACTAGAAGTAATGCCACATGTGTTTTATCTCCCTCCCTCTCTGTGTCATTTTTTTCTTTCCCCTCTTCCCCTCCCCCTGGTTTTTGCTTAGTTTCACAAAGTCCACCTATTCGTGGAAACATATGGTATCTGTCTTTTTCTGACTGACTTATTTCACTTAACATAATACCCTCCAGTTCCATCCATGTTGCTACACATGGCCAGATTTCCTACACTGAGATACCACCTCACACCAGTCAGAGTGGCTAAAATGAACAAATCAGGAAACTATAGATGCTGGCGAGGATGTGGAGAAGTAGGCACCCTCCTACACTGTTGGTGGGAATGCAAACTGGTGCAGCCACTCTGGAAAACGGTGTGGAGGTTCCTCAAAAAAATGAAAATAGAGCTACCCTATGACCCAGCAATAGCCCTGCTAGGAATCTACCCAAGAGACACAGGAATGCTGATGCATAGGAGCACGTGTCCCCCAATGTTCATAGCAGCACTTTCGACAATAGCCAAATCATGGAAAGAGACCAAGTGCCCATCAACTGACGAATGGATAAAGAAGTTATGGTACTTATATACAATGGACTACTACGTGGCAATGAGAAAAAATGCAGCTCTTTTTAAAGAGCAATTCAGTGTAGGTGCATTGTTTGTATTACTTCTAAGTAATGATGATATTGCAACATTTAACTAAAGTGCTTATTTCAAAAGTTTCATTGTTGACATTATATTTGGAGATCAAGACCCTCGAGGGGACCTTCTGTTTTGTGTCCCTGTATTTCGCCATGGCTCCATGGATCAGCAGTAGCTAGCCTGACTTCCCACACGGGAAAATCTCTGTATAGTTGTGGTGGTATGGAAGACAATAAGGAGAATATGCACACATATGTGCACACAATATTGATGTCATGTTCAAGAATTTTAAATGATTTAAGAGCATATTGGATACTATTTAGCTTCTAAAATGGAAATCAGCTGATATGCATGGAAAACATGCATTCTCATTTCAATAGGAGCAATTTTTAGAAACTAAATATATGATTAGGAAGATCATGACAAAGCCTGATGAGATTTATTCTTACTGGAGGAGCAAGGAAAGGCAAGTTATTAAGGCTGTTCATAGACAATGTATTTTTTAAATCTTCCCAGTACTGAGAAACAGTTTTCAATTAATATCATAAACATATAACTAAAATGAAATAAGACAAATTTTGCAAATATGTCAACATAAATTTTAATGACTTTAGACTGTATATATTATGTTTCTATTAATTTTACCAGGCATAACCATCTTCTAGCTATAAATCTATTTTATGTTAAAATAAACCCCTGAAAGATCCAAGAATATGGATTATAATACAAATTTCTCTGATTCACCAAAAATGTAAAAATAAAGAGACCCAAAATACTATGTGTTGCCTGAGCAATGAAATAGCTCTGGTCTCTTGAAAGAGATGAGAGAAATAAAAACTGCAGAGGCATGGAAGGAAGATGTAGATTCACTATTGATCTCCATTCTTTAACCCTCCCCAAATACACTTTTGTCATGTTATTACTTTGCAGTTCTCTCCATTTAAAGAATGGGGCTTAACTTCTCACTCTTTGAGTTTGGTCTGGCCTTGTGATTTGCATCAATAAGGCAGTACTAAAAATAGGATTTAAAACATCATATATATTTTTATATGCTCTCTTACAATTCTACCATCATTGTGAAAATAGCATGTCCCAGACAGCTATCCTATTAGTCCAAAAAAGAGAAGAGACTTGGGAAGCACAACTTCCATAGCTTACTAATCAAATTTCCCATGAAGAGAGCCTTACAACCAAATCTAGCCTACAACAGACAAAATCTAGCAGGCTAGCAGACATGTAGAAATAAATGCTTTAATGTTGTACCCACAAATATTTTATTGTTTTCTTAAATGACATTATGTTGACAAAGTTAACTGGAAGAAAAAGCTAAATACAAAAGACAGCCAGTTCACAGATACATAGTTAAAGAGAGAGGCAAGCTAAAAAAGAGTCGAAGTACGATTCAAGAACTCATGTCTTGACGGGGGGAGGGGGAGTGTCATTACTCTCCTGATCTAATGGTCCAAAAAGAACACTTCTTTATGGCTATTAAAACATTTTCTAGGGGCGCCTGGGTGGCTCAGTCGGTTAAGCGGCCGACTTCGGCTCAGGTCACGATCTCGCGGTCTGTGAGTTCGAGCCCCGCGTCAGGCTCTGTGCTGATGGCTCAGAGCCTGGAGCCTGCTTCCGATTCCATGTCTCCCTCTCTCTCTGCCCTCCTCCTGCTCACACTCTGTCTCTATGTCTCAAAAACAAATAAATGTTAAAAAAATTAAAAAAAAAACATTTTCTACAAAGATAGTGTGAAAATGATTAAAATTTCAGTAATTATATTCGCAGACACACATGGGGAAGGTTCTCAAAGAGCAATATTCGTATATGAGTTGTCCCAAGTACCAACCCAGAAGATACCCTCCTGACCTCAAACCATCTCAGATTCATACCTTTTGTTGTTAAAACCTGGCTATGCCTTTGATTTGAAATGAATAATTACAAGAATCACTTAGTAATTTAAAATCAAGGGCTGTTTTTAATGTATTATGCTCCAGTTATTTGGTAAGCAAGTTGGGATTATATGTAAGTGGTAGTTTGCTCTCTATAAGAAAAGAGAAAGGTCTAGGGAAGACTCCACTGAAAAATCTCTGTTGGGGTCTCTATGGATTTTCTCTCAGAAATGAGGTGATTCAGAAGTAAACAATGCAAACCTCAAAAATAAGGAAATTCACCTCTGTTTCAGTTCTGTCCCTAATTAAGTTGAAATGAACTTGCTGTATTCTGACTGCCAGAATTAAGACGAACTCCTCTCTGGAGGAAGACATCATCATCACTCAGGATATCTTTAATTTTTCATGCACGATATATGGCATGTGATCAAAACACCATTATATTCTGGAAAACAAAATGGTGGAAAATTTTACTGAGATTAAAATAAAGTTACAAAAAGAGAAAATACAAAAAATGGTAAAAACTAAGTAGAGTGTCTTAACCTACTGGACACATTTGAAGAGAAAATTACTAAATTTAAAGATAGATTACTACAAAATCTCCATACTGAGGCATGGAAAGAAAAAAATAATTGGGAAACTAGAAAGAAGTAGAAAAAATATATGGAATATTATACAAATATTAATGTATGAGCAGTTGGAATCCCAGAAGAAGAAAGAGATGAGGAAAAAACAATCTTTAATGAGGTAATAGTCAATAATTTTGAAAAGCTGATAAAAGTTATCAAGACACACATTTAGGAAGCCCTACTACCTCTAAGCTGGATAAATAAAAAGAAAATTAAAGACAGCTCCTTCCAAAGAAAAATTGCTAGCAAATAGAAAATCATAAAAGCAATTTGAAGTAAAGACATCCTTAAAAAACCAGTAATAATGGGGCACCTGGATGGCTCAGTCGGTTAAGTGGCCCACTGTTGATATCTGCTCTGGTCCTGATGTGGTCTGTGAGATGGAACCTTGCCTCAGGCTCTGCATTGAGATGAAGCCTGCTTGGGGTTTCGTTTCCTCTCTCCCTCCTTCTCTACCCTTCCCCACCATCTCTCTCTCAAAATAAATAAAAAACTTAAAAAAATAAAGAAAGAACCAGCAGTAAGATGTATTGCTGCTATATCAACCTAAGGACAGAAACCAGAAAACTATAGAACAACACATGTAGATTGGTGAAAGCAGCATTTGGAGTGAATGCAGTGGTACACTATCCAGATGGATGACCTTATCCAAGTTTATCCTATCTTACCAGGAACAGCCCATATCCAACAACTGTTTGATATGGGTAAGCAATACTAATTTCACTTGCTTCAATTAGGGATGACTAAAATCAACATTTCAGGACTAGAGCCCCTGCTGGATTTACTGAGGTAATTCTAACAACTGTAAGACAGTTTAACTTCTCCCCCTGCCAGTCTTTTTTTTTTTTTTTTTTTTAATTTGTTCCTTCTCCAGTGTTCTTCTTGAGAACAGTTCCTAGCAAAAGTCTTATAAGCAAATTACTTTCAGGAGAATACAACTTTCCCTTTCAGGAGGCAACTCCCAATTTAGAATTCAGAGATGAAGGTGATATACAGACATTTATTCTTTTTTTCACCTCTGTCAGTTTGTCATAGCAGTATCTCAGTAGAAAACCAAATGGAGGGGGCACCTGGGTGGTTCAGTCGGTTAAATGTCCGACTCTTGATTTCAGCTCAGGTCATGATTTCATGGTTTGGGGGATCGAGTCCTATGCCAGGCTCTCTCTTCCTGGATTCTCTTTCTTCCTTGCTCTCTGCCCCTCCTCTGTGCACACTCCCTTTCCCTCTCTCTCTCAAAATAAATAAACTTAAAAAAAAGAATTTTTTTGAAAGAAAGAATTATTTCCAACAAGAAAACAAAAATGTAACGCAGAATAAAGAGTGCTGGAAAATGTATTTAAGTAAATCTAATTGGGTCTGAACTTTATACAGTATATGTCTATGTGTAGTAAAAATGACAACAGTATACAAAAAGGGGTAAATAGAGTTAAAGTGTTCTAATATATTAATATTTCTATTGGTTGTTAAAAGTACTAAAGCATGTTTAACTATAACATTCCAAGTATGCTTATTGTAAATTCTTTGGTATATCCTAAAATAATAAGAAAATAATGTACAACTAATGAAGGTAAATATAATAATGAAAAGCATTTGATTATTTAAAAAGAAGACAAAATAGGACACAATTAACAGAAAACTGTAAGGTAAATAGGAAACAGATTATAAGGAAAAAGATTATAAACCCAAGTGTCAGTAATTAATTTGAATGTAAATGAGCTAAATATTCCAGTTGCAAGACAAAGATTTTTCAGGCTAGACTGAAAGACATTTTTTTCTTTAAATCTCCAAATGTTGCTTAGAAAAGAAATATCTGAAATATAGGGCCAAAGAACTGTTGAAAATTAGAAGCCGTAATTTTGGAAATAGATACATCATACAAACTCTAAACCAAAAGGAAGCTGGCGTAAATACACTCATAACAGAGAAGATAAATTTTAATGCAACAAATAAAGAAGGATATAGTTAATGATAAGTGGGTGATCATCTGGGAGTATTTAACAAGAATGTGTTGCCTAATAATATAGCTTCAAAATAGAAAAAGCAGAAACTGACACAACCTAAAAGAGATTAGAGAGACTTAATGTATAATCATGATAGGAGAGAGGAGTACATAGTCTCTTGTATCAGAGGATCTGAGTTTAGTAATCTGGCAAGAAACAAAGGCATGAATACATTAAAAGCTTGACAGGTGATTCTATATTTGTCCCTTCCTTTTTTCATACCTACCATAGAATTACCACCATGAAAAAATCACTGGAGTAAAAAAGCTTATTAGTTATTGAAGTGATAAAAAAAATACCTTAGCCTCTTATCTCTTACCTTCACAAAGAATTTAAAAACTAAGATTCTGCCTCATCTTCCTTATACCCCATCTTTTCTATCAATATCTTTTTCATAGATAGCAGCAGATAATAGCACTGGAAAACAATCAGAGGTTAACTTCTGGACAACTTGGAAACCAAAGTAGGATTGATTACAGGAGGATAATTCTGTTATTGGATGATTTTCATTTTTAATGATTTACTGAGTTGAGTCAATACCATACTGAGTTATTAAATATGGGATAAGAGATTTTCCTTGTAGAAAGTAAGAGCGGTGAAAGTGAGAACAAGAAGTATTTTCTAATGCTATCAATCTTACAGATTTGAAATCATTAAAAACTGTGGGGTTTGTTGTTGTTGTTGTTGTTGTTGTTTTGTTTTTTAGGTTCAAAGAACCTTATCAGGGGACACCGTTCTTTCCTTTGACTCTAATAATACCTGAACTTAAATCTCAAATTCACTGTTAGGTTGTTTATAATCTCATCTTTGTTACATCATATAATATACTTATTTTATAGCCATAGAGATAATGTAGCTTAATATTATTTTTGTTATCAAAGTTAAAGTTTCAAACTAATCTGACTTCTTATGTTAATAAAACATGCTGTGTAAGTATCTCTGACTCCACCCAAACAAGAAAAGTTTCTTTGTTTCCCTATACCCCAATTATATGTTCAAAGATATTTATATGTTCATGGATATTTAAAAATTGGTACCTTCTGTAAATAAGTTCATCTACATGCTGATAGCCACATGGTCTTGTTTTTAAATAAACCAGCTTAAATATATTCTTTTAATTTAAAATCAATTATTTGACTCAAAGGAAAGGTATACAATAAGTGAGGTACTAGCATTATACGATGCAATCGCATGAGAAAAATATGGCAATATGGTACTAGAAATTGTGAGCAAACACTTTTGTAAACTATAAAAACTTATGATTCAGTTTTGCTTTTCTAAGTTTCAAATATATATCCATAATATTTTCTATCGGTGACTAATAATCGCCTAATGTGACAATTTGTATTTCTGAGAAATTTGCCAGGAACCGAAGCCAATAGAATTAGGTCTATACACATTTTTCATAGTAATAAGAGCAAAATACATGATAGAAAGGCTGTCTGAAATTTGACTTTACAAGTATTCTGAGGAAGACCTAATCTTCAGTAGTAGGATAGGCAGAAACCACTACAAATTATTTTAGTCTGATACTTAGCAAAACCAATTATTTTCTGGATGCCAAGGATTAACAATAATTTATCTTATAAACTCCTTTACCCACACACACGGCCACAATTTAGCATCCATGTGTGGGCAAAGCATGGGCTATGTGAATGGAGACATTATCCAAGCATAACGTGCAGTATAATTGTGGATTTAGCTTTTCAATTGAATTGCTTTAAGCAATGTTAAAAAAAAAAAAGATATTATTCTCTAACAAAGGAGTAATTTGCATTAGCAATATGTTTGGTTTTTGGTATTTCTATGATTTTTACAGGTTTATTTCATTTAATAGAGATTCATGCAATTATGAAAATGTTATTTTTCAAGTACTTATCAGTACCAGACAGTATGGCTAGTTTCAGCCTAGGGCAATTATCAGCTAATTTGGCATCTATCTAGTAGATTGGTTCCCAAATCACAAGGCTTTTCAGACTAAATAGCATTTATTTTGTGAGTTGTTCACAAGTGCTCATCTGCATGTATGAAATTTCTCCTCTGATTCTGGTTTCTGAATGTGCATGTTAAGCAAAATTGTAGGATTGAATCTATTGAATATGTTTCAGATTCTGACTAACTTATTGTCTTCTGAAGTCATTTTTAAAGTTTTTAACTCCCTCAGTTAGGACTTAATTATTTTAGTAATGATGCATATCACTGACTTACTACACTGAGTCTCAGCTGGGAAGCCTGCACTATGAATGGAAATGTGGAGGGATTCTGCAAGAATTTATATAGTTCATTTACACATAAACTTCTATGTTAGAAAATGAAAAACAAAAACAAAAACAGAAAAAACGAACATATAGTTGATTTTCACAGGTTAGGAACAAAGCATATAGTTTTGCTGTCTTACTTAATATGATATACCAAGTCTTACATAGCAGAGTAATCAAAAAACAGAAACAGTACATGTACATTTTTTGTATACTATACTTCTCAACTTGTAAGTTTAACAACTGAATTCTCTTTTAAACTTTTATATAATTTTGATCCTTTAACACACCTCAGCAAGGCACATTAATAATTTATGATCATCTGAGCAGAATATAATACTTGTTGCTTTTAATTTTAATATAGCAATTTGCTGTGTATATGCATTTCTATAGGTCTCAATATTTAAAGAAAACAACTTGAGGTGTATTTATTGGTTTACTACATTTGTTTGTTTAATATAAGTTGTATAATCTGTAAGAGTGCTTTCTATCAGTTTTACCCAAAGCAGCAAACACCTTACTTAATCAGTATTGCCACCTTAATATATATATTGTTCATTTGTGTAATATACACAAATGCAGTTTTAACAAAATACAGTTTTCATACTTTTATTTTCTGAAAAGTCAGAATGCTTGGTGTATTTTTAATCATGATACAATAAAGCAACACAAAAATTCTCTAGATTTATCGGAGATCATGAGAATAATGAATTTTAATTAGGTTCATTCTTTTATTCAGATTTTTAATTGATTTGAGACGATTCATTCATTAACTTCTGCTTATTGACCCTTGTGGTCAAATGTGAGTATATTATTTTTAATTTATTTGTTTTTTTTTTTAAAGAGAGAGAGGGAGAGCACATGCCTGTGTGAAAAGTGTGGGAGGGGTAGAAGGAAGGAAAGGGAGAGAATCTTTGTTTTTTGTTTTTGTGGAGTTTTTTTTGTAAATGTGTCCTTTTCAGTGTATTGCCTCATGTCTCTCAATCCATCTTTGTTGCACTTGGAATACTGGAACTGGATCTCTTTTTTTTTTTTTTTCCAGATTAATTTCATTTTATTTATTTATTTATTTAAATTTAAATCCAACTTAGTTAACATACTATAATAGCGCCTTCAGGAATAGAATTTAGTCATCCATCACTTACATATAACACCCAGTGCTAATCCCAACAAGAGTCCTCTTCAATGCCCCTCACCCATTTAGCCCTTTCCCCCCCATTCAACACCCTGCCAGCAACCCTCGGTTTGTTCTCTGTGTTTAAGAGTCTTTTATGGTTTGTCTCCGTCTCTATTTTTATCTTATTTTTTCCTTCCCTTCCCTTAGGTTCATCTGTTTTGTGTCTTAAATTCCACTTATGAGTGCAATCATAAGATATTTGTCTTTCAGGCTGACATATTTTGTTTAGCATAATACCCTCTAATTCCATCCATGTATTTGGAAATGACAAGATTTCATTCTTTTTGATCACCAAGTAAAATAAAAAATATATATATTTGTCATATATATATATATATATATGACATCTTCTTTATCCATTCTTCAGTCAACGGACATGTGGACTCTTTCCATACTTTGGCTATTATCAATAGTGCTGCTATAAACATTGGGGTGCATGTGCCTCTTCAAAACAGCCCTCCTGTATCCTTTGGATAAATACCTAGTAGTACAATTGCTGGGTCACAAGGTAGTTCTACTTTTAATTTTTCTAGGAACCTCAGTACTCTTTTCCAGAGTGGCTGTACCAATTTGCATTGGTACAATAGAAGTGCAAAAGTGTTCCTCTTTCTCTGTATCCATGCCAACATCTGCCATTGCCTCAGTTGTTAATTTTAGCCATTCTGAAGGGGTGAGGTGCTATCTCATTGTGGTTTTGATTTTTATTTCCCTGATTATAAGGATGTTAAGCATTTTTTCATGTGTCTGTTAGCCATCTGGATTTCTTCTTTGAAAAAATATCTATCCATGTTTTTTGCCCATTTCTTCACTGCATTGTTTTTTGGATGTTGAGTTTGATAAGTTCTTTATAGATATTGGATAATAACCCTTTATCTGATATGTCATTTGCAACTATCTTCTCCCATTCCATTGGCTACATTCTCTACATTTTGATTTTGCTGATTGTTTCTTTTGTGGTGCAAAAGCATTTTATCTTAATGAGGCCCCAATAGTTCATTTTTGCTTGTATTTGCCTTGCCTCCAGAGACACACCTAGTAAGAAGTTGCTGCGGATGAGGTCACAGAGGTTGTATCCTGTTTCTTCCTTGAGTTTATTTTTGTGTATGGTGTAAAAAAGTTCTTCAGCATGTTCCTGCCCAGTTTTCCCAACATCATCTGCTGAAGAGACGGTCTTTGTCCATTGGGTATTCTTTCCAGCTTTGTCAAAGATCACTTGGCTATATGTTCATGGGTGTTCTATTCTGTTCCATTGTATGTGTGATCGATTTGTTTGATCTATGTGTCTCTTTTCATGCCAGTACCATACTGTCTTGATGGTTACAGGTTGAAGTCCAGAATTGTGATACTTCCAGCTTTGATTTTCTTTTTCAATATCGTTTTGGATATACGGGGTCATTTGTGTTTCCATACAAATTTTAGGGTTGTTTGTTCTACCTCTGTGAAGAATGCTGGTGTTATTTTAATAGGGATTGCAATAAATATATAGATATTCTAACAATATTTGTTCTTCAAATCCATGAGCATGACATGTTTCTCCAGGTTTTTGTGTTTTCTTCAGTTTCTTTCATAAATTTTCTATAGTTTTTAGTGTATAGATTTTCCACCTCTTTGGTTAGGTTTGTTGCTGGTATTTCATGGTTTTTGGTGGAATTATAAATGGGATTGATTCCTTAATTTCTCTTTCTACTGCTTCATTATTGGTGTATAGAAATGCAGCCAATTTCTGTACATTGATTTTATATCCTGAGACTTTGCTGAATTCATGGATAGATTCTAAGTTTTTTTGGTGGAGTCTTTTGGGTTTTCTACATAGAGTATCATTTCATCTGCAAAGAATGAAAATTTGATTTCCTCCTTGCCAATTTGGATTCCTTTTATTTCTTTGTGTTGTCTGATTGCTGAGGCCAGAACTTCCAACACTATGTTGAATAACAGTGGTGAAAGTGGACACCCTTGTCATGTTCCTGACCTTAGGGTGAAAGCTCTCAGTTTTTCCCCATAGACGATGATATTACCTGTGGGTCTTTTGTATACAGCTTTTATGATCTTGAGGTATGATCCTTCTATCCCTACCATCTTGAGGGTTCTTATCAAGAAAGGATGCTGTATTTTGTCAAATGCTTTCTATGCATCTATTGAGAGGATTATGTGGTTGTTATCCTTTCTTTATTAACGTGATATATCACATTGATCGATTTGGAGATATTGAACCAGACCTGCATCGCAGGTATGAATCCCCTTGGTCATGGTGAATAATTCTTTTAATATATTGTTGGATCCATTTGACTAGTATCTTGTTGAGAACTTTTGCATCCATGTTCAATCAGAGAAATTGGTCTGTAGCTCTCCTTTTTCTTGGGGTCTTTGTCTTGTCTTGGAAACAAGATAATGCTAGTCTTGTAGAATGAGTTTGGAAATTTTCCTTCCATTTCTATTTTTTTGAAGAGCTTCAGAAGAATAGGTGTTAACTTTTCTTTAAATGTTTGGTAGAATTCCTCTGGAAAACCACTAGCCCTGGACTTCTGTTTGTTGAGAGATTTTTGATTACTTATTCAATTTCTTCACTGGTTATGAGTCTGTTCAAATTTTCTATTTTTTCCTGTTTCAGTTTTGGTACTTTATATGTTTCTTGGAATTTGTTTATTTCTTCCAGATTGCCCAATTTGTTGACATATAATTGCTCATAATATTCTCTTATCATTGTTTGTATTTCTGCAGTGTTGGTTGTGATCTCTCCTCTTTCATTTATGATTTTATTTATTTGGGTCTTTTTCTTTTTAATCAGTCTGGCTAGGGGTTTATCAATTTTGTTATTTCTTTCAAAACCAGCTCGCTCCTGGTTTCATTGATCTGTAATACTGTTTTTATTTCAATGTAATTGATTTCTAATTTAATCTTTGTTACTTTCCTTCTTCTGCTAGTTTGGGGCTTTATTTTTTGTTGTTTTCCCAGTTCTTTTAGGTATTAGGTTAGATTGTGTATTTGGGAGCTTTCTACCTTTTTTAGGAAGGCCAGAATTGCTATATACTTCCATTTTACAACTGTGTTTGCTGCATCCCAGAGGTTTTGGTCTGTCCTGTTTTCATTTTCATTGGCTTCCATGTATTTTTTTTTTAATATCCTCTTTAATTTCTTGGTTAGCCCATTTTCTAGTAGGATGTTCTTAAATCTCCAGATATTCCAAATTTTTTCTTGTGCTTGACTTCAAGTTTCACAGTGTTGTGATCTGAAGATATGCAAGGTATGATCTCGATCCTTTTGTACTTGTTGGAGGCTGATTTGTGTCCCAATATGTGATCTATTCTGGAGAAAGTTCTATGTGCACTCAAGAAGAATATGTACTCTACTGCTTTAGGATGAAATATTCTGAATATATCTGTGAAAGTGATCCAGTCCAGTGTGTCATTCAAAGCCATTGTTTCCTTGTTGGTTTTCTGTTTACATAATCTGTCCATTACTGTAAGTGAGGTGTTGAAGTTCCCTACTATCATGGTATTATTATCAATGTGTTTCTTTATGTTTATGATTAATTGATTTATATATTTGGATGCTCCCATGTTTGGAATGTAAATGTTTAAAATTCTTAGATCTTTTTGGTGGGTAGACCCCTTAATGATGATATAATGCCCTTCTTCATCTCTCGTTACTGTCTTTATTTTAAAATCTATATTGTCTGATGTAAGTGTAAGTATGGCTACTCCAACTTTCTTTTGTTGACCATTAGCATGATAGGTGGTTCTCTATCCCCTTACTTTCAATATGCAGGTGTCTTTAAGTCTAAATGGGTCTCTTGTAAGCAGCATATAGATGGGTATTGTTTTCTTTTCCATTCTGATACCCTATGTCTTTTGATTGGAGCATTCAGTCCATTGACATTTAGCGTGAATACTGAAATATATTAATTTGGTGCCATTCTGTTGCCTGTAGAGTTGGTGTTTCTGGTGATCTTCTCTGGTCCTTATAGTCTTTGTTGCCTTTGGTCTTTTTTGTTTTGTTTTCTCCACTCAGAGCCCCCCCGCCCCACTCCTTAAAATTCCTTGTAGGGCTGGTTTAATGGTTGTCAACACCTTTAGTTTTTATTGGTCTGGGAAACTCCTTATATCTACTCCAGTTTTGAATGACAGGCTGCATGTTTTTCTGATTCAGCGTATTGAATATATCCTGCCACTCCTTTCTGGCCTGCTATGTTTCTCTGGATAGGTCTGCTGCAAATTTGATCTGTCTTCCCTTATAGGTTAAGGACTTTTTTTTTTTTTCCCCTTGCTGCTTTCATAATTCTTTCCCTGTTTGTGTATTTTGTGAATTTGACTATGATACACCTTGTTGATGTTTGGTTTTTCTTGAATCTAATGGGAGTTCTCTGCTTCTTGAATTTTGATGTCTGTGTCCTTCCCCAGATTAGGCAAGTTCTCCACTATAATTTGCTCATAGAAACCTTCTGCCCCTTTTTCTCTCTCTTCATCTTCTGGGATTCCTCTGATTCAGATGTTATTCCTTTTTAATAGGTCTCTGAGTTCTCTAAGTCTTGTATCATGCTCTCTGTCTTTGTTTCCTTCTCCTTTTTTTTCTCTGCTTCATTATTCTCCATAATTTTGTCCTCTCTATCGCCAGTTGGCTGTTCTGCTTCATCCATCCTTGCTGCCATGGCAGCCATTTGAGGTTACATCTCAGTTATAGCATTTTAAGTTCCTTCCTGACTAGATTTTATTTTTTTACCTCTGCATAAAGGACTTCTATGCTTTTTTCAACCCCAGCTAGTATTCTTATTATTTTAGTTATAAATTCTTGTTCAGACATCTTGCTTATATCTTACTGAATATTCATTAATGCCCTGGCTTCCATTTCTTCCTGTTCTTTCTTTTGGGGTGAATTCTTTCATTTTATCATTTTGGAGGAAGAAAAAAATAATAATAACATTAAAAAATTAAAATTAAAAAATTAAAAACAAAACAAAAAATCTAATAAGGGAATCTAGATCCTGGGTGTGTTTTGGTCTGCCTCTTGAAAGAAGCTTGATAGAATAGAGAAAAAAAGGGAAAGAAAAGAAAGAAAAAAACAAAAAAAGTAAAAAAATTAAAAATTGAAAGTCTATAAACTAAAATAGAATAAAATAAAGAAAATGAAATGGAATAAACAATTTTAGAAAATAAAAAAGTAAAAAAAATCAGAAATTTTTTAAGAAATTAAGTAAAAATAATTTTTTCTCTTTCTGTATCCTTGAAAAAGAAAAGAAAGAAATAAAAAATCAACAAAAACAATTTAAATAAAAACAGAAGCAAAAAAAAAAAAACCTAATAAATGAAACAGCAAACGATGAATCCCTAACGAAGTTACATACAGTTTCCCTTAGAACTCAAACTATGAATTTTTTATAGTCCATACACTGAGCAAATGGAGTGTCTTGTGTTGGTCTTCTAGGGTATGTGCTTAGAGGGTGCAGTTGGGCAGGGCTTAATATACTGGCTCCATCTGCATTAAATGGCACTGATTAGCTTCCTGGGTGGATCAGTGTGTGTGCTTATGCTTGTGCCAGAGAAGTGGAGATGGCTTCACAAAGCTCCCTAGTCTCTGGCACAGGAACTTCGAGTTCTCATTGACCTGCAATCAAGCATCCTTTCTTTGTCTCAGTCCTCCATCCACTCCCCACCTCCACCCTGTCCATGTCCAAGCTGTTCACCTGAAAGATGGTGCCTCCCTCTCAGAGTTTTATCTCACATCTCTCAGGGATTATGTTTCAAAGCCCCACACCAGAGATCACTGTGGTTTAGACGCATCCCAATTCTCTGGGAGAGGGTCTGGCTGAGCAATGACTGGTGCCAGCTTGCCCTAGGAAATGTTCATGTGATTGTGCAGTGGCAGAGGTTCAGAGATTATGGAAAATCACAAAACACATTCAGCACCAGGTTTCACTGCACTGTTGTGTCTTTGTCCCAATACCAGCAAAAATGGCTGCTCTCCAAGGTTCACTGGGCCCCTTGCCTGTGGGGAGGCCTCTACCAAATGCTCTCCAAACAGGGGAACTGCTGGAAGCAAGAGATTCTAAAGTAGGTTCCACGCCCAGTGCCAGAGTCCAGCTTTGGCAAGTCCAGGGGTCCCTGAAGGATGGACAGCGTTGACCAAAGGAATGAGAGAGCCACAAAATCCAGTCTGATCACCAAGCAGGCATCTCTGGCAACTCGGCTCTGCTGGTCTCAGTATCTTTATTTTTAGGCAGTGAGTTACACTACATCAAAAAGTATTATTTTTTTCTTAGAAAATAGTTGTAGAAAGGAGATAGTGTATATTATGTCAATTTCCCAGACCTTGAAGGAGAGTCTTATCTTAGCTGTTTTTTGATTCTATTCCTGAGCTAATGAACATACACTGTTTTTGCCAGGAAGAAAGCAAGGTTGTTGGTGTAACCTTGAGCAAGCAGGTGCGCAAACATTGCTGCCTTAAGACCTATGTTAATTGTTAATGGGGGAAGGGTAACTTACTTGGTAGAGACATAATTTCTTTTTTTTTTTTTAGAGACATAATTTCTAATGCTTGCCTAAGTTCCTTTGCTTATGAGTGAGTGAATTTACACAATAGGGGCCTAACGCACCTACATAAATTACACTAAGTTTTAACCAACCCATAACTGCTATTCTGTATGATCAGTTCGTGTAACCTATCCCCAAGAGGCAACTTTGAGGTTACTTCTAGCCAGGTTACTCTTATTCAGATGTTATCCATCAAAGCATCATGCTCCAGGTCCCTTTTTTATTTAAATACCATAAAACAAAAGGGCATTACATCCCCTGAAGCCAATGAGAGCAGCTCAAGAAAAACAGGCCTGAAAGGTCATTATTAGAAGGAGATGATATTGGGGCACCATTTGGTCAACAGGAGACTTTGCAACATCTGCCTCTTCTACACAGGGAGGCATCTCAACCTGAGGGTTCATCTCATAACTGTGAGATCATGACCTGACCTGATATCAGGAGTCCTAAGCGTAACCACTTAACTAATTGAGCCACCCAGGCACCCCAAAAGTGAATATTTTTAGAGTATAAACAAGTGAATGGAGATACTTAGTCTGTTATAGTGGAGCTTAATAGAACTCACTTAACTGCCTTGGAGTCTAACCATTTGCTGGCATTATTAGCTCAAGGCTCCAAGTATACTAATCCATATAACTAATAATTGTGTGAAAAGTTCATTTTGAATTTGGCACACAGTGAGAGTGCAAGCATTCCCTTGTTGAATCCAACCGAACCGATAATCCGCTGGTACACATAAGTAGTCATTCTGGTTGTTGAGTTGTTGACAGTTAGCATCATTTCAGATTGATGTGTTCATATACCTACACTATTCATGCAGTCTAACATTCTCCTTAAAAAATTTTTCCATGGGTGCCTGGGTGGCTCAGTCAGTTAAGCAGATGACTCTTGATCTCAGCTCAGGTCTTGATCTCAGGGTCATGAGTTCAAGCTTCACATTGGGCTCCATAATGGGCATGAAGCCTACTTGGAAAAAAGAAAAAAAAGAGAGAGAGAGAGAAAGAAAGAAAAGGAAAAAAAAGTCTTTCAATTGACATGTGTTTCAAGGTTATTACTACTGGTTTTTGTGCTATCTTGAAGAATATGGTGCATACCATACAACCCTGAGTATTTGATTCATTTTTGTACTCATCGGTTTATCAAACTTTTAGTGAGAAACTATTACACTGGACTAGAAACTTAAAGACTAGTGAAGAGAGAGACATAAGTGAATTTGTTAAATGCAAATATATATGATAAAATATATACTGTGCTCTTTTAGCATATTATGTTTTGTTTTGTTTGGTACTAATGTAACTACAAACTTTGAATGAATTATTGCATTTTCAAAGTTACATAATTCCTTTGCAGTTAATGATTTCCATAAGTTTTCTGCCTATTTCATGTAGTATCTCTTCCTTTTATTTGTATTGTATTTACTATTCATTATTTTAAACAGGTTCACACACAGGTTCAACATTTAAATAATTTATTGTATCTACTCAATAATTCTTTTCTAGAGAAAACAAAAATAATAATCTATTTTATCTCAATGCATTATTGTTAATTGCTTGTTCTGAAGTTGATTTGCTTCATTCCCTTTATTTATTGATTGTCTCAAGATCTTTTTATAGTTTATTACTATTCATCTGGTATCACACTGACCCGAAAACCTGAGGATCATCAGCAACTTAAAAATTTCATCTGTGCTATTCTTTTTCAGTGTCGTGAGTATAGAGCTTTTTGTGTGAATATGCATGTTTGTATTCAATTGTGTAATCTTCCCTAAGGGGAATAAAACACCATTTTATGTTGAGGCAGTTTCTTTAGTTTCTTATGTATGAGAAGATCTTTTGCTTTATTATTATTATTATCATTATTATTAATCTCTAGCCAGTCTTCTGTTCATAATAATCCCCTCTCCATTCCCCACCTCATCCATCTCAATCTGGTGATCTAATTGTTACTAAACTAACTAACCTCGCTGTAGAAGATTTCTCCATGTATCCAGGCCTCCTGAGTCTAGTAGATTAGTTACTTGTATTTCCCGCTCCAGAAGCTAAGTTTTCTTTCACAGAGGTGCATATCGTTACTGCAACATATAGATGGCTTATGTAAAACAATCTCTCTACGTCGTTTAAAATACACAAATTCAGTGGACAGCTAATACATAAAGGCCTAATATACATAAGGAATTTTGGAGGCTGCTGCTGAATCACAAAAAGAGGCACCAACAAATTGTTATTGGGTTTTGGAAGATAAAAAACCATAATTTTTCCCCTGCTGAAAACAGATAGGAAAAATTAAATTAGAAAGCACTGTTAACAATGGGTTTTGAAGGTTGACTATTTGGCATGCAGAGTGCCTCAAATACCAGATAAAAGAGAATACCACAAACAGAGACTGAGGAAGACATACAGAGTAGGGCTCTCAGGTATGAGGAAAATTCATTTTGGCTGGAGTCCAGAGTAAGACCAAATTTTCCATTGAAAACCAACTAGAAGGTTATTTTGGGGCATATTGTAGAAAACCTTTTATGCAAGGCTGGCAAGATTTTAATTTTTTATCTGGTCAGTTGGAAGCCAGTTCAACTTTTGAATAACATTAGTAAACATTATGCAATGATATGTATTTTTGTAAGTTTATATTAAAATATGTTTTCATAAAATGAGATAAAATATCAAGTGTTTACTACATAATTACATGTATGAAGTCAAATCTAAATAAACATGAAGCAGTATTCTGAGATAAAACAAATATTAGAGACAATGAATATGTATGCACATGGCCAAGAATTAATAGTAAAAGAAAAAAATGTATTGTCATAAAATATTATGCCAAAAAACAGGAAAACAGCAGCTGTTTGACCATTTTATACAATGTGGTGAGGAACCACAGAGCATAGGGGAGAAACAGACAATTCCGAATATGTAAGAGATAAAAAGATAGAAAGATAGATGTCGGCGATTTCATGAAATTGATTTTGATATGTTAAACAATAGTGACCGTGGTTAGGTTTTTGAAGGTTTAAGAGGAGACTGAACTTCATTTCTAATTTTGACTTGCTCATTGGGTGAATTCAACTAGTTCTGACTTAGAAAGAAGACTGCAGGTTGAAAACCTTCCAAGCTGTCTGTGGCTTCCTGGCTCTGGATTCACTCAGAAATAATAATACGGACTATTCCATTGTGAGAGAAAATGAAAGGAGATAGAGAGATGGTACCAAGATAATAAGAGCTTCTTCATTATTCACTGAAGTTTGTAGTAATTATGCTTGAAGAGAGATGCTTTTATATTACGAACTCACCTTTCTTGGCAAAGCCCCATTCTTTTCTTGGATCCAAGGCACTTGAGACTAACAGAGATGAATGTGCTCCCGTTTTGAAACTTCACTGACATGCAGTCTGCTTAGAAATTTCATAGTCTGACGAATCTCACTTCTTACAATCTGATTTACTTTACCATAGATCATTTTATTTTATCTCCATTTGGCAGAAAAAAATTTTTACTTGTTCATTCCTTAATTGGGCATACGGCCCAAATAAGTTTTATGAAAAAATAATAGACAGGATCTTCAGAGTTTTTAATTAGGTCAAGTCAATTTTCTCTACTTCTTAAGCCAAGGGCGTCATTATTAGAAAGTGCCTAATGTGATACAGGATTTCAAAAGCAGCACAATCGATGGCTTTTCCATTGTCAGGGAATAATAGGGCTGAAGCTTAATTACATTTCAAAAATGAACAGCCAAAAAAAAATCTCAAAGTACAGTAGCCTTTTATCTCAGGTTTTCTGAGGTCAAAATTTATAAAAGTAGAGATAAAAATCAGTCGATTTTCTCTGAATGTTTAGTGTATACTGTAGACTCATCAGTCCTTTGCAGTGAAGAGCTATGATGTTGTGATAGCTCAATGCTGGGAAATCATTATGACTTCAAATAGGTAGATGTTATTTGATTTTAAATAACATGTTTTTGTCCCTTTTATAATCATAGATTCATTCACCTAAAATGCTTTAACCATAGTGATTTCAGCATTGCACTTTGTTACATTCCTTTTAATGCAGAAAATTTGAAACAATGTACTATAAAATCTTCTAGTGCACTAAACTGGATTCTACTACCTTTAAAAAAAAAAAAAAAGGTTACACTTGTCCAAAATTTAATCCATTTAAGATAATTTCCTAAATTAATGTAATTGAAAGCTATAGTGATAAGCTGCTATCTTTTAATATTTGTAGTATTACTACTAGTAAAATCATATATAGAAATCCTCTAATTATTTAAATGCACTTTCATCAAAATAGCTTGTGTGCTGTATGTATTAGAGATTTTAAAAGCAGTGTAGTTACTCATACTGTATAGATAAGGAAATTGAAGGGAACAATATTAAATGCCTTGCCCAAGTTTATACAACAGGATTAGTAAGCCTGTATCTTTGTGTTTGTGTGTGTGTATGTGCGTGTGTATGTGTGTTTAACGGTAGAGGAAGCCTGCCTTTAGACTTGGACTCTGTCCTGTAATATTGCCTGTGAACATTTTAATCCAAACAGAAATCAATGACACTTTGAGGGAAATGAGAAAACAAATGGAGAGTTTGTCTGTGATCTGAAGGGAGAGTCCTGGTTAGAATTTTCCATAAAGAACAAAGACATCTTTAGTGTCAAAGACACTGTCTCCCAAGTGGCACCAGAGCCGGAGCTGATTCTTCCAAACAGCGGTGTTTTTCAAGGTGTACAGAAAAACCAGGAGTTTTCGTGTCTACTTTATTGCAAAGATTTAACTTTAAATCCTTTATTAAAAGAACAAATATGTGCTTGAGTGAGCATCAAACTTACCTCACTTTGCCACCCCAACCTGCTTGTACTTTCCCCATTGCTTCCTTCTGACCCTTGTCAGTTTCTCTAGCGTCTCTAGATAAACAGGCAGCAGGTACCCTCTTCCTTTCATTACTAGATCAAAAGTACCATCTCAAAGGTAGATTATACTTGTCCAAAGGAAAGCTGTTACAATTAAAATAATTTTCCTGGGGAGCCTGGTTGGCTAAGTGGTTAACCCTCAGACTCTTGATTTCAGCTCAAGTCATAATCTCACGGTTCATGAGATCAAGCCCCATGTTGATCTCTACTGGCACTGCAGAGCCTGCTTGGGATTCTCTCTCTCCCTGTCTCCTCTCTCTCTGCTCCTTCCCCATTTATGTACACTCTCCCTCTCAAAAAAAATAAAAATAAAAAAAAATTATATTTAAAAAATAATAATTTTCCTAAAGATTTAGATAAAATATCATAAAATAAACTATAAATAGTCAATTTCAGTAAAAGTTAATGATTCAAGTTAAGAAAAATGGGCATATATACACATTAAGCATATATATGTATATACATATATATATATGTATTTATATATATATATAAGAATCCAAAATAAGTTTAAATATTTAAAATTGCTTATTTATTTTTACTTCTTATTTTATTTTATTTATTTATTTTGAGAGAGAGAGAGCATGAGCAGGGGAGGGGCAGCGGGAGGGAGAGAGGGAGAGAATCCAAAGCAGGCTCTGCACTGTCAACAGAAAGCTCAGTGTGGGCCTGGAACTCACAGACCATGAGATCATGACCTGAGCTGAAACCAAGGGTTGGATGCTTAATTGACTAAGCCACCCAGGTGCTCCTATTTATTTTTTAAACATGTTTTAAAAAAATTGTCCTGCATATACAATTATTTGAAAATCAAGTACACAAAATTCAGAGAAATAAGCAAAAACATCTTCATAAAAATTGTCATCCTTATCATTTGTTTATGAAAAAGACTCCTTGAAACAAGAATCATAAAATGCAATAATTAAAAACTTGAGTCGGGGCACCTGGGTGGTTCAGTCGGTTAAGCGACTGACTTCAGCTCAGGTCATGATCTCACGGTCTGTGAGTTCGAGCCCCGCATCGGGCTCTGTGCTGATGGCTCAGAGCCTGGAGCCTGCTTCGGATTCTGCGTCTCCCTCTCTCTGCCCTTCCCCTACTCATATTCTGTTTCTATGTCTCTCAAAAGTAAATAAACATTAAAAAAATTAAAAAAAAACAAAAACAAAAAAAAACTTGAGTCTTGGGTGCCTGGGTGGCTCAGTCAGGTGTCTGACTTTGGGTCAGATCATGATCTCATGGCCCGTGAGTACGAGCTCCATGTCAGGCTCTGTGCTAACTGCTGAGAGACTGGAGCCTGCTTCAGAGTCTGCATCTCCTTCTTTTTCTGTCTTCCCCCCACTTGCAGTCTCTCTCTCTCTCTCTCTCTCTCTCTCAAATGTAAATGAACATTAATTTTTTTTTTTAATTTGAGTCTTACTTTGCCCTTTAAAGTGTTAAATGTATCCTTCATCTTAAATGGTAACATGTGTGAGCCTCTTGATTCTTTTCCTCACTCTAAGATAGTACAAATTTATGTGGTCACTTTAAGAGGTAAGATTGTCCCAGTTCGAGCAAAATGCCTAGCATCGTGTAATAATCAAAAGTTGAAACTAATTTAATATTAAACTATCTTGTTCTTCCCAGATGAGTCTGAATATTTACTAAAATCTCCCTTGTAGAGTCTTCTTGATCAGAATCACTTTGCTCTTAAACGACCCCAGGACCAAAGTCCTTCCGTGAGTTCCATGTCTTGTCCCACAAGTCCTACAGACTTGTCACATCAGCAGCAAAGTGTGCAGCCATCTTCTAAGTGAGCCTCTCCTTTTATGCTGCCCTGAGGTTTTTTGCCAGTGTATCCTCCCTTAGTTTCCTTAAAGGTGTTCACAGGTTACAAAACTATGTCCACTAACGGCAGCAGACATATAACAAGTTTCCATAAACACCCACTAAGCTAACTTCCTTCTCCCCTCCAAAGCAATTCACAAGACTTTCCAAACAATTTTTCCTCAAAACTTAGAAGCTTTCCAGTCTCTCAAAAATCCCATCCTTATGTTCTCTCCCCGTTAATGAGTTCCTCAATAGGTTTATGACCACTTTGCCTGAAATTGCTCATAGTGGACTATGTAATGTAGGAGCATGTATTGTCCCCATGCCTCAACTGAAATTGGGTTGGCAGAATTCCAAATTCAGTTGTTGTGTGCATGCATACAGCTAGAATTACAGGAAAATTTTATTTAAAATACAGTGCGCATCTATTGACATTTAAATAAAACATATTAACGTTCCTCATTTAAATGTTAAAAAGGAAGAAATGTTACACTTATAGATCGATCTTTTATATTTCCTATATTTTCAAGAAATTCTAGTTTTTAGTTATTGCTTTTGTGAAATTTCTTCAAATTTTACTTTTTTTCACCTTCAGAAAGCATGCTTCATTATTTTTTCAACTTTGTCTTTTTAACTGTGAAAATTTTCAAACATAGAAAATCTAAATGTATGTGTTTGCATGCACGTGTGTGTCCTCTAGAGTCAAACATTGTTATTGTTTTATCTGTAATTGTTTATTCTCTTTGTAATTTTTTTCCCCCTGAACTATTTGAAAGTGTGTTGCAGGTCTGTACTAGATCCAGGTTTGGGAACATTCCAGAACTTCTCATTCTCTCTTCTCAGGACTCAACTTTTGTTTTGTTTCCTGATCAAAACAACCTTGGCAAAGGCTCATGCCGTTCCCACCATTGTAAAGTTGTGGGCACTGATTCTACCACAGACCTAAGTGCCTCATGCCTCAGTGCATGAGACCACTGTGCCTGCGCCCTGGCTGTGTTGGCCACAAAGATTTTGGCCTCACCCTATCCTGCCTGGTAGTCAGGCGATACAACTTGAATATGATTCAGAGTTAAGATTCATGGAATTGACTTTGATAAAGAGATACAGGAACAAGGAGGAAGAAGCAACCAATAAATTTATTTTCTTCTCCGTCTTCTCCCCTCGCAGACTACTTCAAAATGCAGTAGATTTGTACAGTCCTCTGGAGGTAGCCTATGGAGCCAAACAATCAAGTTGTGAAACTGGCCAGTTCAAGTATAGAGCTCCTTGTAATCGCTGTCCCTCTTTCCTTGCCTCACTGCCCATTGCTCTCATGCCTGTTTCTCTGAAATCACTCCTCCCCATTAGTTGTTAGCACATACACTTTTTTCTCAGGCTCTGTTCTCTAGGAAATTGGTGTAATTGGTGCCAGGAGTGGCACTAGAAAGCAGACAGAACTTTGGGGCTGGCTTTTGGGGTTGGATTGTTTTCCATTCTGAAGGAAATAGAAACCTTATTGCTGTTGGTGAAGGGATGGTAGCAATCCCTGATATTTGGTGATGTCATGATGGCATAGATGTCAAAAGCATGGAGTGGGGGCACCTGAGTGGCTCAGTCAGTTAAGTACCTGACTTCGGCTCAGGTAATGATCTCACAGCCTATGAGTTCGAGCCCCACATGGGGCTCTGTGCTGATGGCTCAGAGCCTGGAGTCAGCTTCGGATTCTGTGTCTCCCTCTCTCTCTGCCCTTCCCCTGCTCATGCTCTGTCTGTCTCTCTCCCTCTCTCAAAAACAAATAAAACATTATAAAATTAAAAAAAATATATGTAGTGGAAGATCAGTGGCCGCTTCGAGTGAGTGACCAGTCTGATGTAATGATAATGGTGTAGTTTGTGGCAGTGAAAGTCTGGAAAAGACAAACAGGTGAATGACAACAGATTGTCAGCTTAAAGGCAGATAGTGCAAGTCAGAGGGCCTCGATGGCAGCAGTAAGGGAGACTCCCATCTTCCTGTAGTCTCAGACTGTACTCTTGGCACACTGCTAGGCGCTAACAGAAACTGAGCAACCGAACTGAGGCATCAAGTAGCTTTGGGCAAGAGCACCCACTGATGAGCTGATCGATATCAAATCAGTTGAGTCACATGTTGTTTTGCAGTAGAGGAGGCAAACTCTGTTGAAAAATAAGAATGATAAATGAGGAATCACATTCAAGTCTTTCCAGATGGCATAAAAAATGAGATGAGTCAGTGTTCTGGATTCCCCTGTCCCCTACTTCTCTTGCTCCCTGAACACACAATGACCCCTGGGACATTCTCAATGCTCAACCTCAGAGGAGGAAACGGGTTAGGCCTGGCTTACAAATGAATAGAAGCGATAATATCGGTACCACTCAGAGATAGACCGTGGCTCCATCACAGCTCCACTGTGAGGGCAACAGTGAGAGAAAACTGTTCAGGGGGCAGAGCTGGGAGTGGTACACTTGATTGGCATTTATGAGGGAGAGAGAGGTGGCCCAAGGTAGAAATAAGGGCTGACTCCTCAGCTATGATAAATGATTGGGAAACTGGTGAAGAGACTGGGAAAAAAACACCAGAAGGTCAGGAAATGCCCTTCGGTAGGTGTATGGATGTGGATGGACTTGAAATAGGAAATATGTGTACAGAAATTTTTGTCTAACTTCACTGACCACCAGAGAACATTTACTCAAGGAGGAAATTGCAACTAGGTGGACAGGATGGCCCGTCCTATGGATGTCAAACATCCTTCCCACTCAAGGAAAAGAAAGGCACTGGCAGCAATAGAGGCCTCTTTTACCAAGCTGAGATATTGCTTCCGCTGATAAGTATCTAAATTTCTAGCATCAGAAGCTGATTTTATATATTTAATGATTTCTCATCAAAACCAGCTGATCCTCTTGGGACATGACAGTTACTATGAACCTCTTCTACTCTCAAGGGAGCAGCAATGCACCCTTATTAAAGTCAACATTATACTCCAAATTCGGCCTTGCCTTCTCTGACTTTGAAACCTTGAGCATAACCACCATTCAAGGGCTTACAGAATGACAGACATATCCGTGTTGTATTGCTTCAGATCGAAGGACTTGTTCATGGCAAAAGAGAGATAACAATTGGCCTAAGATCATGGAATTTGTTGATTTTACCATTTTACCCCCAAACCCAGAAACTGCTTGTCTGAAAAAGTGATGAAAAGCCTGTTGGTGATGAAGCTAAGGTACCAGTTTCTGGCAATACCTTTCCCATGTGGGGTATAGTCTTACAGGTTATGCTATATGCTCTTGATCAGTAAGAAATGCATAGTGACAGGTCCTTAAGAACAGGAAATACAAATCAAAACCACACTGAGATACCACCTCACACCAGTCAGAGTGGCTAAAATGAACAAATCAGGAAACTATAGATGCTGGCGAGGATGTGGAGAAGTAGGCACCCTCCTACACTGTTGGTGGGAATGCAAACTGGTGCAGCCACTCTGGAAAACGGTGTGGAGTTTCCTCAAAAAAATGAAAATAGAGCTACCCTATGATCCAGCAATTGCCCTGCTAGGAATCTACCCAAGAGACACAGGAATGCTGATGCATAGGAGCACGTGTACCCCAATGTTCATAGCAGCACTTTCGACAATAGCCAAATCATGGAAAGAGACCAAGTGCCCATCAACTGACGAATGGATAAAGAAGTTATGGTACTTATATACAATGGACTGCTACGTGGCAATGAGAAAAAATGAAATCTGGCCATGTGTAACAACATGGATGGAACTGGAGTGTATTATGTTAAGTGAAATAAGTCAGTCAGAAAAAGACAGATACCATATGTTTCCACGAATAGGTGGACTTTGTGAGACTAAGCAAAAACCAGGGGGAGGGGAAGAGGGGAAAGGAAAAAAAGACACAGAGAGGGAGGGAGATAAAACATAAGAGACTCTCAAAGACTAAGAAAAAAACTGAGGGTAAGGGGGATGAGGGAGGGGGGAGAGGGGGTGATGGGCATTAAAAAGGGCACATGTTGGGATGAACACTGGGTGTTATATGTAAACCAATTTGAAAATAAACTATTATAAAATTTAAAAAAAAAAGAACAAGAGTACACTAGTTTAAGAATCAAGAAGTAAAAATCGGACTGTTCCTTTTTACCATCACTCCCTTCATTTGGTGCTTTTGCTCCTTGAAAAATAAACTCTGCTTAGTTAGAAGTTCTGGTTCACAGGTGAAGAAGTGTGCTTTTGCCAAGAGACACAGTGAGAATTCCACTAATTGGAAACTTTCACCACTAACTAACCGCATATGAATTTTCATCCTATGGAATTATCAGACAATGACAAGAGTACAAATACTGCCTAGGAAAATCAACCTTGAGGGGTGCCTGGGCGGCTCAGTCAGTTAAGCATCTGACTCTTGATCTTGGCTTAGGTGATGATCTCGTGGTTTGTGCGTTTGAGCCCTTCCTCAGGCTCTGCACTGGCAGCGCAGAGCCTGCTTAGGATTCTGTCTCCTCTCTGCCCCTCCCCCACTCACTCTTTCTCTCTGTCCATCTCTCTCTCTAAATAAACTTAAAAGAAAAGGAAAATCAACCTTGCTTAGCTTGAAAAGCTTGTTGTCACTGACAAATCCATCAGTAAGTAGGGAAGACCCAATGGATTTACTTGGAAATATGGTCAAGGATAGATCTAATGGGAAATCCCAAAAACTGTGGATCAACTGAGATGAGGCAATTAAAGGCTTAGAATACTTGAAGGAGAAACTCTGGAACACCTTACAGGTAAACGACTCAGAATGTCTAAATTTCTGATCAAGTATGATGAAAATCTAGAATGGGAGATGGAGACGAAAATTTAAAAAAATAACAATTTCCAGAACCATCTGCAACATGAGAACAATAACTTGGTTTGCTAACATTTCTATCCAGTCTAGTTTTCAGAGATTCCTCTGCAACAAAGTGAGTTCCTCACTTTGAAAGTATGGAGATGCATCTCAGTTTTCAGAGAAGTGAGAAGGCTTTGATCTCACATGAGATATGGATGTTGTAAAATGATGTCAGGGGCCAGTGAACCATACAATGCCCAAACTTTGTAGCACTCCAGATCTGCCTGAGTTCTCCCACTACCCCCACCTCCAGCCTGGCTGCCCGCCGTGCTTCCTGGCCAGAGTAGAGCTTACACATTTCAGAACTAACGAAATGATATTAGAGTACTGGTCTATATTGCTGACATTAATTCTATCATAGACTAAAAAATCACATTTTAACCTACTGACAGGCCGTGACTGGACTGTACCTACGGATAACGTTGCTTTACCAGAGGCTTTCTGGTGGAGCTGAGACTTGACTTGATAGTTCAAGAGAGTCAACTTTACGTTGGGTGGATGCTGAGCACTAAGCCGTAAGAGATGGGAAGAACTGATGGTAAGTAGTTTGCGTCTCAGGGCTACAGGTACTGTAGCTTCATACAGTCTTTCTAAGGGATGCCCTGTAAGATCAACCAGCTTTAGTTTTCTGCAAAGCTGTGTCTCAAATATTTAATACACTCTCTTGAATTTTATTGTCCTCCTTGCCTCGCTTTCATTTCTTCTCATGCTTTCTATCCTGCCCTCAATAAAACATTACCCCATCTACATTTGTCACAGCCCCTAAGTAGGTTTTCTAGAGAACATGAGATAAATTAAGACATCATGAATTTTCAGCAGCCACCTCTAAAAGGATTCTAAAAAATAAAGGTATTCTTATGTATAACCACAATACCATTATCACAGCAAAGGAGATTAATAAGTCTATAAGTGCGTATCTCCTAGAATATCTTTCCCAGCTATTCATTTTTAATATCAGTATACAACCAGTATTCACACACTGCATTTATTTATTGCCTATTTTAGTTTCTTTTAATCTAAAACACTGCTTACCTTTTTATGGCATTGATTTTTTAAGTACTCCGGCTAGTATTTTTGAATCCTTCCTCGTGGTGACATTTGCTTTGTGCCTCTCTCTTTTTGTGAATAAGGCATGCTGAGTATACACCAGGCTTTGAAAAGACCGGAATATGCAGAACTTCATTCTGCAACAACTGTACCCACACTAGCTTGGCTGACTCCCCATGAACCATTCAGTAAATTTGTTTAGAGAGGAACTCTTTCATTTTCGCTTCTTGTTATTAGGCTCGCTTTTAGATATTTGACAGTTCTTTATCACGTCATTATTTCTCTGATATCCTGTCACATTTGTCACTCCTGCCTTTTATAAAGGTCTTCAAACTTGGAGCATTTCCTAGTCTTTGGGGAAAACCTACTATCTTTTTCACAGTACTAAATTCGGGCTGTGTTCAAGAGAGTAGCTTTTTAAATCATGCTGTATTTATTGGTTAATATACTTTTTTCTTTTTTTCACATTGCATACTTTAATTGAAAACTTTTTTTGTGTTGATAGAGAAACTTATATCCTTTCTATTGTTGTGGGTTAATGCTTTAGTTGCAATTAATTTACTGCCATCTAATGAGCTTTCAAAAAGGAAAGGTTAAAAATATCATTTATAAAAATGTGACCTGAAAGTTGTACTTACCACATCTGCTTGCATCATTTGGCACAAACTTAATCAATGGCCATGCATAGCTACAATGGAGCCTGAGAAGGGCATTCTCCAGCTGGGTAACACTGTGCAAGGAAAGCCAGATTGTTCTTTTGTAAGAAGGAAGAATGAATCATGGAATGATTAGCACTCTTAATAACACAGTTTCTCCTAAATTTCCGAGAACTTTTGGGCATATTTAAGGATCTGAAAAGGGGTTACATTTGTTACTGCCTCTAATTTGTGGATTCCAGTTTCCCTCTTTATTATATTCTTTCTAATTATCCAAATCGTATCATCTCTTTTTCCTGACTTCATATTGAATATTTTGAAGTTTTCTTTAATGTCAGTCCTGTAAACAGAACGTGTGTGTTCCTCAAAAGTTCATACACTAAATCCTAATGTCCAATATGATAGTATAAGAATATGGGGCCTTTGGGATGTGATTAGGTCATGAAGGTGCAACCCTCATGAATGGAATTATTGCTTTTATAAAAGAGACTCCAGTGAGCTCCCTTGTCCTTTCCACCATGTAAGGACACTGTGAGAAGACGTTTGGCTGTGAACCAGACACCCATATTAGACACCAGTCTGCTGCCATGTTCATATTAAACTTCCATCTTCCAGAACTGTGAGAAATAAATTTCTGTTGTGTACAAGACACCCAATCATTGTTATTCTATTATAGAAACCCTACTGGACTAAGACTGTCAGTAACTAGATTTTCAGAAATAGAAACTCTGTAATTTAGTTTAACATATTTTTGATTCTCTAATTTGTTCCTCTTGGATTTCATTATTTTTTTACTAATCCAAGTAACCCTTTTATCTCATTTTTTTTGTTTTTTCTTTTATCAACTTACTTTGACTTCTAACTTTAGTGAACTTCTTTTTTATTGTTTCTCATTAGTGTTTCATCTGTGGAAATTTACGTTTTTCTTTTTTTTTCTCCATAGTGTACAGTAAAACCTTGGTTTGCATGCATAATTCGTTCTGGAAACATGCTTGTAATCCAACACACTTATATATGAAAGCAAATTTCCCCAAGAGTAATAATGGAAACTCAGATGATTCATTCCATAGCCAAAAATAGTCGTTAAAAAGTTATAATACTATAATGTAATACAAAATAATAACAAAAATCTAAAGTATAAAGAAAAGTAAACAAATTAACCTGCACTTACCTTTCAAAATCTTCGTGGCTGGTATGAGAGAAACAAGAGAGAGGAGGGTATTGTGTAGGATCACTTTCACTATCAGGAACAGAATCATTGCTATCTGTTTGCTCAATGGAATCTTTTTCTGCATGGGGGCCGTTGTATATGCTCTCACAGATGTTGACTAAAGTACTGTATTAATAAACTTGTCGTATACCGTGTTTAATGTAACTGGAAATAAGGCAGCAGTTCCTCATTGGAACTGGAAGGCAGGTAGCATGACCTAGAATTAAGAAAAGCATTCCTAGGCTTACTCTTGTACAGAAAAGCAAAAGACTGTCAGCAGGTGCCTTCAAGTGACAAAAAATACACTAGTGCCAGTCGTGGACACCTTGCAGCATTCTGAAAAATCACTGATTTCTGCCAAACACTGCGGCCTGAGACCAAGCAGCTAAGCACGGGAGACAGTCACCCACAATCCCACAGTGAGAGAGAGAGAGAGAGAGAAGAATCATGTGACATTCGGCATTATTTACTACTCATATTGCAAGATATTGCTCGTTTATCAAGTTAAAATTTATTAGAAATGTTTCTTGTCCTGCGGAACACTTGCAGAACAAGCTTGCAATCCTAAGTTTTACTGTACTTTCTTCTGCACTTGGTCTGTCTTCTAATTTTTAAAACAGAAATTACTTAATTTTAAAATTTAATTTTCCCTTTAAAAATATTAACTCTCATGTTTAAATTATGCCACATATTTTCTTTTCAATATTTTCAAAATTAATATGGTAAACTTTGTTCAGATCTTAGATTAGTCTGATGTCATGTGTCTGTATCCCACGTGATATGCTTCCCAGTATAATTGACAAGTCCTTACTCTCTGAATAACAGTTTAGGTACTGGATGTTGTGTTATGTGTGTTATGGCACTGTGAAGAAACAAGACTAAAAAGAGGGGAAAAGATCGGCAGATGTTGTGTGCAGTATTTTCTTGCAGACATGAAAAATGCTGTAATGGGATGAATTATTCCCTTTCAAAATTTTTGTGTTGAAGTCCGAACCCAGTTGCTCAGAATGAGCAAGATGTGGAGGTAGGGTTTTAAAGAGGAAATTAGGTAAAAATGAAGTCACGGGTGATGTGCCCTAATCTAAAATGACCGTTGTCCTTATAAGAAGAGAAGATTATGACACAGGCATGCAGAGAGGAAAGAGTGCGTGAAGACAGGGAAGACGGCCGTCGATAAGCCAAGGAGAGAGGTCTTGGAAGAAACCAACCCTGAGACCCCTGAATTTCAGACTTTCAGCCTACAGAATTGTCAAGAAAACTTTCCATTGTTTAAGCCACCAGTCTGCAGCACTTTGTTTTGACAGTCCCAGCAAACAAATACAAATGCTGTCTGCATTCCCTTCTGAGGTTGTATATGTGAAATATCCTGTGCATTGTTCAGTCAACCACACTGGGTATATTATCTTCCTGTAAATATGTATAGTCTTCTGGTTTAGAAATTCACTCAGTTCACTCTGAAGAAATGAAAAGGTGATTTTTTTTCTTACCTCTGATAAAACGGTCACATCCTGTCATAGGAATATCTAATATGAACAATATTTCGAATATTTCTTGGCCTGCCATCGCTTCCATTCTGCCTGCTTATGATTAAATTCCAGAGTATTGGTTTTAATTTTCAGAATTTTGTGAATTACGTTCTGTCTGGTGCAGCTCTTCTCAGAATTGAATGTGTAGCCAGACTAGAATTCTCTATTTTCTCTAACATATATACTCTCTCTCTCTTTTTCTTCTTAAATTTCAAATTTCAGCCACATTTCATTACTTGATTGCTGCCTTTAAATCTTCCATCATTTAATTATTGTCTAGGTCTTCTCAAGTTGCTATAACAAAATACTATAGACTAGATAGCTTACAAACAACAAAAGCTTATTTCTCACAGCCTGGAGGCTAGGAAATCTAAGATTTAGGAGCCAAAGTAGTCATATTTCAGTGAGCATTTCCTTCCTGGTTCATAGCTGGCACCTTCTTGCTTTTGTACTCACATGAAAGGTCTAAGGAGCTCTGTGGAACTTCATTTTTTTTTTTTATTTTTATTTTTTAGAGAGAGGGAGCAAGCGCATGAATGAAGGAGGGGTGGAAGGACAGGGAGAGAGAGGGTGAGAGAGAGAATATCTTAAATGGCTGCACACTCAACGTGGAGCTGGATGTGGGGCTCAATCCCATGATCCTGGGATCATGACCTGAGCCAAAATCAAAAGTCAGACAACCGACTGAGTTACCCACGTGCCCCTAGAAATTCTTTTATGGAGACTAAGATCAACTCAGGAGGGCTCCACCCTTATGGCCTAAGGACTTCCCAAAAGCCCCGCCTCCTAATATCATCTTTAGGGATTAGAATTTCAACACATGAATTTGGGGAGAGGGGACACAAATATTCAAACCACAGCAATTATTATGCTTATGTTTCAAATGGTAGAAGAAGGAAGCATATTGCAAGGTTCAATCAGAAATAAGTTACACATCATGTTTAAGATATAACCTCATTGCATCAAAATCTTTACATAAAATTATTAGTTATATTTATATCAAATATTAGTTGACTTTAATCTTGCCTTCCTAGAAATTTGATACAAATGGGACATGATGGAGTAGCTACTGTCTCTTGAGTGAACTGATACTTATTTTTTTTTCTTTGCAGGTAATAGACATGTTCAAAAATTATTCTACTAACCTTAAATTACTCTTAAACTAATGGATTTAATATATATTTTTCTGTTGTCAGTACTGATGACGGTGTTTCTCCCCAGTGGAAGTCATTTTTTACAGTAGGGCTGACCCAGTATTTTTTTTTTTACTTTATCACTTTCCACTTCCATAGCTTATTCAATAAGTATTACAGGCACTACTTCGTAGTTTCAGACCAAAGCAGCTCCACCAAAATAGTTAAATTGTTAAATTACTTATTCTCAGTCATTGCCTCTGCAGGCTTCCTGCTCTCCAAGTGTTTGCAATTTCACCGAAATGACTAGAAAAAACAGCCATGTGATCACTGTGGAATTTATAAAAGGAGCTTAAAACACCTGCCACATGCTCATCTTAGCCATTAGCAGGCCATATCCTCGCTACATGTCTTGCCTCAGGTGGTCCTCAGATGTTGATAAAACATCCTCTGAAGGAGAATTCTTGAGTTGTGATGAAAGCCGGAAGTTTTGACCCTGTTCGTGTGACCAGGTAATTTTCTTTTTATTATTATTTAGAGGCGCAGTATTTGGAAGTATTTTGGTCAATAGAGCAAGTTTAGAGTATCTGCGAGAAATTGTTCACAATTTTTCACAGATTATGTAGGAAATAAAAGCATGTACTCATACTTTACTCAGTTCACATGATTTTATCCTGGTCCTCAAAGCATAGAAAAGCTATCAAAATTGCAAAACGATCACATTTTATTGGTAACTTTGAACGTGGCAAAATTTGAAATGGGAATATTGGTAGAAACAATGATAATGATTCTTGGCAGTAATTCTAATTGCTGAAATTTAAAATGGACAAGTATCTGAACAGTGAGAGATCTTCACTGTAAAAATTATAATAAAAATATTCCTTCTTCATTGTGAAATTTATGATAAAAATTTTCTTCATTAAGTAAATACAGTAATAGTAAATGAAATGGAAAATGGAAAAAAGGGAAATGTTTTTACTCTGTGGTTTATAAGTTTGCACAAAAAAATAACTTAATTGAGAACATATTTTCTAAATAAACTAGAAATTCTGATTAAAATATTTTACCATTAATGGGAAGCTACATGAACTTAAGGTAAACAGGAAAGATCAAAATATCCACTACATAGAAGTAAAATATAAAATTATCTTGTATCTTCAGCTTCACATATGTAATTGTGATTAGAAGTTAGAGAATAATTATCCGAACGAGGGTGCATGCGAATCGGCTTTCTTATTGTCAAAGAGACAAACTGAAACTCCTGGTTGTTCTACCTGATTTTGTTTTAATTACTTAGTTGTGTAGTTTGTGGCAAAACGCATTACTGTCTTGGTTACAGGTTACTAATCTTTAAAATGAAATTTTTACCACGTCTTTCAGTAAGCTTTATTTATTTCAATTCTGTCATGAATTTCATTTACTGTTCTCTTTGGTTTACTCGTCCCCTGTCTTTAGCTGCATCATTCATTTATTCTGTTCAGTTGAAGGTACTTAGATAATGCCTTTCCATGAGGAAGGATACCACCTGGGATAATGTAAAGAATTGGAGCATTTAAAACTCAGAGATGGAGTGGGGAAGAAAGTAGGAATACCTGAGCTTTGAGGAAGCTCTTAGGATGTGAATGCCTTTTAGTAGAGGCCATCCTAGGTAAACATTTTTATTCTATTGTAAAACAAAAGCCTTAAATTTTTAGTTCTTTTTATTGTTTATTTATTTTTGAGAAAGAGAGAGACAAAGTGTGAGTGGGGGAGGAGCAGAGAGAGGAAGACACAGAATCTGAGGCAAGCTCCAGGCTCTGAGCTGGCTTGAACCCATGAACTGCAAGATCATGACCTGAGTGGAAGTTGGACACTTAACCAACTGGGCTACCCAGGCACTCCAATAAAAAGCCTTTTAGGGGCACCTGGGTGGCTCAGTCAGTTAAGTTTCCGACTTCAGCTCAGGTCATGGTCTCACAGTTTGTGAGTTCCTCCTCTGTGTCGGGCTCTGGGCTGAGAACTCGGAGTCTGGAGCCTGCTTTGGATTTTCTGTGTCTCCCTCTCTCTCTGCTCCTACCCTGCTTGTGTTCTCTGTCTCTCAGAAATGAATACATATTTTTTTTTAAAAAGCCTTTTAAAACACCATTTTTGTGTTCCTGCTGAAAAATTGATACCTGTTCCTTATAAGTCATTAAGTGAAGAAAAATGGAATACATAGATACATTTTTTATGTTTACTCACAAAATAAGGGCAATTACCAGTTTTAGTCCTTTCTATGTGCCGAGAAATATATTGAATGTTTTCATATAAATAATGCAATTAAGAAAAGAACCTTTTCCTTTTTTTGCTGTTTTTCCAATTGATTACATAGAAAATATTGAAATAATAATTTTAAATTGTAATTGTGGTAAAATACACCATAAGATTTACCATCTTAATTATGATAACGGTACAGTTCAGCAGTGCAAAGTATAGTCACATTGCTGTGCAACCAATGTCCAGAACTCCTTTCATCTTGTAAAAGTGAAACCTTATGCCCATTAAACAGCTCTCTATTCCCATTTCCCCCCAGCCACTGACAATCAAAATTCATATTTTTGTGTCCGTACATGTGACAACTCTAGGTACCTACACCTAGATATCAAGGATAGCAAGACTAAGATATCAAGGCAAACCATACAGTATTTTTTGGTGGGGCAATGGGCTTATTTTCATTTACCATAATGTCTTCAAAGTTCATCCCTGTTGTAGCATGTGTCAGAAAGCCGATGGAAAATTTCCTTTCTTTTCAAATCTGAATAACATTCAGATAACAATAACAATAATAACAATAATAAATTATATGTATTTATCACATTTTGTTTATCTGTTAATTAAGTAACGGATACTTCAGTAGCTTCTACATTTTGGTGATAATACTGAATGTATTATTATTGGTAAATAATACTGCTATGAGTATGGGTGCACAAATATCTCTTCAAGACCCTGCTTTCAATTCTTTGGGTATCTCTCCAGATGTGGAATTCTGGGATCATATGATAATTCTCTTTTAAGTTTTGGAGAGAAGCACCATACTATTTTCCGTAATAGTTTACACCATTTGTACATTCCCACCAACGGTGCATGGAGTTCTAATTTTTCCACATCCTTATCAACCCTTGTGATTTTCTGGTTTTTGTTGTTGTTTGTTTCTGGTGTTCTGCGTAGTAATTATCTTAATGGGATGAGGTAGCATCTCATTGTGGTTTCAATTTGCATTCTCCTAAAGATTAGTGATGCTGAACAGCTTTCGGTGTGCTTGTTAGCCCTTTTTATTTTCTTTGCAGAAATATCTATTCAAGTCTTTTGTCCATGTTCAGTCAGGTTGTTTTCCTTTCCTTTCCTTGAATTGTAGGAGTTCTTATATAGTCTTTATAGTAATCTTATCTGATTTTTCGATTTGCAAATATTTTCTCCCATTCCATAGATGGCTTTTTCACTCTGTCGATTGTGTCCCTTATTTTCAGTTTTCATATAGCTTAATTTTACCTATATTTATTAAACCAAGTCATTTAGGTTGTTTCTTATTTGAGTTGTGCTAGGAATACTAGATTTAGTGTGTATGATTCTTGCTAGCCCTTTAAGAGCAAAGACTGATTCCATGAGAGGTTTTGTGTTATAAATATAGCAGCTAATTTAAACAATATATATCTAAAACATAAGCTCAAAGAAAGCTGGGGCCATTCTTAGTTACAAAAAATGAGTTTGCTGAATTAATTAATGAATAGAAGAACGGTAAGACTATACATAGGCAAAGACTACCTTGCCCGTTTATCTGGTTCACTCCTATGATATTTACCCTCCAAGTAAAAGCTTGTAAGCTAGATTTGATTTTCTCAGCTGTGCACCTGGTCAGCATGAAATCAGATCATTCAAACTTTCTTTTTTAGACTAAATCTATGTTTATACATTTACTCAGTGAATAATTTGACTATTAAGAAATTTTGCTACCTTTGATTAATCAAACCTTTACTTGCTAAAAAGTGGTTCACTAAATTCTAAATGTTATAGTATCTTTTAAAATATCTTATTCACTACATATTTAAATAAATTATAATTGCTTGAAGAACAGTGATACCTTGTCTTTGTCAGAGTGAATAGTCAACAGAGAGATCCTTGGGTTAAATGAAGACTAATATTCACATAAATGAAGTATAATTGGCAACAATTTTTCATCCTGCTAATTCCTTCCATAGCAATTTCAGACACTGAAATGTGACAACTTGGCTTTACAGTGTTCAAGTTTTCTTTTAATCTCTGTGACAATCGCTAGTCTGACTTGTAATGACATCCTATAGACCTTTTAGTATGAGCTGTAAATCATTTTGTGAAGCCCATTTACTCAAGTGACCTCCTTTCTGGAAGACTTTGATTTTGTTCTCTTCTAACTATAATAAAACAAAATTTTATACTAAATAACATTTTACTAGTCCAATAGCATTTTAATTCTTTTATAAATTCACCTAGGGAGAATGTGACAATGTTGGAGATTCAAAGCAAAATAGCAACAAACTATTGTGATTTGCAATTAAGGAGGGAGAACATGATTGAAGTGACAAGAGGACCATTAGTTAGATCTAGTATTTTTTCCCATTAGGCTAGTACTAACACTAAGTAAACTGCTGATGAAGTGTTATTGTTTAGAATATAATTAATAAAGAATAGTCCTGTTCTCTATATCAATAAATCATGTTAACTGGCATAGCTTTGGGAGATGGAAAACAAACAACTCTTAAAAACAAACATAGTTTTAATGAGCTGTGTTGAATAAGTGTAATCAAATTTTCTGTCACATCTAATCCAACTCTACCTGGGTGTAAGGGATCTGAGCATAATTGATGAATATTTGTGGTAAATTTTAAGACATAATTTCTTACAAATATGGAGAATTTTTTACTTACATATGCTTTATGTATATTACCAAAGAGCTGAAAAATATTAAGTGTGTTGGTCTGGGCCCTCTGAGGAGTGGATGAGAATTAATGTTCAAGAAATTAATTAGGAAATATTCTTCTGAGAGAAAATGGAAGAAGCCATTTGAGGCTGACAGAGTTGTCAGGTGCCAAGTATGACTTAGGGTGGAAGGAAGAGGAGGATAGGAAGATTATGTGGAACCATCGGAGACTCTAGTGCAAAGCTGAGAAGTATTCACCAAGACTGTCAAAGAGAACTCAAGCCAAAGCTGTACATCAGAGGATTCCTGTGTCCTTCAGAAATGGGCCGGCATTAGTATTCTTGCCACCTTCAGTCAGTGTTTGGGAGCAGTCCATGGGAAACATAATCTTGATAGAAATATAGCAATGGATTTCCAAGTGCAGCAGCTGGATCCTCGAGTTAATTATGTTTCCTGCAGCAGGAGGTCTGAGAGGCATTTTCATTGTAAACATTTAAAAATAGGGTATTGAGGGGCTCCTGGGTGGCTCAGTTGGCTGGTTGAGCATCCGACTTTGATTTCAGCTCAGGTCATGACCCTAGGGTCATGGGATTGAGCCCACCATCCAGCTTCACATTGAGCGTGGAGCTTGCTTAAGATTCTCTCTCTCCCTCTGCCTCTCTCCCCGACTTGGATATATTCTCTCTGTTTCTAAAATAAAATAAAATTAAAAATTAAACAATAGGGTATTGATTATATATGATCTACATCCATATAATAGACCAATTAGTAGTAAAATAAAAATTGGGTGACTCTACATGTATTATGGATAAAAAATGTATTTATTGATGAGAGAAACAGATTTGGGAACAAATTTAGAATGTTACTTCCTCTTAACAAAAAGAACACTCCTCAAAAATATCTATGCTTATACTTGTATATGCATAAATGGTTTCTGGAGGAACAAATATCAAGTCAATTACCTCGGTATTTCCAGGAGAATGGGAGTGAGAATTGGGATATTTACATACTTGTGAGAATACATGTTTTTAGTCTAACCTGACTCCTGCTGTCTTTAAAGAAGGCATACTGCTCTTACGTATTATAGCAACAAATAGAATTAATTTGTATCTTGCAATGTTTCTGAGACTTATTACTACTGTAATGTTACTTCATCATTTCTTGTTGTTTTCTTTTGTTAGTGTGAATAAAATGTCTTCTTAGGACCTTAATCCTAAACTTACCTTGGGTCATCTTTTTTTATTTATGCATTTAGTTAATGATTGTCTCCCTTTCTTCAGGACTCATGAGAAAAAGGAATTGTATAAAAATGAGAAATATTTTATCTCAGTTAAGTTACTCTATTCTACCTCTGTCTTTTATGTCTCTCAAATATAATGAGACATTTGGATACTTAAAATCCGGACTACTTTCTCTCCCACTATTAGCAAATGAAACGCTTGGAACTCTTTTCTTTGGTTTTTCTTCCATACATACATTTTCTTGTGTTTTCTAATATAAATAAGTACTTTACTTCCAACACATTATTAGAATTTTCCTTACATTATTAGTCTTCTATTTCAAAAGTCTTCATGAACTACCTACATAATATATCCTCATACTATCTCATTATTTAATGGTATATAATGTTTTATTGTATTATCAATTGTAAGACCCACCATTACTTTAAGTACTCACCTCTCATTAAATTATAACACAATGCTCCCATTCACTAGGTTTGTTTTAGTTTTGTAAACCCTGAGAAAAACATTTTTAGAACTGTTTATATAAAGATATTTATCATCTCTCACTTTTATATATGTAACATACATATATATATAACATGTAACATATATGTATATGTAATATATGTATTTTTGTAAATATAGTTTAAAGTATCACTATAAATTCTTCATTTTCTAAATGAATTACTGTGAATATTCTTTTTATGTTTATTTATTTTTGAGAGAGATGGAGAGGGAGCAAGCGAGTGGGGCGGGACTGAGAGAGAGGGAGACAAAGGTTCTGAAGTGGGCTCTGCATTGAGAGCAAGTCTGAGGTGGGGCTCAAACTCCTCCTTCAAACTGTGACATCATGACCTGATGTCCTAAAGTCAAATCCTCAACTGACTGAGCCACCCAGGTGCCCCTGCTGTGAATACTTTTAACACAGAGTCATGGACTGTTTAAATTTTGCACACAATCCCATGATCCCATGTGGAACTAAGAGTGCTATTGATGCAGATATCTCAAAAGGAGTCCATTGTTGTACTTTGTGAGATGGCACTTTACTGTCAGAGCAAAAGTCTGTTTCTCTTCAGCCCCATTATATTTTTCTAGTTTGAGATTTGGAAAGGATTTAGCCAATTTCTCTGATTATACTTCAGCTGAGGGTGTTCAGGAAACTTCATGCACAATTATTACAACCCTTCTCCCAGATCATCCATGAATCTCATTGAGCCAGCTATGATCCAGGGTCCACCTTGTTCTGATTTGAAACACAGAATTGTCAGACATGGGGTCATAGGCTCTCATGTAACAGAAGAAAATAATACTGCATAAGCCTTCTTCTTCAGGTATCCAATAGAGTCTGAGTTTTCCCTTATGTGTTAGACCCAGAAGCTCATTGGCCCTGAAAAGGTAACTCAGAATTTGGAAATGAAAATGAACCAAATGTAATAAAGTTGTCATCTTCCTGGAATCCTTTTTTTTTGTATATTTACATATTTATATTTTATATTTTTAGTTTATATATTCATTAGTTATGTGCCTTCTTTTTGTTGGTTCTAATTTATTATTCCCTTTTCTAGCTTTTATTCTTCATGTAAACAAGACTATTTTCATGTTTTTATGAGATAAAATAGATCATAATTAAATCCTTTTCATTTATTAAACTTCAGTATGCCCTATAAATACTATAGAGATTTCAATGACATTTACTCTCATCAATGAGCTGCTTTCTATCCTGATTTTGATGAACTAATCATTTTGTTGAAGAGAGCAAGCAGAACTCCGAATGGAACTCACCCAAACTCCACCACTTCGATTGTTGTCTCTGCTCTTGACAACCCAAATTTTAAAATCCTTTGGAATAAATCTTTTAAAATGATACTTCACACTTTTATGTTTCTTTACCACCTACAAATCACAGTAATGAAACACAAGCTACTTTCCATCTCTTCTTTCATTCCTTCCCCAATCAAAAAACTTCAAACATTCATCCATGCTTGTCTAGCACACAATTGATATCCAGTTTAGAAAAACACTTTTATTTTTGCAAGTAATAGAAGTTCTTTCAGCCTATTTGGCAAGGTAACAATTGAGTCTGTTTTCTAAACTATACCTGCTACATGACTGACTTCTTTGAAATAAACCTCTTAGTTTCAACTCACTGATACTTTCCTTGCAGTGTATACATTACTATGTGATTTGCTTCTCTCATTCCCAACTGTGCTATTGCGCTCATATTTACCAATGTCAAAGTAACTTGACAGATTGATTGATTGATTGATTCATAAATTCCTGACATTGGTTTTCAGGACATTTTTTCCTTTTGATTTTCTATTTATTAAGAAGATATTTTTTAATCATTTCATATGGAGATTTTTGTACTTTCTCCTTTATTACTTTCGAACTTTAAACTATAAAAACCTTGTTATTTCAAACTTATTAACTCTAAATTTCTATGAAAAAAAAATCCCCTCTGCTTTTCTTTATACCATGTGCTTTATAATCTCCTCATTTCTGTCTGTTTCATGATAATTTAAGCAAATTCAATCTCTGCAAAGTAAGGATATCTACTATATACCCACTGTAAAGTAAGATCTTGGAATAACAAGTTCAGTAAGCTATTTTTTATGCCCCTAGAGCAATCCCATCTATTAAGAGAGAAGATACATAAAACATTATAAAACCACGTGATGTTCTTTAACTGGTACATTTACCAAACTTAGGGAGAATACCAAAGAAGATATGATAAATCTTTCAGGAGCGGTTGGGGAAACATCATAGGGAAGGAATTAAGAATAGTGCAAACTTTGATATAGACTAAAAAGAAAAGGAACTATCTTCAATGTATAGCTGTTTTCGAGGCCTAATGGCCCTTAAAGGCTTTAACTAAAAGTGAAGAGGAGGGAAAATAATAATAAAAGAGCCCAGGACGCCCATTCATGAGGTGGGTGCATTCCCTAGTCTCTGAGGAGAGAAATATTCGAGTGATAAAAACATAATAAACATAATAAGTGTTTTCCTTTGAAGAAGTAGGAGACTATTTACTTTGCCCATTTATGTTATCATTTTTCAAGTGTTTTCTAAACAGTTTTGCAAAATTGTTTTCAGAACCAATTTATGGACTCGAGGAGGAAACTGTTCTCATTGCTTGGTCATATCTTTACCTCAGTAGGTGTTGTTTAAGTTGATATATTTATTTACTAAACACTGTTCCAAATAAAATATAGCTATTTCAAGAATTCATGTCTAAAATATAAAAATATTCCTCTACTTAATATAAGCCAAAATATTTTGAAAACTTTGAAGAAATTATCCAAGTGCAGTTTTAAAGAGGGGGTAGAGAAAGATTATCTGGTTTAAAATCATGTCAGACTGGCAGGATCTTGCATACATTTTGAAAGACTTGCTTAGTTTCCTAATATAATATACCCCGTAATCTAGCATCTCTTTTTATTATTTTAGAGCTTTTTTGCCATCACAGTAGAAATAGAAATTGGTTAAAGTACTATTAATAGGGGTGCCTTGCTGACTCACTCAGATAAGCATCTGACTCTTGAATTTGGCTCCGGGTATGATCCCAGGGTCATGGGATTGAGCCCCTCATTGATTCTCTCTCTCTCTCTCTCTCTCTCTCTCTCTCTCTCTCTCTCTCTCTACCTCCTGCTGCCTCTCACTCCCATTCATGTCCTCTCTCTCTCTCTCTGAAATAAAAAATAAAATAAAAAAATACCTGTGGGATTTTCCTGAAAGATCTATGGTACTTAAATTCCAGTAGATGGAAGAATCTGTAGAGAGATTTTATGTCAATTCTTAAGTTTTTCTCTGTGTACTCTTTGACTTGTAGCCATTTGCATATCCTTTTAATGTTATCCGAGCAATCTGTTTTTATTTATTTAGTAATAACAATTTTGAGTGCTTTAAATTACAAAAACACATTAGAGGTGAAGTCTTTGCATGTCATTGACATTGATTGCATGGGGTCCCTTTATGAGTAAACCATCGGTCTGTTAGTAACTTACTACTTTAAGTTGTTTGATTGAGGTAACAGCATATTCTAAACTACAGTCTTTCCAAAAACATGCATTTTACTAATGATCCAGATTACTTACACCAACATAAATTTAAATTTCTTTCATAATCTTAAGAAAATTAATATATTCACTGAAGCTAAAGTATCCTTTACATATGTACCGTTTCTTGAGTAACAAGCAAAGCTAGTGTTACTGTGTCTACAATCCGAGCGATTTGGTTCCTATATCTGCTGTAACTCTCTTCTGGGTATACAGTGATGTCAGGGTGGAAAAAAGTGAATCCATCTTAATAGCTCTTCATTTCTATATCCTTACCAAACTACCTGTCCCCCACACTCATGTCTGCCTTTGATCAGGAGAGGCTTTACTTTTCCCTCTTCTGGTTCCTGCCGTGACTATCATTTCCTACGCATGAAGCATGCATGAAAACCTAAAAAGAAGCTCTTTATGTCAAGTGTTTGATAATTTTATCTACACCATATGGGAGAAGAGAAGTCGAAAGAAAGACACACTGACCTATTTATGCACAGACTCACACATCCGTAGGCTTTAGTTTTCCCAACTTAGCTAATTTTGCTCTTCAATGTCTTGTGAAAGTCTGAGACCTTTCTGGCTGAATTACCAAGGATTCCCATATGTTCTATATATGAGTTTGGTTCACACCAAGACCATTGCATCTGGTCCTGAATTACATGTCTTTATACTCTAAAAGAGAATCTAATTTTTCTGTATTTTGGATTATATCCTTATCCTCTTCAATTAATTTGATGTTCAGTAATCTTAGTGCTAATCACTCCTTTCCCTTTCCTAACCACATATTCCCTAAGGTGAATGGACAGAGGGTAGAGATGAGTAATGTCGAGATTTGTCCTTCCCCAAGCTATTTGAGCATCTGTTTCTTCTGAAAATACCAGTATGCTCTGTACTCGTTTATAATAGAATATAACAATAGTGAATTAAATCATTTTGCAACATTATGGTTTTATTTTTTAATTCTACTCTTTCTCATATGGAAAAATGAAAATTATAAGGAAGTGACCAGGTTTCTAACTGAATGTTTTGTTTTGAATACTGTTTTTGTTTTCTGTTTCAACAGTAGCCTTAATAGCTACACTTAAATGTTCTGCCTGATATTACAGTTCAGTTTTTCTTCTTGTCTGCACTTGATGTTTGCAAGCTCTGAGTACTGCTTTTATTAGTGTCTTTCACTCTTTCTTTTTGAGGCTCATTATAAACTGGAAAGTGACTGTTCACATTAAGGACCTTTGCTTAATTCTACCACAGCAGGGTTTTTGTTTCTTTTTAAGCCATATCTGAAGTTATTAATACATACTTTCATTAAGTAACATTAACAGCACGATCAGTTGGTTTGCGATTCTTATACTGTCTTTATTCAATTTATTGAAACTAAAACAAAACAAAGCAAAACAAAAACATTTCACCCATTTGCCTAACCCCTGCTGCCGACCTCTGTTAACTACCAATCTGTTCTCTGTATTTATGCGCCTGGGATTTTTTGTTTTTATTTTTTGTTTTAGATTCCACATATAAGAGAGATCATATCTATCTGTCTTTCCTACTATGATTCGCTTGAGGTCCTAGTATGATTCACTCAAGCCCACCCAAATTGTCACAAATGACAAGATTTCAGCTTTATTATGGCCAAATAACTTCCCCGTGTGTGTGTGTGTGTGTGTGTGTGTGTCCAATTTTCTTTATTCATTCACAAATTAGACACTTATGTGGTTTTCATATCTTGGCTATTATAAGTAATGCTGAAATGCACATGGGGTGAACATGTCTTTTCAAATTAGTCTTTTGGTTTGCATCTGACAAATACTCAGCAGTGGAATTGCTGTATCATATGGTAGTTCCATTTTTAAATTTTTAATGATATTCCACCGTTTTCCATAGTAGCTGCACTAATTTACACTCCCACTAAAGTGTAAAGGGATTCCCTTTCTCCACATCCTTGAGAGCATGTCTTTGTCTTTTTGATAATAGTCAAATTACCTTCTAATAGGTGTGAGGTGATACCTCACTGTGGTTTGGATTTGTGTTTCTCTGACAATTAGTTCCATTCACCTATTGGTGATCTGTATGTCTTCTTGGGGAAATGTGTATTCAGATCATCTGCCCATTTTTTAATCATATTGTTTGTTTTGTTTACCATTGAGTTATATGAGTTCTTGGTATATTTTTGATATATATTAGCCGCTCAGATAAATGATTCAAAATTATTTTCTCCCATTCAGTTAGTTGCCTTTTCATTTCGTTGATGGTTTCCTTTGCTGTACAGAAGCTTTTTATTTTTACTTATTTTTATTTTTTAAGTTTATTTATTTATTTTGAGAAAGAGCACACAAATGGAGGAGGGGCAGAGAGAAGGAGAGAGAGAATCCCAAGCAGGCTCCATGCCATCACCATCAGCATAGAGCCCAATGCTGGACTCAACCCCACAAACTGTGTGATTATGACCTGAGTTGAGACCAAAAGTCAGATGCTTAACCAACCGAACCACCCAAATGCCCCCAGAAGTTTTTTAGATTAATGTAGCATCATGTGGTTATTTTTGCTTTTGTGTCTTTTGCCTTTGGTGTCAGATTAAGAAAGTCTTTACTAAGACCAACATCAAGGAAATTACTACCTGCATTTTCTTCTGGAAGTTTTATGGTTAAGGTCTTAGGTTCAAATCTTTAATACATTTTGAGTTAATTTTTATGCGTGATGTAAGCTAGTGGACAAGTGTTATTTATTTGTTGCGTATGGCTGTCCAGTTTTCCCAACACCATTTATTGAAAACACTGTCTTTTCCCTATTGTATGTTTTTCATTCCTTTGTCATAAATTAATTCATCATATATGTATGGATTTACTGTTGGATGTCTATTCTGTTCTTTTGACTGTGTGTATGTTTTTAGGCCAATATTAATACCGTTTTCACTACTATAGCTTTTTAATATAGTTTGAAATTAGGGAGTATGATGCCTCCAGTTTTGTTCTTTCTCAAGATTGCTTTGGCTATTGTGGGTCTTTGTATTATGTGGATCCATACAAATTTTAAAATTGTTTTATTTCTGTGAAATATCGTTGGAATTTTGATACAGATTTCATTGAATCTTTATATTACTGGAAATAGTATGGACATTTTAAACATACTAATTTTTCCAATCCATGAGCATGGATTTATTTTTATTTATTTCTGTCTTCAATGTCTTTTGCTAATTTTTTTTCGGTTTTCAATATACAAGTCTTTCATCTTCTTGGTTAAATCTATTCTTAGGTATTTTATTTTTTGATGCAATTATAAATGGGGTTGTTTCCTTAATTTTTTTTCTGATATTTTGTTATTACTGTAAAAATGCAACAGATTTTTATGTACTGATTTTGTATCCTTCAACTTTACTGAATTTGTTTCTTTGTTTTAGCTGTTTTCTTTTTTTAGAATCTTTACAGGCTTCTACATAAAGTTATATCATATGCAAATAAGGACAGTTTTAATTCTTCCAGTTTAGTCAACATGTAATCCATTTTCTTGCATAGTTGCTCTGACTAGACTTCCAAGTAAGAGTGGATTTTATTATCTTGTTCTGATCTTAGAGCAAAAGCTTTACACTTTTCACCATTGAGTATGATATCAGCTGTGGGCTTGTCATATATGTCCTTTATTATGTTGAGTTAAGTTTCCAAAATTCCTACTTTGTTGAGAGTTTTGGTAATAAATGGATGTTGAATTTTCTCAAACTCTTTTTTCTGCATCTGTTGAGATGACCATATGATCTTTCCCCTTCATTTTGTTAATTTGGTGTATCACATTAATTTGCAGCTGCGGCATCCCTGCAATAAACAAGCGATCATGGTTTATGATCTTTTTAAAGTATTGTTGCATTTGGTTTGCTAATGCAGGACTTGTAAAATGTGTTTGAAAGAGTTTCTCTGCCTTCTCTGTTTTGGAAGGATTGATATTAATTCTTGGGGTGTTTGGTAGAATTCACCAGTGAAGCCATCAGGTCCTGGACTTTTGTTTGGTTGGAAATTTTTTGATTACTTATTCACTCTCCTTTCTAGTTATCAATCTATTCAGATTTCATCATGTTTTATTTAGTCTTGATAGATTGTATGTTTCCTGAATTTTTATCTATTTCTTCTACTTGTCTAATTTATTGGCATATAATTGTTCATAGTAGTATCTTATGGTCCTTTTTATTCTGTAGTATCATTTGTAACATCATCATTTGATCTTTTGTTTGTTTGTTTGTTTGTTTGTTTTTGAGAGAGAGGGAGAGAGACAAAGTGGGAGGAGGGGAGGGGCAGAGAGAATAGGAAATACAGAATTCGAAGCAGGCTCCTAGCTCTGAGCTGTCGACATAGGGTCGAACTCATAAACTGCAAGATCATGACTGAGCCAACCAGCTGAGCCACCCAAGTGTCCCATTCCTCCTGCATTTTTGATTCCATTTATTTTAGTCCACTCTATTTTAGTGAACCTAGGCAAAGATTTGTCCATTTAGTTTTGTCTTTTCAAAGAGCCAGCTATTAGTTTTATTGATCTTTCTCTCATCTTTTTTTTTTTTTTTTAACATTTATTTATTTTAGAGAGACAGAGACAGAGTGCGAGTGGGGAAAGGGCAGAGAGAGAGGGAGACAGAATCCGAAGCAGGCTCCAGGCTCCGAGCTGTCAGCACGGAGCCCGACGCGGGGCCTGAACTCACGAACCGCGAGATCGTGACCCGAGCCGAAGTCGGCCGCCCAACTGACTGAGCCACCCAGGAGCCCCTTTTCTCTCATCTTTTAAATCTCTTTTTCATTTATTTATGCTTTAATATTTATTTATTTATTTTTTAATTTCTACTAACTTTGAGTTTTGTTTGCTCTTCTTTTTCTAGTTCCTTGAGATGTAAAGTTCGATCGTTTTCTTGAGACTTTTCTTCTTTCTTAAGATAAGCATTTATCATGATAAATTTTCTCTTAGAGCTGTTTTTGCTGTATCCCATAAATTTTGGTATGTTACATTTCTGTTTTTGCTGTCTCAAGGTATTTTTTTATTTCTCTTTTGATTTCTACTTTGACCCACTGGGTATTCAGTAGCATGTTATTTATCTCCATGTATTTTTGAATTATCCAGTTTTCTTCTTATAATTAATTTCTAGAAAAGATGCTTGATGTATTTTCAGTCCTTTTAAATTTATTAGAAGTTGCTATGTTGCCTAATATATGATCCATCTTGGAAAATGTTTCATGTTCCATGTAGCCTTGAGAAGATGTGTATTATGTGCTTTTGGATAGAATGTTCTTTAAATATTTGGTAAGTCCATATGTTGTAACATGCCCTTTAAGGCTGATTTTCTTACTGAATTTCTGTCTGGATGATCTTATCCATTGATGTAATTAGGTATTAAAACCCCCTACTATTATTGTATTGCTGTCCCTTTCTTTAATAGGTATGTTGATATTTGCTTTATTTATGTAGGTGCTCATACATTTGGTGAATAAATGTTTATAAATGTTATGTCCTCCTGTTGGATTGACCTTTTATTACTATGCAGTCCCCTTGTTAGTCTCTTATTGCGATTTTCTTTTAAAGCTTGTTTTGTCTGATATAGGTATAGCCACTCCAGTTTTCATTTGGTTTCTGTTTGTATGAAATATATTTTTTCCATCCCTCCACTTTTAGTCTGTGTATATTCTTGCATCTAAAGTGTGTGTTTTAAAGGCAGCATATAAGTGAGTCTCATTTTTTTATCCAATCAACCGCTCTATGTCTTTTCATCAGAGAACTTAGCCCATATACATTTAAAGTAATTGATAGGTATATGTTATTGCAATTTTGCTAAGTGTTTTCTAGATGTTTTTATAATTCTCTATGTTCCTTTCTTCTTCTCTCACTCTTGTTCTTTGTGGTTTGAGGACTTCCTTTTAGTGGTATGTTTATATCCCTTTTTTTGTCTTTTGTATATTTATTATAGGTTTTGCTTTGTGGTTACAATGAGGCTCACATATAACAACTTAAAACAGTCTATTTTAAGTTGATACCAGCTGTATAAGTAATCAATCCACTACCTTTACTTATATTTACTTTTCTCATGAGATTTATTCTTTTATATGTGTTCTTATTACTAATTAGCTCCTTTCCTTTTCAGCTTAAAGAAGTCCCTTTAATATTTCTTCTAAGGGCAGTTTCTTTAGCGGAGATGAACTCCTTTAGATTTTGTTTATCTGGAGAACTCTCTACATCTCCTTCGATCCTGAATTCTGACTTTGCCAGGTAGAGTATTCATGGTTGGAAAAATTTTTTTCAGCCCTGCCTGTACTGTGCCACTCCCATCTAGCTACAGAATCTTTGCTGACAAACTTCACATAACAAATTGTTTTTATCTTTCTGTTTTTAATTTTTTCCTTGTCTTTAACTATTAACATTTTAATAATAATGTGTCTTGATGATGTATGTCTCTTTGGGTTCATCTTCCCTTGAACTCTCTTTAATTTATGGATCGAGTAATCTGTTTCCTCCTCCAAGTTATGGAAGTCTTCAGCCATTATTTCTTCAAATAAGATTTCGGTCCCCTTCTCTCTGTCTTCTTCTGGGGGTCCTATAATAGTGAATGTTTGTCTGTTTGATGTTGTCCTAAAAGTCACTTAAGCTATATTTATTATTATTTTTTTCTTTTTACTGTTCTGATTGGATGAGTTCTATTGTCTTGTCTTCCAGTTGACTGATCCTTTTTTCGACTTTATTTAGTCTGCTTTTGAGCCCTTCTAGTGTATTTTTTTCCAGTTCAGTTATTCCATTCTATTTGGTACATTCTTATATTTTCCATTTCTTTTTGAAGTTCTCGCTGTGCACATCCATTCTTTGCCCCACTTTAGTGAGAGTCTCTATAACAATTACTTTGAACTCTTTATCAGATAAGTTACTTATCTCTGTTTCATTAAGGGTCTTTTCTTGAGGTTTTATCTTATGCTCTAATTTTGAACATATGCCTCTGGTTCTACATTTTGCTTTACTCTTTGTGTTGGTTTCTATTCTGTAGATAAAACCTCTCCCAATCTCGAAGGAATGGCCTTATATAGAAGACAAACCTTTTCCTTCAGCCCTGCCCCTGCTCTTGGTTGTCTCTCAAACCTTTGTTCTTGTTCAGCAGCCTATTACATTTTCAGTGGCTTCCAGTATTTGAGGATGTGCCAAGATTTATCAGCGTCCCAAGGAAAGGATCTCAGCATCTGGATTCAGGTTGACTGGAAGCCATATATTCAGTCAACAATTTTTAAAAGTATGCAAATATATACAGTCCTGTCTGACCACCTACATAGACCCCATCGACCACCAAAGCCAGGTGATATGGAGATGTTCCCTGGATGGTAATTACAAAAATCTTAGCTCCAGACAAGTGTATAAACTCCTTTCTCAGAGACAGTGGTAAACTGGAGCAAGAGAGAGTGAATGAGCCAAGAAGTTATCTATCTATGTTTCTTGAGAGCAGTTCCATTCCAGTAAATATGTGCCGCACTTGAAGCCTGCCCATCAATTCAACCTTTAGGACAATAAAGTGACCTTCTTCACAGAAAGACTAAGGGATGTGCCTCAGTCTGCTGTTTGTGCAGCACCCGGGAGGTAGTATCCTGCCAAGAACTGTCTCTCTGATTCCTCTAGTCCTGTAGGACCCAGGAACACAAGTCCTTCTGACAACCAGAGCCAAGAAATCAAGAGGCATTCCCTGGTGTCAGCTGCAAAAACCAGGTACCAGACACATGTAGAGCTTCCCTCAAGGAGCATGACAGACGATGGGCACAAAGTTAGCGCTCACCCTCTGAGGTCTCTAGAAAGGATTCCAGTCATCCCCAAGATGTATGCTTAATGAGAAATCTGCTCCTCAGGCCATAGCTATGATGGCCTGGCTAATAGGCTTCCTTCACAGAGAAACTGAGTTCCTGGAACAATTGTCCCTCACAACACCTTGAAGGTGCTAGCTCTCTTACTTTCTTTTTGCATTTGCCAGTTATTCTTCATGTATTCTTCAAGGGCTGCTATAAATAGTTGCAATTATTATTTTTTTGTCTAACTCAATCCATTTTGTATATGAAATTCTTCCCATGGTCTGAGGTATTATTATTCTTTTTGAAAGAGAAATCCTAGACATTTTTCTTATAAATGTGTATATTAATTTCCGATGTAAAAGTAGGGCATTCCTGAGTAGTCTTCCTAAGATGAAGAGCACCCTTGCTTCTATTTAATACAAGAAAATTATACTTATAACAGGCAAGATTTTATAACCTACAAGAAGTAAAACAATTTTTTTCTCTTATTTTAAAATAATTTTATTTTTATTTACTTTTCTTCATTTTATTTGAGTGAGACTGCCTGAGCAGGGGCAAGAGGCAGAAGTGGGAAGAGAGAGAGAATATTAAGCAGGTTTCACTTCTCAGCACGGAGCCGGACACAGGGCTCGATCCCATGACCCTGGGATCATGACCTGAGCCAAAATCAAGAGTTGGATGCTCAACCAACTGAGCCACCCGGGTTCCCCTGAAATCGTTTTAAAAAGAAGAGTAAAGAACATCAAACACTGCAATAATAATTTGGGATAAATTAGATACATCTACATTATTATGTAGGAGTCAAGGGGGACATGGTATGGTTTTGAGTAAAATGTTATAGGATTATTTTTTCTGCATGATGTCAATTAAATAAATTTAAAATCGCCAAAACAAAGTCTTTGTACAACAGATTTGTACAAAAGAATGAAATAACACTGAAAATATATACACCAGAAAATTATTTTATTTCTAAAGAGTAAGATAAGATAAATACAGGACACTTCAACTTTATCTTTAAAGTTATAGTTAATGGTTAATCAGTTATTAATTGTGTAGTCTTTTGAAATTATGTACTTGGTAAAAACTGAAATAAATACACTAATCAATTTCTAGAATTTGGGATGGTGTTATTATATTCTTGATTTTTTTGTATTTTTAAATATCAAAAATCAAGCAAAATAGCAAATTACCATAACTATGATATTTAAAAGCCCGTTAGCTTTTTTAATATACATACTCAATTGAGGTCGTTAATCTGTATGTAAACAAAACAAAATTAAAGCTTATGTTCATTTCAAATTAGAATTTGAAGATCCATTGAAATGAACATTAAATGCAAATATGTAGGTACATAAAGTTTAAATTTGAAAGTATAGATAACATAAATTGAAATGAATTAGCTTCTACATTGAATAACGTAAGTCTGTATTACATGTAGGTAAGAGAACAGTTGATGGGAAAGTACAAGATAGAGGTTTTCTTTTTTTAAGGAAGCCAGGTCCTTAAAATACATTTTTAGAAACAAATAAATTCAAAAAGATTAAAAAGAATCAAACAAACTATTCCTATGTTTGAATTGCGTATTGCGTATTCCTATGCAGTGTATTGGAGGAATGTGTATGTATATGTGTGTTTTATAATTCTTAAGTTTAATCATACTCTTAGAAATTACCAATTTCCTTTTTTCCTGTTGCTGCAAAATATTACTGAATTTTTATTGAAATACATGAAATTGTCAATAGCCATTTGGAAATTTATTTTTGTAGACAATTCTGCCTTTATATTCACTGGTATAATTGGGTTCTAGTCCCAGCATTGCATTTATATCTGGAAAATGCTGAATTACTGTCATCATATTATATCAAAATCCATAAATATATAGCTTCCTTTTGTAGAACCAAACAAGAATGATGTCAGAGAAAAAAATAGTTAAATTATCAACTTCCTTTATAAGTAGATGACCTTGAGTAGCTACCAGCAGATGGTAATTTCAACTTCATATTTTTATTTTAAGGAAGATCTCTCAATGAATGTAAAAAGCCAAACAGTCCCAAGAGAAAAAAGGCTCATGCGTTATACGTTTCTAATTCATCAGTGAAACTAAACCTGAAAATTTCATTTATTTTTTCTCAAATATTTTGGGAAACTGAATAAAGGAAATAAATAACACAGCGTCTGGAATTTTTCATAATTGTAAATATCATGACACAGGGACAAAGCTGAAGACCACTGAAATAAAATTATGAAAATATACACCAAAAACTTTTATTTAAGGATTAAATGGATATTCGACATCTTTGCCATTTTTAATGATGAGGCTAAAGGAAGAATCTTCTAAGAGATATAATTTTGTTTAATTTTAGATAAATCTTTACAAAATCAAATTTAAATTAAATCTTGTATTTTGCTAATAAAATACTTTTCTGCTAAATAAAGAAGCTAATGATTCAGCCTTGCAAGTACCCAAATTGTCAAAATTAGGAATGATTTATTTTCAGAGTCATAAGCAATGCTAACTTTATCTTAGCGTATCTATAAGGTAAACAAATATCCACTAAAAACATTCAGGAAACTTTTAAAGACCCTACAGATATTGAAGCTATAAAGAAAACATAATATGTAAAATACATAAATGTGTTTACCTTGATTTTCTTTCTAACACAATCTTAGCTTCTGCACTAGACATTCTCCCCTTTAATATAGCCTCAGGTAGGATCGAAGTTCTGTTCTTGTGTCCTACCTGAGGACATGTCCCACTCTAGGAAGTTCACAAGACTGGTCGGCATTTACCATACCTCCTGTTACTTTGAAATATTTTTTTTCTGTCTGGTTTTAGTTTAAAGAGTGAATTGGGATAGATTATATAATTATGTTCTATTACCATTTACTTCTATAATAGAAAAATATGCATAACATGAGCAGTGTGTTTTAAACATATGTTTTAGTATATTCAAATATAATCTCCAAGCTTCCCCATCTTACACATGGGAAAACAGAAACAGATTTCAGTAATTTGTCTAAGGTTGTGCAATAAATTGACAACAGTGTGCAAGTCAAAAATTATCCCTATGGATGTTCAAAAGGAGATACATTAGTAATGGAAGCACACAGAAACAACTAAACGAATACTTAATAATTATAGTTGTGAGCTTGTAGGTTCTTATAAAGAAGGGGAATTTGAAACTTGTTTTAAATGTATTTAGTGTGTAATGTGAATGATACTCCAGTGATAGAAACATTCCAGGAACTAATTGAAAAATTAGCATAGAATTTTAAACCCTGACTAGTGAAACATTGTGATGGCATGGACTTTCCTGTCAATAAGGAGGTATAGAGAAAACACTCTGAAGGATTAAAATGAACAGAAGACTGCAAACATGTCTCAGAAAACATATTCGAAAAATATTTTTTTGTAAATTAATTTATCCTATTTGAAGATTATTCTTTAAAACATTAGTTCATAAATAAGATTTTTGTGTCTAACTCAATAGTCAATTCTAAAACTGGAAACTTCTCACAATAATTAATAACATATATTTTTCTATAATTTAAATATATCATAGTAAAATGTTTATATGAAATAATACAGAGCTCTTACATTAGTAATTACCAGGAAGTAAATAAAAATTGATAGAAAAGTGATTCATAGTATGGAACAAACAATTTTGTCCCAAGAAAATCAAAAGTTTATTTGTGAAACTTTAATATTTTAATACATGGTTTCAAGCCATTGAAAAAAATGTTATCACATTTTTAATGTCATTCAGCTTTCCCAATTATCACTAGAATGAGAAAAATATAGCCTGCCATACCAAATCTTAGGCAGGTAAATATCTTTCTATACTTTCTTAAAAAGTATTCAGTAATAACTCTGCTTTTCCATAGAATGGTCATACCTCATTCGCAGAAATGAAAGACTAAAAGGGAATTTTATTCCAAAGTAGGTAATTGAATATATGACATATTCAAAGTACATGCTAATAATGAGCTTTATTATTTCCTGAGACAATTTATTCCTTCTTAAATTATACATTTTTAGAAATTTATCAGTTTTGTCATACTGCAAGATTGTTTCCTAAGAATAATACATATAATATTCTAGGTGGATCATATGCATATTTTGAAAATATTATTTCCCAAATTAGCTTTTGTGGGCTAATATTTTACCCCAAAATGCACACTCATTTTTTATTTACTCTTAATGTGGCAAAATTCTAATTGCCAAAGCAATTAATCCTTTTAATTTGGTAAAAACACCAGCTCTTTAGAGATTAAGTCTTTTTTATGTTGTATTAGCAGTGAAAAATAACATGGAAAGCTGAAATGAATGAATAAATAAATAAATTGCACAATGATGTAAATATCTTCTCAGAACTTATTTTTAGTTTTTTATTGTTTATCTGTTTTTCTATTTTTTAATTCTAAGGATACCTGTTAGTAAATGCATAGTACATGTAAATCTATGACAATTCAAATACTTCATTTAAATAAAAGTACAATACATAATTTTCCCTGAGAATGTCTGATTCTTCCACAGAACCTTTTTACTACTTTGACCCATTCATTGTATTTTGTGCAGAAAATTTCCTTTTGCTGTTAAATTTAAGCTCTCTGTACAGTTTCATATTGGAATGCAAAGCACATCCCGTTATAGTTTGTGTAAAACTTTTATTATTGGGTAATGGATATGCTAACAATAAATATATATGATTGTGGAGAGTCTTATAGTGCTGAACCTTGAAATATGGGATAGTTTGTCCCTAGAATTGGATGACTCTTGTGGCTTGACTCCTTCTTGTATTCCCTGAGGTCTCAGTTTAAATGCTGTCTTCTTGTTAAGGATTTTCTCAACTCTTCACAATAAATCCAGGCCACCTGTTCTGTTACTGTTTTACTCTGCTGTCTGTTATTTTCCTTCTTAGAATTTACAACATACATACTCACTGCATGCTGAATATCTCCTTTAGTACCATTCACAAGATTGTTTTATTATTGGACATTCAATGTCTACTACAATTCTCAATATATTTTTTAATGAAAGAATTGATACATGTGCTTAAATTCTTCCTGACATATAGAAAATCTAATACTATGTTTGAAAGATATCTGTGCCAAAATCTATCTAACCATCTATATGATAGTTGACTCTGCTCTAATACATCTCTAACAAGTACGCGGTCACCTAATCTCTGTTTGAACATTCCCTGTGATTGGACATGTATTGACCCTGGCTGCAGCCCAGTCCATTATTACACAGATTTCATAGTGCAGTCTTCCCTATTTCAAGCTTAATCTGTCCCCATTTAGTGTCCACACATTTGCCTCAACTTTGTGGTTTTAGCTATAAAGGAAAATTCATTGTGTGTTCCACATGAAAACTTTCAAATATTCGAAGACTTCTATCATATTTCCCCTGGGCATTATCATATCTAGGCATAAAATTTGCACTTCCTTCAACCATTTCTTTTCAGAATTGGGCCCATGATCTTCCATATCCAGAACACTTTTTAAAAATGAGTTCTACTTTGACCGAATTCCTATTCATGCTGCGGCCTCTTAGGATGACAATCATGTGTACAGTGTAGTGAGAAAAGGAAGTGTGTGGATGCTGCAGATGCACCAGCCGTATCCCCTCCGCCCACTTAATTTAGTAGAGCTGTGGTCGAAAATCTCAAGCACCCTTTTCAATATCCCACGCTAAGTTAATGTAGCAAGGTCTCTCTGATCTGCTCTCTGAAAGGCTCAAGGCCACCCACCTGCATGCTAGTGCAGCCCAGAAGTTCAGAGAAGACGACCAATGGGGAGTGTGAGTTGATGGATCAATGCCCCATCCTCCTCTTTCTTGAGTGGAAGAATTATAAAGGTCCTCCAGTTGTCCATTATTGTAACAAGTTTATTTTCAGAATTTGATTTGTAGGTTTCATATATCTTGTTCTCAATTTCCCTATTTTCTTACCCCTGATTTCTCAGATGACCTGACAAATAAACAAGGGTGTTCGAATCTTTATTTTTTTGCTTTCAAAAGTATCTATACTAAGAGCTATGTGATTCTGTATAACTACGTTTATACTGTTACAGCTTGATATATTCTGATATTTTTATGAAGGTAGAAAAATATCAAAATACCATTGACTTATGCTATCTCAAAATATTTATTTTATGTATGCTCTATTAAGTTCTCATGCACTAAGCTTTTTCCCTAAATATATTTTGCTTTTTCCTTGCAAGAACTGAATTTTTGTATTTCTCCCTTTCAAATATATTTTTGTTGATTCAAGCCAATACCAATACCATGTCAAGATGTTTTAAGGCATCCTTCTGCTAAGAAGTATATGATATATCTTTCTGCACTTGTGGACACCTCAAGTGCTCTAAGCACTGCAACTGTGGATTTTACCAAGTGATTAAAGAAGACATTAACTAAATAACGAAGAGCAGAAAATTTTCATCCCTCAGTATGAAGTTCTAAATTTAATCCACTCACCATGCTTCTAAAGTCTTTCTGGAATAATTTTTGACATCTGTATGTTTCCTTTTGCCTCAAAAATCAAGTAAAAAGTAGAATGGCTGGGTGGCTCAGTTGGATTAAGCTTCAGATTCTTGTTTTCAGCTCAGATAACAATCTCATAGTTTGTGAGATTAAGCCCCATGTCTCTATGCTGACAGGGTGGAGCCTGCTTGGGATTCTCTCTATCCCTTTCTACCTCTTTCTCTCTCTCTCTGCCCCACCACTCATGCGGATCCTCTCACTCTCTCAAAAGAAACATTTTTAAAAATTAAATTAAAAAGTATTAACATAATTACCTGATCTTTAATTTAAAATCAATATCATGATATAAAATTTGAAATTATTTTAAGGATCTTTATTGTACTTAAATGTACTTAAATTTGGCTGTAATTATTTCATTTATTCCATATCACAACCATATGATACTTATCTTCATATTAGAGCAGATGAAAATGATTTTTAGATGGTCTGGTCTAGTTAAGTATATATCCATACCTATATACTAATATACGATAGGAAGAGAATTGTTTCAAGTCTTTCAAACCCCCAAATAATTATTTTATAATATACTTTCATCAGCACAGTAACTATGCTCAGAATTATATTTTTATATTCAATTCATTTATTTTTTTAACATTCTATATTTGATTTTTCACTTTGCTGATCTAGGAAAACTATGGATTACTTACTGAAACATACAGTTTAAAGAAGAAGGAGGTATCACCAGGTAATATCTTCCAACTTAGGGACTGTATAATAGAGATTCTCTCTTTATATATATATATATATATATATATATATATATATATATATATACATATATATATTAATTATATTATATTATATTATATTATATTATATTATATTATATATATATATAATTTTGCATCCACATCCACAGAAAGATGACTTTGGGAAACAAATTTTAAAAGGAATCATCGTTTTAAAATACAATCCTTCTACTCTTGGCTTAGGTCTAATTAAAAGGTCATTTATTCTATTACATACTGTACCAACATAATGAGGGAAAAGAATGAGTATATCTGCTGACCTCTTTTCTCAAATTATTCCTATCACTGCGAGTTACACTGGGGACCCTTTAGTCCTCCTGCCTAATAGCATTATTTTAATGGTATGTGATACATATAGTACAATTTTACCTTGAAATGTTTTAGAATTCTTAGGTTGCCACTGGGATTTATTTAAAATTAGATTATTAGGGTTAGCATTTTAAAAATATTACAGTGTATGTAAGCAAGTGTGTGTGCGTTTGGCTTTTGGTTTACAGTTTGTTATTGCTACTGTTGTTGCTGTTACTTGTTGGCCTTCCTGTTTCAAAACATTTTGAAAAGGGAAAGTAGTTTTCCTCACTTCTTTACTACTTTGTAATGATACATATAAACCATTGTGGGAGCTCATTTTTACCGTATCCTTTACAGATTTTATCCTAGAAACACTTGATATATTATCTAATAGGTAGTAGGTCAATTATATCATATGTTATCTAATAGGTAATTATCTAGTAGGTCAAATCAGCATCTTTTTTCAGTTGTAGACATAGAAAGAGACTTCTTTCTAAAAATCCTAAACTATGGGATTCCTCCTCAACTATAGACTTTTCTGTTGATTTCCAGTTCAAGCCTGGAGAAGCTTCTGCTGCTGATTGGTGCATCCCATTACCACGCTTGTAAACATACTATTAGGATTTGCTTCCTAATTTTTTTTTTTTTTTTTTTTTTGGAAAAAGACACAGAGAGTGTGAGTGGGGGAGTGGTAGAAAGAAAAGAAGAGAGAGAATCCCAAGCAGACTCAGCACTTTGAGCACAGAGCCCCATGTGGGGCTCGATCCCAGGAAGCGTGAGATCATGACTTGAGCAGAAATCAAGAATCAGCCACCCAGGCGCCCCTCTGTTCCCAATTTCCATACTTTTGAAAGCCTCTCTTCATACCTTAAGTTTTTGTGTTTCCAGTATTTTTAAGAGTTCCGTTGAAGACAGAGTTTGTATGTTTCTCATTCCCCTTGTTGTTTTCGGTTGCTTCCCGCAAGGGAATTATATTCTGCTGCTGCTATGTTCAAACTGGCAGGCATGCTCTAGTGGCCTGTTCATGTAGGAGATAATCTTATATTTAACTTTAGTGGTGTTTTAAAGTAAATAATGTAACCTGCCTTATCCTAATGATGTAAATCTATGGAAGAAACTTCAAGAGAATCATCTCATACCAATCTTTTAAGTTCCATCTCCATATTTTCTAAAAATCTTTGATCGTTAATTCTAGTTTATTATTTTTTACTTAAAAATATTTTTAATATTTATTATTTTTGAGAGGCAGTGAAAAACAGAGTGTGAGCGGGGGAGAGGCAGAGAGAGAAAGAGAGACAGAATCCAAAGCCTGCTCCAGGCTCCGAGCTGTCAGCACAGAACCCGATGTAAGGCTTCCGCTCAGGAACTGTAAGATCATGACCTGGGCTGAAGTCGGAGTCTCAACCAACTGAGCCACCCAGGCGCCCATAGTTTATTATTATTCTTAAATGATTTGTCTACTCTTGTAAAAGTTTATCTTGACATTGCCCTTGTGCTCTCCAGCTATACTGACAACAGCATCAGTTAGGTTCTGCAGGATCTTTTGTTCCATATCGCTGAGGTTAAAAAGTCACTGCCTAGTAAAGCCAACATTGATATTTCTACATTTTTCATAAAATGTGAAAAGCCCTCTTTTTTAATATTGAAGATTTTATTTTGGGGGAGTTTTCACTATTATTTAATCAGTGAATGCTCACTGATAATCAGAAAAAAAAAAAAAGAGAAGCCTACTAACAATAATAAAAACAACTAATCAATATTAAAATCCATAATCTGACAGTTAACAAAAATCTTCAACATAAAATTTCGAGGGGCACCTGGGTGGCTCAGTCGGTTAAGCGGCCGACTTTGGCTCAGGTCATGATCTCGCAGTCTGTGAGTTCGAGCCCCGCGTCGGGCTCTGTGCTGACCGCTCAGAGCCTGAAGCCTGCTTCGGATTCTGTGTCTCCCTCTCTCTCTGCCCTTCTCCTGCTCACGCTCTGTCTCTATGTCTCAAAAATAAATAAACGTTAAAAAAAATTTAAAAATTTCAAAGAGTGAAAAAAGGGTTTTAAGACAACCAAAGGGATAAATTATCAATTAATTTCCAAAAGCAACTGAAGTTGCTCGTATCCGAATTACCATTTTGACAGAATCATCTCTGCCTCCCCTCACTTTCAGCATTGCCTTAGCTTCTCAGCTAAGGGTGGGATTCTGATCCCATAGGAATAGTATCCTTAACAGAAGACATACCAGAGAGCGCTATCTCTCTCTCTCTCTCTCTCTCTCTCTCTCTCTCTCTCTCTCTCTCTCCACACACACACGCGCGCGCGCGCGCACACACACACACACACACACACACACACACAAATGAACAAAGAGGAGGTCATGTGCGCACAAAGCAGGACTGTGAGTACCTCTGCAATCCAAGAGAGGAGACCTCAGAATCACACCTGTTTTGCTAGCACCGGGATTTTGTACTTCTCAGACTTCAAAATGTGAGAAATAAATTTCCGTTGTGGAAGCCACCCAGCCTGTGGTATTTTGTTATGGCAGCCTGAAGCAGACCTAGAATCAGGTGATGCAAAGTACTGTTAAACATAAGTTAGTTTTAGGCTATTTCATTTCATAGATGTATTATGCTTTAAACTCTTACTACCTAGTACTAGATTTGAAGAATATTTCTGAAAATTCAGGATTTGAAAATTTTTGCAGTTACGCCCTGTATGTAACCTTTTTTACCTCCTCTTAAAGTAGATTCCCAGGGAGAGAAATATCTTAAGGAATTTGATACACATTGCCTTGGGTGAAGATTCAAACCAAATATGTTTTCAAATGTAATTTAATATTTTACTAGTCTAATACTCCGAGAAAACCATTGGCTGCTGTTGTAAACACTGTACAAAACAGTCTTCTCCAAAACAGTTTTACAGATCTCTGTCTTGGCCCAGCATGCATGCAGCCATACTGTGGTCTGGGGGTGTGGTTTTTTGCATTTAAATGCTGTTTGAGAATTTCTTCACTGTTCACTTTGGCTTTTAGCAATTTGCCAATTATTGTTTTCAGCAAATATTTTCAGTGTAAAAATATCTAAAAAGAACGAAGAAAATTGTCAAGGAAATAATGCCCCTGATTTTATCCATGTCTATGTTAAATAATTATCTGTGCCTCTGTCTTTCCCTTGGTTTCCTGGATATCCTTTGAACATATTAAAATGGTTTAGAGGTCTGAAAGGGGCATTTTTAGGTCAGATTATTTGCTTCTCTTGGAACCACAATGCATTTGAATTAAATAACTGTATATGTGGTTATAGTTATATGTGAAATATATGTGTAATATATATATACATATATATTTTTTAGATAATTTATATCTGTGATGCACAAGTGTAACACATATGTAAGTTGTTACGGGTAACTATGATTATAGATGTAGTTTCTAATTTATTTTTTATTATATTGTTCTCAGCCCAGACTTGTCTTATTAAGACACACATAATATAAAAATTTGGTTAGTTACTTCTAGAGGGATATTTATTGCTCAAGTTATTCTAAAAAATAATAACTTGTTTAGGCTTAGTTACATATATAAAACTCTAAAATTCATATTTAAGATAATATAAATATGCTTTACAAGTTTTAGATTAATTGCTATTGTGTACTAGTCATTTTCTAGATCTAACTGGTGCTAAAAAAAAAAGCCATGCAGGTCAGTGATATTAGAATAATTACATTTCTCCACAGCAGGTAGTCCCTTCTGTATGATGAGAATGTCATACTATTACCAGTTTTCCTGCTCACACCGAGGGAGAACCTTTTTAAATAATGTATATCACAGAAAAAAAAAATTCTCACGTTAGATAGTCTGGCATAAAAAATCGAGGCCTAAGATATTTTCTTAAATCTTTAAGTAAACTTGAGACCTAGAAAAAGCACTATGTTTTCCTGTGCCTTCGTTATGCCTAGAATCTTAATGGTTCTTATCAGGGCATGGGGAATGGGGTGCCGTGCCTATGTATCTAAGTTTGAGAAGCAGAGCCGCATATAACGCTGTCTCCTAGTTCACACTCGACTGAACATTTCCGTTGTTATAATTTCTCACTACGTTGCAATAGGAAGCATTGACATTGTTATCTGGGTAATCTGCATTGTTTATAAATTACAATATTATTATGAATTAACTTTTTATGGAAGTTTAACTTTACGTCAGTAAAATTTTTGGTTTAAATGAGACTTTTACCACAGAAGTTATTTAAGTTTTATTCTCTATTTTGTTTAAGGAAAGAGAAAAGTACTTTTAAAAGTGATGCGTTTTTGAATTTACGTTTAGAGTTTGGGGCACTTACACACCCTGAGTGTAGGAAGGTTGGTTCTACAGACCCAGAACATGTTTCCAGACATATGCATTGAAGGGTGAAGGCCTGTGTGGGATACATGGAATTCATGACCCCAGATCCGGGTCTTGCCTGCTTTCTGAGACTGCCTTCACAGCAACGTGCATGTGTCTCCATTGTGGTCATGAAGCCAGGTTACTGCTACTGGTGCTGCTCCTGACACAGAGGTTACTTGTGATGACAGTTCCTAGCCATTACCTCACGTGTAAGCTTTTATTGATAGTACCTTGCTTCAGCTCTATGTGCAGGGCACTCCTCTTCTAATCTAAGGCTTGCAAACTGTTTGCCATTATATTCCTAAAAAATACAAGATCTGCTCAGACCCCAAGCAGGTACAACCAGGAAAGTGGAAGGATTTGAAGGTCTTGAGGCAAACTGTGGCCAATGGAAAAGAACTTCTATCAATAAATTATTTTGCCTTTTGTCACCTCCTCTATGATTTTAGTATACTCCATAATAACTTCCTAACTCTCCATAAAAGCTCCCATCGAGACCTTAACAGACTGCCATGCTGCTCAGCCAACTTGGTAATACAGTTCCTTATACTTGTTCTCCGTCTCTCCCCACTCACTTCTTTTCCTATACTCTGCTTCCCTGTAAATGGACTCCTTAATAAACTGTTATGACGTAAGCATTTCCTCAAGCTCTGCTTTTTACTTTCTAAGAAATTCAAGCTAAGATAGGGAGAGGGGAGGCAGAATGAAAAAAAAAAACAACATAAGTATGATTTCTGTAAAAACATATTAAAGGACAAGTTGTAGACCCTAGCAGCTTTTATGTATAGGAAATATATTAGATATTGGTGAGGTTTAAACAGGTAAAATATTTCTGCCAATTTTAAGAGTGCTTCTCTTATTTGTAGGTGTTGGGAAAGGGAGGGTAAGTAATAGACTTTGCTATCAAAGTTACCAAATGTACCCTTTTCTATGAAATGTTACATAGGTAGGTATTGAAAATTTACATCAATAGGTTTCTAAAATTTTCCAGTCATCACCTCCAAGTATGAATTAATTTATTTATTTAAATATTTAATGAGTACCTATAGTGGGCCTCCTATGTACTATATGTGTTCTAGCATGTATTCTAACTCTAACAAGAGAGGTAACTTTTTGTTCTCATTCTGTAAACATCCTAACAAAAATATAAAATAAAACACAGAATATGTAGATGGTGATGACTGACAAGAATAAAAATAAAGCAGGATAAGGGTGTTGAGAAGGAAAGAGAAAAGGCGGGTGTTCGTAGTGAGATAATATGTGAGCAGAGAGACCTCACAATGTCTCTGAGAGAACCTGACTGTTGGTAGCCTAATAGGTCTGTCATCAGTGGAGACTATGATACAGGTGGCTCAAGAAGTTATGTAATTATAATAAGTTATAATAAAAAGAAATTAGAGGAAACTAGATATAGGAGCGACTCTTCTGTACCTCTCACTGTAATAATAGAATCCAGTTATTTATAGTTTAATATTTTTCTTGAGTACCTTGAATAAAGACAGAAAATGAAAATTTATTGAGTGTTTATAAAACATGCCAGGCCCTCTTCTAAGCATTTGACGTTTGGTCATTTAATCTGCACCGGAGCCCTGTGTGTGGTAGGTGCTATTTTATCAACATTGTGCAAGGGAGAAAAATGAGGTTTTGAAACCTTAAGAAACTATTCTAAAACCATAGAGATACCTGTTACAAAAAAAAGAGCCAGAATTCCTGTTATAAAATAATTAAGTCACAGGGGTAAAAATACAGTGTAGAGAGTATAGTCAGTGATACTGTCATAACGTGTGGTGACAGATGGTAACTACCCTTATCCTGGTAAGCCTTGCATATTGTATAGAATTGTCAATCCACTATGTTGTACATCTGAAACTAATATAACACTGGATAACAACTATCCTTCAAAAGAAAAAATTCTGAGCAGAGACTACCTGAGTACAGAGCCCAAAAACATAAAAAACATAACCACTATATTATGTTTTATATATATATATATATATATATATATATTTTAGTTTGGAAAACCTCTGGTTGAAGTTCTGTTGTGATTTCAAAGGCAAAGAAAATAAGTAGTAAGAGAAAAATAATTGTCTCAATTTTCTTCTCAGGTTTTTTTCTCAAGGCATAGGTAGAAGAGACAAGAAATTAAGTTCATATGTTATAGATTCAATAATACCAACAATGACCACCTGAATCAAAACTGGTGAGTTTTAAAAATGTTGTGTTGGCTGCTTCCAATACTATGTCTCCCTCTCTCTCTGCCGCTCCCCCCCAAAAATATGAATAAACATTAAAACAAATTTTTAAAGGGGGATGCCCGGATGGCTCAGTCGGTTAAGCATCCAACTTCAGCTCAGGTCATTATCTTGTGGTTTTGTGAATTTCAGCCCCTCTGTCCTGACAGCTCAGAGCCTGAAGCCTGCTTCAGATTCTTTCTCTCTCTCTCTCTGCCCCTCCCCCACTCATGGTCTGTTTCTCTCTCTCTCTCTCTCAAATAATGAGTAAACATTAAAAACATTTTTAATGTTGTGTTGGGTATTTAAATTTTAATTAGTGTCTATAGTCCCTTTGAATTTCTATTTTTGCATTAATGCTCATATTAAGGTGAGTGATATCTAGAAATATTTTAAACATCATTAAATAAAGCAAAATTTCATTAAGCAAACATTATCCAAGAAGTTTGACTAAATTTATATTTATTTTGTTTAATTATAGAATACATATTTCAGAGATTAGAATAATAATAGCTTGACAGTATATTGTTCTAAGTAAAAACTTTTACATGGATTTTTAAAACTTAGTTTCAAAGAAAAACATTTTTATATTTCAAAACCTGCCAAAATTATATCTTGAATGGATTACGAAAACTGATGAATATTAAGGGCAACCTGTTTTTTACGTTTATATGAAATTTTGTGAAGTGAGCAGATTCTTAAATTTTCAGGAAAACATAATTGAATTGGATACTTAAAAGAGAATACTTATTTTTGCCAATTGTTAAACTAAATTGAGGCAGATATGCCTTGATTAACCTTTGTGTGGCAGTTTCTTTTAGTTAGCAGGTCAACTGTTTTCTCATTAATGACATTTTAATTCAAACGAAATTTGAATTAAAGTCACCATGGACATACATTGTGCACTAGGGAGAGAAAAACGAGTCCTTCTCTGATATTCTCTTAATAATATATTCTCTGGGCAAGGGAGAATTTTTTTATTATTATTCCCTCTCTTACTCTCTTCCTTCCTCACCTCCCATATCATGCTTCCCAGAGTTGCCTCAGATTTCTTTAAATTAAATTGCAGAAATTGTATCTTATGATTAGGTAAGAAAATGCTGATCTTTTTTTTTTTTTTTTTTTTTTAATTCAGTGCATAGGATATAGAGAAAGGCAGAAAAAACTAACTGGAAGTATTTCAGTGTTTCTATGTTTTTTTTTTTTTTTTCAAAAGATTTAAATGTATTATTCCCTAGAAATTAGAAAGAAGTTTATTTATTAGTTCTAAAAGTGAAGACTTCATCTAAATTAAAAGTCCTAATTCAAATGAGCCTACAAATTACTGTAACTGAAAAATTTTAAAAATCTATCTGTCCATCTGGTAAAATAATATCCCCATTATTCAAGGGGCAGATTCTCAGCAACTAAAATATTTTAAAATCTAATTTTTGTTCTATATTAGGACAATAGCCAGAAATATGCACAAATTCTTAGTGAAACAAATTTACCTTCAGGTTTCAATACAAAACCTATGTAAAATGGGGCAGCCATTTTACAGATATTTGACTTTCTTCATCCATTGGTAAATAATTCCACATCACTACAGTGAACATGAAGAAATGAAAAACTGCTGTTTATAATCCTAAACTATAGTCAACCATAGAAATTTAAATGATGTGTAGAATACTAAATGTTTAGAAATGTTTACCAAAAAATCATTTAACATACAAGTTTCCGTTGTCTAGAAAATCAGTTTTTTTTCAATGATGCTAGAAAAGGAAAATACTTCTGCATATTGGAGGCCATATTCTAGATGGAATACTTGCTAATGTTCGTGAGTTCATCTAACATATGGAATTTAGTGATAGGAGTTGACTTTCAATGTCCCATGAGTTACATGTAAAACAACTCTAGTTGTTAGTTTTTAACCAAAACTTTCTTAAAGTTGGTGAACATGCACTAATTTTTAGAATACCCCCTTAGATATTAGGATATCTTATTTGGCTGACTAGAATTGTGTATCTCAGTTCAATCTGATAATATACATGGCCTAATAATATTTTGTTTAATTAAAAAATTATCCTGGGACTGTTTTGGTATTATCATAAATGAAATTATAGAAATGTAGTAATATGCAAGATAGTGTGTTTTAAAGTTTAGCCATTTGTGATGTAGAGACAATCAAGTTGTCAGTAAGTTTCATGTGTATTTCCCTTTCCCAGAATTATGTGTGATTTATAATTCATAAAAATTGTTTTAAGGGAGAATAAGAATGCCTACGATGTGATCTCCATGTCTCTCTGGGATAGTTATAGGAGTACTGTACATTTTATTTACTAGGGCTGTATAGTAAGAAGGTACTTAGAAATCTCATCTCTCCTTGAAGCTGAAGGAATAATGTATGTGCATAAAACAATATTTACTACAGTGCTAGGAGGTATATAAATATTACTGCTAGGATGGCTGATTAGGTTGTCTCAGTGCACTCTCTCTGCTTCTATGTATTTGTGTTTGTTGCTATTTTTTACTTGCTTTATTTTGGCTTTCGATTCCATCTACTTCACAGGCTTTCCAAAAGATGACCACTGTGCACTCAAGGTTAACTTAGTGATATTGAAAGAGTTAAGGTGTTTGCTTCCATGTTAACTTCCAGAAAATAACTTCTGCTTTGGAGAGACTAAACCCAACTTTGGAGATACCAGAACCCAGGGTAGAGTTTTGAAGTCTTAAAAAGTAATGGGCAATTGGATATGACCTTGATAAAAATGAACAAGGAAGATTTCTCAATTCCACTTCCCCTCACAGTGTCCTATTACTCTAGTTTGAAATGATAACTATTATAGAACTCATTCACCATGAATGAAGGAATTATCCCCTATTAAAATGTAAATGCCCCGGAAAAGACAGTACAAGAATCAATCAATCATTTATACCTTAATGAGAAGTAGTCACTCAAACTCTCCCAACATTATAGTTATCTGAAATTGAACATTGATAGAATGGAGATGAGACATAAGCACGTTGGGAACGAAAAGTAAGAAGGGAGTAAAAATAAAAGAGAGGAGAGAGTGCTGAGAATAACAGCACTATTTACACAGTTATAAAAAGGTTGACTCACGGGTGACAATTATTGGAGGTAGTGTGCTTAGCTCAAGAAAAGACTGCTACTGTCAAGCCTTCATGAGGAATACTGCATATAAAGGAAAAAAATAATTCTCTTTGCTCTCTTCCTTGCCTAGAGGGCTACCATTCATGCCGAAGTGTGCTGACATTTCACCCCAACATGGATAGGGATTTTGTATTTATTCGATCACTTTGTGTGCATTTGATTTAAGAACACAAATATAAATGCGTGTATCCTGTATTTATCAGAATAACACAGGAGACATTTTATCAAATTGGTCTTCACTTTTTAAAATTGTCCTGTGTGTGATTGAAATAGAAATATTGTTTAGATCATGTAGAATGTCTGTGATTAACAACTATTTAATTTAAATATAACTTACTCAAAAAATGTCTATTTAGAAGGCACCATACCTTCCAATTCTTTCACACTGATACTCTTTCTTGCCCAAATTGAATATGATATGTGCTTTGCACATCAATTAATATAGTCCATTAATCTATCATTGCCATCTTCATCACCACCTTTGGGTATGAGCGTGTGTGTGTGTGTGTGTGTGTGTGTGTGTATTCAGAATTAAACATGAGAGAGTCACACATGAGCAAACAAGTGGTTGTCTGGCTTCAAGCATAATTCTTGAAGGCTCTTTAAGAAAAATTCTCTCTCCTCTTTCATGATAATTTGTTGAAAGGCAGACGATACTGTCTATATTTTGTTTATTAAGCAGATATATAATGCATGTAATATACGATATATATATATATATATCATACAATATATTATACATTTTATGTATCGTGTTATTATATGTGAATTTATATAAAAGAACACATGTATTATTGAACTGACACTAGCCATAACAAATTACAATACAATGAGTATGTGTTATATTTGAATAGTTCAATCATTTGTTAAGAAATCTCTCTTAGGCCTGAGGGTTCAATAACATGAATTCGATGTTATAATAATAAAGTTCATAATAAAATTATCTAGTGATTTAATTTGAGGGAATTCAATTTGTTTGCATTTACCCATAAACACTTTAAAAAGTTTATAATGAGTATGACTGTCAGGATCACGATGTATAATATTTGGCTTGTGTACCTGAACATTCAGAGTAAGATCTTATCTCTGTTTTAAAGGCTATATTCAAATACATTTTTGGGTTAAATATGGTCATTTCACTCTACTGAGCAATATCCTTAAGGATATTTTATGTTATGATCTTCTGACTAGCTTTTTGTTTACATTTTACATAACATTTACATTACATTGCATTACTTTCCATTTTGTTTTTGACTTTTTGATTTATTTTTATTTAGCTTATACTTGGAGTATAATTGTAAGAAAAAAGTATAAAATATTTTAAAAGGTATAATAGGACTTGTGGGTAAATTAATTATATTTATCTCTTGGTGCAAAATCATTTATTATTCTATGATACATTTTCAATAAGCAAGACAATTAAAAAAACTTGTTGGTTATCTCTGTAATGTCAGACCCAATTTAAATTGAGAACATAGGAAAAGTAATATGTTAATTATAAGTTCATATTTTCCATTTCTATTTTAAATATACCATCTGTTGTTTTACTCATTTACTCAAGAACATATAAACAATATCATCCATTTATACTTATTAAGATGATATTTTATTTAGCTGTAAATCTGAAGGATTTCACTGTAAGGAGTTGTTACTGATAATTTGGAGCTTTAATCTTCAGTAAAAATTGTAATTTTTTTAACTTCTAAAAAGAAAAAAATCAAAAGAAAACTTAAAGACAAATCACAAATGTCCAAATTTTACAGTATTTTTCTCTTTTCAACAGTCAGCATCAACACTGTGAAGTAAATTGCTTTTGAATACTTCTGTACCAGATGTCAGCCATCTTGCTTATCACTGAACAAGCCACATTTGAACTAAACAGCTCAGTATCGCATTGAGGGATGTGGTTGCTGATTGAACACAGGTGTAATGGTTGATATACTGTCACACAGTCTGACGTTAACCTAAGATCTCTGTTGAAATAGTTATTACTGATGGCACGAAATGTAATTGCTAATTTTCTGCCTGAGTGGTTACATATTTTCTCTAAATCTTAAGAGTTATTCATCCTTTTCCCACTGCCCATTCCTCAGAGTTTAAGGCAGATGTGTCAGTGGTCCATGGACCAGTAATTGAACCTGTCACTTGCAATCTACTGATTTCATTCTTCAGAAATGGGACTACTGCTTTATTCACTCTCCTGCTTATTTTTCTCTAGGTATCAAATGTCTTACTTGAACCTAAGCTAACCAATATTCATTGTTTACCTTTAAGAGCCTCTTTGGTCACTGAGCAGAGGAATTGTGGGTGACTCCAATGTGATTACTTTTTAGTATTTCTGGTTTTAGATTCCAGGCTTTCAAATGAATTGACTCTCTATAAGCCTAATTATAATAAATCAATCAACTGTACTGTAGGCATAAAAAGTGTGGAGGTATAGTAGAGAAAGAAGTGGGAGACTGGGATAGATTAGCTAATCCTATTTGAATGAATTGCTTCTTAGAATGACATAGCATAACTCAGGCTGCGGTGTGCTAGAATTTTCCAGAATTTTACTGAGTGCTAATTCCTAGTGCCTGATGACCAGCCAGTGCTTAGTGTTTTTGACAATAAATACGCTGTCATAATTTCACTTCCAATAAATTTTCTACTTTCATTTTGGTTTCTGCTAACACAATTCAGTTGCATCATGGTCCCTAGTAAAATAAAAGGGGAGATAATATATGTCAAATTCGTACTTAGAGAATTTTCCATAAAGACTATTTGATGCCACATTTAAAGGGGAAATGGCATGTTTTAAGTTATATTCCAGTTTGGTTTTTCAAAGTTGCATATTTATAAGTTAAGATTTCTAAGTTAAAAACCATAATTTATTTGTGTGACTTCAGTTTTCTTTATATGTGATTTATGATGCATTTTAACCTGGCCTCCAAATGTCCATTTTCAGGTTATAAAAACAAAGCATGTGCAATGGATAGGTAAACTTTGAAAAAGGATAAGTATTATAGAATTGAGTCTGAGGGATGGAATTTGGTTAAAACTGAAATTAAGAAGTAGAAATCATGAAGAGCTGGAAAAGTTAAGTCACAGAGCAAGCAGTTTGGGTGGGGGGGATGATGTCTTGACCCAGTTTTTTGACCCTGGCTAGAGGCTAGTCAGTTCTCTTTCTTGAGCAAGTAAGTCGTCACCCCAGCCACTTCCCTTATCAGACACATGCTCCCTTACCACTCTGTCTTAATGGTAATTTCCCATAAGGCCAAGTATCAGACAAAGGGGGAAACCCCAGGCATTTAAACTAGCCACTCCACAGAAAACCTGCCCAAAGCCACTAATCCCACCTGATTTGTCATACATAAGCTGCCCCCTACAGCTCTAGCTTGCTGTTACTCTGTCCCCAACTGCAACCCCCATGTGGTCCTGCCTGGCACCATCTCCTTTCATCTCTCTGTGTTGTTCATCTTTGTGGTGTGCCCTGTCATCAAAAGAATCTTTAAATCTTAAAAACTAAGGGATATCTAGGAATATTATAGAAGATAATAGATATTAAAGGTCAATAAGCCAAGAATCCATCAGTTAGAAAAAGAGCAAAGGAGAATAGTTCCCCAAAGTTTGATTGCAAGCGGAAGGTTATTTAGGTAGGCCATGCCATGAGATCTTCTCTCAATGCCTAGTAAAGTACCTCACCATTCTCATTGCCAAAAATGTTCCTATCTCAATTTAGAAACGGCAAACATAATCTACTCATTTGCTGAAGGCCAAAAATAGGCATTGTTTCTTTTTCTTAGGAGCATACTTAATGTACACTATTATACAAAGTGTACATGTGACAAGTTTTCACGTATGGATATATCTTCAGAACCATCACCACAACCAAGATAATAAACACATAACATCGCTCAAAAGTCTCCTTACTGGCCTCCATAATCTCTCTTTCTCACCCCTTCCCAACCATCTCTCCCAACTCTCATCGCTGTCTCAAGGCAACCTCTGATCTGCTTCTGTCACAACAAATTGGTTTGGATTTTCTAGAATTTTATGCAAACAGAATCTTACAGTATAAGCTCCTTTATGTCAGAGTTCTCTCACACAGCATTATGATTTCAAAATGCACCCACATTGCACACATCAATGGTTCATATACTGCTTTAATGAGTCTTGTTTCACTATGTGAACATCGCACAATTTGTTTATCCATTCATCTGTTGGTGAATATTTGAGTTATTTAAAGTTTTGGATTATTACCAAAAAATGCTGCTGTGAACACCTGTGTATCCATCTTTGTATGAACATATATTTTCATTCTTTCATTTTCTTGGGTAAATAGCTGAGAGTGAGAAAGTTGGATCATATGGAAGCTATATTTTTTTAATTTTTTTTTAACGTTTATTTATTTTTGAGAGACATGGAGACAGAGTATGAGCAGGGGAAGGGCAGAGAGAGAGGGAGACACAGAATCCAAAGCAGGCTCCTGGCTCTGAGTTGTCAGCACAGACCCTGACGTGGAGCTCAAACTCATGTGCCTGTGAGATCATGACCTGAGCCGAAGTCAGACGCTTAACCGACTGAGCCACCCAAGTGCCCCTGAAAGCTCTATTTTTTAATTTTTTTGTATTTTTAAGAGACTATCAAACTGTTTTCCAGAGTGGCTCTAGCATTTTGTACTCCAACCATGAGTCTTTCAAAAGGTCCTGTTCCTCTATATTCTCTCCAGCACTTGATATGGTCAGGCTTTTTAATATAAGCCAAATTTTTAGGTGGTCAGTGGTATCTCATCATGGCTTCATTCTGCATTTTTCTAATGACTAATGATGTTTAGCTTTCTCAAGTGCAGATTTGTGATCTACACCTATTCTTTGAAGTCATTGAATTATTTAACAAATTTATTAATATATGCCCAATTTTGTTTGTTGAGCTGCTTGTTTTCTTATTATTGAATTTTGATTGTGTTTTAAGTATTTCAGGACAAGTTCCTTATCAAGCATATCATTTTCAAGTAGTTTGTCCTTTCGTTCTCTCCATAATGTCTACTGAAGAGCAGCCATTTTAAATATTAATAAAGTCTATGGCAATGTTCTTGATTCCCCTAATAGATCTACTTGCAACTTTATCTTAAAAATATTCACTCTTTACATTGGATAACCACCATACCTCTCCTAGAAGTTCTCACCTCTTTTCTTTACAATCACAGTAATCTCTTAAATGAATGATTTCAAGTTTTACCCCCACCATATTCACAGTACTTTATCCAGCATCTTTAAAAAATTTAATACAGATATTGACACTTTTCCTGATTAAAACTTTTCTGTAGTTTCTCATTGGGTATGTTAAAATAACAAGTGTTTTTCCTTAGGCTATAATGAACGTACCTCATGGTCTGGCCCCTGTGTGATTCTCATATCTCATGTTATACCACATTCTGTCTTGATCATAACATTTCATCAATATCATCTTCCTTTCTATTCATCTTACAAGTCATTTTCTACATTAGGGTCTTTGCCCTTGAACTTTTTTTTTTTTTTTGGCCTGGGTTGTTTGTTTGACTACTTGACTTGTCTGCTATCCCTGACTATAGAATGAAACCTTCAGGTGGCTTATGTTTAGATTCTATGCATTTTTATTCCTGTCTTCCTAAACTCAGGAATAGGATAAAGTAAGCATTCCTAAACAGTTGCTGAATAAAAAAATAAATGAGTAAATATATTTTAATAATTCTATACATTATTAATCCTGACTCAAACTTTATATAAATTAATTTTATATTTATTATCAGTGATCATCTAGAACGAGGTTTCATTACCAAAATGGAATAACTCGAGACAGTGAGCATTATCATTGTTTCAACTAGCAAAGATTGATGTAGAATACAGAAGTCAAGACGCATAAAGAGTAGCAATAATGCAACTAAAACAGGAATCAGATTCTGATCCAAATTACTTTACTCTAGGCTATGAAGAGATTCCCTAAGACGCAACACTGACTTAAGCAAAAGGTGAGTAGCCTAGTTAGTGTTCCTGGAGCAAACAGAAACACAAAAGCATCAAAAGAGAACTCTAAAATGGTTGTTGAAAGAAGGTCCTAACATCTAGTTTATGCCTGAATGCTGTAATGTGGTTGGACACATGAGCAGCAGCTTGTAGCCTTGTGTCTAAATTTTCTAATAGGTATTTGTCAATTGAGTTGAGAATTTCTACGATAAGCTATGGAAAAACCAAGTATTAGAATCTGAAAGATTCTTCTCTATACCCTTTTACTATGCTTTATTCATTCTTTCGTTTTAAAGAGATATGCCACCAGCTGAAGACAAAGACACACTCCGTTGCTATATAATTGAGGTTCTCAATATATATTTTTTTCTGCTAAATCATTGTTTCAGAATGTTAATTAAGCTACAGAGTAAATGTTCCTCTAAAACTGTATCTTTGCTAACTTTGCAATACACAATCTTATATTCATTAGTGTGATTATCCAACATCCTCAGGTGTCCAGGTGATGCTATTCCAGGACAAAGCATGGAGCTGATTAGACATCATAAGACCATTTTTTTTCTCTTCTATCGTAAAATATCTCAATGATAGTAATGATCTGCTTACATTATTTTGGAATCCTGCTTTGAATTACTATTCTGACTAAACTATTTAAATTAACAGTAAATATTCTGATGGTGTTAAATTTGTTTTATTAAAATGATAGGAGTTGCTAGGATATTCAGAGGCTCCTTCTATTCTACAAGAAACTTGCTTGTTCTGAGCAACCCTAGATATTTCTTGTTGTAGCAATGCCATATCTGACATGGATTTCAAAGCTTATATGAAAGGAAAAGCAAAAGTATCTGTATTGTTTATTTTATCATTATAAATTATTATTTTCCTGGTCACAATGGTGATGGGAAACGAACAACTCTCCTTGGATATCACTTCTTATCCTGTACTTTGAGTCCAAATATTAATAGGCCTTCTTAAATATACATGTGCACATGCATAAAAACATAAATTTCTCACTGTTAATTCAAAATTCATCATTACTTGTAGTTGCTTCAACCAATATTATGGTCTTTCTATTGCAATTTAATAAACACACGAGTCAGATATTACAAAATGCTCGGGTGCTTTTCTTGAATTATCATTATATTAGTTTTAATTTATATGATAATTTTTCTATGTTCAAAACTTATACAATAATATATGCTGTTTACAACAATTCCAAATAGTGCAGATGTGTATGAAGAAAAATATTCTTCCCTCCCTCATTAATTTTTCCAACCATATGTTTAAATAATACTATAAAGAATACGGGTTTTCATTCTTTTTCTAGTGTTTGTATAAATATACAACCAGTTAATTTAGCTTTCTTTCTTCCTTTCTTTTATTTAATTTTTAATAAAAATCGAGATTACTTTCCTACTTATTTTTGAATACTTCATCATGGATAACTTTTTAAGCCAGTAGATATAAATCTCTTTTCCTTATTTCACATAGTTTAGGAATCATGACTTAGTGAATCATTTCTTCATTTGTGGACTTTCAGGATGTTGTTAGTATTTTAATTTTGCAAATAATGTTTCAGTTAACTGACTTGTGAAAGAAATTGCCTAGTTAAAATGTTACAAAAATATATTGTGTTCTTCCGAATTACACTTTTGCTATTGTCATCAGACAAATAGGTTTTCTGAAGTCTAATATAAAAACAAAAACAACTCTAGCACTGAGAATTCTTTCAAAATAAATTATAATTATGTATTACTAAACTAACTTCATCAGGAATACACACTATTTTTACAGTCGTCTTTTTCACATGGCTTTTGTTGAGAGAAAATAAAAGCCAGGAAAAAGAAAAAAAGTTTTTAAGACCCAGATATTAGGAATATAAAATACTGCTTAAATTATTTGGCAGTTCTCTTCTATAACAGAAATAAATCCTGCAGAAGTAAGTTTGCTTTATTCAGGACAACTTTAAATATCTTGGAAAAATTAAATTGCGGTAGACAAGTGTTTTATAGTTGTTCATTTTATTATTTCTCACATATCAGTCATCAGAGCTTATTTTGGTTTGGTTTTGATATAAGACTTTAGTTAATATCATAATAATTCTATACACAAACAATATTTATTCAGTACGTGGTAGAGGTGGTAAATTCTCATTTTAGCTGATGAGAGAAATTGAGGCTCTATGTGATGAAACGAGTGTGCACATAGCAAGATTATTTAGTCGTGGAGTTCTGCCTTTAAACCAGGATTTTGGATTCTTTGCTCTTCTTTCTACTAAGTCATTCAGCTTTCCATTGTTCTTGATCATAAGAAATGTTTGCTTAAATAACATTTTCTTTCATACATGACATGCACATGGAAAACAAATCATCTGACCAACCAGTGCCGTCTTCTTAAATGCAGAAACCGTCCAAATGAGAGAGGTAGATATGTTGTTTGAAACCAGAATTTCATACAAGTTTATTCCTCCCTAAAAACATACACCAAAAGATTATCTATTTAACCATCCACTATGCTGAGTTCAGATTTTGGGGCCTTCACACTGTTCCCTAATATTGACTCACTAAATAAATTAGGCAGTGTAATGAAAAGGGTTATGAGACATATTCTCCATTTGTACTTCCTAATCTCCATTCCCCACTCTTGACAATATTCTGTTCTCTGAATTTGCATTAACTGGATTTCCTTGCTCTTGGGCATTAAGTTTTTCAGGAAAATAGAAATTGGAAAGAAAGTTGTTTGGATTCTTGCTTCCCCCTTTAGTTCCAACTCTCCATGTATGCAGATAATGGTTTCCTCCCCAGATCCCACAGGCCTAAATTAGGAAAGGCTTGCTATTCCTAGCTCCATATCTTATTGGTTTCTCTTAATCCTGACTAGAACTTCAAATAGTCCCTTCATTAAACTCTCTTACATTCTTCTTTTGAAAGTATCATCTATTTTCCTTCAAACTTTGGCTGACATAAATTATTCAGTTACTAGAAATACAGTGATTCTTCATTTTAATTCCATGTATGTAAAAGGCTAATTTAGTTCACTCAATCAATACAAATAAGGGGTTAAAAGAGCTATACTAAGTATTTCTACATTTTTAAAAGCATACTTATATTTCTTTTACCACTCTTGCTTTATATATTATTCCAAATGTAGGATAAGAGTTACAGACTATGAGGAAATAGTGAGACACATTTCTCTAGTCACCTACTTCAGAAATAAGGTCTGTATGTATGCTGTTTAAACCAAACTCATGATTTATACAAGGTTAAATGACTCAGAATATTACTGAAGTTTCTGTTTGCATGTTAGGAGTTACTGCTGACATAATGATGAGAGTGAAGAAGACATTAACTATCCTACTGACAATCTAGGACATATTCTTAACCAAGATGAGAAAACTAAAATCTGAGTGAGGCTGAACAAAAAGGTGACAGAATCTGTGAGAAATGTTCTACACCTGCATATCCAAGCTTTCACATCTACCACTTAGTATATCTTTAGAACATCCTTTTCATAATAACTCAGAGAGAAAAAAGGTAACACATCCAAATGGAATGATCTACAGTAAAACATGATCAATAGGCAAATATGATCTGAACAAGATGCACAGAGGTTACAAATCCCTTCCTCACACAAACATACAGAAAATAACAAAGTACGGGGAAGACATCAGAAGAATATATATAAGATATACAACCATGAACAAAGACATTTCAAAATATATCTATATTCTAAACACATTAAACACAAATGGGCTCTAAAAAAATCAATAGAAGATCACAAGAAGTCAAGAACTGAAGAACAGTAAGGTGAGGAGTTTAAAAGTAAATTGAAATTATAATAAACCCTTTTGTTTGGAAACACTGGTATGTAAAATAAATCCTTGTCAAATGAAACTAGTGACAAGAAGGCAGCCTGAGAAAAAAATCAAACAAATCAAGTATGAAGAAGCAAAGACAAGTAATTCTTATTAACGATACCTAAGAATATAAAACATAAAGAAAAATGGTACATAGAGATGAAAATAATATATATGAAGCACATATAAATTTTTCTTAGATGCAATAGAAGTGATAAAAATATTTAAAGATAAAATATATGAAAACTTTTCTTAGTGAAGACATATATATATACATATATATACACACATACGCCTACATACGTATATACCTGTATATACACAGATATACATACCTACACATATATGTAAGTTTTTAGATAGGCATTTTAGAAGACAACCAGCAAGAGTGGAAAAATATTGAACAATTGTTTATCTTAAATATAAATGAAATAATCCTAGGCAATATATATATTTATGAAAAAACTTGAGTTACCTAAAAGGACAAAAATTGGGCTTTTCTTAAATTCCTTACTGCCACAATCATTGTCAGAGTACATGCAGTAATAACATAGTGGTTAGGAGGCACATGAAAATCATGTGTCCAAGAAAGTTATAGTCAAAGGAGTTTTCCAAGAGTAATACTTTTATATTTATTTATTTATTTATTTATTTATTTATTTATTTATTTATTTTTATATAATTTATTGTCAAGTTAGCTAACATACAGTGTATACAGTGTATACACTGGCTTGGGGGGTAGATTCCCATGATTCATCACTTACATACAACACCCAGTGTGCATCCCAATAAGTGAACTTGTCAATACCCATCACCCATTTCCTCCTTTCCCTGCACCCCCATCTACTCTCAGTTTATTCTCTGTATTTAAGAATCTCTTATGGTTTGCCTCCCTCTCTGTTTGAAACTGTTTTTTTCCCTTCTCTTTTCCCACATTAAGTGGGGTCTTCTGTTAAGTTTCTCAGGTTCCACATATGAGTGAAAACATACTATATCTGTCTTTCTCTGACTGACTTATTTCACTTAGCATAATACCCTCCAGTTCCATCCATGTTGTTGCAGATGGCAGGATTTCATTCTTTCTCATTGCCAAGTAGTATTCCATTTTACATATATACCACATCTTCTTTACCCATTCATCATTTGATGGACATTTGGGCTCTTTCCATAATTTGGCTATTGTTGAAAGCCCTGCTATAAACTTTGGGGTACATGTGCCCCCTATGAATCAGCCCTTCTCTATCCTTTGGATAAATTGCTAGTAGCGCTTTTGCTGGGTTTTAGGGTAGTTATTTTTAATTTTTTGAAGAACTTTCACACTGTTTTCCAGAGCAGCAGGTTCATTCCCACCAAGAGTGCAAGAGGGTCCCATTATATATATCATCTTCAATGGGAAAAAACTGAGATCTTTCCCCTGAGATCAGAAACACGACAGGGATGTCCACTTTCACCACTCTTGTTTAACATAGGTTGGAAGGCCTAGCATTAGCAATCAGACAACAAAATGAAATAAAAGGCATCCAAATTGTCAAAGAAGTCAAACTTTGACTTTTTGCAGATGACATGATACTCTCTATGGAAAACCTGAAAGACTCCACCAAAAAGCTGCTAGAACTGATGCATGAATTCAGCAAAGTCACAGGATACAAAATCAATGTACAGACTCAGTTGCATTTCCATACACAAATAATGAAGCAACAGAAAGAGAAATCAAGAAATCAATCCTATTTACCATTAAACCAAGAACCATAAAATACCTAGGAATAAACCTAACCAAAGACATAAAAGATCTGTAGGCTTAAAACTATAGAAAACTTATGAAGGAAATTGAAGAAGACACAAAGAAATGGAAAAACATTCCACGCTCATGGAAGTCCAAGAGTAAATAATTTTAAATCAAAAGACATGATAGTTATAAAAGCCATGTGAAATTTAAGAGCTTTTTATACTCAAATTAGGACTGACAAAAGTAGTAGTTTAATATAAAGTAGTATATTATGTATTTGTCCTCCTTGAAAGTTTGATGATGAAATCCAGCTGAGGTAGGCTGATAAAGACTCCCAGAGATGTGTCCATTTCTAATTCTTGGAGGCCGTAAATGTTTTACTTAGAAAATACAAAACAAACAAACAAAAAAGTCTTTGAAATGAAATTAAAATAAAGATCTTCTTTTTTTTAATTTGTATTTATATTTGAGGGACAGAGAATGAGCAGGGGAAGGGCAGAGAGAGAAGGAGACACAGAATCAGAAGCAAGCTCCAGACTCTGAGCTGTCAGCACGGAGCCCAGTGTGGGGCTCGAACTCACAAACTGTGAGATCACCTGAGCCAGAGTCAGACGCTTAACCGACTGAGCCACCCAGGCGCCCCTAAAATAAAGATCTTAAACTGAAAAGATTATCCTGGATTATCTGGGACAGTTCTAAATACAATCATAATGTCTTTTTAAGAAGGATAAGAGGAAGATCACACACACACACACACACACACACACACACACACACACATATACACACACAAGAAAGCAATGAGAAAAAGGGTTGAGAGTAATGCTGCCAAAGACAAAGAATTTCAACAGCCACCAGAAGCCAAGGAAGACTTCTCTAGAGCTCTGTAGGGAATGCAACCCTGCCTACATCTTGACTTTGGGCATCTGACCTCTAAAAGTGTGAAAAAAATTTCAATTTTTTTAAGCCATTGTGACGGTTAACTTTTTTGTGTTAACTTGCATAAGCCATGCTACCCAGATAGTTGATCAAACATGTCTGGTTATTGGTGTAAAAGTATTTGTTTGATGTGATTAACATTTAAATCAGTAGACTTTGAGTAAAATAGATTACCCTCCCTAATGTGGGTGGGCCTTATCCAATCACTGGAAGGCCACAAGAGAAAAACAAATTGAGATCCTCTGAGAAGAGGGAATTCTGTCTTCAGGTTGTCTTCGGAAGAGTTGTGACATCAGCTCTTACATATATATTTACATCCTATTGGTTCTTTTTCTCTGGAGAATCCTGAAATAGCCACAAAGTTTGTGGAAATTTGCTACAGCAGCTATAAGAAACTAATACACTAACCAATGCAATTATCATTTTAACATACCAACTTAATTCAAGTTAAAGAGTCAGAAATGGGAGGAATTTTGATTTGGAATGATTTTTAATGAGTGTCAAGTCTCTTAAATATAAATTATAAATGTGACACTAAATGAGTTTGGACAGGTCCATGATATATAGTGCAAATATAATAACTAAAAAATATTAAAAAAGTAAAAAGTGGAAGGCGGGTAAAAATTACGAATGTACTTTTAAAAAGTTTTTCTCAATAAAACTTTGTCCAATGCCCCAAAATAAGCAAAATATATTCTCCAAAGCCTTAAAAGACTAGAAAAATAAAAATATACCATATCACTATTAATTCTGTATCTATTAATTTTATATGAAAATAAATTATACATAAGGGAATATGTCAACAAATGCACACATACTTGCATGTACAAAGAATAGAAACCACACATAAAAGCACACACTCACATAGGTTACACACACATACAAGAAAGCAGGCAAAAGATAGAATAAAAGAATTGTGGGGGCACCTGGGTATTCAGTTGGTTAAGCATTTGACTCTTTATTTCAGCTCAGGTCATGATCTCATGTTACATGGGTCTAAGCCCTGTGTCAGTCTCTGCACTGACAGAGTGGAAGCCTGCTTGGGATTCTTTCTCTCTCTACCGCTCTCTCTGCCCCTTCCCTGCTCATGCTCTCTCTCTATCTTTCTCTCTCAAAACAAATAAACTAAAAAAAAAAAAAAAAAAAAGAGTTGTGAAGAAAATAGTTAACACAAAATGTCATGAAGTTAAATATACACAATTTATGTTTTAAAAATAAAAGCAATGGATTATTTACCTATTTATGTATAATTATTTTGCTAATTATAATTTTTAAGATATTTGATATACTTTTTCACTGTATAGAACTCTGACTGGTTTCAATATTTTAAAATAAGCATATGTAACTGTCATTAATTTGAAAATTGAGTCTCTGCATATGACCATGTTAAACAAATGATATCATATATTCCCTCCCATTGGAAACAGCTGTAAAAAATGGACAAAATATTTAAGGGACCTTTCTCTTTAGCATCATCTAAATCCTCTGTCACTTGTAGCAAAAATCATCTTTCCTCCAGTTCCAATCACATTGGTCTTCATTTCTCTCTGAGATCTCACCAGCAGCACTTTTAATGTTTATATTTTTAGCAGTCTTATACTTATCATGATATATCTTTTCTAAGATGATAGAAGCTTCCTCTTCTTTGCTTTCTGAGACTTCACTATTAACTTCACATTTCACTTATAACATCCATATTTCTATAAACAGTCTTTTCAAGCCCTTTTCTATAATGTACCTCAAAATTCTTCCAGTCACCACCAGTAGCTAAATCCAATACCACTTCCACTTTTCTAAGTATTTGTTGTAGTAACCTACTTCCCAGTACCCAAACCTGTATTACTTTCTTAGGGATACCATAATAAAGGACCATAAACAGAATGGCCTAATAAAACAGGAGTATATTCTCTAACGTAATTCTAGAGGTTAGAAGATATCAAGGAATTTTCAGGGCCATGCTCTCTTGAAGTCTCTAGAAAAAGATCTGTTACATATTTTTCTCATAGCTTCTGATGTTGCCAGAAATCCTTGACATTCCTTGGCTTTTAATTGCCTAACTTCAATCTGTGCCTCTGTTGTCACATGGCATTCTCTCTCTATGACTTCACATTGTCTTCCTATAAAGGCCATCAATCATTTTGGGCTAATGGTCCACTAAAATTCCACTCCAGTATAATCTTATTTTAACTAAATACATCTGCAATGACCCTATTTCAAATAAACCCACTTCCTGATATATTGGAGATGAAGACTTCAACATATCTTGTTTGGGAATACAATGGAAACCCATAAAAATTGCTGATACATGTGACAACATGGATGAACTCCAAAACATTATATTAAATGCAGGAAACTGGAATAAAAGTCATATATATTTTATATTATGATAAATATCCAGAATAGATAAGTCTGTAGAGCTCAAAAGCAGATTGGTGATTGGCACAGACTGCGAATAGGGAATATTGGCTTAATAGGTATGAGTGGGTTATTTTAGAGTTTGGAAGTATTTTGGAACTTATATTTGTTAGCTCAGGATGCTGTAAAAAGTGCCAAAAATATGGGTGACTTAAACATCAGAACAGTATTTCTCATAATTCTGGAGGCTACACATCCAACACCAATTTGTCCACAGAGTTGGTTTCTAGTAAGAACTTTCTCTTTGGCTTGCAGATGGCTACCTTATGGGTGTGTCCTCATGACCTTTCTTTCTGTGCATGGACACACCTGGTGTTCCTTCCTTTTCTTATAAGGACACAAATCCTACTGAATTACTAAGCTATAATACCCTTATGATCACATTTTACCTTGATTGCTTCCTTAAGCACTTATCTCCAGGTATAGCCACAATGAGATTAGAGGTACAACATTTGAATTGGGGGGACCAATTCAGTTCATCACAGAACTAGATAGAGGTGATGGTTGCACACATTATGAATATACTAAGTGCCATTTTGTTGTTCACTGTAAAATGCTCCGTTTTAAAAATTAAAAAGCACATTTAAATCATGTCCTGTTCCATGCACTAGCTATAAATGTATTCACAAATGACCCAAGCGTAACAAGGATTTTCTTGTATATCTTCAACTTCATTATCATAAATATAATGAATTTTATTCCTTAAAGTAGTTAATAAAAGCATGTAAAATGAATTTAATGTTTCATATGAAATTTCATTTTATTTTATTAAATATTTTTTAATATTATTTATTTTTATTGAGAGAGAACAAGTGAAGAGGGACAGAGAGAGAGGGACAAAGGGAATCCCAAGTAGCCTCCAAACTATCAGCGGAGAGCCCAATGTGGAGCTTGAACTCGTGAACTGGGAGATCATGACCTGAGCTGAAACCTAGAGTCAGACACTTATCCCACTTAGCCACCAGGCACCCCAGTGAGATTTTGTTTTAGAGACGATAAGAAAGCTTAAACTTATATTGAAATATTGATGTTTAATTGTTAAATATAATGTTTTCTTGTTTCAAAAACTATTTTAATTATTTGAGAGTAATTAGATCCTAATTATATAGTTAGTAAACTAACATTACCACCTTGATTTCATCAATTATTTATATTTAAATATGCATCACTTGTTTATGTTACAGTAGAATAAGTTATAAAACTTTACACAATCCAAGTTGCTAGTTGTCTCTTAATATTTGGTGAAGCTTATGATCAGTATTGGAAAATGAGTCCAATTTTAAATAACAATAATTTTGTACTCAACCTCTAACTATTATTAAGCAAGGAGTGACAACTGTAATTGATATCATGCAGGCAATTAACCATTTCTATCATTCAAGAGTGTTCCCTGTACCCTCTTCTATTTTCTGTAAGAGCGGATGATATATAGGTATTGCTGGTAACTATTCTTATATTTGAATACTTGTATAACTCAAATACTATATAACTCAAAGGTAAAATAGGGCTAATATTCTTTCTGTTTCAATGATTTTTTTTTCTAAATTTATAGTCTAATGGTGCTGAAAGTAATAAACTCTTTCCAAAATTGACAATGAAGCTAAAGTATTGAATTGATTAAGATCACTACTTAAATAAACTCCTATTGTTCCATTCCTAGAAATATTGAGGGCATGGCAAATATCAGCCCCCTTTCTTTGCCCAGGACATTAATTCAACTTATGAGAAGATATGTAATTAACTGATTAACATTACAGAAAGCATCAAGTTTCTGGGTCATTGATGGGCACTGGACATTCCCAAGGGAAATTTCAGTCTTCAAAAACAATTCTGGTCCGTTCATAACAACCAAAGATAAAATCAGGAGACACCGTCCCTGGATTGTAACCAGAGGCCTTTCTGTATGTGCTAAATCCCAGATGAGATGTGCAGCAGTTGGTCTGCCTTGAATGTGCCATTTCTAATACTTCCTTAAATGGCTGCAAGGTACAATCTCACTGTCAGTGCCCCAAACCAGTTCTGGCATACAGGAAATATCTAGTCTTAACGAGTGTAAAGGAATAAAGGACAGGAAAGAAGGAGGGAAAGAAGGCGGGAAATAAGTGGGAAGCAAAAAGAAGGAGAAGAGGACAAGAGGGACAAAGGCAGGAGAGATGAGAACGGTCAGACCAGTCTATTAGATTTACGCCCAGAGTTCCTGACTCGTCTTTTGTCTTCTTTTCGTCTGTCTTCTCTCATACCTCAGCTGCTGAACTATGAAAACTATTTCCATAATTAGGGTAGTACTTTCAGCAACAGAGAACAAATTAATCCTGCAACGCTTATCTGATTTTTAAGGAAGTTTAGTTGGGCTGAGAAAAGAGGATAATAACTAAAGGAATTTCACTCACCTCACTACATATTTTGATTTAAAAAGTGATTATTATCCGTTCAGTTCTTTTGCATGCCTACACTCATTTTTTTTTACATTTCTTTATGATCTTAGCTGGGAAATTTGTTTTAGTTAATATTTCTGAGATTCTCAAAGTCCCACATGACTGGATCACAAACAAGAATAAACCTCCATATGTGAGACCTCTAGACCCAACCGTAAGTAACACACATGACTTTGAGTACCCAAGTCCATCTTCATAATTTTCCATTGAAGCAAAGAGCAAAGTACTTATCTGAAACCAGCAGAACTTCCTCAACAAAAGAAGGCAGAGCAGTCTTGGGCAGCTACTCGGGGATTCTCACTCTACAGCATGTTTTACCTTGGCCTCCCTCCTTAATTCCATCCTTTTTTGAATATTCTAATAAAAAATTATTTCACTTGAAATAATATATAACTTGAGCCACATTGATCACGCATTCAATTAGTTCAGTAATTCAGTTCTGAAGCTCAGAAATGCTGTGAAGTACAATATTATATCACACTGGTGTGCAAACTACTGCCTGTAAGGAAAATTTGGTCAGGCAACTGTTTTGTAAATAAACTTTCATTGGAACACAGCACAACCATTTGTTTATGTATTGTCCGTGGCTGCTTCCATACTGTAAGAGCAGAGCTGAGTAAGTGAGACAGAGATCAGATGGCTCACAAATGTAAAATATCTACTATCTGGGTCTTTATACAAGATGTTTGTTGACTCTTGATATAGCTGGTAACTACAGCCATATATATAATTGATGAAGCTATATAGGGAGAATGTATGAGATCTAAAAAGCACTTAGAATTTGCCTCCAAAATGTTTCTAATTAAGTGGCAAAGAAAAAGGAAACCAGAAGAGGGGATGAAACAGGCTTGGATATCTAAGAAAATTAGGAGCATGTGATGTTATAGAAAGCAATGTTCTATAGTGACTTATGGAAGATGATTGGTCAATGATGCCAAACTCTGCCAGAATTCAAATGAGGTATAAACTGAGAACTATTATAAAGTGTCTGGTGTCTTGGATAAGAGTATTTTCTATGAACTAAGAAGGTCAGAAAAGAGTACTGTATGAAGAATAAAAAAAAAAAAAGGGTTAGAAAACAAAAGAGAAAGCTTGTGAAAATATCTTTATTTGAGCCTTTGTAGGATGAAAGAAAGTTTTTGTAGAACTTCTTTTTATGCCAAATGACAAAAAATAAATAAAAATAAATAGAAGGGAGAGAGGAATTGAAGATTTAATAAAGTTTGTTAAAGCCTTTCAAATATCTGAAGGAATAGTATCCAGACAAAGTAAAGAAACACTACTTCTATTATAACAGAAAGGAAAGAAATATTGGATGGAAATGGAGGTTATGTTTTGTGCAAGGCATTTGATGGTATCTCCTCTGACACTCTTTTCCTCAGTATTAGAAGGAAGTGTTAAGAAGGAAATTCATCATTAAGATTGAGGAATGTGGTGGAAGGAGTGAAATCTACAAGTGTGAGAAAATGTTTTGATATACTGATGGATAGAATCTGAACAAGAACAAACCATGAAAATAAAGACAAATTAATTAGTAGCCCTGAGGACTCATTTAGAGTTGAAGATCCTGGATTCATAAAGACTTTGGTATACTTTCTTCTACAATTCTTTCATTAGTTTTCTGCAACCTGGTGATAGGCATGGGTTTGCCAAAGATTTGGATTAATCTATTGTCATTCAGCCATGATTGAGGTAACATCTCCAATGTCACATGGCCTGGTTTAGAAATAGATATAATTAGGGAAATCTCAAACTTCAAGTTAAAAGTCAAAAAATAAAAAAGAAGAAGAAGAAGAAAAAAGAAAAAGAAAAGAAAAAGAAAAAAGAACCAAGATATAGTTCTCCCAATCGTTCCATCAACTCAAGTAGTGTTCTGGGACCAGTGATCATGCAAACACAGTTGGTTTGCATGGCAGAGTAGTGAACAGGAGTCATTCCCAAGTTTTCTCTCATAATGACTTTACCATAAGCAGTCCTGACCATAACATTTGTTGGGGACTTGAACAAGAGTACTAACAATGGCCTATATATATGTGAGAAATTTAAAGTTTGTAAGTCAATCTAACAATTTTTAAGTGAAATACATGCTATTCTTTTACTGTGCCAAAATACCTTTGTAATAGCAAATTGAAAAATATGTGCAAAATATAGTGTGTATCGCTCAAGTCCCCAGAATGTCAAAGCTGTCTGACAAAAACAATGAATATGACCACAAAATATTTTGATAAAATCCACAACTCAAGAGGGTCAGGTTAAATCTTATTTTTATCAGTAATTATCCCTGATCTGAAATGATTTTTAAACATATTAATGATTTTTATCAGGGAACTCTTTCACAGATACTCGAGATTATTTCAAATTTTTAAAAATGCAATCATACTATCTTCATACATAGTTATCTCTATTTTCTTCAGCTTTTATCTAGAGTTCCATGTTTGCATATTTCATTTGTGTTTATTTCTATATTCTATCTCTACATATTTATTTCTATCATTTCAATGTATAGTTTTCATTGATCATAAGGATTAGAGAATAAAATGTAACCGAATTATGCACACAACCTTTGACTATATTTTTATAATATAATAATGCAAATTATGTAAATGTAAAAATAAAAAATAAAATTACTTTCAAATTTTTCATGTACTTCTTTTCTTCTAAATTATTCAAAATTATTTTGATAATAGATGAGGCAGTTTTATTAGCAAATATAAAAAATTTAAATCAAGGTGATTAGATGAAGTTGAACTATTTTATTTAATTTTTGAAAATTGAATTACAGTTTATTTCATATTTTTATTAAAATATAACTGTTCACAATATACAATGTCTTTATTCTTCTAGTTGGAAATATAAAGAATCAGCATCATGCTTCATATATGTTTGACTAGACCTACACAGAAGCAGAATTTAGAAAAAATATGAATTGCTTAACATTGCAAAATATTTATCAACTGTCATGTGCAATTGTTGCATATACTCTCCAATTCATAAGTAACTAGAATCAAGAGAAGGAAACAAATGGATATTCACTCTACTGCAAAATAATAATTCACTATACAAGAATCTATTGTTCTCAGTCTATCTGAAAGGAGGATTTGACAATGTAATTGACATTTTTATCTCAACTAAGCAATTCAGCTTCTCAAATATTCTCTATACTCAGGAAGAGTACAGTGAAACAGCCCCAACATTAGTAACATCACAATCACATTTAGACACTGTCTCCTTTTGTTCTGAAGATATAAAAAAGGAAATGGAAGAAATATTTCCCTGGACCCTGATGGTGAAAGAAGGTGTGATTTCTGTTGTTCTAGGCTGTACAGTGGAACCAGGATCCAGAGTGGCAGAAACACAAGTATGTTCTTTAATGAGCTCAGTGTGTGTGTGTGCATGTGCGTGCACACGCCTATGAGCAGAAGAAAGAGAGGAGACAGACAATTGAAGGCTATGCTTAGACCGTGAAAATAACCTTACTTGTTATTTAATAAGCAACTTGGGTTTATGGGCCAAGCAGTCTGAGTTCCATTATCAGTAGATGACAGAAAATAGGATGCTCAGCACTTGGGATCTTGAGCCCCATGAGAAGTTCTAGTTACTCCTTCTTGATGGCACAGCAGAGGGCAGCTATTATGCTGTGTCCAAAAGAGCAAATTGGCTTGCTCTCAGCGAAGAAGTGCTGCACGATGTGAGTCAGGTGAGCCAGGGTCCCAGACACCTAGAAATCAGGAGGGCGCGGAACCCACGCTGTAGACAGACTCTAGCTTAGCGGGCCTGGCATTGGCCTTAAGGTGCAAGTCGTGAGCCCAGCACTGATTGCTCTTGCTCACATACACAAAGTTCATGGCCTTCTACTTCCCCTCCCCCAAGGAGTGAAACAGGTTGAGAGAAGAGCTGGAAGTCTTGGGAGCCACTCCAACACCATCATGTTCTGCCTGCAGTTGATGACAAAATCAATGAAGAAAATGATAATGAAAAAAGCAGAGACAGAAACTGTGGATTAGTTAGACCTTCCTGTCTGGAGAAGAAGAATCCCAGCGAAAACCATCTCCTTGTCCAAGTATTAAAAAGCAAGTCTCCAGGTCACTTCCAGGTAATCTTGTTCTTCCCACAACAGCCAACTTAGGACTTTATCCTGTAAGGGGCACAAGGAGAAAGAGAGAAGAGAACACATGTTAAAACAAGACAAAGGAAACAAGAATTGGAGCGTGATGGTAAAGTGATTGAAAGAACCATGGAGGAAGCAGATGGTAGGGTAAGTGGAGGCAGACAGGGAGCTTCAATAAAGTAGGTGGAGAAACCCATTTAGGATTCCTGTGAGAGGGCTGAAGGTCTAAGGAGCAGGCAGAGTGAGAAACCTTGAGTATGTCAGCCGAAAGGCATCCTATTAGTTTATTTCTGTCAGCCCCTTTCTATCTTCAGTTCTTTCTTGACTCAGGTTATGGATAAGGCTAAGAGGTGGGGAGAGAAATGGATCATGAGGCTGAAGATGTAAATCAGTAACTTGTAACTGAGGGAAATGAAACTAGAGTAGGGGATTGAGGTTGGAGGGTTTACATCCTGGGCAGTGACCAAGGATAGCAAGGTTATGAGTTATGCTGAGTTTAACAGACTACAAGTCCTTGGTAGTTTATGCTCAGTAGAACTTGCATCTCAAATACCCTCAGGCCACCCAAGACAGAGAGGACTCAGGGCAAGGAAATATAGACTGGTGGATACACAGGTTACATCGGAACCATAAATTGATTAATTAAAAATGCTGTTTGCAGGCCACATTCACAACATTGAGACCAGGAAATGCAAACTGAAAAAAAATCTTAATGGGCAGTACACCTTTAATAGCAAAGTACTCTCTTATACATTGAGATTTGAAATTTTTTTTCTCTAGATTCTCTGTGCTTTAGTCCACAATTTTCAGACCAGATTTGAGACACAGACTAGAGCAAATTACCAGGTGACACTGACTTATTTGTGTTTAGTTTCCTAGATACATGCATTTTAATTCAACGACACTCAGATGTAACCAAGACTTATTCTGTTGTGTTTGCTTCTGGTGCTTTGGGGCAAAATGAAGCATTAAAAAAACATTTACTGAAACATTTTTTTTTTCTGGTTAAGGCTATTAGATCATTGCCATGATTACTGAAGGATAGTAAAGCCGAAACTATGTTGTTTTGAGCCACATTATTTTAGTAAAATTTTGCATGTAACCTATTTATAGGCTTTATATATAGAGAACACTTAAGAAAATTATGTATCTATGGTATTAATTTCAGCCTGATTTGCTCCCCCAAATGATCTTTTTAATGAAAATGAACCAGAGGGTCAGGTTGCCTAGAGTTTGCCTTAATCAGTGGTCATAGGGTCAGTAGTTATTTTTGTAAATGGTTATCAGCAACAAAATAAAAGTCTATGAGTATATTTAGAACAGAAAAAGAAAAGAGAAGTAAAACATGCAAACAGAGGAATGGTTTATTATATTCTAATCATTTATTTTAGATTCAGACATGCAGCCTGTGTTCTTCCCAGTTTTGACGTAGGTGAGTAACTGCAATTTATATTTATCTTAAGACCATTTTTATATGAAATTATGATATTCATCATATATATTTGCTGATATATCTAGATAATATTAACTCCTGTATTATTCATCGTACTGGTGCCATATTAAGAAACAATAAGGTAATTGACAGCTCAAGAGCAAGATAAAAAATATTAGTAAAACTCACTTTTTATGATCCTGTTTTATTATCCTGTATCACACTTCAGTCTCTAGATTTTCTGTGGATCAACAGACCTCATATCCAATCATTTGAAATCATTCCATTTTGCAGTTCAGGGATGCAGAGGTACTTACAGACATTTTATCACCGATCTGACAACACAAGCACTGAGGGATAAACAAATAATGTTTTAAAACATCCTGACTTTTAAAAACTTGATATTATGACATGAAATGAATATTTAAAAATAGGTGTTTTAAAAATAATTGTATGTTTGCATTTTAGACTGTATCTGTAATTCAGTCTTAAAATCCAGAAAAACTGTAAGTGGAAACATATCTTTTTCAAATGAATATAGACATTCAGTCAGGAGGGCACCTGGGTGGCTAGTCTATCAAGTGTTTGACTTTGGCTCAGGTCATGATCTTGCAGTTTATGGGTTTAAGCTCTGTGTCGGGCTCTGTACTGACACCTCAGAGCCTGGAGCATGCTTTGTGTTCTGTGTTTCCCTCTCTCTCTGCTGTTTTGTAAAACAAAACATGTAACCTATTTATAGGCTTTATATATAGAGAACACTTAAGAAAATTATATATCTATGGTAAATGTATATGTAAAACAAATGTATAACAGAACAGGATAATATGATTCTTAAAAACAACAACAACAACAACTAATTGGTACAGTTTAGCTCTTTACTTCAATGATTGTATTTTTCAGACTCTTTAAGAGGAATTGAGTTTCTTAGTCTTACAAAGCTCTGGTACTGTGGACTACATGGATTCTGTATCATATTATGGTCTTCATCCCTCTGGTCAATCTCGATTTCCTATTATTATAAATATCCCCCCTATGAGATCGAGGACTGAATGGTAACTGGTATTGTGTGTGTTGAAAAGGGGCAAAGCGAATCCCTGGTTGGGAAATAAAAGTTTAGCTTTTCTGAGACCAAGATGAGAAGTTTTGGATTTGGGAAACTTGAGCCTTATTCTTATGGTACAACTGTGTCTTTTGTTTAAGAAGTTTGGATATATGGCAAAAAACTTCCCTGTCGAAGCTTAGATTGAGGGAATGCAGCTACCCTTCTTCAAAAGGGACCATGAAATCTTAGGCAAGGAATCTCAGTAGTTAACAAGAAAAACTAAATACCAGAATGACATTCCCCAATTTTTTCTAGACTGTACTAGTCTTTGGGATTAAAATATTAACTGATAGCGAACATATTTCCTCTGTGTGAGTGAAAAATCAGGGTAGATTTAATTTTATTTGGGAAATACTATCCATTTTTTACATCAAGAGCTATTGGACAAATTTATATTCACTGGATTGTTTTGTTCTGATTTAATAAGTAGCATGTTTTTACTAAAAATTGGGAAACACCAAAATTATGACTAGAACAACAACAAAATAGACTGCTCTGTTACTTTCTTGCAACGAATAAAGGCTTACTATTAAACCTTATTAGAATTCCCAGTTGTGCCCCAATAAAACATATGATTAGTTATTTAGCACACAGTTACATCTGCCATTTAATTTTTCTAAGTCTTCATTTCAATTCTTGGAATGATCTTCACATTTTTCTTTTTTTTTTTTTTTTTTGATATTTTAGTTGTGAGTAGAATGAGGATACTGACTCTTGAGTAATCAGTTGGCATTTCAGTGTGAAGTGTTGTTCTCTCTCTCTATATATATATATATTTTAACATATATATAAATAGTATGAATTGATACATTCTAATTTCTGATACCTTGTTTTATGATTTCTTCTCTTCATAGTTCCACTTTTTTCTCTCTCTTTGTGTCTCTTTCTCTCATATGTTTCCTCTCAAAATTTTTAGGGATTAGGAAGTATAAATCCTGTGGATTTTTTTATGTGAAATATTGCCTTAATATATCTTTAGTTGTCAATGTCTAAAATAAAAGTGTTTCCAAACTACATGTATGCAAAGCCACTATTATATTTTATTCCCTACCAATCTTATCTAATCAGTTTCTCAGTTTTATTTATATCATTAAACAAAATAAATAGTTTATTATCACTAAAATTATTTAAATATATATTCCTTTTGTAATTATATTTATAAAACACATTTTTGGACTTTATTACAATTAACGGACTGTAATATTCATGATTATTTCACTGTATCCATAACTGTTACATATCATTAATTTCATTAAATTTTTATGCTAAACTGTATAAATACTTGTCATAGTAAATTTAATAAATGTAAAAATAAAGTTTTCTATAAATTAAAATCACTCACAATGTTTCAGTGGAAAAGCAATGTTATTATTTTTTTGAGGGCTTTCTAAAAGTCAGGCAAGGTTTTATTTACTTTTATTAACATTCATTACCATATATAGTTGCAGATATTTTCTTCTTGTGATGAGAGCTTTTCAGATCTATTCTCTTAGCTACTTTCATATATACAATACAGTGTTATTAACTATAATCACTATGCTGCACATTATAGTCACATGACTTATTTATTTTATAATTGGAAGTTTATACTTTTTGACTCCTTTCATCCATTGACCCATGCCTCTGGCAGCTACTAATCTTCTGTTTGAAGTTATATTTATTTTATTTTTTAATTAATTCATTTACTGGATAGAGCATGAGAGGAGAGGGGCTGAGAGAGAGGGAGAGATAGGATCCCAAGCAGTCTCTGTGCTGTCAGCATATAGCCTGGTACAAGGCTGGATCTCATAAGATCATGACCTGAGCCTGAATCAAGAATTGGATGCTAAACTGACTTAGCCACCCAGGACCTTCTTTTTTTTCCTTAAAGTTTCATATTTTTTCTATTTGTATCAATGAGTTTGCTTGTTTGTTTTATTTTTAAGATTCCTCAAGTAAGTGAGATTATAAGGTATTTGTCTTTCTTTGTCTGATGTAGTTCACTTAATATAATGCCCTCAATGTCCATCCATGTTGCCACAGATGGCAAGATATTATTTTTCTCTCTGGCTGAATAATATTCCATTATACACACACACACAAAAGTAAACATACACATATTCTTTATCCATCCATCCATCAATGGAAACTTAGGTTGTTTCCATATCTTGGTAAATATAAGTAATGCTGCAGTAAACACAGGGCATTATTTTCAAAATAATATTTTTGTTTTCTTGAGATAAATACTCATAAATGCAAAGTGCTGGATCATATTATAATCTTATTTTTAATTGTTGAGAAAACTATATTCTGTTTTCCTTATATTCCATGTTTCCATTTTACATTCCCACCAACAATGCACAAGAGTCCCTCTTCTCCACATCTTCTCCTATACTTGTTCTTTCTTACCTTTTTGACAATAGCCATTCTAACAGGTGATATCTCATTGTGGTCTTGATTTGCATTTCCCTGGCAATCAGCGATATCCAGCATCTTTTCTTATAACTATTGGCCATCTGTATGTCTTCTTTGGAAAATGTTCAGATCTTCTATTTGTAATCAGACTGTTTTGTTTGTTTGTTTGTTTTGTTTTCTGTTTTTTGGTGGCTTTTTGGCTATTGAGTTGTATCAGTTCCTTATATTTTTTGATACATATTAACACCTTGTCAGATATATGATTTGCAAATATTTTCTTCCATTCGTGTAGGTTGCCTTCTCATTTTGTTGATGGTTAAAGCGTTCTCACTTGATGTAGCCTCACTTGTTTAATTTTGCTTTAGCTGCCTTTGCTTTAGGTGTCAGATTAAAAAACCATCACCAAGACTGATGTCAAGGAGATTACTTCCTAAAATTATCTTTTGTTTGTTTGTTTTTATTTGTTTGTTTTTCCCCAGGAGTTTTATGGTTTCAGATCTTATTTTAAAATCTTTAATCCATTTTTAATTCATTTTTGTGTATGGTGTAAGACAGTGGTCCAGTTTCCTTATTTTACATGTAGCTGTCCAGTTTTCCCAACATGTTTATTGTAGAGAGTGTCTTTTCCCTATTCTTGACTCCATACATAATGTGGCCATATATGTGTAGGTTTATTTCTGGGCTTTCTCTTCTTTTCTGTTGATCTATGTGTCTGTTTTACTGCCAATACCATACAGTTTGTGAGCAATGTTATCATTCTTGTGCTTAAATATTAAATATCATTCTTGTGCTTAAATATTTTATTCAAAGATTTGCATTTTATAGAATTTAGTATCCCAACTGAAATACTGATGTCTCTATTCCTCCTCTTGTCCACATTGGAAGTTATTGACCCAAAAAAAGTATACTTAGTTCAAGATTCTTGATACACCATGTCTGATTACTTTTTAGAAGCTTATAATATTTTAGAATCCCAGAATCTGCATGAAGAGTATGTGTTTCACCATGCCTTCTCTGACAAAGAGTACTTTCAATAAACAACAACAAGGCGTCCCTAAAAATAGTTATCTTCATATTGTCTTACTTCTAAATGATTCTTATACCAGCAGGTTGAAAATTTCATGTTTGTTAGTAATTTACACTTCTGTTCATATTATCATCTAACCATGATCTCTGCCTGTTTTTCTATGTCAAAATCTTTATTATATAAATATATAATCTATTATTATTATATACTAGTTAAGAATAAAAACACTATGTTCTACTTTTTTTTTAATTTTTAAGTGTTTATTTATTCTTGAGAGAGAGTGTGAATGGGGGAGAGGCACAGAGAGGGGGCGACACAGAATCTGAAGCAGGCTCCAGGTTCTGAGTTGCCAGAGCTTAAGCTCATGAACCTCGAGATCATGACCTGAGCCAAAATCAGACACCTAACTGCCTGAACAGCCATGCTCCCCTATGTTTTTTAAGTTTATTTATTTTGAGAGAGAGAGAGAGAGAGCACAAGAGAGAGCATATACATGAGCAGAGAAGGGGCAGAGAGAGAGAATCTCCAGAAGATTCCATCAGTGCAAAGCTCTACGTGGGGCTTGATATGGGGCTCCAACCCAGGAACTATAGATCATGACCCGACATGGGGCTTCACATTGGGCTCAAACCAATGAACCATGAGATGGTGACCCCAGCCAAAATCAAGAGTGAGTCGCTCAACCAAGTGAACAATCCAGGAACCCCTAAAACACTTGCTTCTATTGAAGGCAAGTACATATGACTTTTAAAATTCAATCTCTTGCACATTATGGGAGATGATGCACTTCCTTACATACTCTGAAGAATTTAAAATAGAGATGGAAACAAAAATCCTTCTTGTCTTTCTCCCTCCTTTTTTTGGAAGGTAGAAAGTCCACAAGAAATCAGGAAGATTTGTATTGATATTCATGGTTTTCAAAGTTATCTGAATTTCCAATGCTTTATGTCCTATAATAAGCATTTTAATAGGAAGTGAAAGAATCTTTAACACATAATCTTACTTCATATTCAATTTGCATAAATATGTGGGAAATATATGTGGAAGGGAAATTCTGAACTATATTAGAGCTTAAGTATGATATCGACTGGTGGAAAACTAAAATAAATGTATTTCATCATTTATTTTTTTATGATTCAGATTGAAGATATTTTAAAAACTATTAACTCTTAATTACTAAGAAGTTTAATTGAAGTATTAATCTATATTTGTGGATTATTATTTTAAATAAAGTATCTATAACAAAAAATATTTAATTGCTCTTATTTCTATAAAGCCAAAATTATGCAATTCCACAAGTTACATATATCTGTACATTGATGCATTTTAAAATTATCAGTTAAACTAAATTAAATTAATGGGTTTAAAATTTTATAATTTAACTTGTAATAATCCACTTGTAACAAATATAAAGTTTTCCCCTAAACCATACGTTTGTTTTAAATTTCCTGAAGATACTACTCTGTGTTAAAATACGATGCTACCACATTTATTTTTAATTCACATTTCATGAAATCTTAATATGTTCCCAAATTCATCCATATATTGCATACAGCAGTACTGAGAGGCTGTGATACACAGTGCCTTCATTCATTTAATAAATATTTATTAGGAAGAATTTATTGTATGATACTATCTTTATTCAATTCTATGAATTTAAATAATGGTGGGTCTTAGAATTCAAAAATGTCACTAAATTTTATGTTGCCATCATACAATATCTACACATATACATTTAGTAATTTGAGTTATTATGAAAATTAGTCTATGGCATATGTTTATATTATTGGTAACAAGGAAAACTGAGGAAAATAGAACATTTATTATCTAAAACTCAGGAGACCCATCTCCAGACTTCCCACACAGTAACTGTGACCCCAATTTCTTACTTATCAAATAGACAATGTAGTTACTTATCCTTGGAGCTACATTTTTTTTTCTCAAAATATGGAAGTTCACAGGGCACCTAGGTGGCTCATTCGCTTAGGCATCCAACTCTTGGTTTCAGCTTAGGTCAGGACCTCACAGTTCTTGGGATCGAGCCCTGCAACAGGCTCTGCACTGATAGTGTGGGGCCTGCTTGGAATTCTCTCTCTCTCCCCCGCCCTTTCTGCCCTACTCTGTTTTCTCTCTCTCTTTCTCTCTCCCTCTCAAAATAAATAGGTAAATGTTTTTCAAAAAACTAGAAAATGGAAGTTCAGATTAAGTAATCTCCAGATTATCTGAACTTGTGATAGTTTTTGTCTGCATGAATCATTTGGAGTAAGATCCAGCGAGGCCACTGAAGGAGAAGAAAGAGAAGAGGTAGTAGGAATTGCGGTGAATATCTTATTCTTTGTAGTGTATTTGATCATATAAAGGGTACGTGTTTTAGTTTTAGTTTTGAGATGAAAATCAATGCCTGCCACCTCTGCAGATGTTTAGACACAAAAATCATAGAGCATAGATGAAATATGATTCTCTGCCTGCCTTCTGAAGTAGGAAAGAACAGAAAGGAGAAAAACGGGGATTCTTGGAGAAGGAAAGGCAAAGCCTATGTTACCATCTCAAGCAGGATTATTTCTTCAGTGATTCAGAGAAATTCACCAGAAGTAGAGACTAAAAAATGGGCCTTCTGACTTTTCGTTAGGTAAGAAACGCATCCATTTCTGCAATATACCACAGCGACTCCTAACAAAAACGTAATTTTACATGCTACATTTAAAAATGATTACTCAAGCTTTCTTCCTTTTATGTTAGGTTGAGGTCTTAAAGGCGGTGAATTAGTTGCAAAAGTTTATAGTCTTGTTTTTCCCTGTGAAGCTGGCAAGTCATCTGAGGACTTTGGCTGGGTTGATGCTTTCAAGCATTAAAAAGATGAGACAGAAAAAGTAAAGTGACTTGGACAATACTGCAGAAATATCAGAGCTTTATTGAAACCAAGCCTTTTAGCAAAATAACCTATAATCTTAACACTGTACATAACTGGGTTCCGTTATAGGTATCCATCATAAGAGCAATTACTTTCATCATTTTCATGATCACGATGATTATTAGATATGCCAGAAAGGCCTTAGGTTGCTCCTGAATCCTGTAGTTGTCGTAGTCTCTAAGTCTTAGACCCCTTTCCCTACCTATCTCTATGCATATATCTCTTACTTTACACTCAAATTTTCATTAATTGAATTACAGGAAAAATATTATTTTTGTCCTTTGACCTATTCCCTGGAATTTCTATTTTTAATCCTTTTTATTCTTAACGTGGTAAAATGTATTGCCTGCCCAACTAGTGACTTACCAAAAACTATACTCTTTGACAGTAGTTGATGCAAAAAATAAATACTTCCATTAAGACATAGCCATAGGTTTATTCCCTTGATATTTTGAGAAATGAAATTTTATGAGATTCAGTCTTGTTAGTTTTTCTATTTAATGGAATCCTATAGCACTTATTGAGTAACAATTTGGTTTTTCTTTTAGAAATGTCACATTATTACATCATTAAAACATGACAGTTTGTTAAGTTCTGATACTATTTTCTGGACCGTATATGTGTTATTCTTAATAATTTAATTAATTGACAGGTAAAATCACCTCCACCATGAACTCAAATTGTCTAAATTTGAATTTTTACTCCAGTTACATATCAGGAAACTTACATCATCTGCTAACCATGTTTAAGGCCTCAGTTACCTCATCTATAAAATGATGATAATAATGGGGTTCCTGGTGGCTCAGTCGGTTAAGGGTCTGACTTTGGCTCAGGTCATGATCTTGTGGTTTGTAAGTTCGAGCCCCATGTCAAACTCTGTGCTTGCAGCTTCGAGCCTGGAGCCTGCTTCCGATTCTGGGTCTCCCTCTCTCTCTGCTCTTCCCCTGCTCACGCTCTGTTTCTTTCAAAAATAAGTAAACAAAAAAAATAAAATAAAAAGAATAAAATGATGATAATAGCAATATCTTTCATACAGTGGCCTAAAGATAAATATGATAATGTCAAAAATGATTTTGGGGTCATTTTTGACAGATAATATTTGGTAAATGCTGGCTTTTTATTAATGAATGGTTACCAAAATAAAAACATTTTAAAATTAAATGAATGTTTATTTAAACTGTCAGATGTGAGGACAATTTCATAAACTATTACTAGTAGTTGGAAAATGAAGGATCTCCTTTAGCCTGTATATGTGCCATGATGGCAGTGAGTTCTCTTTATAAGTGACTTTTTACTTGCAGCACTTTGGATGAAGCTTTTCTTGACTCTAATTTGCTGTGAAAGATTCATGTGGTTTTTTTAAGGTTCCTGTGAGCAACTTTGCAACTGAAATTGAAAATTCGACTGACCATATGTCATTTCAGATTTAGTTCCAGAGGACGATAAGATAATCAGGATGAATAAGGGGTTGGCTACTGAAATGACAATAAACAAATGTGAAAATGTAACAAAAGTGAAGAGCTGCATTAAAGTGCATGATTAGGCTTTGCATCAAAATTTGAGCCTCTCGTGAAACGAACACTGATTTCATTAGTTCACTTAGTTAACTTGAAGATATTTTTAGAGATAAAAATTTCAGCCTCCAAACTGACCTAAACATTTGGTGCATAAAAGAGAACTCTGGCTCAAGGCAAGATTGTACCTTTAACCTCACCAGCCTTTTTTGTGTAGAATGCCATTGATCTCAAAATATACATTGAAAAAATACTGATGCAATTTTTACTGCATCTAACACATTCTGCCTTGTATTATCAGGATTATTTTTGTATATGCATTATTTTCCAGTTACCTAACATAGCATTTTAACTGTATTAATTTTTATGTTATAGATATATTACATTCTCCTGATGTGTAAGAAATCGTGTAAATAAGAAGAGAAATATTATCATTATTTGATGGAATCCCTCTAGATTTAAATTCGTATCTAAAATATTGGACTATTTAACTTATTTATATTTGTGTTTACATTGATCATCTAGTAATAGATTTTTCACTTGACATACATAACCCAAAATTATGGTTTTTTCCTTTCTTTAAAATTACTTGATTAGTTTCTGTTTCTGTTTCACTCTATGTTTTCCAATTTGTTTTAGTGGTTAACTTAGAGATTATATCTGCACACTTGCAATATGACACTAATACAAATTTTGAGAGAATAAAATGTATGAATCTGTGTTTTTGTCTGCTGAAGAAAGTGCTTTATATTTTCTTTCAACACTTAAAAAATACCAATCCACTGTTTTCCGGTTTCTTCCCTAGTGTTTCTCTAATGAAGGCCTTTTCTGACTGTTTTCAAGATTTTCAGTTTGTCTTTGGCTTTTGGCAGTTACTCCAAAGTGAGAATGCGTGATGTTACAAGATGAATACATGGTTGTAGGATCCATTCCAAGTGAAAGTTGAAAAAAAAACAAAATTCAAATTGAGTCAATGAATTTGAACGTAATGGAATACAAAATGTTTGGTGATATTCTTTCATATTCCATGTTATGACTATCTTTATAAAACTACCTGCTTGTCAATTCTTTTCTGTATATCAACAAAAAATACCCCCAGTCATCTAAAAAGATTATCCTTATCCAATTCTCCTCCATTTCTCATTACAAAAATTTTGGAACCAAAGTTTTCTATACTTCTAACAAAACAATATATTATAACAGTTTGATTTTGGAAGCAGATATGGTAATCCATTTATCTTCTCCTAATCCAGGTATAAAAGGTATTTACAAAAATGTGAAGCAATTAATTATAGCATTTATTATATTTCATTTTGGAAAAGATAGTTATGTTTTGTAAATATATGTATGCTATATTATTGGTGTTTTAAAAATGAATTAAATGCATATTTGAATATTGCTATCTTATTTTCTAATCATTAAATGCTCACAAAGAAAGCATTTTGAGGAATTTGATATTTTAATAATGTAACATTCTTGCAAAAAATATGCTTTTAGATGTGCCTACTTGTGGTCTTCTTTATATTTATCTTGATTGAGATCTAGAGTTTTTTGAATATTGGAATCCACAGAGTTCCCTGGGATTGTTCTCTATTTTGGAAACCCCTCATACATTATCTATTTTGATATCATTCTGCCCAATTCCCTTTCATCTTTTTGTGTGGTTCCAGTTAAACATATGTTAAACTTTTAACTGTTTCTACATGTCTCCTGTTTTCTTTTCTATATATTTTACTCTTTTCTGTCTCTGTGCTTCTGCTTGTATTTGTCCATTGACTTTCCCTCCATGTCAATAATCCTATGATTGGTGGTCTATTCTATTTTTATATCAGCCTATTGAGTTATTAATCATATGCATTGCATTGTCCACTTTTCAAATTTCCATTTGAATTTCCTTACATGCAGACATTCCTCCCTTTGGACAGTATCGGTAACCGGAAACTCTTGCATATTGGAACCGTGTCTTCGATTCACACAGCTGTGTGGTCACCGGAACGATGCAAAGCAAGAATACGGTCTCAGCGTGCACGTTTCAGTTTCTACAGTGCCATGCAAAGTGAGGACTTCAAGGAACCCAGTTATCTATTAATACTTCTTTACATTTCTTTATTTTCTTGAAGTATTAATAATGTTTATTTAGAATTCCTTCTTTATTAACTCTACTAATTACAACAGTAATACTCAGAATGCTAGCATGTGATCCGTAAGGAGTTGCTTCCCAATGTAAATGCACTACGTCACGTCTTAATTCAGTTATAAACATCACTTACACATATTAATGTATTTATTTTATTATATAGATGTTTAAGAAGGAAAAATACAGAATTATTAGCTATAATTTCCTCTGAGATAAATTTTAATAGAATAATTTAAATAGTGTTAATTGTGAAAAGGCCAAAGAGAACCTTCACTTTTAATTCAATGTACTTTTTTCTTAATAAAAGATATAGTTTGCTTCAGCAAAAATTAATTATCTGAAAGGGGAAGATGTATGAAAACATTAAAAAATTCTTACGTATAATACAAAGTTTGAGAAATGAGTATATATATTATGAGGGCAAAGGAAAAAATATGGCTTCCAACAGATGTGTTTCAAATATATAGTAATCATTAGAGTAGGCCTTGAAGACAATACTTTTGGATTCTGAATCGCCCCTTCATTTTTCATACCCTACTCTTTCCCTTTCCATTTCCATCTCGTACCACTTCATATGGTCCCCAAAGTCCTGTTCTGAGTGAAGGTGGAAAGAAAATAGGAACAGTCAGACCACTCAATGTTAGAAACGCCTGACAGATCATTCTCAAATAAGCCAATATTACTTCTTCAGTGAACAAATTTATTATACCTCTTAAAGAATATAGAATTCAGCTACAAATCCTATTTTTCCTGAAAATGATAAAGCTTTAATGCTGTCTTTTATGAAAATGGTCTTATTTGGCATCCTCATCCTCACAAATTTATAGTCGAAGTTTAGATTTGTCAATCTGACTACTTTATTTTCTATTTTTTTTTTATTTAAAACTTTTCATTGTCAAATTGGTTTCCATACAACACCCAGTGCTCATCCCAACCAGTGCCCTCCTCAGTGCCTGTCACCCACTCTCCCCCCTCCCACACCCCCCTCACCGTCAGTTTATTCTTAGTCTCTGAGAGTCTCTTATGTTTTATTTTCCTCCCTCTCTGTGTCTGTTTTCTTTCCCCTCTTCCCCTCCCCCATGGCTTTCTGCTAAGTCTCTCAAAGTCCACCTATGCGTGGAAACATATGGTTTCTGACTACTTTAAAATATTTTTTAATGTTTGTTTAATTTTGAGGGAGAGAGAGAGAGAGAAAGAGAGAGATACAGACAGAGCATGAGAAGGGGAGTGACAGGGAGTGAGGGAGACAAAATCTGAAGCAGGCTCCTGGCTCTTGGAGCCTTGTTAGTCTGACTACTTTAGATGCAACATGCCACAAGTGTATAAGCGTGGACTGATGCTTAAGCACTTAATTCTCAAACTATTACCTTTATCATAGAAGCAGAATAGAGTAAAAGAACAATATACAATAATGAAGAGAAAGAGAGCAAATTTCGTATTACTTTTTTTTTTTTTTTCTTTTCTGACATTTTTAATTTGAGTCGGTTATAACTTCATATGAAGTTTCCAGGAACTGTGTTCCCTGGCTTAAAATCAGTGCTCCAAAGAAACTCTTTCTTTTTAAAAAATTCTTACCATTAAAGAGCAATTGTGTATGATTGGTATCAACATGTTTTTTTCCACATCTACAAAGCAACTACTGTCAACCTTTCAACATTTACTGAAAATAACCCTTCATCAGAGCTCCTAGATTCATACACAATACTATTTCACCATTAAGTTTGAAGACTTGATTCATGTGCCTGTGCAACTCTGAAATTTCCTACTATTTTCCAACCTTTTAGTGATTTAGGAGAAAGTGAAGAAAGTAGAGTAGCAACTAAAAAGTCACACATGAAATGAACACTTTTCTTTCTTTTTCTTTTAAGAGGTGAGGAGAATTCCACATTAAAAAAATAAAGTGAGAAGGCTTTCTCCTTAGCTTCATAAAAATAGGAGACAACCCATAGATTTTCCAGTAAAAGCATTTTATAAAATTTCCAGGAAAAAGGATATTCCTGGGATGATTTTAAAATGATTTTAAGAAAATGAAACTGTGCAAGTATGTGTAGATTTTCCTTCCCAGCTCTGTCTAGAATATTGCTCTTTAAGACATATTAAAGTGTCTTTGATGTTGGCCTCATCTTTACATGGTACATGCTTTGCATTTGCCCAATAAAGTTTGAACTCAGGCTCAATAAACCCTATTAAAATAGCATTGCATACATGTTCAATTGTGTGGAAAATAATTGAGAAAACACTTTTAAAAATAATATTGTGAATAGGAGAGAAAAGTATATACAGCAAACAAGTCTCAACATTTAAGTCTTTAAAATTAAAAGATTTTTAGCGATGCCTGGGTGCCTCAGTAGGTTAAGCAGCTGATTTCAGTTCAGGTCATGATCTCAAGGTTCATGAGTTCGAGCCCTGCATTGGGCTCTGTGCTGACAGCTCAGAGCGTGGAACCTGCTTCAGATTCTGTGTCTTCCTCTCTTTCTGCCCCTCCCACACTCATACTCTGTCTCTCTCTCTCTCTTTCTCTCTCTCTCTCTCAAAAATAAAAAAAAAACATTAAAAAATTTAAAAAAAGTCTTTAAATATAAAATGTCTACAGGAGAAAAGAAAAATCTAGATCCAAGTCTAACATCATGATTTACTAGGCCCTCTTAATAAAGAAAACTAATACTCTAAACTTATTTTCTAGAAATGGGAATTAATATAGTACATTTATTCTAGGGATTTTTTTTTAATTAAAATGATCTACTTAGTAATACTATATGAGAAATCACAGACTTATATTTGAATTTGGCAAGTTAAAATCATATTATTTGTCTATGAGGAATTAATTTCTCAGATTGCAAAGACAAGAGTAACAATTATCAAGGAATTCGCCTGTTATATTATCAGTTGTAACAGGTAAAATTCCCATGATAGCTTCAGAGGAAACCCATGTTTCACCCTGATAACATCTACTGTCTCTATTCTAAATTTGAAGAGAATTATTTCTCCTTGATGAACTAATGGTATCTTTATTTTGCTCTATTTCTACTGCTCTGATACAGTTAACTGCCACTGTGATATACAAACGGTTATACTGATTTGAATACTTTTTTTAGAAGATGTAACACAATGGACATTATGCAAACATTAGTAAGTTAAATGTAACTTACGTTATTAGAACCTACAGTCCTTCCTGAAGTCAAGGCTGCACCTTTCCTGAGAAGAGAGGTTTCTTTACCAAGTTCTATTTTTTATCAGTCTCTCTTGTTCTTGATAAAGCAGTGCATTTATCTGATTCCCTTGGAAAAATTCATTATGTTTACATTTAAGCACAATGTGAAGGAAACATTTACCCCACCAAATATCTGACTTTCTCTAAATCTTATGTGGTTTTCTCATAGAAATGTTTATAAAATTTCCTCAGGACTCCCTGTACATTTTCTCATGTCATTACTCAACTTAATTTTTAGTTTAAAATTGGTTTAAATTTCTTCTCCCTCATAAAGTATCAGAGACAAAGGCTTCCATTTGTTTAATAGGTGTCTCACAATATTTCTTCAGTTCATCACATGTGAATGTAGACAAGATCTCTGGATAGCTACAGGATAACTTTTTGGCAAAACAGAATATAGAAAATAATAATTTCCATTTTGTTACAAGATGGTTTCATCACATGATATTACATTAAATAACATGAAATATAATCTTTTTTCAATCTCAAAATGTATATATTTCAGATTGATAAACAAATTCAGATCCTTTTTCATGTTCAGAAATGGTTCACAGGAAAGGCACTCACTTACTTTGTTATTGCTGTATATTTCATGCCCAAAACTTTATCCCATACATTTAAGATATACACCCAGAGCTTTATACTCCAAAAAATTTGCACCAGAAAATAGAAACACTTGATGCTAATTAACTATGTAAAGAGGATTAAAGTGCTAAGAAATAACCTTTGCCTTAATCAGTGGTAAATTTACTTAAAATGTTAAGAAAATGGAAGGAAGATGATAAAATCATTTTTGCTGAAAGGAGTATTAAGAAAAATGGTTTCGATTCTCTAAATTCTATAGGCAATACTCTCACTGGTGGTCATTTAATTATTGGAGAGGAAGCTGTGAAAATGGCCCCCAGCAGGAATGCAGATTCATCATTATGCATATAGAATAGAAAACTCAGCCTAGGTTTTTAAGATAGACTCCTGCATGGGAAGGGAGGGGGGGACAAAACAAAACTGATAAGCTGTGTGAGTGTGGTTTCGATGGCTCTGGTACATGGTCTAAAGCTAAATAGAAACATTACTTACTGCCAATGATGGAAACATGTGTTGTGCAGGGAAGAAGGAAGCAAACAGCTGTAGACGCTGCAAAGTGAAAGGAAATTCCTTGAGTATTTTATGAGTGATAAAAATCACATTGGATAATTCCCCATATTTATTTTCGAGAAGTCCAAAAGATTCATTGGTAAACACTCTTCATTTCCACAGGAACCTTACATTGCCACAGGGCATGTCATGCTGACATATTGTTTCTGTGGAAGCCAGCTGCATAGACTGAGCTGACTACAGAAACAGCAAGTATTCGAATATAACCTTCGTCCATCTGGACTTAGGAGATAGTTTTAAGCTTCATTCAGCTTGTATTAGTATGATGACGACCATTCCAGTCTATTTTCAGAAGCTCGCCTGTCCAGTTGCTCATGAATTTTATCAGGGAAAAAATGCTGATAGTGTTCAAAATTACCAAAGGATATTATTATGGAGAAGATTGTGGATACCAAAGGTGACAACTTTCCACTGTGCCTGTTGAACTAAACTTCATTATTTTCTTCAGGTGGAATGCAATAAGTTCCACCATGCACTGCACCTCATTTAGACATATTTATATATTTTTCAAAAGTATTCTTATTGTTCTTAGAATACTCTCACCTCCCCAAACTCACAATTAATCAGTTTTCCATACTTTCCCCATAAGCTATCATGATTTTGACCACGAGTTTTATTAACACCAAAATCCTTACACCTGATAATATCTCATGACCTAAGCATCGTAAAAAATATTTCTACACCAGCAAAAAGAAAGACTGGTTTTGTCTTAATCATTAAGCAATAGTTTAGAATTTATTCTTTGATACAGGTTCAATAACTGAGTTTGAATTTTGAAAAACAAATTGAATATTAATGACCCAGTTTTTTCACATATAAAATCAGAAAACTTTTTGTGGTGGTTAAAAGACTTTAACTGGTGGGACACCTGGGAGGCTCAGTCAATGGAGCATCCAATGCTTGACTTCAGCTCAGGTATGATCACACAGTTTGTGAGTTCAAGCCTCGCATCAGGTTCTATGCTGACAGTGGGGAGCCAGCTTAAGATTCTCTGTCTGCCTCTACCTCTGCCCCTCCCAGCTGTGTTCTCTCTCCTTCTCTCTCTCTCTCCCCTCAAAATAGATAAATAAATAAACGTTAAAGAAAAAGATTTTAACTGATGTTGACCTGGATGAAAGTAAAGGAAAAATTTCTGGTAAGATGGTAAATTACTTATTTTCAGAGAGAAATTTTCATGACTGTAAATAAACAGCATCACTTTCTGACAGTATTCCTCTACTTCATTCTTTAATCATAAAAACAAAATTGATGTTCTGTTTTAACATATTTTGAAATATTTTACAAATTTTTTTAAGTTTTAATACTTAGTCCTTAGAATGTCAAGATGTAAGAAATGCAAACCTAAGATTTGTACAGTTTGAAAATCATGCAGAAGCATCAAGCCACTTCTAAAATAGCAAAAAAAATTCATTTTAGTATGATATATGCAATACTGTGATTTGAGGCTAAACTTGGATTATATGGATAGGAAACATAATTACATTAGTAGTGTTACTGCCTAAACTGTAAAACAAAAGAAAACACGGCAATGTTATAACATTGTACGAGCATTATTTAAAATTTTGGTACTCATTTGCGATATTTTAGTAGACATTCTAATGTTCTGTTATTGAATTGCTTTACTAGCATCACAGTCTGTGTCCTATTACCGACTTCCATGAACAGCGTGAAGCAATTGGGTTTTTGTAATGCAGTTGTAGAACAAAGTGGTTTATCATCTAAATTGGTATCCATAGGAGTAAATAATTCTGATGAGATTTGCCTCATTTATTTTAAGAAATAAAAAAAGTATCACTAGATTTCACAAAGCATAATTAAAATCCTAATTGAAAATGCTGTGTGCTACATGTTTGCTGTCATCTCCCTTTTGTAAGAGTCCTACCGATATTTTAAATCCATCCTGCAAGGACACAGTAAGAGCAAGACAATGCCTTTGCGATCTTTATACCTGGTGTTCCAGATCAAATGTGTGGAAATTGCCCTCTTTATATTGTAAAAATGATTGACTGTCAGTGAATTTAGAGGTGGTTTATTATGAAAATTGATAAAGACATTAGCAAAAAAATTGACAGAGGTATTAGAGTACATAATTAAGCTTTCCTATGTGGTTTTATAGGTAGAATTAACTCTACCTATTAAGTCTTTCTGGCACTATTCACCTCATTCATCTTACAACATACACACTAGTTTCTGATTGTCTGAATTAATGCACCTTCATATGAACCAGAGATTAGCGTAAACAGTGATATAACTACACTTATTAAACTTTTGTTTTTAAAACCTTAGTGTTCTATCAGAAAAAAATAAAGAAAATAAATCTAGGCTATAATGGTTTTAGTCAAAGACACTGAAACCAGTCAAAATTGGTAAACTCTTTAAAAGTATATAAAATTACTCGACACTTAATAAAAAAACATGATACTGCTAGTCCCTTTTTATAACCATATTCAATAATGTGACTTTAGACTCTACTTATTATAATGCTAGAGCAGAGCCCTGCAATTTAATATTAGAATTATAAATCAAATGGAAATGTTTTGCCTATAGCATGAAAAGGAAAACAGATTTGTTTGGCTTGTAAAGAATGTCTTAAATTTGCTACCCACCAAATATGTTCTATTTTATTGCAAATGCCATCAAAATATATGGGACAGAAAGTTATCAGTCCAATAACTAAGGAGATATTTTATCCTTATTTAAAATAATCACATTAATCAGGACATACTTTACAAAATGTGTATTATCTTTCAGGTTTACAATAAGGAATAGAAAAAAAAACTTCTCATACGTACTCATAGGATCGACTATGACCTTATTACTGTTTTTCACCACATTTCGTTTATTTGTTTTATTTTGTTTTCATAACAGGGTAGGAAATGGGCATACATTTGTATTCTCTAAGCTGATGCTAGCGCATATTTTTACCCCGAAAAACTGCATCACAAAAATGTTTTTTATTAGACCATTTGTGAACTTGTAGCTTTGAGAAAACCTAGATGATTGTTTACGTGCATATAGATATCTTTTGTAATTTATAAACGAACCTTTTGTATGTATCAAGTAGGGACCTAACATAAACCATATTACCAGTTGTTAATATTTTAACATTCTGATAAATTACTAAAATACAGATAATAGAGACAGAAATTTTAATGTTTTGTCTTCAAAATATTTCACTTTTGCTTTTGAATTCATTATCAGGTGGCTTATTTGAAAGCAAATATTAAAGCTCACTGGGAGCATGGCGATTATCTTCAGCTGCTCTTCATTCCTTCCTGGCATGCACGGAAAGCAGGGAATGAGCGGGATCTGATATAGTTCAGCTGAAGCTGACTTTTCCTTTGCCAGGTCTTATGGAGAACAACAGCAGAGATTTTTTTTTCTTTAAACTTAAGGACTTAAGACAACTTTGAAAAGCTAATAAATGATTAGGTAAAATGGGTTATTTTGAATAAACGTGAAAGAAAGTACACCAAGATGACTCATCATAATTGATATTTGAATAAATAACATATTCGAGACATTGTTTTTAAATGTTTATTTATTTTTGAAAGGGAGGGAGGGAGGGGTAGAGAGGGAGAACGAGAGAGAGAGAGAGAGAGAGAGAGACAGAGGGAGAGAGAATCCCAAGCAGGCTCCTCACTGTCAGCACAGAACCTGATGTGGGGCTCGAACTCACAATCTCAGACCATGAGATCATGACCTGAGCAGAAACTGAGGGTCAGATGCTCAAATGATTGAGCCACCCAGGTGCCCCTCAGACATTTTTAAGATTGATAAAAGATACCTCCAAGCATCTGAGGGATTAATTTTTACTTTTTTCATGAATAATCTTAGACTTCTACCTTTATAACATTCAAAATAAAACACATTAAATATATAGGGCACTGGTTTTTACTTTGTGAATCATAGTATTTCTTTAAAATGTGATGATTGATCTTATTCAAAAGAAGAGAAATGGAACTCTTTTGTGGTGCCTTGGAGGTAGCTTTGTGCTTCAAGGATAAAGCTGAGTATCTTTTTTCCAGACACTGGCTGCTAGAAACACTGGAGTGTATGGTGAGTGCAGACTTTGTACCTTTTGTAAGAAGTGCGTGGCGATGGAAGTTGCTGTTGATACGATAGGAGAATGGACAGGTTATGTGGTCGGAAGCAGTGGTGGGAATGACAGACAAAGCTTCCCCATGAAATAGGGTGTCTTGATCCATAGCTGTCTGCCTGCTCCTGGGCAAGGGACATTCCTGTTACAGACCAAGGGCTAGAGAACAAAACTCAAGAGTGTTTGGGGTTGCATTGTGGATGCCATCTGAATATCCTGATATGAAAAAAGGGGAGAATGATATGGTACTTTCTGATACTCCTGTGACTCCTCTCCTGGGGCCCAAAAGAGCTAACAGAATCCAGAAGCTTTTAAATCTCTTAAAGAAGATTATGTTCACCAGTATGTTGTGAAAAGCCTAAAAGCAAAGAAGGTAAGAAACCTATGACCAAAGTGCTTGTTAGTCCATATGTCTTGCAACAAATGTGGATGTGTTACTCTGAAGAAACAGCATACTAAGGAAAATAAGGGGGGGCACCTGGGTGGCTCAGTTGGTTAAGTGTCTGACTTTGGTTCAGGTCCTGTTCTCACCGTTTGTGAGTTCGGGCTCCACATTAAGGTCTGTGCTGACAGCTCAGAGCCTGAAGACTGCTTCACATTCTGTGTCTCCCTCTCTCTCTCTGCCCCTCCCCTGCTCGTGCTCTGTCTCTCTCTCTCAAAAATAAAAATTAAAAAAATATTTTAAAAAATTAAAACTAAGGAAGAGACTGTAGAATATGATAAACTTGTGTCCAGGAAAATGAAAGGGTCACAGAAAAACGTCAAGAACAGATTGCTAAAAGACAGGTTGCCTTCTCTGGGAGTTTTTACCTTTAAGACTGAATCTAGCCAAAAATGAGATTTCCTAAGAGTAACAAATAAGACGAAATATCAAAAAAGAAAAAAAGTAAGATAAAATAAGGTAAATGGCAGTGAAAGCTCTTCTATACATAGTAAGCAAAATAATATCCCTTATCACAAAGATCTCCCCAGAACCTGTGAATATATTTAGTTTTATGACAAAAGGGAATGAAGATTGCAGATAATTAAAGTTTCTACTCAGCAATCCTGGCAGATTACCCAGGATAATCCAATGGATCTAATTGAACTGCAAGAGTACCCATAAGCAGGAGAGGGAGGCAGAAGCCTGAGGCAAAGGAACACGTGACTACTTCAGAAGAGCAAAGAGAGATCTAACATTGCTGTTGCTAAAGGTGGGAGGAAGGGGGCCGCGAAAGTGGGCATGTTCTAGAAGCTAGAAAGGGCAAGGAAACAGATTATGCCCTGCAGAGCCCAGAAAGGAGTGCATCGCTGCTGACACCTTGACTTTCTTCTGGTTGAGTGAGACCCTAGTTGGACTTCTGAACTACAGACTGTAAGTTGGATTCATTTTTGTTGTTTCAAGCTACTAAGTTTGTGAAAATTTGTTAAAGCATCAATAGGTAACTAGTGAAATACATCATACATTTTGTATCATAGAAAAAAATGGACAAAACACTGTAAAACTATACAAATAGTTATTTATTACATAACACGAATTGACACAAACCTCCCTTGAGTCAATGTGACAATACTGTTGACAACTGAAAAGATGCCCTTTGTGTCTCTCATACCATTTGTGAGGGTTTATTCCAGAGTTACATTTACACTTACAGAAAATGATATATATACAAAAATACTAATTTGAGAATTTTCTTGAACTGAAAATATTTGAAATAAGTAAATATAAATCAAGAGATAGTAGCTTTATGGGCTTTGGTGTTTGTGTTAGCGTATTGCTTTTGTAGACTCTAACAATTACAGCTTCAAAGAAAATATCTTGGCACTTGGAGATAGGTGAGGCTTAATTACTTTGAAAAGCATACATTTTTGAAAAACTGTATTGTACCATGTATATTAACAACTTATTAGAATCAATTTTTACAAATAATATCATAAATTTCAGGGATAATGGATGGTGGTTGTTTTTCTTTTTATTTTTTTAATTTTATAATAGTTTATTTTCAAATTGGTTTACATATAACACCCAGTGTTCATCCCAACATGTGCCCTTTTTAATGCCCATCACCCCCTCTCCCCCTTCCCTCATCCCCCTCACCCTCAGTTTTTCCTTAGTCTTTGAGAGTCTCTTATGTTTTATCTCCCTCCCTCTCTGTGTCTTTTTTTCCTTTCCCCTCTTCCCCTCCCCCTGGTTTTTGCGGTGGTTGTTTTTCAAGGGATATGGAGGTACCTGTGATGATAGTCAGAAACTTAAAGTTGGCCTTCCAACTGTGGCCTGTGTTTGTTGAGGATAAAGTTAGATTTTTCCACCCTATTGTTAAATTTTACTTAAATCATGAGAAATGAAATGGTAAGAACAGCTTTGTCACCAGATTAGTGAAGGAAAAAAAAAAAACGATGAGAAATTCAGTAAATAGCAAATAGATCTTGGAGAACAGCTGATGATGATCTTGTTTGAAACATAAGAAACCGATGGCACTCTGATTACCCTTCCAATGTGCAAGTCTTCAGGTGTATCAGGATAAGTGATAATTAGAACAAAAGTCCCATCCTAGAAAGGGCTTGATCTGAAAGTGAATTTCAATTTTTCACTTGGGAGTTCCAAGTGAAATGTGGGCACTTAGCCCGATGAAAAAACTTAAAACAAAGAACCTCGAATAATGCCTACCTCTGAAATTGGAAGAATATTTATCAGGTTGAAAACTTCAAACAGCCAGTTTAATCTTGGTTCCAAATTCCTCACAAAAATATTGTGGGTGGCTGTATGGGCCTTCTAAAAGAAGAAATCTAAGGATCCTACGCCTGAGGCTATCTGTATACAGGGTGGACAGGTACATTGGATCTAGACAAATTGCTAATACACAGTGACTGGGCACTTAGTGGGGTAGGCCTTGGAGGAACCGCTTTATTTTTTCTAAAATAAAATTGAATCTAAGTTTGAGAGGCCCAGGAAACAGAAAATAAATCACAATAGGGAACAGGATGCAAGATGGTGAATCATCTAAAGATCACAGATATCTTCTTAGCTGTACTTGCAATTTTTATATAATTTTATATGAAATCTTCTGTAATAGTAATGAATGTACCCAATAAGTTAATAAAATGAAGGTACTCATCTGTGATAAGATTCTGTGAATTATGAAATGTGTTGGTTTAAATATAGTTTGTCTTAGTTTTTTTAAAAAAGGTGTAATATAGAATAAAGTGTTTCGAAAGTTTAGAAAATACATAAACATCTCTTTACACTCCAATTAGTAAGGATTGAGACTCATGAATATAAATACATCTATGTTAAAGTACTTGTAAAGCTTTTGAAATTCTTGCCATATGATTACAAATACTGTGATTAAGTACCTTTCTGAAAAAATACAACAATCTATATAAAGTATTATGTATTATATATGAATTTATCTATAAGCCTGATTCTAGTAAAATTTAGCTCTTAAAAATTAAAGGGGAAATTTGTTAACGCAGTAAAATTTCTGCATAAAAAGTTAGAGTTACAAGAGCGGACCCCCTTCAGCCTCTATGCTTTCAGAGAAAGCAATTTTAAGTGTGTCACAAGGTCAACTGTGGCCTATGAAGTAGTAAATCCACATTTTTTCCAGCTTAGTTTCATGGCAGAATTGCATGCTTTCATTGGAAAAAAGGAGATGAAAAGGAGAAATAGCATCAACTCAGCTTTAGGCCCTGATGAATGGAAATTAGTGTCATCAACATAGGTAAATGCTAATTTCCTACCACTAGACCTAACAAAATCTTAGAGCCAGAAGGAGGCATAAAAGTCTACTTAGATATTATTTTATTTATTTATTTATTATTTATTATTTATTAATTTATTTATTTATTTTACTTATATCCAACCAGCTTCAGACAAAACTGGAACTTCAATATATTTTTTTTAATATTCTTATTACTTCCAAATAGACTAAGCATCTCCTTTTTGCCTCTTATCATCAATTTGCTTGAGTAAATGTTGCTATTCTATTACACATTTCTGATTATCTACCAGTTTCAGAACCTCAGTTATAAAAAATGGACTTCTAAGTCCTCACTGGAGTAATTTTCTTCGAGGAAAGTTTACTCCTCGGTTTTCTTAGTGGAATAGTAGTCTACTTGAACTTAATCATGTTAACAGTATCTTGAAGAAATCTTACATGAGTACAGACACTGAAATTTATCCTTTCATAGTAGTATTGAAATAACTAACCAAGTTTATTTTGTCCGCGGTCACCCAAAAACATGAGGTCTTTGCGAATGTAATTGTAAGGAGTAAGAAATAGTTCTTAGGAATCATTTTAAAGGAACAACATACAATTAGGAGGTGGGGAGGATGTTGGGGATAGTACTATGATAGACGAGGTGTGAGTGGATGAACAGATAGAAAACGAGTGAATGAAAAGACGCGATGTTCTTGGCACATGATCTCAACTTGAACCACAAATTATTAATTAAATTGGAGGCATTTTTTTGGAGGATTAAATATTATTCCTGTGTAATAACAGGGATAAAATCCAAAGATTGGCTGTATAAATCACAACCATCTGGAATCTTTGAGGTGACATTAAAATTTTGATCAGGACAGACAACAATAATTGGAATGCTTTATGGAACCTTCTAAAACACACCTCAGTTTATCTGCTGAAGCAAGAATTGCCTTGTAACAAAGAATCTACTCTTTCTCTACTGGTAGTGATGGCAAGGCAAAGTACAAAATCAGAAGAGAAAGAAGAGAATGCTAACACAGGGAATTAAAGGAATTTGAGTTAATCAAATATAAGGGAATACGTGTACACATGCTCTTAAGGGTCCTCAGAGAAAACTAACATATCTTTGGTTCTAGCTGGTGTTTTTTGTTTTAGTTTTTATTGGTCAGGTTCTCTTACTGATTTCTTTATTCAACTTGCAAGCACAGTGTCAAATGCTACCCTAGTAGTTTGCCGGGTTGGCAAAGACAAAGGTAGTCTAGAATCAGGCCATTTAATGAAAAAATAAATTGATATAAAGTCTTTTGCTCAATGTGGAATGTGTATCAGTGATTTGGGGTAACAGAAATGAGGATTTTAATCTATTCGGTATTATCTGCCCACCCAAATCATTACTGTAGCCTTTGAAATGGCCTAGGAGAAATTCTCCTTGACTTTGCCATAAGAAATAGACCAGTGTGATAAAGGCCTAAGGGTTTTAATGTAAATCTAGCAACTGCAGCTTAAATATGGAATATTCAAGTCATTACAACATAGGTGCGTGTAGAGTCTCAACTTAGTATGTTTAATATTGCTCACATGCTATGTGCTGGTTACCTCGTGCACAAATCTGATTTCTCCACCACTCCCCCCTTGAAGGGGAATGTCCTTATTATTCATATGGTCATCATTTCTATTTTTCTTTTTTTATACTTTATATTTTTCTGACCTAAATATATGTTCCTGAATACTACAGAATAGTGTGTATGTGTGTAAGCTTTGATTAAGTGGAATTGCACAGCATGCATTATTTCGCATCTAGCTTCTGTGACTCTAAATTGATATCTATTTTTTAACATGTAGTTTGAAAACTTCCTTAATGTTTGATATTCCATTATAAGCATATATGCAATGTTACCATTGACTATTTGGGTTGTTTCAATGTTTTGGTTAATATAAATGATGGGGCTACAGCAGTAGTTTAGTCAGTTGCTCTATTCCTCGCCAGTATTGAGTATCCTCAGACTTAGGAATTTTAGTGTTCTTAATAGATGTGAAGCTGTATTTCATTTTTAAATGAATTAGCATTTCCCCATTTACTGAGGGATAGGTTTACTTGGATATTTTACTATAATGTTTACTGACTTTATTATTTCAGTAAGTGTTATGGATACCAGCACAGTGTCACATCTGTTGGTTGCAAATATCACCCCCCCCCCAAGGTTTATGTTTTCAGTCATTCAGTCTTATTTGGCAGTGAGTGGACTTTTGTAATTTGAATACGTCGCATTTTTTTTCTTTTTCTCTAACCCTGTGCTTTTGATAGTCTGTTTAACAAGTTCTTTCTATTCCAAGTTCATGAACATAATCTCATCTACTAACTTTTAGAAGTTTGATAGATAACATGATCTTATACATTTAGTTCTATGTTCTATTGGGGATTGGACTTTGGTGCATGGCGTAGGTAGCAGATGATATATAGTATATATAGTAGTATATAGGTAGTATACTTTTCCCCCATATGAATGTCTAATTGACTCATTACCATTTATTTTAAAAAAAACATGTAGAAGGCCACTTTGATCCCACTGAAGGCCAGTATATGCAGAAGTGTGCTTTGGTGGTCTCTAGTTTGTTCATGTCCATATCTGTGTCAATATCATACCTCCTTAATTACTGTGGATGTAATGATTTATACTGTTCGGTTTAAAAAATGAGCCCTTGTTTCTATTCAAGAGTGTATTGGCTATTATTGGTTCTTTGTTAATTTATATAATTGGTAAGGACTAGCTCGTCAGTTTACATGCAAATGCACATCTACAAAACAATGTGTTGAGATTTTGATTGGATTGTATTGAGCCTATATTAAGTGTATAATTCTTCCCATCTCTCTATTCCTGACTTTCCTAATGCAGGAAAGATGTTATGCCTCTTGAGTTAGTTGTGTCTTCCTCACTTTATAACAATAGTGGTTTAGATGTTGTTAAAACCAATATTAAAGTTTTTATATATTTATTCCTAAGTATTTGACATTTTTATACAGGTTTTTGTAAGTGCTATTCAGTGAACGTATATTTCCAGTGTACATTTGGTGTTTTGTAGATTAAGACCATTTCATTTTAAGATTTATATGGAAATGTAAAGACCTGTAACTAAGCGATGTATTACGCACGTTGAGTTTTCCTGAAAGACAGCGTGGCATATCTCTCCATTGATTTAGGTCTTAAAAAAATTCTCTTAGTATCTTACAGATTTTGGGACTAGGTTTTCCATATTGTCAAACAAATTTATTGTGTGCTATATCATATTTCCTGATATTATACTAAATCATTTTCTAATTTTCAGCTTTTAACTTTCAAACATTTAAAATGGAATTAGCATTTCTATTTTAAAAATTTTTTATGTTTACTTACTTTTGAGAGAGAAAGCATGAGCAGGGGAGGGGCAGAGAGAGCGAGGGAGACAGTCTGAAGCAGACTCCCGGCTCTGAGCTCCAAGCACAGAGCCCAGTGTGGGACTCAAACTCAGGTTCTGTGAGATCATGATCTGAGCTGAAGTTGGATGCTTAACTGACTGAACCACACTGGAATTAACATTTCTACGTTGACCTTGCCCTGCAACATTGTTAAATTGAACTAGCTGAGACCTCTTCTTGATACGTTGAGCAGATGAAATGAAGGTGGATGCTTTAGCAGTTTTCATGGTGTTTGGGTGAAAGCAGTGATTAACCATGAAGTTTGATATCCAGTACTATAGATTTTTGCAAAGCCTAGTATGAGTCCTGGTTTTTGTGATAATCTGTAGATTTCCTTAGCAATATAGACAAGCTATGTATATATTGCCATGAGTATTGTCATACTAAAAAATAACATTTTTTTTGCTAAGTGGTCAGTATTCTTACAAGGAGATTTAAGTAGGTTATCTTTTTTTTTTTTTAACTTTATTGATTTTTTTTTTTTTTTTTTGCGAGAGAGTGCACCAGTAGGTGAGGGGCAGAGAGCAGGAAAGAGAGAGAATCCCAAGAAGGCTCTGCTCTGTAGGTGTGGAGCCAGTGTGAGCCCGACATAGGGCGTGAACTCTCCAGCCATGAGGTCATGACCTAAGTGGAAACCAAGAGCCGGGTACCCATTGTGTAGCTTCTCTTCTTTATTTCTTGGAAGCAGAATCTCTGGACCATAATCAGAGGCAACAGATAGATAACAAACTTGTTGAGTAACTACATCTTTCTTGTAAACATGAATATACTAATTAATTAGAATAATTTATGGATTATATCAATTTACATATTCACATAAATCATGAGCATTTCTAATTCTTTTGTTTCCTTTTCTCACCTTACTGTACTGCTTAGGACCTCCAGTAGAGTACTGAATAAAACGGTAGTAAAAGAAACATTTTATTTACTAAAAATCAGCCCAAGAGTTCATTTTAGTCAAAGAAATAAATTTTTGTTTTACCTCATAAATGTAGAAAATCAGATGGAAAATGTTGTCTTTTATTTATATTTATCACATTTGGTTTAATTTACTATTCTGCCTTAAAATACTGGGATGGAAAATTAGGGTATGCTTTTCAACCCTTAACTTTTAAAAAAATATATAGGTAGTAAAGAATACAAAATTGCTTTTAAGGAAAACTTGGCTTTCCTTGAATTATTATGTATAATACTAAAATTGTTAATGAACTCAACTTTAAATGCTGTTAGCATTTTAGAAAACTCATTAGGATTCCATTTAAATGATTGTTCTCTGCAAGTAAAAATGGTCTGACTTGATAGATGATAAAATGTATACCTTTTTGACCTTTTTTTTTCTCCTTCCCTCTATCTTTTTTGCTTTATTGCATACCCTACAATGTACAGAAAAATACTAGAAAGAAGTGATTGGGGTTGAAACCTTTGCTTTGTTACCAATTTCCAGTGGTATGGAAATGTAGTTACCATTTTTATATAAGATTGGTCTTGAGTCCTTTATTAGTATTGGTAATTTCTGCCACACTGATTTTTCTTAACCTTTGCTTTCTAATAGTTTCATTTTTTAAGTATTCCTTCTCTTTATTTCTATTTTTAAATTTAAATTTGGATTTCTGTTGAAGCTTAGATTTTAAGACATGGACAAGCTTTTTAAAATTTTTGTTTTACTTATTTTTGAGAGTGAGAGAAAGAGTGTGTGTGAATGGGAGAGGAGCAGAGAGAGACACACACACATAGAACCTGAAGCAGGCTCCAGGTTCGGAGCTGTCAGCACAGAGCCCGATGTGGGGCTTGAAATGACAAACTGCGATCATCACCTGAGCCGAAGTCGGACGCTTAACCGACTGAGCCACCCAGGCGCCCATAGACTTTGACAAACTTCTTGACATGAGGTTTACTACTATGACAAACACCTGGAAACACTGCTTTAGTTACATTGCACACAACGCAAACTCTATTTTCATCTTCATTCATTTCAATATATTATTTTCCTTTTGATTTTTTTTTTCTTTGACCTGTGGGTATTAAGTGATGGCACTGTTAAACTTTCTGTTATTTGGAATATTGGTTGTGATCAGAAAATTTACTCTGCCTGGTTGAAACTGTTCAAAGTTTACTGAAACATTTTAAAGACTTTAAAAAGTCCACACTGATTTGTATCCATGTATGTTTGTTTCTTTTATACTTGAAAGGTGACATATTATAATGGAGTTGTGGAAAGTATTCTATAAGTATCTCTTAGGGTGTGTTAATAATAATTAAGGTTTCTATATGTTCAATTTTTTTTTTTTGGCCTGCTATATAAATTTGAGAGAGAGGTTTTGAAATCCTCACTATATTGGTGGACTTTTCTTTCCTCTTTAATTGTATCAGTTTTCATACATATAACTGGGTTCTTGGTACACATTCATGATTATATATTTTTATTTTACCAATTTATCATAAAATATTTCTCTTACTACTTAATGTTTTGAGTAGCGGTAGGATGGTGGCATTCTTTTTTTTCCACATTCTTTAACTCTGTACATATTCATGACTTCATAGTTGATGAGGGTTGATAATATTGTACATTGGGTATCACTTTATATTAATATTTAGGTGCTATGTCTTTCCCTGAAATGTTTATAGCATTTCATTTTCATGTAATTCATAAAATAGTTATGTTTAAGTATATCACTGATTATTTTCTATTTGTCCCATTTGGTATCTGGTTTTGGTTATTTTTTTCTTTTCCATGTATTCTTAAAAATTCCTTTACACAATTGTTATGAAATGGACTTTTGTGTGTATGTGTATACATGTGATTGCTCTAGGGTTCTCATGATACATCTTAAAATTTTAATATGCCTTAAAATAATACAGTTTCACCTCATAAATACATTAGCAAGTTACAACTACTTCATTACTTCATTTCTTCATATATTTGTGCAGTTACCATATTTTTACTTCAACTTTGCATACTTAGGAACCCCACCTTTCAAGTAGATTGCATAAAACCAGCTTGATCACTTCAGTTTATTTTAATGCTTTTTTTGTCTGGTTCAATGCTTACCTTTATTCTAGAGCTAATTATAATTCTAAAGCAGAATATTTAGTTTTCTGCTCATTAGATTTCTGCTCATTAGTTTTCTGCTTATTCCATTCATCACTTGGGCAGGTAAAAACTAATAATCCCAGCCCTGTTTTAACTCTCATAATTGTTAATCTTAAAATTACCAGGTAATCCCTTTTTTTTCTCAACTTTGTCTTACCTGCCCTTGGTGGGTTTCACCCTGTGTTGCACATATTGGTATTCAGCCAAAGACCATCTCTTTCTTTTTGGCTTGGTTATTTTCCCATATGAGTTCTACCTATTTTGCTTTTTTACTTGAACTCCATTTTCTATATTTTCTTTCAAAATTGATGTCTGTGGCCTGTTGTGGATTTTCCTCTATTTAGCACTGAGAATTGGTTTCATATTTAAAAAGTCTAAATAATGCTAGGCTTAATCAAATTGGTTTCTCTTCTTGGGTGTCAGGTTTTTTTTTTTTTTTTTTTTACTTGTTGTCGACGTAAAAAAAAAAAATACTTTGCCCTGTATTTTGTCCATATTTCTATGGTTTTGTGGTGGGAGGATAATAGTGGATCATGTCATTCCTCCTTTCTAGAAATGTAAATATCATGTTCTGTGGAAAAATGGGTTACATACTTTCCAAGATCTCTCTCCCCAGGCTGCTATAACAAAATACCACAGAATAGGTAGCTTAAAAAAATTGAGGACGATGTACTAGTGGGATTCTCAACTCTGCTCATCCCACGCATACAGCTAGATAACCCTGAGATGAGTGTAAATAACCCAGATAATGACTGGAAAACTAGCAGAACAGACTTTCCATAGCCTAACGTAGGTAAGAGACCACATAGAAAATGGCAAGGAGAGTGGAGATGCAATTAGGAGCAAACTGACCTGTGAGACGCTGTGCGCTGTGCGTGCTGGCGAGCCCCTGCAGAGAGGAAAGAAGCAAATCCCACACCAGGAATGGGAAACCTGGCCTTGCAAGAGAATCTCCATGACGTTTGGTTTTGAAAAACAGAAGGGCTTAACTTGCCGGTTTCTTAACATCAGTGGGGCTTAACTCCTGGAACTTTAAAAAGCAGCATCTAGGTTCTGGGATAGCCATAGGGCAAGAGGAAACTGAGTTTGTACCCTTAAAGAGCTAGCACAACGAAAAGCCCCACTGAGGTACAGCTTAGAAGCAACACTTAGAAAAACACCAGGGTATACATGAGGGAGAGAGATCTGTTGACTGATGTGTTCCTGAAGGGCAGCAATCTTTGGGAGACTTCACCAAAAATAAAAAGCTGTGGCACCATTTCCCTCTCCTGCTTACTGGCTTAGATATCTACACAGACACCTGTAGGAACTACTGCAGCAAACACTCTGCGCCTATCTGGGTAACTGCATGCTCTATCCTTGTGCTGGGTTCTGTGGACTTGCCCTCTCCAACCCGGCCTTGGCAGGAGTCCATCCAAACCAGCACCGTAAGTATGGCATTGTGCAAGCATTCCTAAGAGGGGCAAGCACCATTCCACAGGGACTCTGGCCCCAGACAGAAAGGAAAATAGCAACACATGCCAGTTTGACTATGTCCCCGTTGGTGCCTGGGGGCAGAAACCCTTTCTGACTGTAGCCCATACCCACTAAAAAGAGCGTCCGGGACATAGGCTAGGGAGAGAGCCCTGGAGTTTGGTGTGACCTCAACTCTGACAAATGCTTGGTCTGACCCAACTCCAGCCCAAGGCAGCCCCAGACTGGCCCACTAACAGCACAGCGACCAAACCCTGCCCACAAAAGGCAAAGAGTCCAGGGAGACAACTGGAGTGAAGGCAAGGGTGACTGAGCCACAAAAGTAGGGCATAGGCAACACAGCTAGGAGATACCTCTGAAATGCCAGGAGAGCAGGGGACCTTGAAGTATGGGACACACCAGGTTTTCTTCTTCGTAAGGCCCCTATTCGTAAGAGCAGATGTAGCTGACTTTCCTCACATGTAAAAACAGACACTGAAAGTTAGACAAATTAAGATGGAGGAGTATGCCCCAAATGAACCAGAGAAAATCACAACAAGAGATCTAAACGAAACAGAATTTAAAGTAACAGTCGTAAAGATACTCACTGGGTTTGAGTCTCAACCCAGGGTACAGAAAAATGGTAAACAATCAAGCTGAACAGGAAAAAAAAAAAAAAAGATTAAGAGCAGAGATTGATTTTCTCATTTTTGGGCTAGAAGTCCAGATCAAGGTGCCAGCAGGCTTAGTTTTGGTGTCCTAATTGACTTTTACTCCGTGTGTGTACCCCTGAGCTCTCTTTCTCTTAGAAGGACCCCACTGTTCTGATTTCAGTCAACTAATTACCTCTTTCAGAGTCTTACCCAAATTTGGTCAGATTGGAGATTAAGACTTGAACTTTGGCGTGGATATAATTTAGGCCACAACACAAACATAGAAGAATATTATATTTTATATTTTATTTATATTTTATATAATTTATATATTATTTATATTTTATATTATATTTTTCATGTAGTTGAATATTATATCGTATTTTTCATTGCAAAATTTGAACTTTTTCAGGAATTTTTTTATACCTCCGTGTATGGTCCTTTTCTAATCTCCTCTCTGTGTGCCCAAAAAGTTTATTCTGCAGGTTTTAAGTCTAATTTCCAACTTCATGAGAGTCAGGAGAGGCTAAAGTCCCCAGGGCACAAATAGCTTCAGATGATGAGCTAAATATCCAAATTTTTTATCTTCCCCCTGATGTTTGCATGATAGTTCTTCATTAATACTGTTGGCTTTCTGATTCCTTCAAATGCAGTCTCCTAGCTGTTCTAACTGTCCTCAGTGGAACAATTGGTCAAAATGACCTGGTGATCCTTTATAAAAGCAGTAAAGAAAATCTTAAGGCTTTTCTTTCTTGGTTGGGGATGCTGATGAAAGAAATGAAATTGAAATGGAGCCTCACTTTAATACCTATAAAAGGAGGCAGAAATGCATAATATCCTGTAAGATTTACCCTGAAATATCTGTATCTAATTATCTGGGTAACTCTGCATTAAAGAAAGAGAAATGTTGACAATTTTCAAGGGCTTTAGTCTCTATGAGGTAACACTTCTAAAACATTGCCTAATGCCCCAACCCTTTTAATTCATCAGTTTGAAGACATAAGAGATAGCTAGTTCAATGAATCTTGCACTCCGTTTGCCCCTGGTTTTCTGTTGTAACCCTGAATTTATGTTTCCCCCCTTTTTTCATGCTTACATCATTTCCATCCCATAAACTGTTGGTACACAAAAAAATTACAGTGCTGTTAAACATTGTATTATACTCACGGTTTTTTTTTTTTTTTTTTAAAGCTCTACATTTACATACAGCACACAGAATGGCTTTTTGACAGTGTTTGGGGATTCAATGGGAAATATCAATAGCCAGTGTTTTGTACTCCTCTCAGGCTACTGAAAATCTGCTTGTATGAGAAGTTGACTCTTATTTATCCCAGATAAGGTGGGGCAAAGAAGTATTAACAAATGATGGTCATGAAAAGTTATGGCCTTCATGATCAGGCAGTGATATTCGGAAGGCTAATCTTGTGATGCGTTTACCCAAACCCTTTCCATTAAATACTACTTGGCTCTAATGTTTTCAAGTTTTATTTCATAGATTCGCTGAATTTTCCTTTAAGGGAGAGAAGTACATTATCCTATAAGCCCTATCACATTGCATTGTGAAAAAGGAGTATCGCTGATGGGCCACTGTTTCTGTCATCTCATTATTGCCAGGAAGACATTCAACTGACTATTTTGAAAGTAATTTGAACACACATAATATAGTTTGGAAGATCGAATACTAAGTATTTTAAGAAACTCTTAAAACAACCTAATTGCTTATGCAAAGAAATATTTTGTAATTACAGAGCATTTACTAGTTTACCAGGAGTTTATATTACTTACAGTTTATCTGAACACATTAATATATGTTGGTGTGTTTTTGTTTTAATGATAAGTGTATACATCAGTCAATCTAAATTTTTCCCTGAGAAAAATATTATAGCCATACTCAATGACAAATACTTGTTTCTTTCTTACATTTTCAAACATAGAAAAATTTCTCATAAACCTGCGTCTATTCATGGATAGTGTATTGGTGAAAACTTTAATCATATTTTCCATTGCTGATGTTATATTCACCTTATAAACTTCTATTCACTTAATACTTTGTCTACAATTCGATACAGGCAGTAATATAGAGTAATTCTAATCTGTTAACTCAACATATTTAAAGCATTGTTGGCACCCATTTTATATGCTTCAAGACACTACCATGGGACTACGCAAGTCTTTGTCTTAAGGTTTCTTAAACTGTAGTAAGAGTACCTAGAAAGTGACCAGTCCAAAATTTAGGCATATCTTTCCTACTATTCAGTTCATCTCTTCTTTCACAAGAGATCTCTTTCGGATCATTCATGACTCGAAATACTAAACTCAAAGTGGCCTAGGAAGGGGCATCTTTCTTAGCTGTCACTATCCTCTTAACAGTTGCTTTCATGTCAGAGGACGTATGAAATGAAACAAAACCAGAAAAGGAATCCTAGATTGGGTATTAAATATAAGGAAGAAAGTAATATGAATGTCTTATTAGGGACTTTAATTCGTGAAAATGGGGATTTTACATACTTACTGTCATTCAGTGGAGATGTCAATTTGTTGGCAATGAGGTCACAGCATAGTTCCAGAACTTTATTTTGCTTTTATGTGTTAATGCTTGTGAATAATTAAAATTTCTTAAGAACCTAAAGTCCATGTATGGTGGGTGTCATTAGAGGCAAACATGTCATTTATCTGTACATGTATGTCTAGGTTAGTGTTGGTTTTTCCATTTTCTAAGAAGTGTAATTCAGTAGACACTGAATAGATTCTCTCAACTTCAATTTTTTTTCACAGACTAGATGAATTAAAGTTTACCTCTTTGTTAGTATTACTATAAATCCAGTGAGGGAGGAGGATTCTTAAACTTTACTGAAATACTTTAATAAAGTATTAAAGGAAAGGTAAAAGAGAAATGATTAGCCATTCCATGAATCCAAAATAATAAACAGATTGAATATAAAGACTTGTAAGGAACATATCCAAATGATTATCAGTTAACTTAAAAAAAAAAAAACTGAACTTAAGGATTGACAATCAAGGGTTTATGGCAGTATTTGGTTTTGGTTTTCATCTTTGTTCTCTTAATACTTTTCTACTGAAAATATGTTTATGTATTTCTTCTGAGTTTTAAAAAATGTAAAATATGACATATAAATATCTGGAAAAATAACAGCAATCCTAACCCTGAAAAGGATGGTGATCAGGGCTTTGTGCATTCTCATAGATATTTTAGTGTTTAATTTACTTTACAGCTAGAATGTGTTCATGTTTATAACCTTAATTTTTTTTAATTTTATAATAGTTTATTTTCAAATTGGTTTACATATAACACCCAGTGTTCATCCCAACATGTGCCCTTTTTAATGCCCATCACCCCCTCTCCCCCCTCCCGCATCCCCCTCACCCTCAGTTTGTTCTTAGTCTTTGAGAGTCTCTTATGTTTTATCTCCCTCCCTCTCTGTCTTTTTTTCCTTTCCCCTCTTCCCCTCCCCATGGTTTTTGCTTAGTCTCACAAAGTCCACCTATTCGTGGAAACATATGGTAAAACTTAGCAACGTGATAACAAGTATGTTTCTTCTCTTCCTTTTCTTTTTTGATGGAATTAACTCTGGATCAGACAGTTCTTCCACTATTAACCTATTTGACAAATTAGCGCTGTTAATTGATTAGAAGATTTAAGCTATATATTTAGAGTATGGTAGCAAATAATTCAGTAAGCTATTAACCTGTAAAAATGTTGTCAGCACATCTGACTTTTGGACAATATCCATGTCATTACTTACTCCATTCATGGATTGGCTCATATTCTTCCTGATAATTGCCAATAAGTTAGAGCTTTATTCATCAGACTTATTTTTTTAATGTTTGTTTATTTATTTTTGAGAGAGAAAGAGACATACAGAAAGAGAACATTAGCAGGCAAAGGGCATAGATGCAGAAGGAGACAAAGAATCCCATGCAGGCTCTGCACTGATACCACAGGTCTTGAATTCATGAACTGTGCATTCGTGACCTGTGCTGAAATTAAGAGTCAGATGCTGAACCAACTGAGCCACCCAGGAGCCCCCAGACATATTTTATTGAGGAAATGTTGGTAGCTGTCAGAATATACTATATCAAAAGTTTGTTTATAGACATAATATAGGCCTCCAAATATCTTTTGCTAAGATAAGATGTTTTTAGCATTTAGGCACATGATTAGCAGAAATAAGCATAGCCTAATGTACATTTATACACTGAGATGATAGCTGTTTGCAATTTTCCACCTTTCTCAGGCACAATTAGGAATTCTCACATCTAAAAATATATCCAAGGAACTAATATAAAGAAGAGCTTATCTTTCTTATAGTTAAATTTTAACAAAATATTTTTGAATTTGCCTTATGAAAACACATGTTGAGTGTAAACATCGCAGTTTTCATTTTAAAAATTTTGTACTTGGTATTTCTGATCAAAAATATCTCTGCATATGTGATTTCATTGATAGGCCGTTCTTCTTTTACATATCTCAGCTAAATTGTCAACTCTTGAGAGAATCATTGCCTTGAAAAACTACATGGAACATTGCTATTTTAAAACTTTCACCACCGCTGTGTTGCCTCCTTGGCACTTTGTTAGCCTGATATTGTTTATCTTTTAAATTAACATAGAGGCATCATAGTAAATGAATAAGCAGTGTTTCTGCCTCCATTATCTAAAACTATGCAATATCAAGTAACTATCCTATAAATATTTTTGCGTAAATATATTTTAATTACTGAATAAATAACAGAAAATAGGTAGCAAATCTAATCATGCTATTGATGTATTCTACTCTCCTCTTGTCTTGACTATATTTGATTAGTAAGCATTTTTCTAACGCTCACAAAGATGATCCATACCGTGACCATCATTGAGAGTTTTCTCAGTTGTATGGTTGACGAACGCTTGCTTTCGCAATCTTTCAAGTGTTGCTGGTCTGTGTTTTACTCAAATTACACTAATCTAACTCCTCTCCTGGTCTATTATAATCCTTCTGGGAGGAAATTTTCTGTGTCCACTTCCTCCACAATGATTAAACATTGAAACAGGTAATAAAATTTCAACATATCAAATAGCCACCCTTTATTTTAAGCGATGAAACTTTAAGCTAATAAACTCTAGATTCTCAACAATTGGTCTGTTCCGAATATGATTAGATATGACATGTTTCTTTATATTCCGCACTGAGCAAGGATTTGGGGACAGCATATTTTCTAAACATTTATTTTTATACTGAGGTACTTGCCAATAAAATTGCAAAACAAATAAACATTATGAAGCACTTAGTCTTACTAAAATGAATTCAGATAAATAGACATGGGTACGTATGTAAATATAGATGCAGAAAAAGATACAGACAGGATACTGATTTCTAAGAAGTATAAAATAGCTGGTTTCAAAAACGATATTTTTATAGAAAGGAACAGGAATTAAAACCTAAACAGTGGTCAAAACATGGTTTGCTGTGTTGTACGTGTGAATGTTGGCAGCGACAGCTGAACACTTACTTCCTTACAAATAAAGGAAACTAGAAATACTGTAAATGAGATAGGAAAGTAAAACAAGTATTGATGCTTAAACTCTGTGCATTAGTCTGTATCAAGCCATGAAAAACTATTGATTTTTCTCTTTTAAAAATTTAAGGTAATTATAGATTCACATACAGTTGTAAGAAATAATACAGACATCCCGTGCATTCTTTGTTCCAGTGATAACATTCACCAAAACCATCTTACCACAACCAGGATATTGGTGTCAATACGGTTATTATTAATACGTATTACGTATTAATACGTATAATACATATTAATATTTCCACCAGTCCTCCGGGTTCCCACATGTTGTTCTTTTATAGTTGGATCAGGCAACCACTAATTTGTTTTACATCTCTACAGTGTGGTCATTTCAACAATGTTAAAAAATGAAATCTTATGCTATATAAATTTCATGGATATTCTATAATTCTATAATTCTCCATGGATTGGCAGATAGATTCCCCAATGTGTTACACTTGTCAATTACCCATTCCTTTTTATTGCTCTGAAGTATTTCCTGATATGGATGTACCAGTTTGCTTAGCCACTCATTCATCTTTTGAAAGGTGTCTGTGTTTCCAGATTTTGGACATTATAAATCTGCTAAAAACATTCAGGTACAGATTTTAGTGCCAACATAATCTTCATTGTGGGGGGATAAAGACCCAAGAGTGTCATTGCTAGTTTATGGTTATATTATTGATTTAGATAAAAGAAACAGTCAAACTCTTTTCCAGAGTTCATCTACCATTTTACCTTTCCAACAGCAGTGTAAGAGTTCTGTTCTTTTCAACACCTTTGCCTGTATTTGGTGTTGACACTTAAAAACAATTTTTTTTTAAATTTGAGCCATTTAGATAGGTGTGTACTGATATCTCATTGTGGTATCAATTTGCATCTCTCTACGATAATGTTGGACTTCTTTACATGTTTTTGTCATATGTATATCCTCTTGGAAAAGTTTCTTATGTATTTTGCCCATTCTCCAATTGGATTTTTTGTTTCTTTATTACTGAGGTGGGCAATATATTATTGACCTAGTCTAGATAATCGTCTTTGTCAAATATGCAGTTCGAAATGTTTTCTCTCACTCGGTGGCTTCTTTCCCCTCCACCCCCATCTTCTTAACAGGGTTTTTCATGGAGCAAAAGTTTTTAATTCTTAAAATCCAGGGTTTCAGTTTTCCTTCTATATATTGTACTTTGGTGCCAAGTCTAAGAAATCCTGCCCATTTCTAGATTTAAAACATTTTCTTCTATATTTTTCCTGAAAATTGTGTAGTCTTATGTTTGAAATTTTACTCTATGATTAATTTTGAATCACACTTTTAAGGTGTAAAACTTAAGTCAAAGTTCATTTCTATTTTAATCTATGGGGGTCTGGTTGCTCATCGTTTGTTTTTTTTTTAATCACCATTATTTTTCTGTTGACTTACTTTTGTGTAGTTTGACATTTTTGTTTCAGTGTATTACTAGGCTCTTTGTTCCATTAATCCGCCTGCCTATCCCTCTATTATTACCATACAGGATTGGTTATTGTGGCCATTAAAGTCTTGAATTTGTTTAGACTTGTATGAGCTATTTCAGTTCTGTTTTCTATTCCATGTAATTTTATAAATTTATCTAATTTATCTATGAAAATTGTGATTTTGGGAGTAATTTGCTTAAAACTTTTTGGAGAAAATTGACATTTTAATTGAATTTTCCTACCCATGAAGATAGCGTGCCTCCTTATGTAAATCTTTGGACTTCTTCATCAGTGTTGTTTTTTTTTAAGCACACCTGTCTTGTATGTGTTTTATTAGATTTACACGAGTGTATTTCTCTTTCTTAAGCAGCTGAAAGTGGCATTATGTATTTAATTTTGGTATACTTGTAGTCATTACTAATACATCAAATTGCAATTTTTTTGCCATGCCTCTTGTGACATAAATGAACTTGCTAATTGTGTGTACATTAAATTCCTTGAGATACTCTAATCAGACAATTATGTCATCTGAAAATAGGGATTGTTTTATATTTTTTTCTAATCCATAGGCCTTGTATCTCCTTTATTTCCCTTTTATACTGACTAGAAATTCTAGCACAATGTCGAATAAGAGTGCTGACAGTGAAATCTTTGAGTATTAATACATCAGGTTACATTGATTTTTCAGATATTTCACCAGTCTTAGATTTATAGAAAAAGCCTCACTTGGTCATATTGTATAATACTTTTTATATTTTGCTGAATTTTATTAGATATTTCTTGCAGGATTTTTGTACCTATATTCATTATGGATATCGACCTGTCTGAATGCCTTTTGTACTGTCTTTGGTTTGGAACCAGAAAATAAAAGGTTCTGAAAATAGGGGAGGTGTCCCTCCTCTTCTGTTTTCTGTAAGATGTTATATAGAATTGGCGTTAATTTTTTAAGCATTTGAAAAAATTCTTCAGTGAAATGAAGTGAGAGTGAGAATTTGGGGGAGTTTTTAAATTATGAATTCAAATTCATAAAAAGGCTAATCACATTAATTTATATTAGATATTTTGTGGAAGTTTTCTATTTTTAAAGAACTGGTCCATTTAATCTACATTGTCAAATTTAGGTGTGTAGAGTTGTTCATCGTATTCCCTTATTCTACTTTTGTGTGTGTACAGTGTGTGTATCTGCTCTCAGACCTGATGTTGGTAATTTGTATCTTTGGCACACTTGCTGGAAGTTTACCAATTGTAAGAAAAGTAAGAAAAATATGTACACATTTCTTTTCAGAATTAAGGCAGTTTTAAGGTTAGCTACTCATGTTTGTCTTTATTACAGTCTTATGAGTGCAGCATGCATTAGTGCTTATGGAGTTAATGATCTCAGTCGTTTTGAGGGATTTTAAAACCCAGAATAAAGTCCATTAGACCTCTGTGCTCTTCATTTTACACAACACTGTAAGTACTGGTGTTCCTAAGTGCACAGACTGTACAGCATAGAATAGATGCATTTCATCAGCCAGAAGGAACAAATGCATAATTACTCTACCTAATTATATTTTTTCATTCTACCTGGATTTAGAGTTTCTGTTTTCCCTTTAAGGTATATGGGTGTAACTGAATTATTAGAAATACACAAAATGATACCTAGTTAGACTTACTTTTTCCTTTGGTTTTTGCAGTGATTAGCTAAATTGTAGTTAGAAATACCTTTAACAATAGTCTATTATTGTTAATAATAGTGAAATGAGTGATAGATTTTGTATCAGGGATTCTTTGATGGCTAATGACATTTTCCTTTTTAAACATTGCCACAATAGAGAAATTTTCATTTGGGACAGGTTTGATAACATAGGAAATATTAATTGTTTCACTTCATTTTTTTTCTAAAGTGCCAATTTGCTTGTTACACACTAAATCAATAACTTGTTGCCCTCAATGTGTTTCCCTTCTTTCTTCAAAGTAGAACGATTTTTATATTGTTTAAACTGAGTAGACTATTTTTAGATTGTTTAAACTGAGTAAATGGAGGAGTTACTTTATTTTCCTCGTGTGCTTGATTAAAATCTTTTTCTTGCATTCAGCGTATTGGGGGAATCCATGCCTTGACAATGCTAAGCCTCAAAATAACAAAAATCCTCAATCAGCTTCTAGTTTAAAGCATTCGAGTTTAACTTACCATATACTTGAAATTCTTTCAGATCTTTGATAGCATTCATCTGAGTTATGCTTTCTGAACTTTATTTAAAGTGTTTTACTTGAAATGCTAAGTGTAGAACCTGGAACATGTAATACAAGGGCCCATGTGGATAAGCAGTAAACGTCATCAGTATTATTTTTTTACATCTCTCTTCTAAAGAGTAAAACATCAAGCAGGTGATGAAATTGTTTGTTTTAGATTTTCTGAGGTCTATATCCCTTGGTTTATTGTCACCAAAGGACGTTCTTTTCAGGTTTCGCAGAACAGTTGATGGTGCTAGTGGTATTGCATATGCTCAACAGTGGAATCCTGTCCAGTGCTCAATGACAGTATAAAATCCCTTCACATCTGAATTGTACTTAGATTCCTCAAAGTCTCTAAATAGACAACCAACTTCATCTTGATTAGATCCTATTTTAGCTGACTTTCTTAAAGATGAAAAGTGCATCTCTGACAATGATGATGCATATAGCATCAAATGCTGTGTTTACCAAAATTGTCAATTTACTAAATTATAATAAGCTATAAACTTCTTAGCCATGACAAAGTAGTTTTAGAATAAATTAAAAGGAAAAATTACCAAATGACTCTTTGGGTTTTAACCCATACACTAATTACGTGAGGGGAGCAAGAACCTATATTTTATAGTAGAATTATTTTTTTCTATAAGTTTTCAAAACCATAGGGGAGACGGGAAGTATGTAATGGAATTGACATATATGTGAACTTCTCATGAGACATGGTTATGTTAATATATATGATTTTTATTTCTTTTTAATTTCTATAATATTTAAATCAATCTTTATATTTTTAAATGTATTTTTAAATAAAATGCTGTGTAATATTAATAATCAGCTATAGACTCTGCAATAATAATTACCCAATTTACAGCAAACTGAGTAAATATTTTTATTTCCATCAGGAATTTGGCATCTAAATACATGAATGTGAATAATATATCTGCACCATTACTAATGTAGGCATATTTGATTGGAGTCATGAATATTTAACTCTAATGATCACTAGTCATTTACCTTTTTTAACTGTATTTCATTAAGTCTAAAGTTTCATGTGTTGTAAAATGCATCCTTTCGTTATGTTGTACCAAGAAAGAAAAAGAGAAAATCTGATCAAACTGGAATAAGATGATTTATTGCCATATCCATGGTTTCTCCATATTGTTTAAAGTTTCTTTTCAGGTATTTAACAGGCACCTTATATATAGTACAAGAGAAAAATGCACACGTTCCCTACTTTGTAGCTCATTCAATCTTCCAAGCTGGAGATACTGGAGTGACCTTCAATTCCATCTTCTTCCTAACCACTTAAATTCATTTGTAGTGGACTTTATTTAATAAATTTAAAAAATCTATCCCTTATGCTAAATTCCCAATACAACTTAGTGTTAAAATCTTTATTTTTCTTCAACTATACCTGCATGAAGAAAGCAAAACAAAAATACTTTGCCACTTGTTCCTCACAGTGCTCAGGTTGCTTTGCCAAATTTCAGTTATATTCTGCATTTTCCATCTTTTTTCCTCTTGCCTATATGTTCTCATGAATTTCTTCTGAGATATTCTAGGTCATTAAACTTAATATGCTCTTCCTCTTTTGATCTTAAAACCACTCATTTTTTATTTCAACATTTTTTTAGTGTTTTATCTATTTTCTTTCTAGAATTATTAGATATCGAGTGTGTTTCTGGTGTTTGGCTGGCTCTTGTTTTTGAGTCTAGTTTCCTCCTATGTTTTGTTTATAGCCATTGGCTGAACATAGTTTTTGAGAAATAAACTTACATAGATACTTTGAAGGATACAGTACAATAGAGTTACTTTGAGGAAATACAAATCCTCTTGGAATGGAAATAATGATTTGCTCTGTGAGGGATCTGGTGGCTTCACAAGGTAAAAATCACATTAAGCCAATTTCGAGACTAAGTATTTTGTATTACTTAGGGAACCAAGACTGAGTTATTTTGCATGGGATACCTTTACCCTTAGGTTGTTAAAATTTGACGTTCTCTGTTTGAGGGAGAAATATATTTGTCTGCTCGGATGCTAACCTGAACTTTGATATTTTTCTTGTCTTAAAAGTCCATCAAAACAGGTTTTCAAGGTGTGGAGAAGAGAAATACCCTTAAGGGAAGAGTGGTTCTCATGCTTGTCTACATCTATAAATTCTTGTTTCATTAACTGTTAGGACTTAACCACATTTTGGTGCTTTCATTACTAAACCATACACACGCACACACACACACACGCACACGCACGCACACACACACACACACACACACTCTTCCCGCATATCATCACATAGTTATTCAGCATGAGGATTAATGCAAGTAAACTAACCTACTCTAGAAACCGGAAACTGCTCATAGTGGCCACTGTTATGATACTGATAGGTTTTCTAGAATGTGATTTGTTTGAGGACACTTGCTTTGTCCTTTTCTCATTGTATCTACATTACTACCTCTGATACAGGAATAGCTTGTTAACTATTTGAGTGAATATTTCCTTCATATAGTTATGATCAGTGTCTCTAGCGTTAGCTAGGAACACTGGTCATGACTATGAAGGAAGTACTGATTTCCAAGTTTAGTCAATGAACTGTAGACATGGTTCTTGGGGATCAAATACCAGTTGATCATTAGATTTGCTGTGATAAATACTGTGTGTGTATTGGATATAATATTGAACACAAGTGTCAAGTTATTCATCTGTAAAATGGTATATCGGTCACAATATGTAATAAAATGAGACCCTACAAGTGGTTAGCATTAATCAGATAAAAAATAGACATAATATTCATTGAGGACTTGGAATATGTCAGAGATTATGCTAAATCTTTTACCTGCCTTATAAAATTTAATTACATACATCCCTTAAGGTGGGTATAATTATGTCATTTTAGACATAAAATTTTAGACAACAGGAAATGGAGTCTTAATTTAAATGGCCAGGGGTGCCTGAGTGGCTCAGTTGGTTAAGCGGCTGACTTCAGCTCAGGTCATGATCTCATGGTCTGTGAGTTTGAGCCCCGCGTTGGGCTCTGTGCTAACAGTTCAGAGCCTGGAGCCTGCTTCAGAGTCTGTGTCTCCCTCTCTCTCTGCTCTTCCCTTCCTCACACTCTGTCTCTATGTCTCTCAAAAATAAAAAAAATTTAAAAAAATTAAAAAAAAATTAAATGGCCAAAGTGCTACAACTAGTAATTAGGAGATGACTGGGACAACAACTCAGATCTGCCTCTTGTATAAACAATACTTAGTGATGGGTTTAGTATGTAAGAGGATACACATTTAATATGTATTTAAATATCTTATTTACATGTATTACTACATTTACATGTATTAAGATTTAAGGGGCACCTGGGTGACTTAGTCAGTTAGGCGTCCGACTTTGGCCCAGGTTATCTCACGGTTCATGAGTACAAGCCCCACGTTGGTCTTTGTGCTGGCACCCCAGAGCCTGGAGCCTGCTTTGGATTCTGTGCGTGTGTGTGTGTCTCTCTCTCTATGCCCCTTCCCCACTCTTGATCTGTCTCTCTCTCTAAAAAACAAGTAAACATTAAAATAAATAAAAAAGAATTTAATATCTATTTACATTTTATTACTAAATTTTGTTTCATGGATCTGCTATCCTTCAAAAAATAATTCATGACATCTTATATTAATCTTAGTCCAAAACACTTAAAAATTTTTATGGAAGTATTATTAACATAGTGTTAACTTCAATACAGTATAATAATTCATGATTCTCTGCTTTAGTGAGTTCTTACCACAATAAGTGTACTCTTAACCCTTTATCTGTCTCATCCATCCTCCTTTTCCCACTTCTCCCCTGACAACCACTAGGTCCATCCATGTTTTCGCAGATTCCACTATTTTTTTGTGGCCTATTAATAGTCCATTGTATATACACCACTTCTTTTTAATACATTCATTTATGGATGGGCCCTTAGTTTGCTTCCATGTCTTAGCTATTGTAAATCATTCCACAATAAACTTAGAAGCGCATACATCTTTCTCAATTAGTGTTTTCTTTTTTGTTGTTGTTGTTAAATATCCAACAGTGGAATTACTGGCTCTTATGGCAATTCTATTTTTTAATTTTTTGAGGAAATCACATACTGTTTTCCACAGTGACTGTACCAATTTGCATTTTGACAAATAGTGCATGAGGGTACTACTTCCCACCCAGTATCCTTACCAACATACATTATTTATCTTTTTGAATCTAGCCATTTTAACAGGTGTAAGTTAATATTTCATTGCAGTTTAGATTTGCATTTATCTGATGTTTAGTAATTTTGGGCATGTTTTCATGTGTCCGTTGGTCATCCCTATGTCTTTGAAAAAAATGGCTATTTAGGTCCTCTGTCCGTTATTTAATTGGATTACTTGTAGGGGGGCGGTTGGTGTTGAGTTGTTTATGTTCTGGATTTGTTTTTGGATACTATCCCCTTAACAGATACATCATTCACAAATATCTTCTCCCCTCAGTAGGTTGCCTGGTTTTGTTGATGGTTTCCTTCTCTGCGCAAAGCCTTTTTATTTGGGTGTTGTCTAAATAGTTGATTTTTTTCTCCCTTGCCTAAAGAGACATATCTAGAAAAATATTTCTCCAGATGATGTCAGATTCCTTCCTGTGCTTTCTTCTATGAGTTTTATGTTTTCAGGCCTCACTTTTAGGTCTTTAATTCATTTTGAGTTTATTGTTCTTTATAGTTGAAGAAAGTAGTTCAGTTTCATTCTTTTGCACATAGCTGTCCAGTTTACCCAAAATCATTTGTTGAAGAAACGGTCTTTTCCCCATTATATATTCTCCCCTCCTTTGTCCTAGATTAATTGGCCATACAAGCACAGGTTTATTTCTGCACACTCTATTCAAAGCCATTGATCTAAGTGTCACTTTCACATTTCGTTATGAAGAAAATCAGGTGACATGAACATGAGTAGATTTATTCACTATTCTCATTTCCTGACTACATTTGCATTTTATAATATATATGCCCATATTCTTTGGATTTAACAATGTCTGATACTATCTTGTCTCTTTGCAGTCATTCCCTAGGGTGATCTCATTTACTAAGTGTTTTCCTTAGCAGTATTCATACTCCTGAAATTATAAAGAAATTACAATGATTATTTCTGATATATTTGTGTATAAATCATAGCAATTGTCAATTTACTTTGTAAGCTTTCCCTTAAACCAACTCTCTTCATTATGGAATAACCATCAGATAATGAACATTATTAAAATAAATAAGGATAATCCATTTGTGTGAGTGACTACTAAGGGAAATTATATAAAAGAACATAACATCTTTGTTCACCATAAGGAGAAAAAACTCAATTACGTAAGAATATCATTGATCCTTAAAAATCTGAATCTAGATAACTCTATAATAAAACAAATTTGTGCTTCTGGAGCTATTTAAAAATATTTTTCTAGTTTATAAGTGATTAATTTTATTTTTTCAAAATAGCTTCTACACAGAAACAAAGTAAAATATGTAACTGACTATAAATGGAATTAACGTGGATTATTTTGCCTTTGAAATGTATTGAAATTATATTATCACATATATTTATGGATACATTCAGAAAAGCGGTGAGGGAAAAGTGAGATGTATCAACATTAATAACAGAAATTTTAAAAAGTGGGGCGCCTGGGTGGCTCAGTAGGTTGAGCAGCTGAGGTCATGATCTCACGGTCTGTGAGTTAGAGCCTCGCATCGGGCTCTGTGCTGATGGCTCGGAGCCTGGAGCCTGTTTCAGATTCTGTGTCTGCCTCTCTCTCTCTCTGCCCTTCCCCTGCTCACTCTCTGTCTCTCAAAAATAAATAAACGTTAAAAATTATTAATAAAAAAAGAAACTAAAAAATGAGGTATACATCATATTACAATAAAGAAACCTGGACACTAAGAAGCCCTGCAGAACCCTGGAAATCCTCAGTTGTAAAAAGCAGAAGTGAGGAAAAATTAAAATTTAGATGACAGATTAAAATACTATCTGCCAAACTGTAGCTCAGATTTTCATTCCTTCTCTCTTTCTGCCCATCACAATTAAAGCTGAGGTCTTCACCACCAATTTGAAGCTGTAGAACTAGGCTTAAAAAGAAAAAAAAAAAAGACAACGCTTAGGTGTTTCTGAGGCTTCCTGAGCAACGGCTTGTGCAGTAGAGTAAAGCATTCCTGTATTGCCATTGCAAATGATAGTTGAGAATGGATTTGGCATAACTTCCTGCCTGTTAAGCACATGAAAGAGAAAACTGCCGGGAGATAGATCTGTCCCTAAAAAGACATAGACATTTCCATGTCTATATATATTAGAAGAAAAATACATTATTAATAATTTGTCTTTGATTTAGAGCCATAAGCAAATAATCAAGGATCTCAAGGCAAATGAAGAAAACTATCATCACTAAAAAGAAGTGCATGGATGATGACAGAACAGCTCACCATAGAGGAGACACCACGTAATTCAGAGAGGAGAAGAGAACTCAAATGACCTACTTAGCGTGTCATGACATTTGAGAAGATAAGGTATCCACAAAAGACGCAGCTACTATAAACAGGGTAGTTGGGAGAGTTTTGCCTATAGAAAAGCTTAGTAGAAAGGCAGTAAGAAAATAATAAAATATCTCAGAATAAAAGAAAATAAATAGAGAATGATGGGGTTAAGGACTATGAGGAAGATAAGACTTGATAAAAATCTTGTACATGCTATGTCAATCCATATAGATGAAAATGTATTTTATAATATCAAAAAAGGTTACTGGTGTGAGAAAATTATTAAGCATAGAACTCTAATATTTAGACAGTTTGTGAGATTTCTGGATGCCAAAGTTAAATATAAGCTTCTAAAAATTCCCATGTAGAATAAGTTTAATAATAAAATAGGATTCCAATTAACAGCAGTATTATCAGTATCAGTGGTACTGGAAGACCATAGAGCAAAGCCTTTAAATTTGAAGGACAAATGCTTTCGAAACTGAGAATATGTAATCACAGTCAATGAGGGTTTCTCCACCAAATCATTAAGTCAAATACTTGAGAATGTCAGAAAAAAAGGCGTGACATTCAAGACAGATGGCAGTGTACTAAAGTGCGCCATAAAATGATAGCTTTGTAGGGAAAAAGTTAAATATGAACTAGAATATTTAACACTGAGATATCCTATAAATATTCCTACTGTCATCAAGAAAAAAAGGGCAATTAAAAATACTTTTAAAAAAAGACCTCATGAGAAGTATTAGCATCCAACTATGAAAACAACTTATACGTGGCATGAACCCTTGGTGTAAGGAAAACAAAAAAAATGTTCAACTATGTACACTGTATTGGTTGAACATTTAGAAGATAGTTCTTCCATAATTTTAAGAGGTTATAAAGTTAATAATTTATAATGACAACATAGATAAACACAAGTAGTTTATTAGATAAAATATATCTATCCTATATTACAAACCTTGTGCCAGGTACAGAAAATTCACCAAGTATTCTTAAACTTAAAATTTTTAGTAAACTTTAGACTGATACTCAACCAGAATACAATAACAGTACAAACAGACCATTTATGTATTGGATCTCAGTTCTGGATTGAGTAAGAACAGCTAAGTATGCTGGACAGTAGGTTATTTTGTTTTAGTGCCTGTTAATGATTTTACTGGCCAAATCCGTCACACAGGAAAACCTAACACAGGCTTGTTTTACATTTTTTGTAGAGAAGAAAAATGTAATCAAGTTTCTGTTAAGTCCATTCAATATAAATTGACAAACCAACATCATCAACAAAATTAGCAAAGATTGGACATCGGCTCATGTTTTTAATTATACAAATTACTCTTCAGGTGGGGATGAATTTCTCTTTGCTCTTGGTATTGTGTTCACCCCTTCAATCTCTTAAGCTAATTCGTTCTACTAAAGTTTATTTATGTTTACTACATGACCAAATTGTGGGCCTCAAACTGTGTGATACCAAATATATTGAATAAGAATTTTGTGAGGGTCTATGCAATCTGTGAGTAATTCTTCCATATATTGTGGCAAAGTGAATGATCAAAAATTGTATTTCCATCCTGAAAAGTGCTTTTCTTTGGGGTCAGAAGTGGAGAAAAGGACTATGTATAAATGTAAAATTTCAGTGAATTATTAGGTGGGGTACATTAAACATAGAAAAGTAACAAAATGATTTTTTGGGGAAGATTCACTGTGATTTGATTATGTCAAGTCAGATTTTGTGACCCAGTAATCTAAGACAATTTCTGATTTTTACTTTTTTGCATTTTCCTTTTTTTTTAATGAATGTCTATAATCTGCAAAGTGCTATATAATATACCATGTGTAATGTTACGTGGTGGAGAGTAGGGAGGATACAGGAAAAAGAGATCCTTACTCTTACATCCATTCTTATGATTTCTATATTTCTTATACCCTTAGTGCAAAATATAAAAACAATTATACTGTAGGTTTATAAGTTTCTATATGAAGAAGCGTAAGTTCTCCATTCTTCTTCTTTATCAAGACTTTTTTGATTTTTAGGGCCCCTTGCGATTCCACGTGAATTTTAGACTGGTTTTTCTGTCTGAAAAAAAAAAAAAGAAAGAAAGAAGCATTGGAATTTTGATAGGGTTCACATTGAATCCATAGTATTGGATACTATTGACATTTTAACAGTATTAGGTTTTCCAATCCATGGACATGGGGTGTGTTTCCATTTATTTATGTGTTAATTTCTTTTGGCAATGTTTTATAGTTTTCATGGTACAAATATTTTATTCCCCTGGCTAATCCTAAAGTATTTTGTTCTTTTAGATTTGTATTCGCAACTTTGCCAATATCATTTATTTCTGACTCTATCGGTGGAATCTGTAGGATTTTCTACATATAAGATCATATTATCTGTGACCACAGATAATTTAACTTAATTCCAATTTCGATGCCTTTTATTTGTTTCTATTGTCTAATTGCTCTGATTAGAACATCCAGTACTCTTTTCAACAGAAGTGGCAAAAATCAGCTAATCTTGTCTTATTCTTGATCTCAGAGGAAATTTTTTTAGTCTTTCGCCACTGTGCATAATGTAATCAAAACAATGTGGTACTATCATAAAGACAGATCAATAGACAAATGGAATACAGTGTAGGAAGAAATGCTCACATTTTTGGTCAAGTGACTTTTGACAAGGGTGCCAAAACTGATACAGGACGGTCTTGTCAATAAATGGTGCTGGAGAAATCGGATACCTGCTTGTGAAAGAAGGAAGTTAAGCCCTTACTTAACACCAAATACAAAAGTTAACTGAAAATGGATTAAAGACCTATATGAATAGCTAATACTATAAGACTCTTAAGAGAAATCACAGAGGTAAATCTTCATGACGGAAATTCAAGAGAACTCTAGTTACTTAATCTGGAATCATCTATAATTCTATTTTCACATGTTGGCATCAATCAAATTCTCAAAGAGAAGGATTAACTTGGGGGGGGGGCAGTGAAGAATAGTATGGCAAGAATAATTTGGTCAAGCTACTTGCACTAAGAGGATGCCAAAAGATGGTTTCCGAATATTTTAGTTTGTACTTTGAAAATACAGGTAATGTTTGCTTGTAAATATGTTACAGAAACTCTTTGACATTAGAATACATTAGAATCATCAAATTCTTTTATACTGATTTTTTAAAATAAGGAATTAAACTTGTTTTTTACTTTGTATTTTTTTCAACACCTTTATTTACTATTATACCAAAGACTTTGTCATTTTGTCTGGTCTACCACACTGCTCTGCCCTTTATTTTCCACTCCACTGTCCTTAGGCAGACTTTCCTGTTCCACTGTGGTGAACACGTCTCATATACACTCTTTCTCACAATGCATAATCCGGACAGTGTCATGTCAGGGATAGAAAAATGCTTTAACCACATTTAACACTTGATTCCCTACTGACATTTAATGAAACTTACTTTGATTGTTTTATTTGTATTTTTAAACTCTTTGATACAGTCATTAAACTGTTTTATAATTTAATAGAACAAACAGTTCACATATAAAAAAATTTAGAGATTAGATATTCTAAGCATAGATGAAATGTACATTTTTCAAACTATTCATTCACTTAATGCTTTCTATGGTGAATATTATCATAAACACAACTACATTTTAGAGAAATTGTAACTTCACAATTGATGAAACATAGGCTTAGAAATATTTTGGAAGATCTGTAAAACTAACTTGCTCATTTTATAGAAGGAGAAACAAAGTTCCCGCTGTACCAAAAAGCAGGTGGAGAATGAAGTCTGTCTCATAACTCCTGTCTCTACCTCCTTCACCAGTTGGCCAAGGTGAGGTACTCTACATTGTAAATTCTAAAGAGGTTTATTTCAGTATAAAAGGTCTCTAATGGACCTGTGTATTTGTATTTTGAGTATGTTTGCTCATAAATGCAAACACATTTCATCTAAGTACAAAAGTATACAACAGGTCCATATGACGTAGTTAGTCAATGTTTCTTTGTATAGCTGTCTGAGGATGCTCAAAATGTGTGCTAAATTCCTGCTTCAGAGAGGCACCTTAGAGTAACGGTTAAAATTATGAATTTTATGAAAATTATCATAATTATTCAGAATGAATAAAAGAGAGTGTAAGAAGAGAATTGAGAGAGGGTGGAGAGAGAAACTGAACTTACTGCTGGTGCCAAAGTATTTTCTTCCATTTCTTTCTCTGGCATGTAATGATTGCCCCAAGTAAAGTACCATATGCTTAATCATAGAGACTATTCTGTGTCACAAAAGATTTCAGGCTTACCGAAAACATTTACATAACTAAGTTGGTTCTATTCTGAAATGAGTCGTGTGGCCAATTTGTAGTGTGACCATAAGATTGTAATATTGATGTGTGTGTATTTCCTTAAGTGTAAAAACAAGAAATTTTTCTTCTTTCCAAATTGGTTCAACTTGTAGGGAATTTTTAAAATATGCCGTGGGAATGGATTCTGTAGCTGCCATCAACTCCAAGGATCATGATCAATTAGTGATGTCTGCTTGGTTGTTTGAAGCAAGAGAGGGGACCTGCATATCACGTTTTGTTAGGATTCCAACTAAATATTTACCTCAATTCTCATTTATTTGCAAACATAAAACATTCATTAAAAGCAAAAGTGTAATTAGATTTCATTTGCATTTTGGGAGCCCCTCTTTACTAATGGTCTTAGTTCATTTTTTGTTCACTCCAGTAAACCTTATGTTCCGTTTCTGGGGTTTGCTGTATCAGCTTCTACTGCTATTCCCTTTGCAAATCTATCCTCATCCTTCTAATTTAAAATGTGTAAAACACTCAAAATCCTAACCAGATTTTTAAACTATAAATTTCTTGACCCTTTATTCAGACATGAAGCTGAATTCCTTTCCGCCAGCTTAATTGCCATAAAGAACAAAAAAGAGATCTCATAAAACAGAAGTGTAGGTAATGGAAAACGCTGATGTCATTTTGTGCCCAAATACTTGAAGTGTAAGTCCTTTAATTTAAAGGAAATTGTGCCCCTCACAGGTTGTTTATTCCTTCTTACGAACTCTGAGTTTGATAACATTTCTTTCATCATTTTGTCTCCTTCCAAGTTTTTTAGTTCAATTTAAAATACTTAAAAATCGCCTTGTCTTGAAAGCCACTTTGTGCTCTTGAAAGGTTTTGAAAAGCTTAGTGGTTTCCTATTGTTCTTAATTGCTTCAAATGTAGGGAGATGAGTAAAATAAATGTCTCTTTTCCTTTGAGATGATTCCATTTCCGTTTAGAGATCTTTGCAGAATTTATGGCACCTTCTATCTATCTGTATAATTGTGTTTATTGTCATCTAACATTCAAGTGACTACTTAGACAATGCTAAACTGCAAATTATAATCCAAGAATAAAACTACCCAGTTTACTTCAGAACAAAACATATATGCATATATATATATATATATATATATATATATATATATATATATACATGTATATATACACTCACATTAAATACATATATCATACAAAATATATGTAAACACATTTGTGTATAGTTATCAAAATCAGAATTATTAGTGTATTTTTCATAGATTCTATTCACAATACGATGGACTTTGCATTATTCTTTCATATACACAACACGGTCAGGACTCCTGGTATAGAGTCAACCCTAGAAACCTTTGCAAAAATTTCTCTATTACTTTGAAGGAATGGACAGCTATTGGATTACAATTAAATTTAGGTAGAAAATGAAAGATGATATTTCAAGTTTGCAATATCAGACTGTAGAGCCTAAATATGATAATCAAACCCTGAATTAGATTATGTGTTAGATTGGGAGATAGATTAGAAAGTAGAAAATCAGGTTGACATTTTATCAGTAGCTGCTCCTCTCATCAGAACTACTTTACTCTACATTGCTCACATTCATCTTGCTCTCCTACCAAGGGAGACCGCACTATAGAAAACTAATATTTACGTTACAATTGGCAACATATTTATGGTAAAGAAAAATGCATCCTGAAGGTTAGCAAATCTTGCCTGGTGAAAGAATATTCCAAGTAATACCTTAAGTTATCAGCGAAAGATCACACAGATGTATATTAAATTATTTGGAACACATCGACACTAATACTCTCCTTCCCAAAAATTTCTTATTTAACTTTGACACTTCAGTATTCTTACCATTAGTGTATAAATCTCTTCAGTTTTCATTTGATCAGTAAATATTTCTATTCACTGTACCAAAGTATCTGTGAAATGTGCAAATTAAAAATCATCAAGAAAAAAAGACATAAAACTCAGCATTCTGCAAGTGTAACCCAGAAATTGGCTTGTCACTAATTTGAATTCAGGCAGCATCATATGTCAGTAAATGAAACCACAATTATTGTTTGGGTGTTTATAGTAGGTTTACTGTATTCTCTTCTCTCCGCCCTTACCATATGTCTCTTGTTCTTGATTTAATCAGGACTGTTGTTTTCTTCACTTGACTTCCTAGAATGCTCTACTCTTGGATAGACCCGAATGTCGAATATCTAATCTGTTTAGATCTTTTAAAAATGGACAGGGCCATCAAGGCTGATTTTTAGTTGGCACTCTTCGATCAAAGACTTTTCATTGAAACTTTTTTTTTTTTTTAGGTTGTTGGTGACAAACAGGTGCTTATCACTAGACTGCTCGTTTCTTAATTTGTGGACTGTGTATACTCTCCAGTTGTTTCATGAAATCAATTCTTTTCCATTCCCTTCACTTTCCATTTCCATCCCTCCTTCCCCCTTCCCCCTTCCCCCTTCCCCCCTCCTTCTTTTCTCTTGGTTTTCCTCTTTGTCATCTTCTTCCTTTTTTCCAATCCTTTACCAAACACACGTGGATGCAACTAATCCATGCTATCGATAGTCTTCTTTCCAGCCTTTTTATCTAGGGCAGCATGATTATTAAGTTTATGGTCTATCTTCTGTATTAACACAGCTAAGGTTTCACTGGAAGTTGTCATTCTATAATGTAGACCACCTCCCCCCCCCCCCCCCCGAGCTCTAATGTCTGTTTCTCAAGAGCTTGTCAACTATCCCTGAGCCAATGTCACTTATTTTAATTTTGGGCTGTGAAAACTCTTCAGTTTGAGCAATTTCAGCCAAGGAAGACTAAACTTTGCTGCAATAGCAAATGATTGTACTTCTCAGTGGCATAGCTCAACTATTTAATTTCTCATTCTTGCTACTTACCTGGCAGGGGACAGTACAGGACTTCTGCTCATGGAAGTGATTAGAGAATGAAACTGAAGCTACGTTCTTCCTTAATACATGCTTACATAGCACTACAGCAAGGTCAAGTGTAATCAATTTTACCCTGGATCTAAAGCTTCTCCCTGAAAATGACACTTCCCATTTTGTCTAATACTTAAATGGCCGAAGTAACAGTCTACTTTTAGAAATGCAGGAAAACATAATCCTTTTTGAATGGTTCTAATTATTATATTCATTTTCATACTATCAAAACTTCTTCTAGTTTACATTTTAATACAAAAACTCTATTGTTTAAAACAATGTATTAAGTAACTTGAATCTAACATTTTATTGTTACCACCAAAGCCAACTTTTGGAAAACCTATAACTGTCAACAGATAGTTGTAAATATATGTGGATCAAATTTACAAACTTAGCGATATTAACTAATCATTTACGTGGGGAGGGCCCTGTACTGGTGCTTCAAACAACTCAGGAATAGAAGTATTCTGATGAATACTTCATCAAGACTAATGAAAAAAGTATTTTTAGTTACTTGTATCATTTCCATTAGTTAAGAGCCACATTCATGTCCGTGTAATTTGACTACAAGCTGCAAAGCATTGCCTACCTAATAGATGTTTAGCTAAATTAATTCAGAAAGTAGATCAGTCGAAATGAGTACTTAAAAATAAATGAAATAATATGTTTATAATCCAAACTTGGAGCCAGCTATTAGTCTTCCTTTTTCCTAATCTGTGAAATACATGGTCAGTAACTATAAATTAAAAGCATAGGATACTTTATAATTAGAAGAATACTTCCATCATTATGAGACACTACACTATAATTTAGTAGTGTGTATGCTTTTTAAACAGGTATCTCTGAGTAAATGACAAGTGCTGAAAACATTGAGAATATTGTTTTTCAATATTACTAAAAAGGAGTGTTTTTATTGTTGCCCACATTTTACAAAATACCAGCTGTCTGCAATTCCATGCTCCAGATGAGGTATTTGGAATGTGTGTTGGTTTACAAAAATATCCCTAAGCAGCATACTACATACGTGTAGTATCTATGCACATATATGTACATTGTATGTATGCAAAAGAGAAAATTTTAGAACATCAGTATTGCTTTAATTATGTTTGGAAGCTATACATTGAAATTAAAATCACGAGTTATATTGGGGTGCCTGGGCGGCCTAGTGGGATAAGTGACTTGTTAAGCTCATCACAGATCGTGAGTTTGAGCCCCATATTGGACTCTACTCCAGCAGTGTGGAATATGCTTGGGATTCCTGGCCTCCTCCTCTGCTCACGCTTTGTCTCTCTCTCTCTCCATAATAAATAAATAAACTTAAAATATATATTTAAACAACAAGTTATAACTGGTTGTTGTGATCTAGTCAATAATAATTGAAGGATTCTTAGAGAACTCAATTTGTTCTGAATTATAAATACTATGGAGAACATCAAACAGTTATCTTCCCGTGGTGGTAAAAAAATACTCAAAAGCATTTGCGTAAAATTAATTTGTCATATTTGTCCCTAAGTCAGGTTCTAGATATATAAATGTTGTGTAGATATTGGTTTGGTATGAAATATTAAAGTATCATCTCAGAGGTAAATAAAAAATTCTGTTAAGGATATGAGTCATCTAGGAGTAAGTTCCAGTAAAGTCAGGATGATATAATACAAACAAAAAATCTTAACTTTTCTTCTTCCCCATAACTCTGTGATGCTTGCTTGATTTGCTTTCATTTTTAGTAGTATTTGGTACATTTATATGGTAATTGGACCAGGCTTTGAGATCACCTGATCTTGTAAATATACGTTGACCATGAAACAGAGATAAGGCATAGTATTAATGCTCTTCTTTCTAGCTCTGAAACTACACCTTCAGTGTTACTCTGGGAATTATGGTAATAGCAGGAAATAGATGCACATTTGTTAACTTCTTCCATAGAAATGTATGATACTGGCATACATTTACCTTTCACAAAACTGTGCATTAGGGTTTGATCTCATACAGAGAGTCTGGAAGATCATACAAGGAAATAAACACTAAACTTGTTAGTAAGTGCAAAAAAGCAAGGATAGCCACTGGCTGGAAAATTCCCCTAAATGCTTCTTCATAAACATAATGTACATGAAATATTAACAAAATGGAATAAATTAAGTTACGCGTTCATAAGAAATTATACAATTTATAAATTTCCTTACCTGTTAAGATCAATTGTGTCCTTTAAATAATTCTAATGAGAAAGTAGTATTAAAGGATTTTTATAATACTATGTAGAATATTACTTGTAGAGAAATTGTAATATTGTTTTAAAGATCTTGACAGACTAAATTTATATTCGTAGGTATATGTTTTCACTAACTTATATGTAAAAAAGTATGTCATTTGGGATAATCATCAACTGTAGTCCTTGAAGTTACTTACTTGCATCTTTTTTTTTTTTAAAGAGAGAGAGAGAGAGATAGAGAGAGAGAATCCCAGGCAGGCTCCATGCTTCCAGCAAAGAACCTGATGTAGTACTAAATCCCATGACCTGTGAGATCATGATTTCAGCTGAAATCAAGAGTCAGGTGCTTAAATGACTGAGCCACCCAGGTGCCCCAGAAGAAGTTATTTTAAAAAACAAAGTATTATATATTAACATAGACTTCTTTTTTTTTTTTTTCCAAGTTCCTGTTCTCTGGACCTGTGTTTTTTTTTTTTTTTATTATAATAGTTTATTTTCAAATTGGTTTACATATAACACCCAGTGTTCATCCCAACATGTGCCCTTTTTAATGCCCATCACCCCCTCTCCCCCTTCCCCATCCCCCTTACCCTCAGTTTTTTTCTTAGTCTTTGAGAGTCTCTTATGTTTTATCTCCCTCCCTCTCTGTGTCTTTTTTTCCTTTCCCCTCTTCCCCTCCCCCTGGCTTTTGCTTAGTCTCACAAAGTCCACCTATTCGTGGAAACATATGGTATCTGTCTTTTTCTGACTGACTTATTTCACTTAACATAATACCCTCCAGTTCCATCCATCTGGCTACACATGGCCAGATTTCATTTTTTCTCATTGGCACGTAGTAGTCCATTGTATATAAGAACCATAACTTCTTTATCCATTCGTCAGTTGATGGGCACTTGGTCTCTTTCCATGATTTGGCTATTGTCGAAAGTGCTGCTATGAACATTGGGGTACACGTGCTCCTATGCATCAGCATTCCTGTGTCTCTTGGGTAGATTCCTAGCAGGGCTATTGCTGGATCATAGGGTAGCTCTATTTTCATTTTTTTGAGGAACCTCCACATCGTTTTCCAGAGTGGCTGCACCAGTTTGCATTCCCACCAACAGTGTAGGAGGGTGCCTACTTCTCCACATCCTCGCCAGCATCTATAGTTTCCTGATTTGTTCATTTTAGCCACTCTGACTGGTGTGAGGTGGTATCTCAGTGTGGTTTTGATTTGTATTTCCCTGATGCTGAGTGACATTGAGCATTGTTTCATGTGTCTGTTGGCCATCTGAATGTCCTCTTTGGAGAAGTGTCTATTCATATCATCTGCCCATTTCTTCACTGGGTTGTTTGTTTTTCGGGTTTGGAGTTTGGTAAGTTCTTTATAAATTTTAGATATTAGTCCTTTATCCGATATGTCATTTGCGATGATCTTTTCCCATTCCGTCGGTTGCCTATTCGTTTTGTTGGTTGTTTCTTTTGCTGTGCAGAAGTTTTTATCTTGATGAGGTCCCAATAGTTCATCTTTGCTTTTAATTCTCTTGCCTTTGGAGACGTGTCGAGTAGGAAATTGGTGCGTCTTAGGTCAAAGAGGCTTTTTCCTGTTTTCTCCTCTAGGATTTTGACGGTTTCCTGTCTCATATTCAGATCTTTTATCCATTTAGAATTTATTTTTGTGAGTGGTGTAAGAAAGTGGTCTAGTTTCATTCTTTTGCATGTTGCTGTCCAATTCTCCCAGCACCATTTGTTAAAGAGGCTGTCTTTTTTCCATTGGATACATTTTCCCGCTTTGTCAAAGATTAGTTGGCCATATACTTGCGGGTCCATTTCTGAGTTTTCTATTCTATTCCATTGGTCTATGTGTCTGTTTTTGTGCCAATACCATACAGTCTTGATGACCACCGCTTTGTAGTAGAGGTTAAAGTCTGGGATTGTGATGCCTCCCGCCTTGGTTTTATTCTTCAGTATTATTTTGGCTATTCGAGGTCTTTTGTGGTTCCATACAAATTTTAGGATTGTTTGCTCTAGCTTTGAGAAGAATGCTGGTGCAATTTTTATTGGGATTGCATTGAATGTGTAGATTGCTTTGGGTAGTATTGCCATTTTGATGATATTTATTCTTCCAATCCATGAGCATGGGATGTTTTTCCATTTCCTTGTGTCTTCCTCAATTTCCTTCATAAGTTTTTTATAGTTTTCAGTGTAGAGGTCTTTCACCTCTTTGGTTAGGTTTATTCCTAAGTATTTTATGGTTTTTGGTGCAATTGTGAAAGGGATTAGCTTCTTTATTTCTCTTTCTGCTGCTTCATTGCTGGTGTATAGAAATGCCACCGATTTCTGTACATTGATTTTGTATCCTGCAACTTTGCTGAAATCATGAATCAGTTCTAGTAGGCTTTTGGTGGATTCCGTCGGGTTTTCCATGTAAAGTATCATGTCATCTGCAAAAAGTGAAAGTTTGACTTCCTCCTTGCCAATCTTGATGCCTTTTATTTTGTTTTGTTGTCTGATTGCCGATGCTAAGACTTCCAGCACTATGTTAAATAGCAGTGGCGAGAGTGGACACCCCTGTCGTGTTCCTGATCTCAGGGGGAAGGCTTTCAATTTTTCCCCATTGAGGATGATATGAGCTGTGGGCTTTTCATAGATGGCTTTTATGATGTTTAAGTATGTTCCTTCTATCCCGACTTTCTCGAGAGTTTTTATTAAGAAAGGATGCTGTATTTTGTCAAATGCTTTTTCTGCATCTATTGACAGGATCATATGGTTCTCACCTTTTCTTTTGTTGATGTGATGTATCACGTTGATTGATTTGCGAATATTGAACCAGCCCTGCAACCCAGGGATGACTCCTACTTGATCATGGTGGATAATTCTCTTTATATGCTGTTGGATTCGATTTGCTAGTATCTTGTTGAGAATTTTTGCATCCATATTCATCAGGGATATTGGCCTGTAATTTTCTTTCTTTGCTGGGTCTCTATCTGGTTTGGGAATCAAAGTGATGCTGGCTTCATAGAATGAGTCCGGGAGTTTTCCTTCCGTTTCAATTTTTTGGAACAGCTTGAGGAGGATAGGAATTAACTCTGTTTTAAATGTCTGGTAAAATTCCGCAGGAAAGCCTTCTGGTCCAGGGCTTTTATTTGCTGGGAGGTTTTTAATAACTGATTCTATTTCTTCACTAGTTATGGGTCTGTTCAAATTTTCTATTTCTTCCCTTTTGAGTTTTGGTTCGTGTGGCTACTTAGGAAGCTGTCCATTTCTTCCAGATTGCCAAGTTTGGTGGCATATAATTTTTCATAGTATTCTCTGATGATTGCTTGTATCTCTGAGGGATTGGTTGTAATTTCTCCCTTTTCATTCACGATTTTATCTATTTGAGTTCTCTCTCTTTTCTTTTTGAGAAGCCTGGCTAGAGGTTTGTCTATTTTGTTTATTTTTTCAAAGAACCAGCTTTTGGTTTCATTGAATCGTTCCACTACCTTTTCTGTCTCCATATGGTTAATTTGTGCTCTGATCTTTGTTATTTCTCTCTTTCTGCTGGGCTTGGGTTGTTTTAGTTGATCTGCTTCTAGTTCCTTTAGGCGTGCTGTTAGAATTTGTGTTATTGATTTTTCTTGTTTTTTGAGATGGGCCTGGATTGCAATATATTTCCCTCTCAGGACTGCTTTTGCTGCGTCCCAGAGCGTTTGGATTGTTGTATTTTCATTTTCATTTGTTTCCATGTATTTTTTAATTTCTTCTCTGATGGCTTGGTTGACCCAGTCATCTTTTAGTAGGTTATTTCTTAGCCGCCATGTTCTTGGATATTTTCCAGGCTTTCTCCTGTGGTTGATTTCAAGTTTCAAAGCATTGTGGTCTGACAGTGTACACGGTATGATCTCAATTCTTTTATATTTATTCAGAGCTTCCCTGTGCCCCAGAATGTGGTCTATCTTGGAAAATGTACCGTGTGCAGATGAGAAGAACGTAAATTCCTTTGCTTCTGGATGAAGGACCCTAAAGATGTCTGTGAGGCCCATCTGTCCTAATGTGTCATTCAGGGCTATTGTTTCTGCGGAGATTTTCTGTTTTGTGGATCTATCCAAGGCTGAGAGTGGAGTGTTGAGATCCCCTACTATTAGGACATTTTTATCGATGAGGTTGCTAATGTTTGTAATTAGTTGTTTTACAAATTTGGGTGCCCCCGAATTCGGTGCGTAGATATTTACAATTGTTAGCTCTTCCTGCTGGATGGTCCCTGAGACTATTACATAATGTCCTTCTTCATCTCTTATTACATCGTTCATTTTAAAGTCTAATTCGTCTGATATAAGTGTGGCTACTCCGGCTTTCTTCTGACTTCCAGTAGCATGGTAGATAGTTCTCCATCCCCTCACTTTCAATCTGAAGGTATCTTCAGGTTTAAGATGAGTTTCTTGAAGACAGCAAATAGATGGGTCTTGTTTTTTAATCCATTCTGTTATCCCGTGTCTTTTGATTGGCATATTTAGTCCATTTACATTCAGTGTTAATATTGAAAAATATGAGCTTACAGTCACTGTATTATCTGTAAGTTTCATGCTTGTAAGGCTGTCCCTGGCAGTTTGTGTTCTTTGCAAACTTGTCTTCATAGAATGCCCCTCAGGATCTCTTGCAGTGCTGGCTTATTTGTGATAAATTCTTTCAGTTTTTGTTTGTTGGGAAAAACCTTGATCTCTCCTTCTATTCTGAACGACAGGCTAGCCAGATACAGAATTCTTGGTTGCATGTCCTTCTTGCTCATCACATTGAAGATATCCTGCCATTCCTTTCTGGCTTGCCAAGTTTCTGTAGATAAGTCTACTACCACCCTTATAGGTCTCCCTTTGTATGTTAGGGTTCTTTTGTCCCTAGCTGCTTTCAGGATTCTCTCCCTATCTTTGTATTTTGCCAGCTTCACTATGATGTGCCATGCAGAAGGTCTATTCAAGTTACGTCTGAGGGGAGTTCTCTGTGCCTCTTGGATTTCCATGCCCGTTTTCTTCCTCATGTTGAGGAAGTTCTCAGCAATGATTTGTTCAAGAACCCCTTCGACTCCTTTCTCTCTCTCTTCTTCCTCTGGAACTCCTATGATACGGATATTGTTTCTTTTGAGTGCATCGCTCAGCTCTCGAATTCTCCTTTCCTGTTCCTGGATCAGCTTCTCTTTTTATCTGCTTCCTCTTTTTCAATGATTTTGTCTTCTAATGCGCTAACCCTTTCCTCTACCTCTTCAATCCGTGCTGTGGCTGCTTCCAGTTTCCCCTGTATTTCTTCCAATGTCTTCTTTAATTCTTCCTGACCGTTTTTAAGGTCCTTGAACTCTGCCGCGCGGGACCCCTTGCATTCATCTAAGCTTTTTTCAAGGCCAGCAATCAGTTTTATGATTATCATTCTATATTCAAGTTCTGTTATGTTGCTTATATCTGTTTTCATTAATTCTTGAGCTGTCACTGCTTCTTGTAGATTCTTTTGAGGAGAATTCTTCTGTCTCGTCATTTTGGCTGGATGTGTTATGGGTTGTTTCTTGAAGTTGCCCTGGAAAGGAAAACTGACAGACACACAGAACACAGAAATACTCAAACGTACCAACAAATGGTCCAGACAAGCAGTTCACAACAGAAAAAAATAACAAGTGACTCTCTGAGGGCAATGTCCTGAAGTAACAGCTACACGTTAAGGACAGGGTATGTAGTGTGCTGGTGGCAGAGCATATATAGACAGAATAATGACTGGAGCAGGGAGAAGAAGGAAATGGACTTTGCCCAGGTAGAGCGACTAAAGGGTTTAATCCAGACTGATAGAAATCAGAATAAGGACAGGTGCGAGGGAAAAGGAATAAAGATCGATGTCGTATAGATGAACTTATACGGCCTGGTTATTCCAGAAAAAGGGCTAGGGAAGTAAAGAAGAGGTTGTAGGACATGTCCTCAAAGAGTGGGTTAAAAAGAAAAACAAAAAAACAAAAAACCAAAAAAATGATTAAGCCAGTCCGTACCCTGGATGACCAGCTCAGGGATGGGGATTGGTAGGAATGAGAAAGGGAGGGATAAATTTAAAAAGAAGAAATGACTGGCATTACTCCAGGCAGCAATCTCCACTTGGATCAGTCGCTCCTGCTGATAGTTTGGGAGGGGCGTGGTTTAGTGTAGGCCGGTCCCGCCTCCACTGCTGCAGAGATGGCTTCTGGGGTGACTTCCTGGCTTGTGAGACAACAATGGCGTCTCTCCAGACCCGCGCCACCAGTCCCGGAGGCTTTATTCGCCCCTTTATTCCTGTTCTCTCTCCACCGCTAAAGCCGGCCTAGTGTGGTTTACTGGACGGTGACCCGGCCGTGTCCCACAGGAGCCGCTGCCGGGGGCTGCCTGGGTCCCTGCGGCGTGTGTGCCCGGAGGCTCTGGGCGAGGGTGGTGCGGTGAGGCGGCCGTCTGCCACCCCCGATTTCGTTATAATTGTGCCGGGGTTAGAGGAGCTCGGCTGGTGGCGCCGCCTGCGTCCCCGCTACCAGTCCCCCCGGCGCGCGCGTCCCCTCGGCTCGGGACGGGGTTGGCGCAGTCCTGGCAGCGCGCGGATAGTGCTGCTGTTTGCCACTGAACTTCTCTTCAAAAGCCCTGCTTAGGGGCTGGATGGTAGCGGTCTCACCTGCTCCGGCCCTCTCTTTCAGATGTTGTTCGATCGGCACTTTCCCAGCTATCTCCGAAGACGCTCACCCTCCCCTCAGCTCAACTTCCTGAGTTCGAGTTCGTTTTATCCGACCCAGATTAAACTCACGGTTTAGTTGGGCTGTGTCTGTTTTCGCCTAGTTTCTTGTCAGCTGTAGCACCTTTCCCCCCCGATTTTTGGAGTTGAGAGAGACAATGGTTTCAGTCGTCCCCCTTTAAAGGGCAAGCGAAATACTGGAGCCCCTTACTCCTCCGCCATGTTGCCCCTGTTTTAACATATACTTCTTTATTACTGAATAAGTTAGATAATAAAAGTAAGAACATTGCACATTTTAGATATGTGTTTTTACAGGTTAATAGATTATTAAAGGTAGCATTTTAGGTGATACAAAATAAATAACACAATAAAATAATATTTTGTGGCTTCTTCAAGTTTAAGAAAATACAAATCAGGGTTTCTTGATTTATAACATTCACTTGTTAGTTCCTGTCATTTTAACTCTGAGGCCCCGTTTCTATTACCAAGGAATATTGAATTAGTTTTTTTTTTTCTTGAAATGCAGCAATAAATAGACTTAAATGAGCTGAGAGTGTCATTGATGATGGGTCTTTTATAATCATTCTTTACTATTAAGCTGCCCTTAGTACTCCAGATAATATGGCAAGTGTTATCACAATAAGCTTGCTGAAGACCACGGTGAAATTAGCAATACAGTTAAAACATTATGTAAAAAACCAAAATGTGCATGATAAAAGTACATGTAGCAAAGTGATGAAAATAACCATAAGTGTATAATGGCATCAGAGTACAAGTATTCTGAGTATGAGATATTGTTAACAGATTACATTGGGAAACTTCTGGTATTCATAAGTATGGATTGTGTAACTTCTGAAATTTTTTATGTGTGCTAAATTATCAAGTAAAGACAAGAAAATTTCCTTTATCAATGCTATCGTGTAATTCACATTTGGAAAATGAACATAGCAGTAATAGAATGTCAAATCCAACACTAATTTCATTGCTACCTGTACTAGTCTGGAGTTTCAAGTTTTAACTTGTAATAAAAGGAAGGTTCTGAATCAGTTCATTGTATTGAACATTAAATCAATGTATATGATCATTAAGTGTGAGACAGAGAAGATCAGTAGTCAGTTTACATATCCATCCATGCTCTATACTTGGCTTATCTTGTGATAGAGATGCATCGTGACAAGTTGCCCAATTGCTAAGATGTTCATTAAATTGGTAAAATACATTATATTTTTTAAAAATTCTGCAATCAGATCTTGAAGTTCAACTGAAGTCAGTATCCACGGGTTCAATTCTCAGCCCTGTTAGTTAGCAGATGTGTGACCATGAGATAGGAAGCTAACTTCTCTCTGCCTGAGTTTCCTAATTTGCAAATGGAAATAACAGACGTGCCTAACTCATAAGTGGTGAAGTAGATTGAGTTCATTGTTGTAGATTCCTTAAACAGTTGTTGATACACTGTAAGTGCTATATAACTATTAAATAAAAACAAAACCAATCTTAGACATAAAGGAATGAACAATATAATCTGTAATGGAAGTATGATCACATTTTGAATAGAAGGAAATCCAAAGCCAAAATTTGTTGAACACAGCATGCAAAGTAGACTAGAAGTTATAGAGTTCCTGGGTATTGTCCCTTGACCTGCCAGTGAGGAGCTGAAGCAGTTTTTAATGAGTTGATACATCTTCTGATGAGTGAAAATGCTCTTTTGCCTTTCTTTTGCATAAACATGGTCAAAAAGGTTTTGCTTGCTAATTTGCTTAGGGCACCTTCTTTGGAAAAATTAAGAACCAACTGACATCCATCACCAGAGGGAACTAAGACTTTGAGACCACCTGCTACTTACTTTGACACATCAATGCCAACCTTTTGGAAAATGTGTAAGCCACAGGGGGTAGTGGCCAGGTGTGCTGGCATATTTTGCCACTTCATTTCTGTGTTCAATCTGATTAAAGTGCAAGCAGACTATTTTAGGACTTTTTAGTCTTTGCTGAACACTTTTTTGATATGTTAGACTGGTTATTCTTTGCAGAAAAGTTTGAAAATGGATTCACTGGAGAACAATTTCAGAAATACCTGCTTCGTTTTGATTTAAAATTTTTTACTTTTAAATAGTAACTCGTTCTTAGCACTTCCTTAACACTTTTCTCTACGAATACATTTACTACATAATATTTTAAGCATTTGTCTCTATCATTTTAGATTCAGTTCCTTAAAGATAAGGGCAGTATTACTCTTTATATCTGTTTGAGAATAGCTCCATAAACTTGTCAGAGATGAAATACACTCTCACAAGCCTGATGAAGGGATGGATAATTAACTATCCCACCTATAATAAAAAAAAAAAAACTGTGTCTATTGAAGACTGTTATTATGTTAACAGAAGTTTGTTCCTATAGTGACCTAATAATGATGATGCCTAATATCCAAATAGAATGCCCTTAGGGTGACGAGCAAGAATAAGCCATAATATTCCCTTACATCCAAATTAAGCACTAGATACCATGTTTTTAAGAAAATCCTAGAAAGACGTGATTTAGGCATATATATCTTAGGCATTTTTCTCTGAAAATCAGGTTTTAATGAAATATTATACAAATGAAATAAGACCTCTGCCTTCCAAAAGGAGCAAAGTTGCTTGCATGAACATCGATCCTAGTAACAAGGCTCGATAATCTTTATTACTTTTATTTTATTTATTTGTGAACTAATTGTATCAAAAAAGGAACATGCAATTATAACTTTATCTTCGCCATGTTCCACTGTACTTAATATGGGCTCTTTCATATAATATCAAAACTCCAAATATCATTAAAACTCCTCTCCCCAAGCTAGAGTGCTTTGAGCATGAAAACCTGAGCAGGAGAGGAAGGGCCCATGTGCACTATCTTCCTTTTAATTCCACCTCATTTGTTGTGACTTCTCTTGAAAAAGAGTGATTTAGAGAGTATGGTAGAGAGTAGAAAAGGAACAGAAAGGGTTTTATTTGATTGGCCTCTCTTAGCTGCAGCCACTAAAAAGCTTTTTCTGTTTTCATGGGGCACATTATTGCTAGTCAGTAACAAATAAATCAGCCCCTCATATTTGGGAACTGGTTTAACAGTCACAGCTAGGTCTTATTTCGAGCTTGTCTAACACACAGCTAAGGCATCAGTGTTATTTCACATTGCCCTGACTCCCACAGACCACGTTATTCCCTGATAGACATGAATTTTCTCCCAGAACCTCAACATGCGACAGTCATCCTAAAAACATGATAAAGTGAGACAAAATCGAAATTACCGAAAAACCAAAAAATCGCAAATATACCCTCTCTGCTAAATATAGTAACTTTCTGCTAATTTACTATTTACAGCTTTGTCTTTTATTTGGTGTACTCATTCCATAGATAGGACTCATTGAGGTATCCATTCATGAAATTGTTCCACTTTGTGATAACACCTAGTATAGAGTGAATCTCTACTTTCTTACACTCTCTCCAAACTTACCTAACCAAAGAACAAACTGAATAATGTCTTTCTCACACCCTCTTACTGAGACAGGCCATGGTTCTCCACAGTAAGTGGCCTCACTCTGTGCAAAGAATAATAAACTCAACTTAGTTAACTACAAATGTGTTTTTGATAGTCTCTGGCTAAGCTTTGATAGTAGGTTCCCCAGAAATCCTTCCCAAGTGCGGACCTCCCATGTGCAGTTCTCTAACATATTAGAAGTTTCTTGTTGGTTTTTTATGCAGTCATCTCGAGACTCCTATGCTGGTCTTTACATCATCACTAGAAAGTCTAATAGGCAATTAGAACATGTGAATTATTGAATAGCCACAGGTACCTAGCGACTTGCACACTGACAGTGCAGTTGTACACATCAGTTTTTTTCTGCAAAAATAGAATTTGACAGGAGGGAACCTAGACAACTGCTGGTGGGCACCCAGGAAAACTTGCCCATGACAATGAGTTTGAACCAAGACTTAATAATCTAGTTTCTCAAAGACAGTAGGATTCGTACACAATTTTGCTTCTGCTTTGACATGTTCCTTCTTTAGCCTTAATTTTAAGTTTCTTTTTTAAAAAACAAATGTCACGTCACTGATAACTTGTTCAGTTTAAATCTCTCAAAGGTGCAATCAATTGTTTCCCAACCTATTGTGATTACTGGTGTTTTAATGCCTTTAGTGAACGTAAGCAAAAACACTAACAAATTTCTTCTCAAAAGACAATGTAATTTCTTTGGTTTCTATTCAGTAGTAGAAAATAATGCTCATTAATAAAGTATTAGCATTTTAATAAGTATAAATTTTCAAATTCATGTTAAAATTGGTCTAAAAATTATTACTTTACCTTAGCTGTTCTTTTTTTAACTGTACTTTCACTTATCCATTCATATTCATAAAGTTACAAATTAAGTAATCTTGAGTGTTCTAGTGCTTCCTGAAAACTACTCTTCTACCTTCTTAAGTGAAACCATGTATAATTCCTCAAAATCTTGTTAGTTGGTAAACATTATTATAATACTTAACCTGTTCAAAGTTGAGAGTAGTTTTGATTAATCTTCAATGCAAATATGTCAGTATAACATTGCTTTCATTTTCAAACATAACCAGTTCCTGCTCGGTAAAGAGCTATAGATAGAATTTAAGAAAAGTAAAGTTTTATAAATTTATGGATCTCTAGTTATTGCAGTTAATCTCCTCTGTCCCAGATGTTCAGATGTAATGTGAGTTGAAAACAAGAACTTAATAAAACCATATAAGTCATAGTGAATAGGTTATGAGAGTGTTTAATCTCAAGTGTGATCTAGGAGGACATAGACTTGGACAACACTATAAACCAACTAAGCCAAACAGATACCTGTAGAATCTTCCACCCAGCAACAGCAGAATAGTCTTTCTTCTTAGGAGCACATGGACATTTCTCCAAGATAGGCCATATGTGAGGCCATTAAATAAGCCTCAATAAAAAAAAAGATTAAAATCATTTAATCAGTTAATCATTTAATCAATTAATATGTTGTTAATTATAAAATAATAAGAAGTCTACGTTTAAAAAAAAAACAGTTGGGAAGGGCGCCAACTCTCTTAAATTATCCAACTCTTCGTTTTGGCTCAGGTCATGATCTCATGGGTTTGTGAGATTGAGCTCCGCATCAGACTCCGTGTTGATAGTGGAGGGCCTGCTTGGGATTCTCTGTCTCCCTTTTTATCTGCCTTTTGCCTGTTCATGCTGTCTCTGTTTTTCTCAAAAATAAATAAACTTTTTAAAAAAGTTGGCAAATTAAAAGCCTCCTAAATAACCAATGAGTGAAAAAAGAAAATTGCAAGTGAAAACAGAAATTACTTAAGATGAAATAGATGTGAAAATCAAGTTAGCAAATCTTGTGGGATTCAGATAATGCAGTGCTTATAAGGAAATTTATAGCTGCAAATATCTAGATTAAAGATGAATGGTCCCAAATTTATTATTCACCTTCCTGCTTAAGAAAGTTAGAAAACAAAACAAAAGAGCCATAAAAAAGAATGAATCTTGTATTTGCAATAACCTAGTTGGAGCTAGAGAATGTAATGCTAAGTTAAATAAGTGAGTCAGAGAAAGACAAATATCGTGTGATATTTCACTCGTATCTGGAATTTCAAAAACAAATGAGCCAAGAGAAAAAGAAACCAAGAAACAGACTCGTACCTGTAGAGAACAAACTGATGACTACTAGCGGGGTGGAGGGATGGGTTAAACAGTGATGAGGATTAAGGCGTGCACTTATGATGAGCACCGGGTGTTCTGTGGAAGTATTGAATCACTGTATTGTACACCTAACACTGTATGTTAACTAACCTGAATTTAAATAAAAACACTAAAAGCAAAATAATCCAAACAAAATAGAGGGAAAGAAATAAGAAATATTGAGGTGAAATGAATATAATAAAGGGTAAAATAACAATCAAGAAAACTGAATGAGGAGCTGGCTCTTTAAAGAAATCACAAAATTGACAAAACTTTAGACTGATAAAAAAAATCCAAATTATTTCTATCAGGCATTACAGACTGAAATTGCTACAACTTTAAATCAAAAGGGATATATTTGATGCTATGAGCAACTTCATGCCAACACAGTAGAAACTTAGATGAAATGGACAAATTATTCCAAAAACACAAACTACCAACATTGAATCAAGACGAAATAATAAATCTGAATAGACCTGTGATAAATTAATTTCAAACTAGTTATCCCCCAATTACTTAAGTGGTGGTGAGTTTTACCAAAGATAAATGATATAATTCATAACAATCTTCCCTAAACCATTCCAAATAAGAGTAGAGAATACTTCCACACACATTCTATAAACCCGTTATTACCCTCGTCCCAAACTAAACCAAAACAGCTTAAAAACCGAGAACTACAGACCAATATTCCTAAGACTACAGACCAAAAAATCTCAACAGATGCTGCAAACTAAATCTAGCAAATAACCAAATGATGCTTTTGCCAGGAAAATAAGGTTTTATTACTACAAAACATCAATACAATATTCTAGACATTAATAAAGAGGAAAAAACCTATCATCTCCTTCAATTCTAAAAATCATTTGACAAAATCCAATACCTTGCTAACAGCACTAAAAAAGTAGGAAGAGAGGAGAACTTCCAAACTTTATAAAGCATTCTACATAAAACATAGAGGTAAAATACTTTATGCGGAAAGTCTGTCTCTTTCCTGCTCCCCACCATGATTAGGAAAAAAAGATTAAAATGTTCTGTTTTGCTACATCCAGAGTAAGTGGGAAAGAATAAGAAAAGAGAATGCAGATTAGAAAGGAACACTTAAAAGCGTCTCTACTTCTAGAAAACATGTAGAAAACCTAAAGGAGTCCATATAAAAGCTGCTAGAACTAATAAATTTTTTAAGTTTAAAGCATATAAGATCAAGATGAAAAAATAATTTATATTTACATACACTAGCAACGATAATCTGAAAATTGAATTAAAAACAATTTCATGTTTAATACAATCAAAAAGAGTAAATGAAGAACAAGTTAAATTGGGTGTAGTAGTTATACCCTGAAAACTATAAAAAGAATTTTTTTAATTAAAAACACTTATAGATGTATATAAAAGGAAAGGTATTGTACAACCATGGATTCAAAGACGTGATGTTAAGATTCTATTACTGCCCAAAATGTCTCAACCTAACTCCTACACAAGTTCAAGTGTTGTAGATTTTTTTTCCAGATATTAACAAGGTGATCTTGAAATTAATATAGAAATGAAAGAAATCAAGAATAACCAAAACAGTCTTGAGAGGGAAAAATTAAGTTGGAGGACTCAGACTTGGCAATTTCAAACATAGCTCGAATCTCCAGTAATCAGGACAATATGGGACCCATACAAGGATTGACATGGAATACATGTGAGGATCCAGATTTTGTTAGTAATAGAAAAAAAGAACATACTGACTTGATGTGCTTTTATAAAAGGCCTTGATATTGTCTTCCAAATCAAACCATATTGCCAATTACCTAGTGAATATTTAAACCTGACAAGCAAAATAAACACCTCATGGGGTAGTAGCCAAAATTGATAACAGTGCCTTGTTTGGTTATTATGTCTACTTAGAAATCATTTTGATGTTTTATATGCTACTCTGATGTCCCAAATATTTTTAATTATGTCTAAGGACAAAATGTCTTTTAAAGTTACTTCTGCAGGAAAAACAATTTTTACAATTTTTAAAAAAAACAATAAATATGAGTGCAAACTGGTTGGTTTACTTCTCATTGTAAGACTTAGTGTTCACGTTTTTTAAAATAATTCTGGTATTTTGAATTTAAAGAATTCTTTTAATGTTTTTATTAATTTTTGAGACAGAGAGAGGCATCCAAAGCAGGCTCCATGCTCGGAGCTATCAGCACAGAGCCTGACACAGGGCTCAAACCCACAAACTGTGAGATGATGACCTGAGCCGAAGTCAGATGCTTAGGCAACTGAGCTACCCAGGAACTCCAAGACTTAGCATTCAATACATACTTAGTCAAAAGGACTTCAATGGATGACTAAATATAAAATAACAAAATAATTCTACCCAAGTTATACATTTAATTCAGTGATACCTGGAAGAGATTCTAAGATTTCATGTATGTATTAAAATATCCATTATCAATGAAGATACAAACTCCTAGTGTATTTGTATCACAAAAAGAAAATAAAATCTAACCAGGGAATGTTATGAGAAGAAATTACATAGCCCTAATTAATGAATGAAATAGTAAGCTATTTAAAGAGTAACATTGTTAGAGAAACCTTATTTCTTTTAAAAATAATTGCAAATGTTAAGATAAATCTTAATACCATGGGAAATACCAAAGGAAAAGATTGATTAATGACACACCAGGTAAACTGATCACATGTAGCAATTTAGACTTGGATTGAATTTTCAGAAAACAATAAAGTTGGAATGAATGAAAATAAAGTGACTGCTCTCACGTGATGAGAAATGTCTTCTCTGCAAGCAAAGTGTTTATGTCTCTGCTCCCCAAGACCTATTTTTGTGTTGCATAAATAAAAACTCACAGACTTTAATTCACTTACTTGATATTTTACTGATCTAAATATTATTTGATCTCAATAGGAAAGAATTAAGTAAAAAATCTTTTAGAGCTTACTTAAATAGTGATAATAAAGTACTTATGTATTAAATAAAATAATATTTTGCATATTTTATCCCAAAAATTATTTTTGGCTAAATGTTATGACTTTTTTTATTATAACTAAATAGCAATTCTGCCAAATTTTGTTTTGAAAAACAAAATAGAAAACTATTTTATAAGTAAGCAGTTTCAAAGAAAAGCAAACTGTGTAAAGCAAACTTTGTAATAAACTATTGTCAAATACCATAACAGAAAGAAAAAAAAAATGGAGCTTTTTTGAGATGTATAGGATAGGAAAAATTGCCTTTTTAATTAGACATAATGTTTAAATTTAAAAATAAATTTTATTAAAATATTAGTATATTAAACATTTGAAAGAATTTTAAGACAAATTAATATTTTCATTAATAAAATGATCTATTCCACAACTTTGTTTACCCCCTACCTCTTACTACCTCAGCTCATGTGAAAGTCAAAAATCTATTAATACTCCAGTTATCAAACATCGTGTTAGATACTGTTAAACATGGAGATAGATTTCTAATGAGGTAACTGACAATGTAGCTCAAAATCATTAGGCAAAATGAGTTGTGCTAAAATGGAGACGAAGCTCAGTTCTTATGGCACGTGACCTCAAAAATGGCAATCAGGATGAGTATTTTCTTATTACCTTGATCAAATAAACACAAAAATGTTTCACTTGGAAGGTTAATCTTACTATTTAGTACTCTTTGTCCCAAGTATAATTTTCAGAGGGAAACCTTATTCATCCCTCATATAATAATCGAAGAACATGTAATAACTATAAAAATAATGTGCATGATAAGCAAAGAAAATGCACACCAGTTCACATTTCTCTCACTAGATACTTGGGGTGGAAGATAAAAGTCTTTATTTGATGGGCACCTGCAGTGGCTGTCAGTTAAGCATCTGACCTCAGCTCAGATGAGCTCACAGTCCGTAGATTTTGAGCCCTGTGTGGGGATTCTGTGCTGACAGCTCAGAGCCAGGAGCCTGCTTTGCTTAGGTTCTGTCTCCCTCTCTCTATGCCCCTCCCCTGCTTGCGCTCTCTCGCACGTGCTCTCTCTCTCTCTCTCAATTGAAATAAATATTAAAAAAAAAAAAAATGTTTACCTCTTCATTTCAAAGAGCCATCCCAGTTCTTGGAACAATTGATAGGCTTAAGATAAATGTATAAATTGGTTTTTTCAAAAAAAAGAAAAATTTTAAGTTACTAGTTAACAAATGAGTTGTGTAAGTCCTTAATTCAAACTACATACCTAAAGTCAGTATTTGCAGGTGGTACTACTTCTCTTTTTTTATCCTTTATTCTTATTTCCTTTGTCATGAAGAATCCATATATATCATACAACTTTCTAGAGGCCAGTTAAAGTGTACACAGGATTTCTTTTTTATTCAGCAGCTAGTGTTGTGGCTGTTTCAATTGAAAAATACCATTTCACTTTTTCTAAAACCCACTATATATAATGACTATAAATGAATTTTTAAGAGTATATTGCTTTTTTAGAGTATTATCCTTTTTTTTTTTTTACAAAAATACAAATTGTCAATACAAATGTTTGCATGTCTGAAGTTTTAAACTTTCTAATGAGAACATATTTTGTCTAAAATTGCATTTAAAGTAGAATAAATTATTTTTATGGCTCCCAAATAGATGTTCTTTTACAAATACTTTGTGATTAAAAAATACATCAAATAGCTCAATTAAAATAACTAGTTGATTTAATGGATTCACAAAATAAGCAATGTTCTTAGCAATACTATCATCCAGTGAAATGCATTTATTTAAATATTTGATTAGTGTTTAACACAGTTCATTATGTGCTTTAGCACTATTGGAATAATGTGCTTCATAGTCCTACATTAGAGCCTTACGGATGGTATACCCGTATTAAAACTCTTGGTGGCCTTCTTGGAGATGAACTTAGGGTATTGTAACTCCACTTCAAATTGGAAGCTTCCAGAACATTAATGAGGGACTTAGAGATTTTAAGAGGAGAATAAATACGTAGTCACTCTGTAAATAAAAATCTATCCCCAGGGTGAATGCTGGGTTAATTTCAGGTCTTTGCTGTACCCATTGTATAATTAAAACGTCTTTGTAAAATATCGAAATGTATTGACACACATATTCAATCCTATTTAAAGCACTTTACAATTAATCTCAGAAAATATTTCTTTGACCAATTTAATAATAATTTTGTTTTCCTAGAGATAATATGTGATTATTTCACATAGAGTGAAATGTGATTATTTTATTACCATTTCATAGTGTCTTTAGTGCATAGAATAGGCTAGGTATGTGTATATATAAACACATACATGTCAATAACTGTATTTTAAGTAAGTATGTTTAAAAAAGATCTAAGATCTATCAGACTCGAATGATGTAGCTAGGTAAAAAATAGTGTTTAAATGTGATAGTTTTTGAATTATAGGGTGTATGGAGACCGGTAATGTTTTAGTATTATTATTAATTTAGTGTTATAGTATTGTTAGACCATAATCCTTTCATAATTTCTGTGAATCTCAAGAGACAACTCTTTTTCCCTCCTAATGATCAACATCCTCACTGTAGAGGAAAACAAACAAAAGAATAAAACAGTAAAAACTACAAAAGAAAACCCAGTAGAGACCCGAAGAATATCTCCTCAGAACCCAGAGCTACTGAGCAGTCTCAATCGATGATGATTAGTTTAACTTTGGAGGTCAAAGCTCCATTCACAATTGGTTTGATTACAAATTCGGGATGTATTAAAAATGTAAGCGTAACGTAATAGATGTAAAATATGCAAAAGAGAACTCTAATAGGTAAAGAGAAGCCACCAACTGAAAGTACTTTTCAATTACAATTTCCTGTTAGATTTTTATTTAGGTATTTCTCTTGTATGTCAGGAAAACTTAACCCTTTGCTCCAAGTACTTATATTAAACATGTCCTTATTTTCTCTCTTATTTTTCTTTTTAAGAAAATTAACACACTCATTGTTTAAATGTTAAATAATACAGAACAATTTTATTTTGGCTTTTTAAATATTTTTCTCTTCCAAACTTTTTTTTTTTTTAATTCAAGTTAGTTAACATATAGTGTAATATTGGTTTCAGAGGTAGAAATTAGTGATTCATCACTTATATAACAGAAAAATTTAATTTTTAAAAGAATCTAATGTTCTTGACTTTTCTCCACATTTTTGCTTTAGTCATTCTCAGAAACCCCATTTTTGGTGTTTTAGTTTTTTTTTTTTTTATTGGGTTTACACTTCTACATATTGTGAAATAACACGTACCTCTACAGCTATCTTCTGTTCATTAGTTTTGTACATTCTGTGTCGACTTCTCATTATGACATGTAGGGCATGAAACTGGTAGCTCAGTCATTATTAAATGTAATAGTCTTGCAAATACATATGAGTATTGCAATGTATCATGTGTAAGTGTTCTTTACTAATTTTTAAAATCTCATATTTTGAAATAATCGTAGGTTTGCAGGAAGTTACAAAGATAGTACAAAGAGATCCCCTGTACTCTAGATCCAGTTTCTTCAGTGGGTATGTCCTACATATATAGAATACAATATTGGAAACAGAAAAAGGAAATTAATAGAATGTGTGTGTGGCTTTATCAGACTTTGATCACAAAGTGTAGCTTCTGGAACCACCACTGCAGTGAAAATATAGAGTTCTTCCTTGATCAGAAATCTACCAATAGTGTCCCACAAACCCCTTTACCACATACCTAACTCATGGCAACCACTAATTTGTCTTTCATCTGTATATTGTTTTCAGAATATCATGTAAATGTAAATAGTATTAAAGTTTTGAGATGAAATTTATTTTGTTGCTGTGTTTTTAGTCAGCAAAATGCCTTCGAGTTTCATTGTTACATTCAATCTGTTAGAAGTATCAGTATCTTTTTTTTTTTTTTTTTTATTGACTAGTGTTTCACGGTATGGATGCACAACTGTTTGTTAACCTATTTAGGGATATTTTAGTTGCTTCCAGTTGAGATCGATGACAAATCAAACCGCTATTAAAAATTATGTTAATATCTTTCTGTAGAGACCCACACCTTCACTTCCCTAGTTCAGGAGTGAAATATCTGGCATTTATGGTGTTCTTTCAGTTTTTAAAGAAATTGCTAAACTATTTTCTAGTGTGCTTGTATCATTTTTCATTCATATCAAATCATAGAGGTATTGCTTCCTTACATTTTTAGCAATGTTAGGTATGGTATTTTTTATTTCAGTTCTTTTAATGAGTATGCAATGATATCTCATGATAGTCTTAATTTGTATTTCTCTAAGACTAGTGATGCTGAGGTGATTTTCATGCATTTATTTTCTAGTCTGTTATCCTCAGGGAAATGTCTCATTTTGTCTTTTGCCCATTGTTTATTTTTTACTCTTCATATTTTATATATGCCTACATATATATATATATATATATGTATATATGTATGTATATATACATATCATTTATATATATATATCTACACATATATGTATATGTATGCATATAATAATGTAATTGATGCCATGTAGGTATAATTTAAATGAGTCCTTTGTCAGACATTTAGATTGCAAATATTTTCTCCTGGTTTGTGTTGGTCTCTTTATGATATATTTCACAGTAAAAGGTTTTCATTGTGATGTAGTCTAGTTTACTTACTCATTCATTTACTGTGCTTGGTGTCATGTCTAAGAATTACTCACCTTGGCTTAATTTCAGAAGATTTTACCTATAATATCTTGTAAAAGTTTTATAGTTTATATATAAATGTTTCCACTTTGAGATAATGTTTTCACAGGCTCTAAGGTTTACATTAGGGTTTATATTTTTGCCTATGGATATCCAATTGCTTCAGCACCATGTATTAAAAATACTGCCCTTCTTCCATTGATTCTTATTTATGCTTTTGTCAAAAAACAAAAAACAAAACAAAAACACAGTTGGTCATACCTGTGTAGGTTTAATTGTGGGTCCTCTGTTCTGTTCTCTTGTTCTTTGTGTCCATTGCTTCACCAATACCACCCAGTCTTGACTAGTGCACCTATATCCACTATCTTGAAATAAAGTGGAGTAACCCTTCCTACTTTATTCTTCAGAACTCTTTTAGCTATTCTAGGGCTTCTGTCTTTCCATATAAATTTTACAGGGATAAAACTAGTTCGAGAAGGCATAAGGGGGAGGCCTAAGGGAAACATTAAAATTCAATGGACAATGAAGTCATAAGTTTTAGAATAATCTTGTCTAGTTGTAAAGAAAATCTTTTTGGGATTTTGATAAGAATTGCCTTAAATCTCTATGTCAATTTTGAAAAAAATGTCATCATTACTATGTTGAATCTTCTAACCGATAAACTTATTTAGTACTTTTTTTAATTTCTTTTGCCAGTTTTGTAGGTTTCAGCTTAATAGTGCTATACATGTTCTATTAGACTTGTACCTATTTCATATTTTGAGTGATTGTAAATTTGATTTTAAATTTTGATGTTTATGTGCTCATTTTTAGTATATAGAAATGTAGTTGATATGTGCATACTGTAGCAATGGTGGGAGCAGTATCTTTGCCATGGGGCCAATCTCAAAGCATTCAATGTTTCACTGTTAATTATGATAATATCTGTATATATTTTGTAGATGACATTTGTCAAAAGGAGAATATTTTCTATTTCTAATATTCTAACAATTTTTACCATATATTAGTGTTAAATTTTATCAAATAATATCAATTGATAGCATCATGTGACTTCGACTTTTTGACTTCGGATATGAAATATATTGATATTTAATTATTAAACCAGTTTCAAATCCCTGGAATGTACCTCAGTTGGTCAAAGTATAATTCTTTTTAGGTATTGCTGGAGTCTCTTTGCTGTTATTTTACTAAGGATATTTGTGTCCCTATTCATGAGAGAGATTGGTCTGTAGTTTTCTTTTTTTTTTTTTAAACATTTATTTATTTTCTAGAGACCCAGAGACAGAGCGTGAGCAGGGGAAGGGCAGAGAGAGAGGGAGACACAGAATCGGAAGCAGGCTCCAGCCTCCAAGCCGTCAGCACAGAGCCTGACGCGGGGCCCGAACTCACAGACAGTGAGATCATGACCTGAGCCGAAGTCCGCCGCTTAACCGACTGAGCCACCCAGGCACCCCTGGTCTATAGTTTTCTATCTTTGTATGGTTTTTCTTTGGTTTAGACAACAGGGTAATAGGATAACTGGATTCATAAAGTAAATGGAGAAGTATTTTCTCCTTGGTTTTCTGGAGAGAAATAGTAAATTTGGTAGTAATCATTCCTCAATATTTTCTAGAATTCACTCTGGAAAGTAGCTTAAAGATTTTTTAAAATTACCTTTAAAGAGCGAACCAGCACCATAGTCTTCCTCTAAGTTTAAGATTTCTTTAATGCTTCATAAGTTTTTTTATTCAGACATTTCTATAGTTTTACCAGGTTAAAGTTCAGAATGAACTACCACAATGACAACAAAAAAAGAGACAAAACTATGAAACTTGAGATTTCGGTGAGATTTCTCATCCATAGGTGGGATAATCATCAGTTATCAATGTATAATACATAACCTTATTCACCCTCTTTCTTCCATTATGAATATTGTTCCTCATGGGAATAACAATCTGTAACAAACTGGTCATATTTTTGGAGCAGTTTTAAGTTTATAGAAAAATTGGGCAAGAAGTACAGACAGTGCCCATATTACTTCCCACCCAACTCACACACAGCTTGCCGTACTGTTAATGTATTGAAATAGTATAAACCATTTGTTAAAATTAGTGAACCAGTTTGATCCATTATTATTAACTACTGTTCATAGTTTACCTTAGGGTTCACTCTTTGTGTTGTACACTACTGAGATGTTTGACAAATGGAAAATGTTGTTTATCTCTCATAGTATCACATAGAATAGTTTCGCTATACTGAATATCCCCTGTGTTGCCTGTATTTACTTCTCTTTGTCTGCCCCTTGAATCCCTAGCAACCACTAATGTTGCATTAATTGTCATAGTGATTTAATCCTTATCAAACTCTGTGAAGTTGGTATTATTGATATTAATACAACCATTATCTACATTTAATAGATAAGGACTATTGCTGAGAGTTATGCTGCTAATAAGTAGTAGAGTCAAGAGTTAAAAGCAGGAAAACTGACAACAGACCCCAGATTCTTAATCATTGTGTCATCCTGCCATTGTTAACCATACGAATTAGTGTCCTAATTCACAAAGGAGTTTTTAAACTTCACTAAAATCATTGATTGTCTCTTCTTGTTCAAGAAAAATGGAATATGGAATGTAATAGGTAGAAAAGGAATAAAAGGATTTAAAATCCTTGTCAATTTTACTATACACAGGACTTATAGCTCAGGGTCATAGACTCACTAAAAGATGAAGACTTAATCACTGGGATTATAGAATGTTTTCCTCCCCAACCCCATGCCTTTCTATCGCTGATGTTCATAGTAAGAGGTGTAAGAGGCTAAAAGTCCTTCTTTATTTCTCCTGTACTCTGTTTGGATTTCTCTAAAGATTATTTGTATAAATAGGTTATGAGCCTTCGAATTATTTTAGTTGTAATCTACTAATAATGTATTGCTCCTGTCTCTATCCCTGTCACAAAATAAATAAAAAGTAAATAAATAAATAAACTTTAAATACAACAGATTTCTTTGTTAAAAACTATGCATTAAGCATATTTAGTGGAAATAACTACAGAAACTTAAGAATGTCCCTAAATATCGAGCAGCACTGTTGTTGAAAACTACAGTCCTTCCCAATTTGTTTTAGATTAAAAAAATTCATTTTAAGTGTGCCGTGTATAATTTGAGCCAACTTAAATGTCCACGTGGATTAGGTGATGCAACACTTCAACTTCCCAAATGCTTTTCTTAATCTGGAAAGTGAAAATGTTATCTCTCAACAGTGGTAAGTGCTCTTAGTCATGCAATAAACATATTTTAAACATCTAGTGTATGAAAGGCACATAGATAAGTATTACAACTATAAGGTAATAGGGCACTTACTTCCACTACAGATGGCCAAACAAGCAAGAAGAAATGCTATGACTAAAAATTAAAAGGAACAACTGTCTTTGTAGAGTAAAATACATTGCTTGTTTAAATCCAGAATTCTCCTTTATGGAATTTGTCATATTTTAGTGAAAATGACAAAACAAATAATTGGATGTTCAAGATATGACACTTCTGAATAACATTGATCAGATATTTGTGTTTGTATCTCTCATGTTATACACAAAGTTATTAATACATGGTACTGTTTGATGTCATCAGTACTAGGTTGTAATTAGTAAGTTTGCGTGTTTGGAGAGTTTTTGGAGGAAGCAATACGCAGCCAGTAAAATCGTTTCTATGTTACTCTCTCAGGTGGAAATGCCAGTCTGAAAACTGGCTCATTACCGTTAGGGGAACAAAACTAAAGTAGGGTGCAGTCAAAGCAATAAAATATCAAACCATTCTGAATATTTAATTCACACAAGACATCTAATTTTTATGGAAAATTGTACCTAATTTCTAATTTCTGGGTACAGGACCACTTTTATGAAGTACTTTCTGTAATGGACTTAGGAACTTTGTTTTTTTTGTTTTTTGTTTTTTGTTTGAAAGAGAGAGAAAGATAGAGGGAGAGTGCAAGCTGGGGAGGGGCAGAGAGAGAGAGAGAGAGAAAGAAAGAGAGCAAGAATCCTAACTGGAGTCTACACTGTCAGTGTGGAGCCTCATGTGGGGCTTGAATTCATGAACCGAGAGATTATGATCTGAGCCTAAGTTAAATGCTTAACCAACTGAGTCACCCAGATGCCCCAGAAACTTTTAGAAAAATACAGACATCAGCGTTAGTGTCTAACTTTTATATTAAGTTGTAATGATAATGACTTAACTGTATTTAAATTTATTTTTATTTATTTTAAACGTCAAGGAGTATACTGTTTTATTAAAAATTTTTTAAATAAGATATTAATTTTAAGTGATATTAAAATATTATGAAAAACTATGTATGTGCATAGTTTATATTTGTATACTTTTTAAAATTTCAGTTTGAGACTTTGTAGGAAGTATTTCTCAAGTGATAGCAATAAGATATTTTAGTCATATTTACTTTGGATTGTTTACTTCAGATACAGAGTTCTATTTCTAAGAATGGAAATTTCTTACTAATATTTTAGTTTATTAATAAGAGAAATACAACTGGCAAACGAATATTTTACACACAAAAACATGTATAATACTAACAGATAATGATGTCCAGTCCATTGGACTCTGCATATATATTCTCAGATTCAATTAATACGTAAACTGCCAAAGCAGGCAAAGCTAGTTTGTGTTGTTAGAAGTCACTTACTCTCTCTCTCTTTTTTTTTAAGTTTATTTATTTTGAGAGAGAGCATCCGTCTGAGGGGCAGAGAGAGAGGGAGAGGGAGAGAATCCCAAGCAGGCTCTGCACTGTCAGCACAGACCTGATGTGGGGCTTGAACTCACAAAACATGAGATCATGACCTGAGCCAAAATCAAGAGTTGGAATCTTAAACAAATGAGCCACTCAGACGCCCCGAGAAGCCAGTTTTAAAATTTGACTGTGACTGAAAAAGAATTTGAACCTTCTGTTTTCCAGGTAATATCTCTTTCTTAACCTGGTGTTGGTTATGAAAGTGTGTTTTCAGCATACGAAATATACCAAACTGTACACTTAAGATATGTACATTTTTCTGCATGTATATTACAATATAAAATTAAAAAATATATACATACATATGAAACACTAGAACATATGTTTCTCATTTTAAAGAGGTACTGAATATTGATGGCATCTGTTATATTCAGGTGAGGGTTTTTTTAAATTTTCAAGTGTACTTGATTATTCATTAACTATTCATCTAGACTTTTAATGACACAAAATGATATTTATGGTTTTATATCTCTCTGAATTTCTATCACCATTCTTTCTGATATTTATATAATCAAGCACATTAAAATATATTTTTTTCTGAACCTAGAAGCCAAAGTCTCACCGTCAAGAATGTTGACTAAAATACCTACAGTGACCATCTGCTTGTCAATAACTTCTAGATATTGCTCATATTTTTAGAAATTAACATATAGTATTTATATTATGCTCCTTCTATTGACTTAAATTTTTAAGCAATTAGTAAGCATGCTTCAAAAAATCTGAATATGTTAAAATGCTAAGCTTTTCTGGTATCTTTCTTTGCATTAGAATTCAGACTTATCATTTTTATTGTTCAGCAAATTTATTTTCTGAAATCACATTTCAGTAAGCTAGAGCTTTGAATGACATGGCCAATTCAAATCATTTTTTCAAACTTGATTAGAGTTTTACCAGTTTGTTGGCGTTCTGTTCTCACATGATGGTCTGCTGTTTCCTTTTCTAAAATAAGACAATAAGATGCAGGAAGTGTCATGCTATCAAATGTGAAGTAGATGTATACCCCCTGAGGAGAAACTTTCCACAACAGGTCAAACAGATGTCTGAAAAACATTTAAATTTATGAACTTTTCATATATTTACATGACAATGAGTCACAATATAAATTCATGCATCCTTGTTATGTAAATTCAGAATAAGCAGCAAAATATAACTGAAATTATGTCTCAAAAATGACATTTAAAACCTAAGATGTTTTTTCTTCTTGCTGTTCTTCTTACTCTTCGTATAAAATAATAACTGTTAAAAAGATTCAAACAGGAAACTACAAGCACACAGAAACAGAATGGTTTCTGTGTAGCGTCATAATCTAATCAATTTCCTCAGTAAATAATCTATAAGCTCTAAGGATACAAATAGCATGATGTGGGAAGAAGGAAATGGATTGGAAGTTCTTAGAAACCAAATTTTAAACAATCTGAGAACTTAAAAAAATCCCTTCGATTCATCTTTTCTTAATGGAATCAAATTATATCATCTGTTAGGTCCCTTGAAAATATTATTCTTCTCAGTTTGCCTGTGTGTCAGAAACACTTGCAGAGAGATAAAAAATACAGATTCTTAGGTCTCCAAAAAATGAGAAACTCTAGTGACAGGACATGGACACGTTTCTAATTTTTAAATTACTTGTATGTATGATATATATCAGACAACTCAGTATGTATCTGCTCTAAAAAAGTTATTTAAGCATTTAGTTCACTCATAATTGTCAGGTTATTTTTATAAAAAAACCTTTAGAGGCACTAATGAGTTATTTCCATGCTACCAGGAATTTGCTTTTTCCAAATATGTCCAATATGAATCTTCCACATATCCAAAGATTTCTTCGTAGTCACAAGAATAGTTTATATAGTCAATAACATACCTCCTATCTGCCAGTTAAGAACTGTACAAGAAAGTTTCATAGAAATAAGAAGCAACAGCATAAGTAACACAACTTGTAGTTTGAAAATGCTGTAAAATCTTTCATTTTGTGTTGTGTGGGAGAAGGCAAGAATGAAAGAAGACTGGGCATAGAATGATACTCAAAAATATTAATCGGAGGGCGCCTGGGTGGCTTGGTCAGTTAAACGTCCGACTTCAGCTCAGGTCATCATCTCACGGTTTGTGGGTTCGAGCCCTGCGTTGGGCTATGCTGACAGCTCAGAGCCTGGAGCCTGCTTTGGATTCTGTGTCTCCCTCTCTCTCTGCCCCTCCTCTGCTCGCTTGCTCTCTCTCTCTCTCTCTCTCTCTCTCTCAAAAACAAATGAACATTAAAAAATTAATCTGTTGATCTACCAGCCACTAGCAAATATCACATACAAAGATATTATACCCATAAAATACGCATATAATGAACACCAGTTGTTCAAATGAAAAGTAAAATCAGTCTTTATGCTGATAGTCTGGGCAGCATTGCTCTTGTGGCTTTTAGATCTGCTATTTGACTCAGTATTAGGGTCTGTTTAATGCAAATAACACCACCATTGTGTATGTTAATGAGTTGTATGCATCGATTAACTTATTTTAGGGTAAAAATTAACACTAATGTACACAGACTGCCACTACTGGCCATTGAAAAGGCAACAAAAAATGAATTAACCTTCCCAATGTACACTACTATAAAGCAAGAGAGAAAAAGAAACCATGGTTTTCAAACAAGAGTCAACACTGAAGAAAACCTATCACTGGGAGAAGTGAAACAAACAAGCTGACCCTGACAATAGCCCTGTAATTGTGTGGAGAGGTAAGTTTGTGACTATGATTAGAGGGACTAAAAGCAATAATAAGCCCAAAAATCTTGAATTATTAATGAAAGGAAAGATTAAGTCTTGTAGGGACAAATTTAACTTCTTGCTGGAAAAAGTCTAACAGTTTTTAATACAGGAGAGCAAATTAGAGACATTAGACAACATAATATTTACAATGCCTAGTATCACATTGTCTAGCATGCAATAAAAATTTTCAGACTTTCCAAGGAGCAAAAATATCTTACATGTAAACAGGCAAATAGTCATTTTAAGCCGATCGAGAAGTGACAGAGATTACGGAATAATCAGACCATGACCTTAAAATAGGAATTCTAAAGCATTCAGTTATTTGAAGGAAAACCTTAACATATTGATGACAGGAAATGAAGATATAACATAGAACCACATGGAATTTTAAGATATTAAAAATTAAATACATGAAATTTAAATGTCACTGGATGGGATTAGCAGTAGATTATGCATTATAGTAGCAACTATTATTAATGAATATACAACAGTACAATTTTTCCAAATTAAAGCCTTGAGAGAACACACTCTCTGCCTATAGAACAATTTCAAGCTGTCTATTATAATCTGTAATTGGAGTCCCCAAAAGGAAGGAGGTCAAGAAAAATAGTTGAATAAAATAGTAACAAATACTTTTTAATTTTTTTTAGGATGGTTGACACACAATGTTATATTAGTTTATGATGTACAACTTCGTGAGTTAACAAGCTTATACATTATGCGATGTTCACCACAAGTATATCTTCCATCTGCCCTATTACATCGCTTTTACAGTATCATTGACTGTATTCCCTGTGCTCAGCATTTTCTTCCTCTGACTTAGTCATTCTGTAACTGGAAAGCTATAGCTCCCTCTTTCCTTCACCCAGTTTGACCAAAACCTCCAATGCCTGCCACTCTGGCAACCATCGTTTTGTTCACTGTATTTAAAGTTCTGATTATGCTTTTTTGTTGGCTCATTTTTAAAAAAGATTCTATTTATGAGTAGAATCAAATGGTATCTGTGTTTCTCAGTCTGACTTATTTCACTTACCATCATACCCTCTAGGTCCACGTATGCTGTCTCAAATGGCACAGTGTTATCCTTTTTAACTGCTGTGTAATATCCCATTGTTTGTGTGGTGTGTGAAATTTTCCATTTGTCTCTTGAACACTTACAATGCTTCAGTGTCTTGGCTATTGTAAATAATGCTGAAATAAATATAAGAGTGCATGTAACTTTTCAAGTTGATTTTATTTTCCCTCAGTAAATACCTAATAGCAGAGTTATTGGATCTATGGTATTTCTGTTTTTTAATTTTGAGGAACCTCCATACTGTTTTCCACAGTGGCAATACCAATTTACATTTTCCACAAACAGTGCACAAACCTTCCTTTTTCTTATCATTGCCAAGACTTGCCTTATTGAGTTTAGCCATTCTAATAAGTGTGAGGTAATATCCCATTATGGTTTTGACTTGCATTTCCCTGATGATGAGTGACATTGACCGTCTGTTCATGTGCCTGTTGGCCATCTGTATGTTTTCTTTATTCAGGTCCTTTGCCATTTATTAATTGGGTTGTTTGTTTTGGGTGTTGAGTTGCAAAAGTTGTTTATTTTGGATATTAATCCTTTATATATCATTTGCAAATACCTTCTCCCATTCATAAGTTGTCTTTTTGTTTTGTGAAGGTTTTCTTTTGCTGTGCAAAAGATTTTCTAATTTTGAGGTAGTCCCAATGGTTTATTTTTACTTTGGTTTCCCTTCCCTGAGGACAGATATGCAGCAATGTGTTGCAATGGCTAATGTCAGAGAATTGACTGGTTGTGTTCTCTTCTAGAATTTTTATGGTTTCAAGTCTTACATTTATGTCTTTAATCCATTTTGAGTTTATTTTTGTGTGTGATGTTAAAAAGTAGTCCAGTTTGATGCTTTTATATGTAGCTGTCCAGTTTTCCCAGTACCATTTATTGAAAAACCTGTCTTGTTTTTATTGTATGTTCTTGCCTCCTTTGTCATATATTAAGTGACCATATAAATGTGAATTTATTTCTGGGGTCTCTATTCTGTTCCACTATGTGTTTATCTTTGTGCCAGTATCATACTTTTTTCATTACTACAGTTTTGTAGTCTATCTCGAAGCCTGGAATTGTGACTATCTCCAGCTTTGTTTCTCAGCATAGCTTTAGTTATTCAGGATCTTTTGTGGTTCTCTACAAATTTTGGTGTTATTTGTTCTAGTTTTGTGAAAAAGGCTGTTGATATTTTGTTAGAGGTTGAATTAAATCTAGAGATTGCTTTGAGTAATATGGATATTTTGACAGTATTCTTCCAATCCGTGAGCACGGAACATCTTTACATTTGTTTGTGTCCTCTTCAGTTTCTTTCATCAGTGTTTTTAGTGTTCAATGTACAAGTCTTTCACCTCCTTGGTTAAAGTTTAGTCTGTGTATTTTATTCCTTTTGATGGAATTGTAAATGGTGTTGTTTTTTAAATTTCTTTTGGTGACTTTGTTGTTACTCTATAGAAATGATACCTGTTTCCGGGCATTAATTTTGCATTCTGCCACTTTACCCAATTTGTTTATTCCGGTAGATTTTTTAAAGGATTTTCTACATGTAATATCATTTTGTCTGCAAATAGAAATTGGAGACAATAGTTTAACTTCTTCCTTACCAATATGGATGCCTCTTAATTCTTTTTTCTAGTCTGATTGCTGTAGCTAGGACTTCAAGTAATATGTTGAATAAAAATGGTGAGGGTGGACATCCTTGTCTTGATCCTGATGTTAGAGAAAAAGTTCTGTTTTTCACCTTTGCGGATGATGTCACCTGTGGGTTTTTTGTATACAGTCTTTATTATGTTGAGTTATGTTCCCTGAAACCCCATTTTGTTGAGAGATTTTATTATGAATCAATGTTCAATCTTGTCAAAAGCTTTTTCCACATTTATTGAGATGATCACATGAATTTTATTCTTCATTTTGTTGATATAATGTATGACATTGATTTGTGAATATTAAGCTGTCTTTACATCATAGGACTAAATCCTGTCAGGGAGTAATGATCTTTCTAATGTATTGTTGTATGGAACTGGCTAATATTTTACGATTTCTGCATCTATGTTCATCAAGGATATTGGCCTATAGTTTTGTCTCTTTTTGGTGGTATCTTTGTTTGGTATTAGTATCAGGATAATGTTGGCCTCACAGAATATATTTGAGAGCTTTCCCTCCTCTTGTATTTTTTGGAATAGTTTGTAAATAGGTATTAACTCCTCTTTAAATGTCTGGTAGAATTCAATGATGAATCCATCTGGTCCTAGACTTTTACTTTTTGGTAGTTTTTTGATTACTAATTCACTTTCGTTACTTGTAATGCAGTGTGTTCAAGTTGTTTCCCGCCCCCCCCCACTGGTTCAATTTTAGAAGATTGTATATTTCTTGGGATTGATCCATTTTTTTCAGGTTTACCAGTTAGTTGGCATATAATTTTTATAGTATTCTCTTATAACCCTTTGTATTTCCGTGATGTCAGTTGTTACTTCTCTCTCATTTCTGATTTTGTTTCTTTGGATTTGTTTTTCTCTTTTTTTCTTGGTGATTCTGACTAAGGATTTGTCAATTTTGTGTATCATTTCAAAGAAGCTTTTCTTCATTTATTTTTTTCCTTTTTTTAAAGTCTTTACATCTTTTATTTCTATGTTAATTTGTATTATATACTTTCTTGTAGTCACCTTGGGCTTTGTTTCTTGTTTTGTTTGTTTCTTTGCCTTTAAGGGTAAGTTTAGATTGTTTATTTGTGTTTGTTTTTATTTTTCTTGTTTCTTGAGGTAGGCCTGTAGTGACTTTTATATTGGTTTACACATTACTCTTAGAACCGATTTCACTGTGTTCCAGAGAGTTTAGAGTGTTGTGCTTTCATTTTTGTTTCTATGAATTTTTTCATTTTTCTTTGATTGCTTCATGGTTGTTTATTATCCTGTTGTTTAGTCTCCATATGTTTGTGTGCTTTCCAGTATCTTGTGATTTCTGGTTTCATACCATTGTAGGTCAGAAAAGGTGCATGGTATGATTTTAATCTTGTTAAAATTATGGAGGATTGTTTTGTAACCTCATACATGATCTTTTCTGGAGTTTGTACCATGTGTACTTGAAAAGCATGTATATTCTCATGTATATATCATATTCTCATCTGTTATATCCATCTGGTCCAAAGCGTAACTAAAAGACATTGGTTACGTACTGATTTTCTATTTGGATGACCCATCCATTGATAGAAGTGGAGTGTTAAGGTCTTCTACTATGATCATATTGGCATCAATATCTATCTTTACATCCATTAATATTTGTTTTATGTGCTTAGGTGCTTCAGTGTCAGGTAGACATTCGCAATTGTTATATCCTCTTATTTGATTGTTCCTTTTATCTTTATGTAAGGACTTTCTTTGTCTCTTGTTATGAAATTTGTTTTAAACCTTATTTTGCCTGATATAAGTATTACCGCCTTTTTTTTTCTTCTCTTTCCATTTGTATGGTGAATTGTTTTTATTCCTTCACTTTCAGTCTCTATGCTTCTTTAGGTCTGAGGTGAGTCTCTTGAAGGCAGCATTCAGGTGGATCTTTTTTTTATATTATTTTTAAAAAACATTCTGCCACTGTCTTTTGGCGATTTTAGGCTATTTATGTTTAAAGTAATTATTGAAAGGTATGTGCTTAATGCTATTTTTAAAATTTATTTTCTTGTTTGTTTAGTTTTTTGTGTTTTTTTCATTTCTTCTTCTTCTCTTGCTCTTTGTGATCCATGAGCATCTATAGTGTTTTATTTGGCTTTATTTCTTTTTTTGTCTGTGTGTATCTATTAAGTATTATGGGTTTGTAGTTACTGTTAGGTTTGTATATAACTTCCTATGTAAAGAGTAGTCCATATTAATTTGTTATAAGCTTTAAGTTCAAACACATTCTTTAAAAAATAATAAAATAATTCATTTTCTTCTTCTCTTTTTACTCTTATTCACATTTTAGATATATGTTGTCATATTTTACCTTTTTATTTTTATTTTTTATGTCTATTATTTTGCACTTAAAAAGAAGTTCCTTTGTAATTTCTTGTAAGGCTGGTTTAGTGGTAATAGACTCTTTTATCTTGTATTTGGGAAACTCTGTCTCTCCTTCAAATCTGAGTGATTACCTTGCCAGATAGAGTATTCTTGATTGTAGGTTTTTTTTTCTTGGAGAACTTTGAATATATGGTGCCACTCTCTCTGACTTGCAAAGTTTCTGATGAAAAATCAGCTCACAGTCATACATTTTCCCTTTAGGTAACTACTTGTTTCATTTTTGCTTCTTTTATTTTTTTGTATTTTTAAACTTAGACATTTAATTTATTTAATGGCATTTAATAATTATTTAAATTATTACTGGAATTGGAAATTAAACATTGGAACCGTATTTGGCCCTAAAATCTACTCAGTAGAAAATGGATAATTATGCCGTGTAAATTACAATTCAAGAATGAAAATGAACTAAACTGAATTAACAAATGGAATTTAGAGGCAAAATGTGGACTAACAAATGTTACAAAATAGTGAATACAATGTAATATTATTTCTGTAAATCCTAATATCAGAAATCTCTATTTTGAAAAATCAAGATCTTGTAAAGATCTCAGATTAGCGCATAGCCAGGAGTGAAAATTACTGTTTAAAATGAACAGATAACGTTTTTTAAAATCTATAATTCTTTACCGTCATGTTTTCCTTGGAAAATTTAATTTTGAGTTAAAAAAATGTTTCATCTGGCAGTTCAGAAAGTGATTGGTAGTAGTATAAAATAATTTGTGCAACATGTATATCTAAGAACGAGTAAAGAGAGTAGCAATCAGTTTTACCTTTGCAGAACAGAAAAGCAATTTTCCATTAAGAACCTGGATATAGATGATCTCTGCCAAAGATCTAGATATGGTGCTCAAAACCATGATCCATTAAAATCTCTTCAGACACAAAGGCACTCTCCCATCATATTCTCTTCAGGTAACTGAATTTTCTTTGACCTGATACCAGGTGGCCTAAAACGCGGCAGACAAAAAAGTGGTCCAGGAAAGGAATACCCCCTGATGCGCAGGACACAATTAAAATTGAATTCTGCTCTACACACTTGAAAGCAAATTAGCTAAATCTCAAAGATTTATAAATAATTATGTACCATTAAATAAAATAAAATCCAATCTTAACAATGTCTGACAAATAAATACTTGACCATGAAAGATTCTTCACAAGCCCTTTTGTTAGTAAGTGGTAGCACCTTAAATGGTGTGGTGAGCTCCTGAAAGAGTTAACGAACTCTCCTGTGTCTACTTTACTATCATATTTAGCTAAATCCTATTTGGTTAAGAAAGCATACTATAGTAGGTTGTCCATTTAGTTCCATAAAAATAACTACATGACAAAATGAGTGAAGAATATTATCATTTCACACCTATAATATGCCTTACTTCAGAATTCCTACCTTCTAACAAGCCTAGAATATAGCTTTAAGCTTTGCTAAAACTGTTTTTAAAATCCTCAATAACTAATGACATTAAGTGTGCATTTGTGTCATACACAGAAAAACTCATTTTATTTCCTCGTAAAATACTGTATTAGCAATACTGAATTATGATAATTATCCTGGACAGTGTTCTTAAGATTTTCTCATAACTGCACATGCAAACAAACTTAGGATGACATACTTTATTCACTTGCAAATAGGTATTTTTTTCTGATACAGAAAACATTTTTAACTCAATATAATCCCTCCAGAATGAAGCAATTATTACTGCTATTACCATCAGAAGTACTATTGAAACTCCTTATGAGGAAACTAAATATACCAACTTGAGAGTACTTATCCACATGGTTCCTCACATTGACTATTAATAGGCCAATTGCCAAGGAAGGATTGTAAAGCTAAATGGTAAATTTCAATCATAAGTTAAAGGCAGGAGACATCCTGTTATTCAATACTCTACAGGGTATTGTGAATGTATTATTGTTTTACAGAGACTCTTCCATGTTCTGATAGGTGCCTCCTCATTTCCTCATTAATTCTTTAATCCTTATTGAATAAAATATTTGACTAATATAGGCAGTGGCATAGAATAGTTTAAACTATGTTTGGCATAGTTTCCTTGGTGTGAAAGAGAAATCTGGGAGTAAGTTTTAAGGGAAAGTTGGAGCAAATACTATCAACTAAAGGCAAAGAAAAAATTCAGAAGCCTAAGCACTATTTTAACAAAGACCACACAGACAATATTTGCTTATGAGTTCTAAAGCACATTGTAATATTTTGTTTGATGCACAATGATACTTGACCATCATAATTTCTTTTACTTGCTTTTTTTTTAAGTTTCTTTATCCATTTTGAGAGAAAGAGACAGCGCAGAGCTCAGAGTCAATAACTGCAAGATCATAACCTGAGCCAAAATCGAGAGTTGGTGGCTTAACCAACTGAGCCACCCACCCACACCTGTGCTCACAGTACAGAGCCTGCTTAGCGTTCTGTCTCTTTCTCTTTATCTCTGCCCCTCCCTGCTTGTGCTATCTGTCTCTCTGTCTCTATCTCAAAATAAATAAATAAACTTAAAAAAACAAAAGAGGATGATACTTCCTTTGTAATTTATAACTATATCAACAAAGTTACTTAGCAATAATTTAGAATCAGCTATGCAACTGAGAAAATATAGGAATAGTTTTAGGAAATAGGAAAAGTCTCAGCTTTCTGAGACATAATATTTTTTATTCTACAAATTTAGGTGACCTCACCAAAAGTTCTTTGTAAATGTGCCTATCTTGTTGGTCCAATTAGCAGGCATACACTGTAAGTACTTGTTTACTGTATAATATTTATTTTAAGCAAAGGACTCATTGTAGCTGCCATCTGTTTTGGCTACTAAATTTTTGGCATTGAACAATGGTTTAGTGAATATGTGAGTCATGGACTTATTAATACTCTAGACAGTGCTAAAAATTTCATTGTCACAGTGAAAATATGCGCAAATTGTATTTCGGCAACATTCTTTGGGTATCACAGTTGCAATAAACATTATCTTTTTCTTGCACTTGACATTTCTCTGTTATTATTTCTGACCAGGTGAATTCAAGTTTCAATAGTAATTTTTCTCTAAGAAGTTGCCAGATATTTAAGCCTTTTAGAAGTAGAACAAAGAAGAGAAGGGAGGAAAAATCTAACTCCTTTTCAAAAGAGTTTATAAGGGTTTACAAGGTTTAATTGTATTACTTTTTAAAATGCCAATCCAATTAGAAATTGGATTATTTTGACCAATTAAATTCTAAATAAAGTTACTTAAATGTTATTAATTTTTACTTTCACCATAATAAAAAAAATTAAGGCCCTGTATTAATTTCTAATAGCTGTTTTAATAAATTATCAAAAATGGAGTGGCTTAAAACAACACAAAGGTATTTTCTCATAGTTCTTGTGGCCAGAGGTAAAAATTCCAAGTGTCATCAGAGCCACACTATTTCCAGGAGTTCAAGGGGAGATTCCATTTCTTGCTATTTTCTCCTTTTTTTTTAACTTTATCGGTTTATTTTGACAGGGAGAGAGAGAGAGAGCGAGAGCATGAGCAGAAGAGGGGCAGAGAGAGAGAAACCTGAGCAGTCTCTGTATTCTCAACACAGAGCCTATTGTGGGCCTTGAACTCAGGAACCATGAGATATCATCACCTGGGCCAAAATTAAGAGTTGAATGCTTAACCTACTGGGCCAACACGGGGCTCCCCATTTCAGCTTTTAATGACTGTCATATTCACTGGTTCGTGGCTATATCAATCCAATTTCTCCTAAGTCTCAAACAGTACTTTAATTGGACTTAAACCCAATAACTCCACACAAAGGATATGATCATATCTGAGGGTCTGCCAACTCGAATTTCTCCCTAACACTGAGATTCTTAGGGCTACCCTTGAGTAGAACTGCAGTCCAAAAGCTGCCCATTTTCAGCTTATACCAGTAAATCAAGTTCATGTATCCATGAACCAAGCTCCAGTCTTTTTCTATTCTATTAGTTAGTTATAGGAAAACTACCATGAGACTAACTATAGTTGAAGTAGAAAGGTCTATTGATCCCTTGCTTAAGGTCACATTTGAGGAATAGAAGTAGCTAAAAAAGTGGTCAAGTTTGTGCATAATTATGAAGACATTTGTGTTGGATTATGTGGAGAAATTAAATGCCATTTTTTTCTTTTTCTTTTATTACTTATTTAAGTTCAGGTTAGTAAACATACAGTGTAATAATGGTTTCAGGAGTAGAACTTAGTGATTTATCATTAAGTGCTCCTCCCAACAAGTGCCCTCCTTCATGCCCATTGCCTATTTAGACCATCTCCCCACCCAGCACCCCTACAGCAGCCCTCAGTTTGTTCTCTGTATTTAAGGGTCTCTTATGGTTTTCCTACCTCTCTCTCAAAAAAATTCTTTAAGTTTATTTATCTTGATAGAGAGAGAGAGAGAGCCCACAGAGGAGGGACAGAGAGAGAAGAAAATCCTAAGCAGGCTCCACGTTGTCAGTATTGAGCCTGATGTGGGGCTCAAACTCATGAACCATGAGATCATGACCTAAGCCAAAACCAAAAATCTAATGCTTAACTGACTGAGTCACCCACGTCCTCCAATCTTCCTCTCTCTTTTTATCTTACGTTTCTTTTCCTTCTCCTATGTTCATCTGTTTTGTTTCTTAAATTCCACGTATAAGTGAAATCCTATGATATTTACTTTTCTCTTACTGACTTATTTCACTTAGCATAATACACTCTAGTTCCATCCACATTGTCGCAAATGGCAAACTATTGCATTTTGTGTGTGTGTGTGTGTGTGTGTGTGTGTGTGAGAGAGAGAGAGAGAGATACAAAACCAGCATTTTTGTATCCTTCGCATAAATACCCAGTGGTGCAGTTGTTGGGTCATGGAGGAGTTCTATTTTTATTTTTTGAGGAGCCGCCTCATTTTCACAAGAATGGCTGCGTCAGTTTCCATTCCCACCAACAGTGTAAAAGGGTTCATCTTTCTCTGTATCTTTGCCAACATCTGTTGTTTCCTGAGTTGTTCATTTTAGCCGTTCTGACAGGTGTGAGGTGGTGTCTCATTGTGTTTTATTTGTATTTCCCTGATGATGAGTGATGTTGAGCATCTTTTCATGTGTTAGCCATCTGGATATCTTCTTTGGAATAGTGTCTGTTCCTGTATTTTTCCCATTTCTTCACTGGATTATTTGTTTTTTTGGGTGTTGAGTTTAAGTTCTTTATAGATTCTGGATACTAACCTTTTATCTGATATGTCACTTGCATATACCATTTCCCACTCCGTCTTGCTTTTTAGTTTTGCATATTGTTTCCTTCTCCAGGCAGAAGCTTTTTACCTTGATAAGGTCCCATGAATCCTACTCTTTATTTTCTTTTAAAATATATTTCCCCTCTACCATTTGTTTGCCTTGCTGTTCCTTTTCTATTCTCTTAACATAGAAACTTAATTTGTCACCACTCATTCCTTTCTCTAATGTGTACATTTAAAATTATATATTTTTCTTTAAGCAGTTTTAGCTACACCCCACATCCTATCCTCGTAATTCAGTTTGAATTATTTTCTAGATTTTATTATGATTGAATCCAAGTCCTTTTTTAATTGTAAACTAATCTTTAGTTTTAAGATTAAACTAGTCTGTGTGGACAAGGTATCCTGAAAAATGAATACCATTATCACCTGATGTAGAGTAGGTGTTATATATAAAAATTATGAATCAAAAAATTCTCCATTGTCTTTAATTTACATAAAATATAAAAGGTCTTAATTTTAATTATCTTAAATAGTTAAACTTCCCTAAGTATTTGCAAGAATCCTATAGAAAGGCCATTCTTATTGAAATGTATTCATTATAAAATGTCATATCTGAATTCAGAGACACTATATTATATGTAAATTTTAAATTTATTCACTCTTGAGAGAGAGAGAGTGAGAGAGAGAGAGAGGGAGGGAGACAAAGAATCTCAATCAGGCTCCATGCTGTCAGAATAGAGCCCAATGTGGGACATGAACTCATGAAAGTGTGAGACCATGACCTGAGCTGAGTCAAGAGTGGGACACTTAACTGATTGAGCCACCAGTTGCCCCAACATTATATATAATATAATATTAATATTATTAATGCTATAATATTAATATTAATATTAAAGAATAAATACAAATATAATATTTTATATTTTAATTAAATATCAAAACAGATCATCATCACATTTTCAGTTTCTTTATTAATTAGATGAAGTCATCTGCCAAGTGAAAATAGTTGAAACAAATAATGTCAGATATCATGTCATATAAGGACTGTGTCCCTACAGGACTCTGTCCCTATTTTTTATAGCATATCTCAAAATATGTTTTTCTAATATTACACGCTACTATTTTAAAGTGTCTCATTTTTCTCTACCCACTTCAAAATTTTAAATGGATTCTGAAAACAAAATTCCTCTGAATAAATTTTGCCATGTTCAACTTTAATTTAATTGCATTTTGTCAAATTTTATTTTAAAATAGAAATGGTTACTTTATTTTACACTCTGTGAATGGCAAATGTAAAGTTGGCTAATCATAGGATGGTTATTCAATTGTTTTAATGGTTGAAATGTAAGAACGTTGTTAAATACCTATCAAAATATTCACCCCTACTTGCACTGAAGAAACCACAGAACTTAATGGTTAAGCATGGGCTTTGCTACTGAAAGTCTGCATTCCAGTGTCAGGGTTAGCAGTTAATAACACTGTTATATTAAGCATCATAGAAACTTCCTCGAGCTACAATTTTGCTTTTCAGAAAAGGACAAATAGTAATTCTCACATCTTGAGGTTGCTCAAAAAAGTTGTCATGGTATCTGATATTAGAAGTAGTTCACTTATTAAAATACATTTAGTTACCCCCTGGATTTAAAGTTCAAGTCTTTAATCTGCTGCATGATTTGAAATTTTTAAATCACTTTTCTTTGATCATCTACGAAATAGGGAATATAATGTCTACCTTATAGCAAAGGTGTGGATGATTAAATAACATAGCTTCTGGAAAGAGAAGGAGAGACAGAGAGAGAGAGAGAGATGGAGATTGATTGATGGATAAGTGTTCTAAATTTTCTGCGATATTAGGCACAAAGTGTTAAACTTCTCCTGTATTGAATTTTTACTGTAATTCTCATTTAAACACAATTCAACAAAATAACATAAATATACCATATAATTTTAGACATAATCATTAAAATTGAAAAGTTGAATTTTTATTTGAAATTTATGTCCTGATCCCTGAATTGGGATTCTTTTTCAAATAGTCCTTAAATGAAACAAATAGCCAATAAGTAAAACAAAACTAGAATTGGCCGTGCTTGTTTCAGTATCAGTTTTATTTATTCATAAACTTAAGAATTGAGAAAATTGTTTACCTAAGCAAAAGCAATAAATAATAATGCAAGAAAAGCCTGCCTAAATTCCGTGATGATGGAATAGACCTTCCATTCCATTTTGTCATGGGAGCTGCTGCTACTGAGTATCCTGTGACAGGTTTGTCGACCATTGTCTATTGGAAACCTCTGCGTAACCTACTTCTCTTTGCTGCTCTCTCCTGCCTGGATCTAATGATGCACACCTTTATGTTTTTATATTTTTTCCGTTTCTGTTACTATGAGTAAGTTATGAAAACATCCTATTCCACTGAATTTGAAGGTAGTATTGAAATACAGTGTGACTTAAAAAACTCCTCCACAGATCATTATTTAGACTTACTCATTGTGAGACTAGGCAAAACCAATGTTCATTGAGGAGAATGAATCTTTTGGAATAAGATTCTTATCAGTATCAATGCTATTCATTAAGATGAACACTGTATTAAACTTGGCATTATAGTCTGAATAAAAACAAAAACAACTGATCAGAATATTAGCAGTATGGATATATTAAACTTTATCAGAAGTTATATCAATTATTATATGATACAGTTTCTTTGCGTCAATACACTATTTCCTAGAGTGTTTAGAATTCGTGTTCAATAGTTTTCCTCTTCTGATTTCTGAAATTTCAAACCACTATTCCAACTTCTTTTATGCGTAAAGTTTTATATCCGTGTTTTCTAGGTTGCCCAGTTTGTTGGCATATAATTTTTTGTAGTATTCTCGTAATGCTTTGTATATGGGTGGTGTCAATTGTAACTTCTCTTTCATTTCTGATTTTATTCACCTGGGCCTTTGTCTTTATTTTCTCAATGAGTCTGGTTAAAGTTTGTTAATGTTTATTTTTTCAAAGAACCAGTATTAGTTTCACTTTCTCCATTTTTAGATTCTATGTCACTTATGCTCTGATCTTGATTTTCTCCTTTATTCCTTTCTCCTTGGGCTTTGGTCTTCTTTTTCTAGTTCCTTTAGGCATAAGGTTACATTGTTTGAATTTTAAACTTGTCAAATCACTAAGTGGTACACCTGAAAATAATGTAACATTGTGAGTCAACTATACTAAAAACAATTTTTAATAAAAATGTAAACTTTGTATCTACTTTTTTCCAGTTTTACTGAGATATAGTTGACTTATAAGCAAGATGTAAGTTTAAGATGTACAGTATAATGATTTGAATACCTGTGTGTATATTGCAAGATTATTGGTACAATAAGCTAAGTTAACATACCATCACATAATTATATGCTTTTGAATGTGGTCAGAACACATTTAATGTCTACTCTTCTAGCAAATTTCAACTATATGATACAGTATTTCTAACTATAGTCACCGTGCTGTATATTAGAACCCAAGAAGTTATTCATCTTATGGCTGGAAATTTGTTCCCTTTGGTCAACATGTCTCCATGTTCCAATTCCAGATAAGCCCCATTCCACTCTGTTTTTCTGAATTTGGCTTTCTTTTTTTCTTGTTTTTGATTATACATATATGCGAGAATTTATAGTCTTTGTCTTTCTATCATAATTATTACGTAAATGATAAGCATATGAAATTTAATTGAATGCAACATTCTACTCAATTTAATTTATTATTTAAAATAAAGTTTAAACTCTGAAGGGAATTTAGATTTAATCAAACCTGGCCGTGTCAGATAAGGAAAGAAAACTGATCAAGTTGGGTGACTTGATTAATGATAAATTATAAAAATCATTTTTTGTGATGTAATTTTACAAAAGTTTTTGTTTATTTAGAAAAAATACAAAGCTGTTTAGATTAAAGCTGTACAATTCATGATGAGTTGTGATAGCAGAGCTGGGCAAAGCTGAGACCATGAAGAACTTTGTTTGCTAAAGAGTAGTGATTATAATAGCACAGTTGATCAACTCCAACACTATTGAAATTTTTAGTTACATAATTTTTTGTTACGGTGGCCTACTTCTGTGTGTTGTAAGATATTTATCAACATCTTTGTCCTCTATGTGCACACACTATTTGTGATAATAAATAATATCTGCAGATATTGCCAAATGTCATGTGAGGACAAAATCATCCCAATTGAGAACATCTGATCCACAGACAATGGATGACTCTTTATATTAAGAAACAGTATATGCTAAGATTTTGTCTTAGAAGTATGCTAAAGAAAGAATTAAAGAAGACAGATTTTATACGAGAAGATTATAATCCCTTCACTCACTAGAAAGGGATTTTAAAGATAAAAAGGAGAACCATGGAGAGTATGATAAGTCAACTTGGAAGGATGCTATGAAAGAAAACTAAATTATTTATATAATGAGTATGATGGTAAACATCATTTGGTATATTTTCTAATTTTATTCCAAATGTAATATTAGTGTCACAAGTTTGCAAGAGAGAAGAATTAGAAGTTGACTGCTCGGCAGCTTATGGGAATAGAGTTGGAGGTAAAACTAGCATTTAAATCAAGTTTTCACTAAAGTTGAAGTCCAGGATTGTCTTGTGTTGCTGCAGTGCTCTGTCAAATGTGTTGTAGACAGTTATTTTTTTTTAAGTTTATTTATTTATTTTGAGATCCCGTGTGTGTGAGTGGGGGAGGGATAGAGAGAGAAGGAGACAGAGACTTTGAACGGGTTTGGCACTGACAGCTGAGACCCTGGCATGGGCTTGAATCTGTCAACTGGGAGATCATGATCTGAGCCGAAGGTGGATACTTAATCGACTCTGCCACCTAAGCACCACAACATTCATATTTATACATCTGGAATTGGTATCCAGAGTTTATCTGTAATTTAGCATTTGAGACTTTGCTTTCACTAACTGAAAGTTCACCTCTTATTCTTCTTGGGGTGTCACACTATGCTTCATTTCTATCCTTCTTTTTTTTTTTTTTTTTACCTATTTTTTCCCACACACCTATTTTTATTTCCTGCCTAAGTCTCCAATCTTTGTCAGCCAAATTGTTTAAGGACAAACTATAAAAACAAAGCAATAAGAGTATATTTTGGAATAAAATAATATATTTTGAAAGCCATTCTCCTAAACCTTTTTATTATTAGTAGTATTTTTTTATGCATGAGAGTTAATTTAGCCTAAGTGTGTGGGTTTATTTGCTTAATTTCCTAGTCATTGACTCATGGGCTGTCTTAAAAAAAATCCTATTCTTCAATTAGTTAAAGCAATAAATATATTTATAATAATTATTTGGAAAACATATGTATTGGTACATTGGTGCTTTTGCTACATTGAGATTCTTGACCAGAAATGACCTTAATAAATAACTGTATTCCCATATAAGATAAGGGCTGGAGTTTAAGAACAACCAGTGTTTGTTAGTCGTTCGAAGATCTCAAAGTCAACAACTGATTCCCTTGAATCTCTCCTTTTAAAACAAGAAAGAAAAGCAGAGAGAGCATCAACTGCTTTTCATGATAAAAAGCAAAATTTTCACAGAAGCCTTCCAGAAATATGTACATATATTTATTGTACTGTGTTTCACATAGTTAAACCTTCATCTAAGAGAATATTTAAAAGTAATTACCTTTTCCAACTTCTAAGGTGAAGACCTGTTTGGGAAAATAATTAAGGAATAGCTGTTGGCTAAGCCAGGCTAGACTCAAAAATTGCTGATATGATTATGCGCTGAAGAGCTTTGGTTCCAAGGGAATGTATTTAAAAATGCCAGGAGTGCATGGGTGGCTTAGTTGGTTAGGTGCCCAACTTCAGCTCAGGTCCTGATCTCCTGGTTTCTGACATCAAGCCCTGCCTGCATCAGGCTTTCTGTTGCCAGCCCAGAGCCCCATTTGGATCCTCTCTCCCTCTCTCTCTCTCTCTGCCCCTCCCCCACCCACGCTCTTGCGCTCTTTCAAAATAAATATTAAAAAAATACTAAAAAATTGTGCTATTGTCTTTGCGTATTTAACGGTAAAGAGCGGTACAATCAGTATGAATATGTGTCCAAAGAACTCTGGTTAATATAACAGAACTACTTCTTAAGCAAGTTAATAAATAAATGTATAGGTATATATGGCTAAGATATTTTCATAGACAGCAAACCAATACAAATCTATTATACTTCTTGTTTTATGTAAGATTATTTTATACATTCAAAATAAGATAATATTTCACAGATGCCATGAAACTCAACATCTGTTTTTATGACTTTGGGTTCAACATAGGAGGCCTCTCAGCAGAGTGAAAGGAAATTCTTTATTTTTCCAAGTTTGTGAACAATAAATCAGGTATTAAATTGGGTATCTATAAGCATATCTTCACTGATGCCTGCTAGGGAACTAGTTATTTGCCACATTTTCAAGCCATCGTTCTTTAAATATTTATTTAACAAGAGCAGTATTGGCACTTACAACAGATTGCTTTCCTGTGTACATTTAGAGATGCTGTCAAGGGTGGAAGTGAGAACACTTTGGGTTTTTTGTGTGCTCTGTAACCACATAGATCGTTGAGTTCAAATAGCACCACGATTCTTGGGGAAGCTGGGTGGCTCAGTCAGTTAAGTGTTAGACTCTGGATTTCAGCCTAGGTCATGATCTCAGTTGGTGGGATTAAGCCCTATGTGGGGTTCCCACTGACAGCAGGGGCCTGCTTGGGATGCTCTCTGTCCCTTCCATGCTCATGTGTGTGCGCGCACTCTCTCTCTCTCTCTCTCTTCCTTCTTTCTGTCAAATAAACTTCAAAAATAGCACTATATTTCTGATTTACTCTGGCATCGTTTTCAGTGCCTTTTAAATATTGGAATCATAAGAACTGCTAAGCTATACAACCTCTTACTTAATCTCATTTCATCTACACAGTGATGAATAGCATTGGTGGAGAATTTCGTTCTTCTGATAGTACCACTTATTCTGGTGAGCCACCTCAGAGGTACATTCTGTTTGATGTAAAACTTCAGAATGTATTTGACACTTGTAGAACACTTTCTTTGTTCGTTAAGTACGGTCTTTGAGTTCGTAAAATCATCATCATAATATTCAAAAGACACTCACCCATTCTTTTCCTGTTTGCAAACGTCTTATTTCCATCTTTTTCAGTTGTCCCATTGGACAGAGTGCTTTAGAAGTGTTTTTACTAAGCTGTTTCAGTTTTCATTGCTAGGAAAAGGAAATGAGTTTTCAGTCCAAAATGCTTTGGATTTTCGAGAGAATGTTTATTTTAGCAAATTTTTTCTACATTTTGTAAAAGCTAGGGCACAGGGAAAATATGGTACAATTTGTGAATTAGTATGTGTGAAATATATTCTTGTTAATCTACATAAGTTTAAAAAATTAGGTCTCCTCCTCTTCTATTTTCATACAGAATGCAAACTTCATGAAGAAAAGAGGGTTTTTTTTGTTTGTTTTTTTAAAGCTTTTCTACCTCTAGTAGCTAGAATATTGCCCATCATATAGTAGGTGCTCAATAAATACTTGTTAAAAGAAGTACATAAAGGAAATAATTTTCAAAAAATATACTTTATCTGTACAAATGCATACACAAATCTATAAGCACACTTAATATAGCACTCATAGAATTTTAAACTGAAAATTTTAACAGTATATTGATAATTTTCAAATATGATTTTATTTCAGAGACATTATATTTGGAGGCATAATCAAATAGAATTGATGAGAATATCAAAATACAAAATAATTCTATGTTCTCAGAGATCTGTGTAACATTATTGTATGAAAACTATAAAGTGATTCAAAAAATAACACCTAGAAAAAGCTTTAGGCAGTAACTCTCATTTTTTTTTTAAGTTGAAGAGTAATTAACATACGATGTTATATTAGTTTCATATTTACAACATATTGACTCAACAATTCTATGCATTGCTCAGTGCTTACCATCTGTAACCACATAATTTTATTGTAATGTTATGGACCATAATCCATAATCCATAATTTAAATCAGATTATTTGTTTTTAGGGTGTGTGCTGTGTAAATTATATATTTTGGATATTAACCTCTTCATGGATATATAATTTGTAAATATCTTCTCCCATTAAGTAGCTTGCCTTTTCGTTTTGCTGATGGTTTCATTCACTGTGTAAAACTATATTTCGGCGTAGCCTGATAGTTTATTTTTGCTTTTGTTTCTCTTGCGTAAGGATACAGATCTACAAAAATGTTACCAATGCTGATGTAATAGAAATTATTGTTTATTTTCTTCTAGGAGTCTTATGGTTTCAGGTCTCACATTTGGGTCTTCAATCCATTTTGAGTTTTTTTGTCTATGGTGTCTTTTGCATATAGCTCTCCAGTTTTACCACCACCATTTGTTGAAGAAAATCTTTTTCCCATTGTGTATTCTTGACTCATTAGTCATAGATTAATGCACTGTATGACTGTGGCTTTATTCTGTGTTCTGTGTTCCTTTCCATTGATCTCTGTGTGCCTTTTTATTCCAGTATCATACTGTTTTGATTACTACTGCTTTATAGTATATCTTGAAATCTGGAATTGTGATACCCTAGTTTGTTCTTTCTCAAGATTGCTTTGGCTATTCAGGGTCTTTCATGGTTGCATACAAGTTTTTAGTATTATTTGTTTTACTTCAGTGAAAAATGCTGTTGGTATTTTGATAGACATTTATTTCATTGAATATGGGAATTGCTTTGAGTAGTATGGATCTTTTAACAATATTAATTGTTACAATCCACTACATGGTATGTCTTTCCATTTCTTGGTGTTATCTTTGTTTTATTTCATCAAAGTTGTATAATTTTCAGAGTATAGGTCTTCTACCTACTTAGTTAAGTTTATTCTTAGGCATTTAATTATTTTTGGTAGAGTTAAGAATGGGATTGTTTTCTTAATTTCTGTTCTGTATTTCATTATTAGTGTATAGAAATGCAATAACTTTTCATATATTTGTATCTTGCAACTTTACTGCATTCATTTATTAATTCTAAAAGACTTTGGTGATGTCTTTAGGATTTTCTATCTATAATATTATATCATCTGCACGTAGTGACACTTTTACTTCTTTCTGACCAGTTTGGATGGCTTTTATTTTTCTTCCCTGATTTCTGCAGTTAGGAATTGCAGTATTGCATTGAATAACAGTAGTAACAGTGGGCAGTTCGTCTTGTTCCTTGTCTTGGAGGAAAGGCTCTCCATTTTTTTTCACCATTGACTATGATGTTACGTGTGGGTTTTTTAGGTTTAGGCTTTATAGGGTTGAGGTATATTCCCTCTAAACTCATGTTGGTGAGAGTTTTAATCATGAATGAATACTGGCTTTTGTCAAATGATTTTCTTGCATCTATTGAGAAAATTGTATAATTTTTATCCTTTCTCTTGTTACATTGATTTGAAAACTTCGAACCACGCTTTCATCCCTGGAATATATCCTACTCGATTATGGTGAATGATGTTTTTTATGTATTGTTAAATTCATTCTAAGATTGTGTTGGGGGTTTTCTACATTTATGTTCATCAAAGAGAATGGCTTGTAGGGTTTGTTTTGTTTTATAGTATCCTTGTGTGGTATTGGTATAAGGGTAATTCTGGCCTCAAAGAATGAATTGGAAACCTTCCTTTCTATTTAAGGAATAGTTTGAGAATAGGTATTCACTTTTCTATAAATACTTGGTAGAATTTACATGTGAAGTCATTTGGTCCTGGGCTTTTTTTGTTGAGAGTTTTTGATTAATAGTAATCAGTCTGTTCAAATTTTTCTGTTTCTTCTTGATTTAGTTTTGGAAGATCATGTATTTCTAGGAATTTGTCCCTTTTTCTAGGTTGTCCTGTTCACATTTAATTTTTTCTAAAATTCTTTTATAATTCTTGTATTGCTGTGTTGTCAGTTATTTCTCCTCCTCTGTTTCTAATTTTATTTATTTGGATTATTCTATATTTTTCTTGATGGATTTGTTAATCTTTTCAAAAAATAGGTGTGGCTTCACTTATTTTTTCTATTTTTGAAGTCTATTTTTTATTTTCGTTTTAATCTTTATTGTCTCATTCCTTCTGCTAACTTTGGGCTTGTTCTTAGGTGTAAAGTTGGATTGTTTATTTAAGATTTTTCTTGTTTCTTGGTGTTGGCATATGTTGTTACAAACTTCTTTCTTAGAACTACTTCTGGTATGTCCCAAATACTTTGAACATTATATTTTCGTTTTAATTTGTCCGTGTATTATTTTTATTTACATTTTGATTTCTTGGTTGACCCATTCACTATATAGTAGCATGTTGTTTAGCCTCCATGTCTTTGTGTTCTTTCCAGATTTTTTTTTATAGATTATTTCTGTTTAATACCTTTGTGGTTGTAAAATATCCTGAATTTATTGAATCTTGTTTTGTGGACTAACACGTGTTCTATACTAGAGAATATGCCATCTGCACTTGAAAAGAATTGTATTCTGGTTTCATATGGAATGTTCTGTGGGGTGGTAGTGGGGAAGGAGCCACTTTAGGGGTATGTCTACTGAGGCTGCAGGTTTGGATAGAGCTGGTCCCCAGGAGCACGTGAGGGTGAGGCAAGTACTGCTAGCAAATTAAGCAAGAGTGTTAGTGCTGGTTTCTGCAAGTGTTTGGCTACCTAGGCTGGGGAAGGGGAAGACAAATGGCCCACCAGCGTTTTTGTTGTTAGAGGAATAGCCTCAAGATCAATATCTCTTTAGCATATGTTCTGAGATTAGTAAAAAAAAAAAAATCTTCAGATATACTCCAGGTGCTTTTCAAATAACTACTTCTTTGGTGTGTCTCAGGCCAAATTATCTATTATACTGGCTTATTAAGGGCTGAGACTGTCTCCTATCTCCATTCAACTCTTCTGGAGTTAGACCTACTGATTTTTAAACTATCTAGAGAAAGAACCGATTATTTTAAAAGATCCAAAAATTAAGTCCTACTGGTTTTCAAAGTCAGATGTTATGGAGACTCATCTTCTCTGTTTAGAATGCCTGGTGTAGAATCTCATCCTCTTGCTTCTTCATGCTCTGGTGTCCCTCTCATTCATGATTAGTCTTGCCAACCATATCTCTGCCCCTCCTACTCTTTTTGTTGTGTTCTCGTCTACAATTAACCCTAGATGGTCTGTTTAGCCAGTCTTCTGGTCATTTTCAGAGTTAGTTGTACATATGTAGCTGTTATCTTGGTGTGTTTGGGATCAGAGGGGCTTAAGATCCTCCTCCTCTGCCATCTTCCTCTAACTACCTCTCATTTTTTAGGTAAGAATCTGGAGTCTCAGGGAGGTGAATTAATTAAGTTTTACACAAAAAAAGCCCTTAAATTTCTACATCTATTCAGACTTGAGTGAAAACCGATAGTTACAATAAGCAGACAGTTGGTATAAATTAGAAACTAATATATAGGCTAAAAAAAGGCACTTATGAAAGAACTAACATCAACTATAATTTTCTTCCAACTTGTTCATATTTGATACCAAACATTCAATGGAAGTAAAAGATAATATTGAGGTCACTAGTGAGTAAATTGTGAAGGATATATTCAAATATACAGCATGGAGCAGAAATAGCATTGAGAGCAGAAAAAGATAAGAAATGTGGACACTAGGATAATTGGATGTGAAGAGAATGGTAGATAGTGATTATGACAATCGTCACTGAATTATGAAATAGTCATCACTAAGCTAGGAATGGATCAGGAAAGAATTAGAGGCTCTACAAAGAGATGTATATGAGGCAACTATTGGGAAAACTGAGCCTTAGTGTAGAAAATGAATGACTAGGGGCGCCTGGGTGGCTCAGTCGGTTGAGCTTCCGACTTCGGCTCAGGTCATGATCTTGCGGTCTGTGAGTTCGAGCCCCGCGTCGGGCTCTGTGCTGACAGCTCAGAGCCTGGAGCCTGCTTCAGATTCTGTGTCTCCCTCTCTCTCTGCCCCTCCCCCACTCATGCTCTGTCTCTTTCTGTCTCAAAAATAAATAAACATTAAAAAAAATTTAAAAAAAAAAAAGAAAATGAATGACTAGTAGAATGGTTAGGGGGCACCTGGGTGGCTCAGTCAGTTGGGCGGCCGACTTCAGCTCAGGTCATGATCTCGTGGTCTGTGAGTTCGAGCCCTGCGTCGGGCTCTTTGCTGATGGCTCAGAGCCTGGAGCCTGCTTCCGATTCTGTGTCTCCCTTTCTCTCTGCCCTTGCCCTGTTCACGCTGTGCCTCTATGTCTCTCAAAAATAAATAAATATTAAAAAAAAAAAAAAAGAAAAGAATGGTTTGGGTCAGTGAATGCTTGCATTGTACCTGAATTGTTACAGGTTCATGGGGGGGCAGGGAGAAACTTTGTTTAAAACATGCATGGGGGACTAGGGTCAAAAATGTAATGTAGACTGTTTTGCTTACATTAAAGTGATGTAAATTCCAATCAAATAAATAAGTAAAGCCATCTCTGGCTCTTGTAAAAGAACATTTTAGTAATATAGCTGTTTCCAAGCATAAATGATTTAATATATGCAAAGATTACATGACACATCTGTCACTCAGTGACTGATTTTCTCCATGTTTGACTTTACTTTTAAACAACCTACTTCAAGCACAGAAATGATGACTTAGGTACAGACAAACCTAGCTGAAACAGAGTGCTTCACTCACTGTAAAATCAACCCAAGTGTTTGAATTGAGTCTCTCTTGTTCACATTATAAACTTTAAACTATTTGCTGTGGCTAGGAACATGCTGATATATGAACTCCTATCTACCATTACGAAAACTGAGAATGGAAATAACTACTTCCTCCTAGGAAACTCAAAAACAATTGGTGTTCAAAAAATAGATGTATACTAAAAGGTATGCTGGTTTAAGGTAACTTGTCTCTAAAATGTGAAAATTAAAAATTCCCCGTAGTTTGAGGTCTTCAGAATTGGATAAGTAAAAGAAGAGTTTTTGGTTTTTGTTGAAGTTTGCTTCAGTGGAAACTTTTAGAGTAGATACCAGGGATAACAGTAGAGGAAAGAAATCTAAACAAGAAAATCCAATGAGATCTAGCAAGAAATAATTGGGTAGGGTACACATGCTGAAGTTGTAATTTCACAGAAAGAGCAAATTTATGTTGAGAGAGAAAAACGAAACAGAGATAGAAGTTAAGATAGTATGTTCAGAAGGAATGAACATTATTGAGATGCCCAGTGACTAGTACAGTGCTTGGTACCAGGCAAATAAATATAGTTGAATCTATTCAGTTAGGAAGGAATATTATAAAATCCAGGGATAATTGTGTTGGCAATTAGGTGCTTTGAAAAGATAATGGATGATAACATATTCAAACAATAATAGATCATGGTTTCACAGTATTAGACAGATGGAGAAAGGAGCTTTACCTAAAATTATGGCTGATGATGCATTTGAATTAAAAAATCTAAAGATGAGTATGAAACCCATAGCAAGATTTCTTTCTTTCAGAAAGGGTCAAGGTTACTTTGTAGAAATGGATTTTATGGAAAAATGGAAATTAGTAATTTCTTTTAATACTCTCTTAGAAAAAAAATCCCATTTTATTTGAGTAATGATAGGCAATAAAATATGCCTTCCTTCTTCCCCCATTTATTAATGAATTAGAATGTGCAAAACCTTAATAATAATTGATATAAAAGGTTCATAAGCATCATTGACATCTTTCTTACCAGGCAGTCATTTTAATCTTCTACAACCAGCATTCCTGTTAAAATGATATTTCATTAAAGTGAGTTTTACTGTACTATTTGAAAAAGAGGTATGATGGCAGTTTTTAAGAAGATAAGCATGAGCAATGCAGTATGCAGTTTAGGATTTGGCCTCCACTGAGTAAGAATTTATTTTTTAGAATAAAGAGGGAAAATGAGATTAACTAAATATTTTTGGTTTTAAAAACCTGATTACAGCTTTCAAGCTACATATATATATTACATATCTAAATATATTTATATGTTTATATTTATAGTATATAAATTATATTATGATATGTAATATAAATATAGTTATATATTTATATTATTTATAAAATAATTTTATATATTATATATTTATACATATATATATATGTGTATATATATATAATTTTCAAGGGTGGTTATTCCTGAATGTTGAGTAGTTAGGATCATTAGTAAAAGAAAGAGCATGAATAAAAATCTAAAATGAAGATTAGGTTTTAAACATTGCTGAATTTGGCAAATACGCAAATAATGCTCCTGGCAATAATAACGTATAAGTTTATTATCTACTGTTTGGTCCTCCAGTGGATAATTAAGCAAGTGCCTTCTCCAAACAGTTTATCCTAAGCATACATTATAATAACACTAATTAAAATGTTCCATTAATATCTTCATTTCATTTCATAGCTCAGTTATTTTTCTAGGCAGGTGAACCGCTATATGCCTATTATCAGCTTAGATTTTGAATCCTATCCAATAGCAGTTCATAATCATTCTATGCCATTTCCAGCTTTGAACTAAGTCCATATGCTGAAGATTTGAAAATACTCTCCTACTCTTTGCTTTTTTTATGTTATAAATTCTGTAACCTTGCCAAATACAGTCTTAGATGCTTAGATCTTATCGGACAGCTTTTATTTATGAATAGTTAGATTAGAAAGAGCTTCCACTCTAAGTGTCTTCAGTTCATGTATATTATGGAACTAATTTACAGACACTTTGCCCAATCATTTGAATTTATTGTGAGGTTAGTTTAACCTGCTAATAGCTATGATTGAAATCAAAATCACTGGCAAGACTGTAGGGTGTCGGGACCCCAGAATCTAATCTCTGAGGCGGGAACAGTAGGGTTGAAGATGAACACTGGCCAGTAACAAAGAAGGCTCAAGACAAACTTCAGTGAGCTTTTGCTTGCCCTTGACCTGTCCCACACTGATAGATTTAAGCCTTACATGTGTGCCAATATGTTATTAATTTTATATTTTTCTAATAGTTTGTTTTAAAAATAACTTTTTAAGTTTTAAGAGATCCAAGCATAACTTGTTTTGAAATATCCTGCCTTGTACAGGATTCAGGAAAGAGTGAGTCATAACCTCCATGTAGGGACTGATGTCTCTGGACTTGTATAGTGGTGAGACCAAGATGTGGGAGGCATATGATTCTCTTTACTTGTGCCCAGTTGTTTTATATTACTTAATTTATTTCAGATTTGTAAGACAAATTGCATCAGCTTGACAAAGCCACTGAATTTCCTTGATGTTCAGTTGATTCATTTTTAAAACATGAATGCTGATTTTGGAATAGATGATCTAGTATCCGTTCTTCCCATTTGTAGGCCAAATACCAATGGAATATTGACGATCACTAACTTAAGGTGTGGAGCCGATGGGTGTAATGCAATCCTGTCTCGAGTGGACATTGACTCCTGTAGGAACTTTGACCTAGTCATTAAGCATAGGACATCTCTTGGAACATACACCAGTTCAGAGATGGCAGGGAATAAATTTTTGAGAGTAAGTTGGAAAAGAATTTTCCCAAATCCCTCCAGGAAGTAAGGTTTTTCTTACAGTCTTCTCTAGTCCCATAAAATGGTTACAGTGCTTTAAAAAATACTTATTAATTTTTTTATTTATTCCCTCACATAGTATCTTGTTATTTACTGGAGAGCCAGATTATTCTAAAATAAAGTATAAGTGAAAAATAAAAGTTACGAGCTGCACTATTAGCCCCATAGTTCTAATTCTTCTATGTATCTTAATCTTTCACTTGCTGAATAAAATGCAATCATGCACTATCCTCTTCCTCTTGAATCTGTGGATGTTTCATCTTTAGTAATTAGTGAAATAGTTTCAACCAAAAATAAAATTTTAGAGCCTATATGAATAATAAATAATTAACATTTGGAACTTTGCTGCATATTTCAATTATGAAATTAAAATTGATCTCTAGGACTCATAGTGGTTTTAGCTGAATGAATCAATGCCACATGTCCCATTCAGACAAAATCTCTTTTTCCTCTGGAAATTGTCTCCATACAACTACCCAAACAGTGTTTTTTTGTGTGTGTGATTTCTTTGTTTTTGTTTCTTTTGTTTTTTCAGACTGAAAGAAACCTAAGAAAATGTTTTACATACAAAGCAACCTGACAGTTTTATTCCGGGTACATAATGAATATATTTTAAAATAAGTGCAGCTCAGTATTGACTTTCCCCATCAAGAACAACTTAGGTGTGTCTTTAAATTATAAGGTTATGTAAAGATAAAAGTTCATAGAAATGATTAAAATGGGTTAACAGTAGCTTCAATAAGCCAGCTAATGATTTTCTTAGCTCAGCTAGTCTGACATTTGGTATTGTTCAGAGTATAAAATTAATTTCCTCAAATCAAAATACATTTTAATTAAAAATCGTTGGACACATCAGATAGCACGTGTGTCAGTTTGACCTGGCACTGTCTCATACCTTTTCATTTGAGTTTATAGAGGAAATTACAGACTATGATAGAAGCACAACAGATATGATAGCCTTCTACTTGAAAATCCTCTAAAATAGAAAAGTCGCTACTTTCAAACACCTTTGTAATTGATAACTGCTCAATAGGGCTGTCTTCTTCAACGTGTACATGTCATCCCAACAGTCAGTGGGCAATGCCGTGCTTTTTAATCATTCCTGAAAGGATTTGAAGACTTATGGGAATGATAATGCTGTGTCATCCCAAATTGATTGCATCTGACACATGCTCCTGGAAGTCCCTTCACGGTACACTACTAGACAAGAAATGAAGGAAAATTACTGCAGGAGAGGGTGGAAAGAGCTCACTCTATCCATTTAATCTATTTCAGCCTTAGGGAACCTCCCTTCTCTGTAGCAATACCACTAAGGTATATCAGCTCCTATGAATAAGGGATTAACTTCTTAGAGACAGTGTCAATAAATATGAATAACCATGTTTTAAGCCTTAGTTAGCATCATTATGTCCACATACCATGCACATTAATGTACATGGGTGTGTGCATATGCGCACACACACACACACACACATTCACAAGAGGAATGAATTTGTAACATTTTTGAAAAATTGCTTTACTAAATGTTCAAAATAGAAAAAAACTGCCTGGATCCTGGATTATTTTAGTTAACTTGGGCTTTAAGCACCTATCTAACACGCATCTCCTCTAACTGCTTTGGTAGGGGCATATTTTAGAAGTTGTCTGTAACTGGTTCCTAGGTGGCTCAGTCAGTTAAGTGTCTTACTCTTGATTTCTGTTTAGGTCATGAACTCAGGGTCTTGAGATCAAGCCCTGCATTAGGCTCTGCCCTGAGCATGGAGCCTGCTTGGGCTTCTTTCTCTCCTTCTCTCACTACTCCTCACCCACCCTCACCCTCCCTCACCCTGTCAAAATAAATAGAAAGAAAAGAAGGAAGAAATAGAAAGAAGGAAATAGTCTGTAACTTATTTTTTAAAAGAGAATAAAATATTAAAATGAATTTTGCAAAGTCATGTGGCAAGATGACTTCATTATACACCACATTTCAAAAGCTTCAGAGCTAATGTAACCAACACATATAAAGTTTAGCAGCTTTTAGATAGAGTACACAACATTTGCTTTAAAAGTTACATAGCTTTTTATTATTTTCACTTCTTTATGTTTTTATGGTGTGAATTTATTCATCCTAACACATTTTTCTAAAAGAGATAATTTGTCAAGAAAAAATTAAAACCTTTCCTAGCTTGAAATTTACCAGAGTGTCTATATTCTGAGTCTGTTTCAGATCTCTTTTGGTTTAGCAGTTTCCTGATGACAGTAGGAGTTTCCTAGCATTTTTGACAAATAAACTGAAAAATTGTTCAGGTACATGGTTAACTTCCAAGAGAGGTTTGAAGCATACTCCTTATAGCATTAAAGCTTTGCTCTTTCTTAAAACCAAAACCAAACCCAAAAAACAAATATCTTTGCTCTTCCTTCCCAAACATTTTTACCATGTCATCTCCAAATTCTGAGGACACAAATTCTAGCAAGAGGCTTCAGAGAGAACTGGTTATCTGCTTTGCATAGGGTCAACTGGATTTGTTGTATCATGTTTGATATCTCTAGCATCAACAGAAATCTAATCCTGTTTTGCTGTCTATAATGTGTTCCAGTCCTTTATATTATTCTGTTTAGCCCCAAATCTGGATTATATTCCATTTCATTCCCAATCCACAAATCTTTTGTTTGTGCCCCTGAAACTATCGGGGTATCATCATGGAATGTCAAATCCTGTATCCTCAAGAATTTCTCTGAACCTTATCTTCACACTCTTCTTCCAACTTGACCTTGGCGTTCTTCTGAGGTTACTGCTTTCACTACTACTTTGCAGACAGCTACTCTTCCCCTTTAAAGTAGGTGATTTTTTACTCCTCATAGTCTTTCTGGTCAATTCTCCTTTTTTTTTCCAGGGATAATTTTAATATCTGCTTTATTGACAACTATTCTATCACTGATGTGATCAGCATTCTTCAAAATGACATTAATATTTGAATAATCATTCCAAAGTCCTGTCCATTTGATTCCTTATCTTCAGTTTCATTGACATTTCCTCCATTTTACACTCCTAAGACTATTATACTCTTAAATTTGTCAAGATATGCAGTACATCTCAAATTTCAATTTTAAATACCCTACCCTTAGAGCACTCCCTACAATATTTAAAATTTATTCTTTCTATAACTGAAGTAACTTAATCCTGTTCTTCTAAGTGACTATTTCACAGGTTATTTTGTAAAATCTCCTCACACTTCCAAAATCCACCTTCTGTGTGACCAATAACCTTCCTATGTGAGTGCTCTGCAGCCAACAATCACTAGTGGTATGCTGTTTTTATGATTTGCAAAGTAATCTAAATTTTATCTTTCCTTAGACAAGAATAGGAGGTAATCTTTGTTTTCATGTTTTAATTTCACTTCATTACAGTCCCAGAATGATATTTTCTTTTTCCCACCAAACATCCTTTAATAGTTTGGAATAATTTTTAGTGACTGTACATATGAAAATAATACATTTACTCTGAAAACCTGTCATTAGAAAAAGTTGCCAATATGGCTACCAGGAATGGCATTGCCTTGATAACATCACCACTTTAAAGTCTGGCCAATTTCAAGCAAGCACCCACGTATCTTTAGTACTCTAAATTTTAAATGCCCATGTAATGTAAATTTTTATTATTTTCACGGAATTCAGCCTTTGACATTAATTGGACCTTATTGCATAGATACATGCACAGCTCTAAGTTCAGAGGTTAGAGTTCCACAACCAAGACCACCCAGTACTATATATTGAAGGGAATGACGGTGGCATATTACTTTGGAGTAATAATTGATTTTTTTTGAACTGCTCACCTGATCCCACACCCAATGCTAATTATCTTGATTTATGTTCTCAGAAATACACGGAAAGACTCAATTTTAATTTCACCAACTTTTTCTTTTTTAATCTATAACTTACATGCAAAGAAAACCACTCATGTTAAGTGTAAGTTTGATGAATATTGGCACCATCAAGACCAAGAAAAATTCCATCACCAGCGTTACGTTTTCTAATGTTATCTTAGAATGTAAGATTGCTTATGTGTAATAAGAGAACTTCTTGACACAACCTTGAGAGCCAGGCTGATCTTTAACAGTGCTGAGCCCTTTTGTTACTATCGGCTGGTTCTGAATATCAGGATGTTCTTTTCTCTTTCACGCAGTTTCTCCCTTAACTAAGAAGAAAGTATTAATCATATGATCAATTCTGCATCTTCCTAATACCACCTACCCATATCTAACTATGGGATAAATATGCTTTCAACAAGTTTCCTCTGAAATATGTATATAAAACATCACTATTCCTATACAAGGCAAAGGCAAACCCTTTTCCCTATATAATAGATGTCACCCTATATTATGAAATCAAGGACTTTCCTTCTACAATTTTTTTCATTCTCTCTAAAATATTAGTTTTTCTTTTAAACTGTGTCATCTTCATCAGCACAAAATCTATTATTTCCCATCTTAAAAAAAAAAGAAAACAAAAACTTGATTCATTATCTTTTGCCATCTTTTATAGCATCTCCCTCATTTCAAATAAAATTACTTAACAATTGCACATATTCAGAGTTAATTCATCTCCTAGTTTCCTTATATCTCATTTCATTGTTCCTAGCCTTTCACAGCAGCAGCTACCATCAAGGTCACTAATGACCTCCATACTGTCCAAGCCATGGTTTAGTTCTCAGCCGTCATTTTATTTGACTGGTTAGCAACATGACCTGATTGCTCCCTTATTTTTGAAACTCTGCTTTCATCTAATTTTGCAATAAGATCTCCTAATTTTCCTCTGTATCCGTCATAATCTCACTTGATCTTTTGTGTGTGTGTGTGTGTGTGTGTGTGTGTGTGTGTGCATTTCAAATGGTAACCTAGGATTGTATGTTAACACAAATCATCCTCTCTGTTAACAGTCATTCCCCTCATTCTCTGGGTGATTATATCCAAGTGATTATGTCACATCTATAGAGAAAAAATTCCAGAATTGTATCCCTACTCCAGGCCTTCTTCCTTAGTTTTAGACCTTTATATTGGCCAGCATCTCAAATGTGGCATAGGTTAAACTATTCTTTTTTGTGCTCTATTCTGTAGGATAGTAGCTGATCTCTGTTAGTATATTAGGAATTCATCTAAACAAGGCACCATTCCTACCTGGAATGATACAAGCTATATTGCACAGACTCTCTTGCTAGATGGCTTCCAGGTTATAAAATACTTACACGGCTTCTGAGTCTCTGGCAATGGTTGTCCAGGCATTGCTGGTGGAGATGGCAATATTGAAGATATCTGTGATGGGGTTGTGCAGAAGAAACACTGGAGAGAGCACCACGGGTGTGGTAACAGCACTTATGGCACCAGTAGCAGCTGCACAAAGAATGAAAAAATGTTGACAAGCCCCTGGCTTCCAGCTTAGCTAGTTCAAACACAGCAGCAGAAGCCTCACTTGAGCAATGCTAGGCTTGGAATAACACTATTAACCCCATGTTTCTCCAGCCCTAAGAGGAATTGTGACTTCTTGCAGTTATTTGGTAATCTCACCCATCCTTTTTTTTTTTTTTTTTGCTCCTACAGATCTTCAAATATGTTTTTGAAAAACAAATTCTCTAAATCATCTCTATTTAAATTCCTTGAGTAGCTTCTGCTTGCATGATTGAAGACTGATAAACTACTCAGCCAGAAGGTCTCCAAGGAAACTGAACTTTTGGGATTAGTTATCTAGCATAATTGGGCTTGAAAAAAGTGATGACATCCTTATCAGTGGAAAATAAATGAGAAGAGAAATTGATGTTTCTCAGAGACAGATACAGTGACTGATGACTTTGGTCTTCCTTTTTTGAAAGAGGGAAAAGGTCTTTCTTTGGACAAAGGATAGATGCATCCTTTTAGGAAGAAGCATGGTTATTGCCTTTTGCTGAGCAGCCAAATAGCAAACAGTAACAAACAGCATCTTATCTTTCAGCTCTACACCCACCCATTCCATACCTCATTATTACCTTCAAGTTAGAAAATACTTACTGAGGTATCTTACATTTAGGTAGTCATAAATTATTGGTTGGGAAGTGATAGCTTAAACTGCTGTAACAAACAACTCAAAAATCATCCTGGCTAATGTATTACTCCATCTATGTGTCCACCACTGGATAATCTGGGGATTCTGTTCCATGTCAGCAGGATTCAGATATGCAAAATTACAGACTATCCACCATCTGGAACATTGCTAGCTGCTGTGGCAAAGGTAAAAAAAAAAAGTTCATAGAACTATTTTTTCTTAACAACAACAACAAAAAGTCACTTGGCCATAACTCAAAAATCATCAGGAAGCTGGAGATATTCGAGGAACAGCATTTAAAAAGCACTACAGTTACCTTCCAGCATATGAACTTGGGCTTCTAACACCTTTATAAACAACCCCCAGCAATAAAATCATTGAGAGATAGAGAGAACAAAAACCAATCCTAAAGTATTTTCAGAATATGTAATAATATTTAATGGAAGCACCATCTTCAATCAACATTTTCCCCAGTGTTCCTCATTGCAATAAATTGGTACTCCGTGAACTCAGTTTTTAAGCAAAAAAGTCTTAGATTCCTTTGTCTTCTATCACATATCCAATACATGAGGCATCCTGGCCTTCAACTTTGAAATGTTTGTTAAGCCTAAAAATTTCTAGCACTTCTACTGGTACCACATTGGTCCAAGCCACAATTACTTCTCATCACAGCTATTAAAAACTTCCAGACTGACTTCTCTGTTTCTACTATTTTCAGCACGAGTCCTGGTAACCCTCTCAATATGTAAGTCATCAGATTCCTTTGATGGCATCTCATCTCTTGCAAAGTAAATTTTCAGAGCCATGGTCTGTGGTGCTCTACACAGTGTGCTCCTCCACCCACCATATGACATCTTCTCTCAGACACTTCTGCTCACTTCCTTTCACCGTTCCTTCCTCAGGCTTGGCCTTTATCCTCCCCTGTGTCTGGAATAAACTTAAACAGATCGATGATAACACACTCTCCCATATAATTAGGTTCTCTGCTCGAATATCAAGTCTTACTCTTCCTTTGCTGTATCTGAAATAGAATATTCTAGGTGCATGCCTTTGTTAATTTGAGTCCATGGCAATTAAAAAAAAAACTATTTTCCTACTCTAGGAAATATATTGCATGAAGACATGAAGTTTTCCTGTTTTGTGTGTGCATGTGTGTCTGTCGTTTGCTTGCAAAATGATTAAAAGAATGACTTGTTTAGGTAAATTAAGCAATATTTTATGGAGTTATTCGTACTTTCTGGTATTTTTGTTTACATAAAAGCACTTAGTATATAATTTTTTCCTTCCCCTTCCTAGTGTCTGCGCATGCTATAGTGCTATCTATTAAATATTGGTATCTACCCTTGGGACAGACTGAATTGTTCTAGCATAGGTAAGTAAGTAGAAAGATATACACATACATGCATACATAGATACATACATACATAAAATTGAAATGGTAATATTAATCAACATCTTTAGTATATACATAAACACTGAGTGTTTAGAGATGTTTAATAGTGATTCAAAGAAAGATATATGACAGTTTTAAATTATTTGGCGGCATTCCACTATTTGGTTTACTGCTCCGATTAGTCCTTGAACATTCCAGGAGTGTGAAAAACAATTTCTTTCACCACTTTTTTTTAGGTTTGCACTTCAGAGTAAGTGATAAAAAGGTTAAATGAGATGTGATAGAAATGGAATGAGGTTGAGACCCATGGATGGGTAATAATGAATTTGACTTAGGGCTCTATAGGGATATTGTTAGTTCTACAGCAATATGTCAGTAACATACCTTAGTGAATAAGGATACTTAAATTCTCTCAATGAAGTTTGTGAATGCAAATACTGAAAAAAAATTATATCTTTATGACACATGACTATTATAAAGTTTTTATGACTCCTTTGATAACTGTGCTGTTATTAAGATCTTGGGACTCAAATTCATTGTTGGAAGGTTTTTTCCCTTAAGGTTTGTTAAAAAGATTTGTTTTTATGTTTTCATCCCTACAAACTGCTCTTGTCTATATTTTATGCACCTATATTCAAAATTGCCGGTCAATATCTCAACAAGCAATAGAACTATTTATGAAATTTTGTCATTAAAGGAATTGTTATGCAATTAGACTACAATAAAATTATTTATTGTGCTTGTATTAAATTTTTTCATCTACTGCAATTTTGGTTTTCACAAGCTATCTATAAAATAAACCAGGAGAAAAAGTTGTGAAGCCTACCATAAATGATGACACACAATAGAAAAATAAAGAAATTTTAGAAATAATCAAAATAATATGTAAAGTTACTTATGCCTTATTGCATCAGGGATTTTATCAGAATCAGGGATGTATGTGAGGTAAAATTTTAGAAAGTCTATGCTTGGGAAGAAATGTGAGGAAGGATAGCTAGTGAGAACATAAGGGAAGGATCTGGGGAATCAGAGGATAAAAAATGACTCCCACATCAGTGAACAACAGTTACATGTGTATGTAAATATAAATCTACGTACTTCTGTTGATACCTCATGTGTAAAAACTAGTTAGAAATACAAACCTCAGGCCCCATCCCAAACGTATTACACAGAATCTGCGTTTTTGAAAGACTTTTGCGTGTTCCTTTGACTTTGAGAAGCACGGGTCTAGTAAGCTACTGTGAATTAATTGGGATGGAATAGTGTCTACCATATTGGAAATCTTGCACTCAAATCTTACTTTCTGTCACAGTTGCCATCTATAACAGCTTCTAGCTGCTCCAATGGACACAAGAAATAAGGCTATTGAAGGACAAACTTGATACTTTTCTAAGTACTAAGGCTTGGATTTCTATGGTAGTGGAGAAGAGCAACAAAAGAGAAGTTAACTACAAGTTTACCCCAAGGTATTCTATGTTTTGGTGAACAAAGCAATAAATTCATCAAGCCATATATATTAAAGGGAGGACCAGCATATTTTATGGACTATTGCTGCTTGTTTACCCAGTGCTTCTGATAGTCTGATACTGTGTTGAGAGAACAAAACCAATTAGGAACTTTGGTCATATATTTTTGAAATTTTAAATGAACCATTATGTTGGTCAAAACAAATTTTGCTTATTAATTAATAAATTCTTAGACACTGTACATGAGATACAGTGACTACTTGGGTTTTTTTCTTTTTTTTTTCCACCATGAGTAGTACATTTTGTTAAATAACATTTTATGTCTAAATATTTTAAACTAAATATGTTTAAGTTTGCATTTTATTGTTTCACTTAAGTTACTGTCCAATTAGCAAAATAGATCAAAGGCTAAAAGGCTGAGAAATATGTTTACTGTAATGCAAGTGTTGTTAAAACAGAATTTAAATATCACTACAAAATTTATCAAATGGAACTATTGAATTGTATGTAGTATTAATATCATGAAATATGGAATGCACAAATACTCTCTGATAGTTTTCTTTTTAATAGGATGAAAACATTCTTTGTGGAGTATAAATCCATTCTTGGCCTATGTAAGGTTCATAAATGAAAGAATCAATCTATGATTTTTATATTGAGCTCATTGCTGAAAACCACACAAAAAAGATTCTTTCCTTTATTCATAATTATTGTGAACAATGACATGAACTAGAATGGGACCAGAAATGATGAAAGTCAAATAAATATACCCCCGGAATGGATATTTATACTTCTGCATTCAAGGAAAGCGGTTGGCTTAAAAACTTGCCTTCTGATTCAAGAATTGTTAAATATATATATATATATATATATATATATATTATATGCTATATATATACTTATATATATTACATAAATATATGTATATATATTATATGCTATATATATACTTATATATTATATGAATATATATATATGTATAATAGAACCATGAACTAGTCAGAGAAAGAACCTCCAGTTTTCAGTATGCAGTGCTAAGATATGTACAAAGATGTATGCAATAAATACAAGACTTTTTTTCGCACCATGTATTAGCTATAAAAGGAAATATGCTCCTATTTTTGATATGGGGGGAGATTTTAAAAACTAAGTATAATTTTCTATGATGTCAAGGAATGTGTTCAGTGTCTTGAATAGCCTGAACTTAACAGGGTTGGCTGCAGAAGCATCACAATATTTAATGCTTAGATAAGATCTCAGCTTTTTAAAACCAGACCGTGTGGAAAAACACTGGGCTATCTAGAGTTTGGCATTTTTACTGCACCTAATGATTTCTTCTGTTATAATAGAAAATAACTAATGGTCATATTCTATAACCACATTCAACTGTAACAACAATAAACTCTGAGGAAAGAGCTCCTGTACCTTAATTTGATCAAAAAGTAGATTTGAAATTGATTTGCCCCTGTTTTAAGCTGAAATACTCAATCTTCCATCTTTTGAGTACAAAGTCCTGTCAGCTTTGTTTCTGACAGTATCCTTACAATATTTTCTAGTGAGCCATCTTACCTTCATTTCTGGGTCTTTGTTCTATCTGCATATTCTGAAACATCTGACATAGCTACCAAATGATAGCAACAGTTCTCAATGACATTAATACTGAGTAATCTATGTGGAGGAAAAATTAAAAAAAAAACAATAAACAGCCAAAACATTGACTCTAATAGTTAATCTATTTATCATCAAGCCAGATGCAAGTATCTCACTATTTCTGTAGCTTAGATGAACAATAATCTTATCAATTAAATATTTACATTAAAATATTATTTAACTTTTTAAATTATTTTAAGTTGGGGGCCTATGTAGTTCCTTAAATGCCAAATACTTGAGATTAACCATCCTGGAGACTGTTAATGTAAAAATTTTCACACAGGTAAAAATATTTCTTCTTTTTCTCCCCATCTGCAACTATAATCAATAAAAGCAATGATCTAAAAAGCAATAAAGATATAGATGTAGACAAACTGCTAAAAGTTAATTAATTTTAATTAATACAAATCACGTTTTCCTTATTCCTCCATATACACTGTCCTTTTCTCAATATGATTGTAGTCTCTGATTTTGTATTTGTTATCAATAATTACCCAGATTCCACAATTTTTTTTGTTCTCTACCTTACCTGCATATCTATGAAATATTGTCTCATAATATTTGCTAAATTTATCTCCCCTCCCACATTCAGGCACTCATTATTTCACACCTATATTGAACACTAAATAAAATGTCATGTTTTTTGAATATTTTGTAATCTCTTTTGTGTTCTATTAATAATTAATACATGTTTGGACACTATGTTATTAGGTACACACACAGGATTATCATACTTTCTTGATTCATCATCTTACTACTATATATATAATATGTATGTTATATATATATGTATATCCTTTCTAAAAATACTTTTTTCTCATTTGCATTTTTAAACTTTTTTTTCAGTTGAAGTATAGTTGGCATAAAATAACAGTTTCAGTTGTACGACATAATGGTTTGACAATTATAGCTCACCATGCTATTATAGTTACCATTGGTTAGCATACAGTGTTAGTATAACATCATTGATTGTGCTCCCTGTCCTGCACTCTTCATCCTTCCGAATTAGTTGGTTTAAAACTGGGTGTTTGTACCTCTCAATTCCCTTCACTTATTTCACTTATCTCTGCACTCTTCTCCTGTCTGGCACCCCCAGTTGTCTATATTTATTATTATTATTTATTATATACTAATATGGTCTAGATATTTTAACAATACTAATTATTTGAATCAAGTGCATAGCATATCTTTGCATTTGTATACTCTTCACTTTCTTTGATCAATGGTTTATAGTTTTCAGAGTGTAGGTCTTTCACATACCTGCTTAAATTTACTCCTAGGTATTTTATTCTTTTTAATACAGTTATAAATAAGATTATTTTATTATTTTTCAAGCTTTTTATTAGTGTATAGAAATACAACAGATATGTATTGATTTTGTATCCTTCAATTTTTCCTGAATTTATTTAGTTTAGTTGTTTTGGTTGAGGTTTATTGTTTTCTATATACAGTATTATATCATCTGCAAATAGTGACAGATTTTACTTCTTTCTTACCAGTATGGATAGTTTTTACTTTATTTCATGTCTACTTACTGTGGCTAGGACTTGGAGTACTGTATTAAATGAAAGTGGTGAGAGTGGACATCCATGTCTTGTTCCTGATCCTGATCCTTGTTCTTGAGAAAAGTTTGAATATGATGTTAACTATGATATATGATTTCTGTGATATGTCATATATCGCTGTTTTATGTTGAGGTATTTTCCCTCCATACACACTTTAGTTAATAGTTTTTATCACGAATTATACAAAGTGTTTTACTGCATCTATTGAGGATATCATATGTTTTTTTCTTTAATTTTGATAAGTTAATATATTATACTGATTGGTACATATTGAACTATACTTCCATCCTTAGAACAATCTCTCTTGGTTGTACCGAATGATCCTTTAAGTGTATTGATGTATTTGATTGCTTATGTTTTGTTGAAGATTTTTCATCTATATTCATCAGGGATATTGATTGGTCTGCAATTTCTTTTTTTGTAGTGTCTTCATGTGGTTTTGTTATCAGGATAAACCTGGCCTTGTATAATGAGTTTGGGAGCATCCATTCCCCTTCCATATTTTGGAATAGTTTAAGAAGGATAGGTTTTAACTCTTTTCAATTTTTGGTAGAGTTCACCTGTGAAGCTAACAAGTCTTGTACTTTTGTTTCTTATGAGTCTCTTCAACCTCATACTAGCTTTAAAAGGGGTTAATCTCTTACCTTTACTACATGTTTGTCTTTGCCTGTGAAAGTTGTTCCTTTAATAACTTCTTTTACTTTTGGTCTTTGCCATTTAAATAAGTTCTTTTAACATTTTATGGAAAGATTATTGAATACTGATGAATTCCTTTAACTTATGTTTTTCTTGGACACTCTCTCTCCTTCAATTGTAAATTAAAATCCTCACGGGTAGACTACTGACTGAAGAATTTTTCAGCACATTGACTATACTGCAGCACTCCCTTCTGGCCTGCAAAGTTTCTGCTGACAAATCAGCTGATAGTTTACCTCCTATATAACTTTGCATTTCTCTTGTTTCATTTAAGATTCTTCCTTTATCTTTAATCTTGGCCATTTTGATTTTTATCTTATAGATGTGGACCTCCTCAGCTTAATCTTGTTAGGGACTCTTTGTGTTTCCTGGGTCTGGGTGTCTGTTTCCTTCCCTAGCTTAGGATCTTAAAGGTAGTAGCCTTATGTAAAAGGATTCCTGTGGGGCCTAGTGGCACAGTCCCTACTAGTCGCCAGAACCAGGTACTTCAGGAGTGTTCCCTGTGTGGACTACATGAACCCATTTATTGTAACTGGACCACAACTGCTGTGGGCAACCTGTTGGACAGGGCTGTCCCACATTGTGCCTGGCAGAGAGGCCTAGCTGTAGCTGCTATGGAAGTACTGGTAGACAAGACTGGCCTCTAGCCCTGTGAGTGCTGCTGCCACACTGATAAGCAGGCCTGGCCTCCAGGATGGCTAGGTTAGGCCCAGCTGTAGTTGTGTTGGCTTGCTGATGGGAAGAGTTAGGCCCTTATACAGCTGGTCTAGAGTATCTGCTAAAGCTGCTGCGAGTATGCTAGTGAGCAGCACTGCCCCCCAACCAGGACAAGAGTCACTCTGGGATGGAGGCTCTGGCTCTAGATGGAGCTGACTTCTGGGTGTGGTGGGGCGGTAGTCTTTTGGGGGGATGTCATTCCTGACCAAGGCTGCTCATCCCATAAGGCTGAGCAGGAACCACTTAGTAGGGATGCGTGCTGTAGTTTCAGGTTGAGTGGGACAGAGAAAGCATTGCCAAAACGGAAGATGGAGAATGTCAGAACTAGCCTCTGCAAGCTGAAGGAAGACAAGGAAAATGGCACCACTAGCATTTGTGTTTTTTCAAGACAACTCGTGTAGATATCTGCTTCTCTGTTACACATCCTAAAATTACTCAGTATATCTCCTTAATAAATACCCCGGTTATTCTTGAAACTGCTGCTTCTATGTTGGGTCTCTGACTCAGTCATAAAGCATGCTGGCCCTTTAAGAGTAGAATCTTCTTTCCTAAAGCCTTTGACTTCTCCCGTGGTTAAGCACATTGATTTTTAAAGCCATATGTTATGTGGGCTTGTCTTCCCAGTGTAATATTTTAACAGTTGCTAAAATTTGCATTTTTTTGTTTTTACTAATTCCATTCAAGTGATAAAAGTACTTTACACACAGTATAATAACTTTATAAGACTATAGGAAGGTTCACTTTTTGTATGATGAACATCTTACATTTTATTCTACAAACTGAAAATAAATGGTCATTATTACTCCTTCAAAGGTGCTATCAAGTTTTTAAAACAATTTTACAATTATTCCATCTTTCTGATACTTTTCATTCCTTCTTTCAGCTTTATAGTTTATGTGATATCATTTTACATCAGTCTGAGGAGCTTCTTTTAGTGTTTATTTTAGTTGTGTTCTTGATGACACATTATTTCAGTTTATATCTGTCTGGAAATACCTTTATCTCTCTTTTACTAAGAAATTATATTTGAATATAGAACTCTAAATATGGTTTTCATCTTTCAGAACTTTTAAAATATTCTATTATTTTCTGACTTCTTTTTCTATCTATTCACAATTAGCACTCATTTTATTGTTAATGTATTTCTTTTTTCTCTAGCTGCCTATAAAAATACACACTTTATGTTTTGATTTGTTTTTATATTTTCAGCAATTCAGAAACAATATGTTTAGATGTGATTCTTAAATGATCCATTATGCTTGTATTTCATTGAATTTGATGACTCTTGATGTCAGTATCTATCTACAAATTTGAAAATTTGTGGGCAATAAATTTATAAATATATTTTCTGATTTATTTTCTTTCTATTTTCCTTCTGAGAAATTGCACTCCTCTGGACCATTTAATATTGTTCCTCATATCTTGGGCACATTGTTTTATTTTACTCTTTTTAACAAAATTATTTCAGTTTGGCCAATTTTTTATCGATCTTCAATTTAATTATTTTTATGTATCTCTTCTCTTGAGCTCATTAATTGAATTGTTCCTTTCTGATATATTTTTAAATATCTAGTGTTTTCATTTTGTTTTTTATATAGTTTAAATTTTCTGCTAAAATCCCCCATTTTTTTATTCACTTAGTCCTCCTTTTCATTCCAGTTTTAGTATGTGTGCTGCTGAAGTGAGCATACTTAGACTACCTTCTTAAGTACCGCCTGTAGCTATTTTTTTATCATAATTGCAATAGTTATTTTAAAATACCATCTGAAAAAATAAAGCCTCATCTAGTTAAACCAATCTGCTCTATCTGTGAGTCTATTTGTACCGACTATTCCCTTTTCTGCTGATGAGACACATTTTCTCACTTTTTCTTTTATAATTTTTTTTTAATTTTACACCACATATTTTACATACAAGTCTACCAGGTACCAAAGTAAACAATATATATCCTTAGAAAATAGTATATACCTTTTTCTATTTTGATGCTGCAGTGGGGTACTGAATCTATCTGATCACGAGTTGAACTTGCTTGGCATTTGTTTTGATTCAGTTTACCACCAACTTAAAATGTTCAGATGCTTATTTTGGACATTTGCTTCAACAGGGTTTGTCTTCTTTGAACTGTCAAGGTTTGAAGGATTTCTTTAACCTTTACATGCAATGCGTGGGCTTTCTGCACAATGAGAGAACTCTGTCGTCTTCGGATTCTGGCTATCAGTTTTACGGATTGTTGGCAAGTTCTCTCTGCTTTCTGTTCTCACCTATGTCTTTGTGTCTTCAGGGCAATCTCTGTCTACTCTGTTGTCTGTCCCCTGCCTTACATTTTGTATTGGCCCAGAATTTTTAGAAAGTTTTCTCGTCAGCCCCAGCCCATTTTCAGACTTCAGTAGCTAAAAGCCTAATAAACCTTATGCGTTTTTTCTTTCAGATATCCTGATTTGACCTCATATCTGACAGACACATATCTGACACACATTTTGACACTCACAAAAGTGGAAGTCGTCTATAGGTAGAAGTTCAGAATACTTATGTAGGTTTATTTCACCTCATCTTCTCCTCCATCTTTTAGATGAGAACTAGTTCTTAAAAAGTTAAATAATCACCTGCATTTTCCTTTTGTCATCTAAGGTAGATTTTTCTTCATGTGGACCCTCCACTATAGATAAGTGGGTGTTTTTTCTCCTTTATGAAGGCCTTACCCTTTTCTGGAATTTATTTATGGTTTTTATTGCGGCCACAGATCAGTGGTGAGGTTAAAATCTGTGAGTTTAGCCTTTCCATCTTGATTGGAGGGAGAATGACAGTTTCTTTTGACTTTTCTCACACTCATCAAAAGTGGAAGTCATATGTGCATTATAGTTTACAAGTGCATTTCAGACGTTTTTATTTACCTCTTTCAGTAAAAACGACTGATCAGCATGCCTCTAATTGCAAAACCAACATCCCAAGTCCATATTTATTCTGGAAAAAAATGATCCACACATTACTTCTTTATCCATTCATCTCTGGATGGATACTTGAGTTGCTTCTGTATCTTGGCTATTAGAGATTATGCTACAATAAATAGAGGGGTGAGATATATATATAAATATATTTTTTTCCAAATTAGTGTTTTTGTTTTCTTGGGGCAAATACCCAGATGTCGAATTGCTAGATCTTATGGTATGTGGAATTGCTGGATATTTTGGTATTTTTTTTATTTTTAGAGGAATCTCCATATTCTCTGCCATCAACAAATATGCTCTGTCACCAAGTAAAAGCATATTACTTTTCCTCCACATTCTCACCAACACGTGTTTGTTGTTTTTTTGCTTTTTGTTTGTTTTTTGTCTTTGTTTTTGTCTTTTTGATTCTAGCCATTCTGACAGGTATAAGGTGATTTCTTATGGTGGTTTTGATTTGCATTTCACTGATGATGAGAAATATTGAGGATATTTTCATGTGTCTATTTGCCATTTGTATATCTTCTTTCAGAGAATGTATATTCAGGTCCTCTTCTCATTTCTTTCTTTTATGTTTTTATTTTATTTTTGAGAGAGAGACAATATGAGCTGGGAAGGGGCAGAGAGAGAGAGAGAAACAGTATCTGAAGCAGGCTCCAGGCTCTGAGCTGTCATCACGGAGCCCGACTTGGGGCGAACTCACGGAGTGCAAGATCATGACCTGAGCCGAAGTCAGATGCCCAACCTACTGAACCACCTAAATGCCCCATCTTCTCATTTCTTAATTGGGTGTTTTTATGGTGTTGCATTTTCTAGGTTCTTTATATTTTGGATATTAATCCATTTTTGGTTATATCATTGGTAAATATCTTCTCCCCTTCAGTATCCAACTATTTACTTTAATGTGTAAAAATTCAACTGATTTTGCATATTGAAATTTTACCGATGTTTGCTGAATTCATTCATTAGAAGAATCTTCATAGGGAATTAGGTCTTCAACAAATCATGTTCCTTTCCTTACCTTTTTAAAAATATGTTTATTTTTTGTTATATTGCACTCTCTTTACTCCAGCGGAATGCCGAATAGAAATAGAAATAGCAAATTACATCATTAGGTCTTATTCAATTTTAAGAATATTTATTGCTAGATGATGATTAAAGATTCTGGGAAGAAGGCAACAGTCACTACTGGGGAAAGTTCTCAATCATGTTCATCTGTTTCCAGGTATAAAAAGCCATCTCTTCCACATTTATTTATATTACAGGATAATAAAGTTAGACAAGGTCTCACTTAGAGACATTACAGGATAGTAAAGATAAAGGTCTGTGCCTCGTTTCCTTGTAAAAATTTTGCTTACATGTTAGTGTAAGGAAATGTCTTTCCTCAGAGACAATAATGATCAGGTTCACAGTAGTCCTCTAAAAAACTGGGGAGGCAGGGGCCCTGGGATGCCCTGGGTGGTTCAGTCGGTTGAGTGTCTTACTCTAATTTTGGCTCAGGTCGTGATCTCAGGATTGTGGGATTGAGCCCTCTCGTGGGCTCTGCACTGAGCATGGAGCCTGCTTATTATTCTCTCTCTTCCTCCCTCTTCCCCTGGGACATGCTCTCTTTCTCTAAAAAATAAAAAATAAAAAAATAAGAAAAATAAAGGGAGGCGTCCTCAGTAGCTATGATATTAAGGCACTGTGTGTACACCACCACCTGCCCTGCCTTTGCATCACCCTGAAGGAAAATAGGAGCAAGAGAGACTGATATAAAAACAGAATCTATGGCTACTACAATGTCTGTAAGTAGTAAAATGTTTAATTCAGGGCTCCTGGGTGGCTCAGGTGGTTAAGCTTCCAACTTTGGCAGGTCATGATCTCAAAGTTCATGAGTTTGAGCCCCACTTCGGGCTCTGTGCTGACAGCTCAGAGCCTGGAGCCTGCTTCTGATTCTGTGTCTCCCTCTCTCTCTCTGCCCCTCCTCTGCTCATACTCTTTCTTTCTCTGTCTCTCAAAAATAAATAAACATTAAAAAAAAACCTTGTAATAAAATGTTTAATTTCATTGGGGTTGATTGTCTCCTTATTGGCTGCCTGTGTGAACAAATGGCAGGACAACCTAGCAATAGCCACTACCAGAAATGCTTTATCACTGGATAACCATATAACCAAAACCACAATCGATCTTCCTGCCCTCCCTCTTACATTCCTAATGGCGAAAAAAGCAACCCTAGAAGCTATTCTATTGTTTCTAATTTCTAATTAAGATTAATATACTGCTCTTATTTCCTAAATTTAAGATGTTTGTTTATATTTCAGTACGTTAGGTGAAGATTTTATTTCGAACTATTACCTAATACAATTCACTGATTCATCAAAATAGTATACTACAATTACATTTTCATTTATTTACAACTTTCATTCCACCACTGGAATTAATAACGCACTGTTTCATTAGTTTAATTCCTTCACCCCCTCTTCCTCATTGTCTTCTTCTTTCTTCTTTATCTTTTGACTCAGTCTCTCCATACCTTAACATGACATACATTGTTTTCTTGGAGTCAAATTACCATAACTAATAGGTATTTTCCCCTTGAGATGTCTTGATTGGATTCCCCCTGAGCCTTCTCCCCTCTAGATTAGAAATTATTTAGGTCTTCTCATTAACTCTGCACCTTTTGGTGACTTTTCTAATCATCTTCACCTTTCTCATGAGTTGGTTCTCTGTTGTTGAAACATTTATCTCCTGCTTTCTTTGCTTGTTATATCATTGTGTAAACTATTTAATCTTTAAAGAATCTTTTTATAACATTTCTTTACTTTGATAGTGATTTTTCTTTTAATAGGTATGTTTCATTCATTACTTTTATGTGCAAGTCTAAGTGGTAATAATAAAAAGTAGACACTATTCTAAGGGCTTCAATCTTCAAAAGACACATTTAATCATCACAAGAGAAAATTTAGGTTTATTTTATTACTACTTTTATTTTATGTATGAGGAAATTGAAGCATGGAAAGATTAAATAACTTATCCAAACTATACATCTATGAAGAAACTAAGATATCAAATTTTGGCAGTTAGGCCCCAGAGCTTATGTTCTTAAACATCATTTTATACTGTTTTTGAAGCAAGTATATTAAACCTTTTTGCATACAGTTCTTTATTCTCAGACTTCATGCTTCCTATTTATTTACTTGCATTCCATTTCTTGCTCCACAACTGTGTTTTCTATTAGGGTTTTCCTCCAGTAATGTGGAAGGCACACAGGCTATTTTTTGACAAAATAATTGCTGCTTTAAAATTTTTCCTCCAGTATACATGTAATCTATTTCTCTAATTATCAAAAAGATCACATAGCATCAGTCCTTGGCACACTGTGAGAGATGAAAAAATTAGTATGGGTCCTCTTTCTAGGCATTTCATTCTGTGTTTATTTTTAAATGACCTAGAAATCTTCACCTAATTTGATATTATTACTTTTTTAAATATTTTTTCAGAACAAAAATGTCCATTTTTAATTTTGCTCTCAAAATAAAAATAAAGCTTAGCTATTTATTTTAAATGTAATTTTTTGCTTAACTTTCTAAAAGAAATTTATAGATTTTATATGTAAAAATTTTATTTAGTCTTATATGCCATTTGTATTAATTAGATTATTTTTCGCTTGATCCTCAGTTTAATTCCCAGTATGCAATTTATATATATGTATATATATAAGAAGAAACCCCTGCATAACAGACTGTGTTTATATAAAACCTTATTTTGGATAATTATTTGTAGTCATTTATGTTGCTTTTTTTTTTTTAGTTTCTTTTTAACATTTTTATTTATTTTTGAGAGACATAGAGACAGGGTGTGAGCAGGGGAAGGGCAGAGAGAGAGGGAGACACAGAATCTGAAACAGGTTCCAGGCTCTAAGCTGTCAGCACAGAGCCCGACGCCAGGCTCGAACTCACAGAGGGTGAGATCATGACCTGAGCTGAAGTCGGCAGCTTAACCAACTGAGCTACTCAGGTGCCCCTCGTTTATGTTGCTTTGAACAGTATGTTTAGAAAATCCCAGCTGCATAGTGAATTTAGTTCTTTTTTGGGGAGGGACTGGTGAGGGGTGTTTTTTTTTACTGTGAGATACACACTCCCAACATTATAACACTTAGTCCAAAATGTAGATATGTATTCTCTAAGATGTATGTGATCTTTACTATTCTATAAGATTTCATTTGAGCCAATTAATGCGTATGTGCATCATCATCATTTTATCAGACTCCCAGGTAAGGTTGTGGCAAATATTATTAAATTTATCATATCAGGTCCTAAGCAGAATTTGCATAATTTTAGCCAAATAAATTTGAGATAAACCTTTATCTTCATCTTCAATGAATCACTGTGTAGCAGGTCTAGATGTAGATTGTTACTAAGCAAATAAATGTGAGAAATCAACTGTGTTTCTAGAGGCTCTCTGAGGGACCAGCTTTCTTTCCGTCTCAAATGCATCATATGAATTTGCCTCACAATATTTAAAAATCAATCCCAGGAAATGTTTTAAAATAACTTTCACTTATATGAAAGATGAATGGTCATATTAAATTAGAAATTATCCTAAAGGGGCATTGTCAGTAAGCAGAATATGAACAACAAAAGGAAAATGAATGTTCTTACAGTAATGCTTTTGGGTTGGTATTTATATCATTATTTCATACATATATTGGAGACATAGACTGATTTTAAAACTCATTTAATTCATATAGTTATGAATAAATTTAGTATTTTTAGTAATCTCCTTTATAAAGAAAGAGAGGAAGATGTGTGTGAAAACAGAGAAGTGTTGATTGTAAACATAATAACACTAATTCATACGTATCCTTCGGAGTTTGTAGTTACTAAGGTCAGTTCATTAGTGAAATTTAAAATACATTTTTAAAAAATCTTTTAAAGTTTTAAACCGAATTTGAAAACTTTTAATGATTAACTAATTTTATTATTTTTCTATAATTTACTGATTGCTTCAAGGTCTATTTTTTTTTAATTTAAAATAGTTTATTTTCAAATTGGTTTTCATAAAACACCCAGTGTTCATCCCAACATGTGCCCTTTTTTAATGCCCATCACCCCCTCTCTCCCCCCATCTCCCTCACCCTCAGTTTGTTCTTAGTCTTTGAGAGTCTCTTATGTTTTATCTCCCTCCCTCTCTGTGTCTTTTTTTTCTTTCCCCTCTTCCCCTCCCCCTGGTTTTTGCTTAGTCTCACCAAGTCCACCTATTCGTGGAAACATATGGTATCTGTCTAAGTCAGTCAAGGTCTATTTTTAAAAGTAAACAGCAATTCTCCTTTGCTCATAATATACTTGGATATAAAATCAAAATGCATTTTATATATTGAAATATTTTTATCTTGTTTTTCTGTTATCAACATTTACTTATTCTTTTTTCTTTCTCTTACTTTATATACTTCTCTCTTCTTCCACTTCTCCATAGCACTCAAGCATAAGTAAGAAACACTGTTTTATGTATAATAGGTATAATCTATTCTTTCTTGATGTCTCTCATTATTTTCTCATTTCTCTGACATCTCTTTATTTACAAAGACTTGATTTTTCAGATCAGCAGGCATATTATTCATATCTGGCTCCCAGTCTACCATGATGAGTGATGAAATCTCTGTAAACTGACTACAATTTTGGTGCCTCACTTCCAAAATCTCTGGATGATCTGATTGTTCGTTTTAAGCTTCTGCATTTCTTTTTTCATGAGTTCCATCCCGTATCCAATTAGATGAGGCCTGAGTAGAAGATTGGTAGGGTGTTGCTTTATACTTCTGTCTGCCTATCACAATTTATTTGCTATCCTTCACCTCTACCAATAAATACTTGACTGCAGGGAATTATCCTAACAAGTGACTCTCGAAGAAGCAGCCAATCATCAGTTTTTATCATTGGTCTTCCTCATCCTCCATTACTCTATCCTGTATGGGCAGTTCGAATGGAGTAGAACAGGGCTAGTACCTTTATTTTTTAATTTTTTAATGGTATATGACATTTATTAAGTCATCAGCATATGATTTTGGTTAAATAACTCAAGGAAAAATTATTTTTCATACACAGTAGGCATAAAATGTACTTCAATTAGTAAAGCAAAACTTCCAAATGTGATAGTTTTCCATTTTTAGCAGCTGAAGAGAAGAATGCAGATTGTGGTAAAATTTTTGCAATAGCGATTTGAAAAATTATATTTCCACAAAGGTCAAAAGTTTAAGTTAGAAATGACACAAAGACCATTTCAACTTCATAATATTGTGGTATTTAACTTGGAATTACTATATATGATTAATATATAGTGTTTTCCATTTACATTCAACAGTGAAATCTGAATTTATTATAATAATGTAACAGTTACAAACAGCTACAAATAACATCTGAATACTCTACTCTTTATTAAAAATACATTATATAGGTAAATTTTAACAGGTATGAAGAGATAATATTACAAGAGATCATGTATTAGTGTTATTAAATCATTGTCTATCCATTAAAAAATAAAACTTTTACAGAAAGCCGATAAGTTAATGGTCATATAATTTAAAAGAGAATTGTGTTTACTGTTGCCTTTCAGCCTTTTGTGAAACAATGAAGTACACACTTCCCCATATATGCTCTGTTATGATTAAGCATTTGCATCCTAAATTAAGTCAAGATCTTTTTACTGTAAGAGATCTCCTTGTTATGAAAAGTAACTTTATATTTTCGGTCCTTCTATCATTACTAAACAATCCTATGGTGAGAAAATTTAGGGTTTTTTTTTCTTTCTATAAGGTCATAGTTTGCAAACTTATTACTGATACATGCATTGATTTTTAAGTATGCCCTTGCTCATAGGTGTTAAACATGATATATCTTAAAATTAATATGTATAATAATTTCAAATTTTTACTTAGAATTCAGTTATATATCAGCTTATTTAAGTGTATGGTTTTATTAGATATAAATAAAAGATGTATTGTAATTCATTCCCCAGGATTCAACTGACTACTCTAAAAAAAAAAAGGGGGGGGCATGTCCAGCTTTGCTATTAATACTCAAAAAACATGAGTTACCTTAACTTACTAACCAAAACAAGTATACTACTACCTCATATTTTCTAAGTACCCAATAACATTATAGACTTAAGTATTGGTTGCACATTTTTCTTCAGGGCTTCAGTTCACAAGTTCAAGTCCCAAATTAAGACTTGACAAATGCTGACACAGTAACTAAGAAAAAATGACTTTCTGTTAAAGGTACATTCTGCAATGAAAGTAAAAACAAGGTTTTATTGTGTGGCCCTTGGATAATATCCAGGTAAAACTGTCTTGGCATTTTTCAAAAACAATGAGAAAAATTCCATCCTACATGAGCCATAGTAATTTTTCTTAGTCCAGCAGTTTAAAAATCCAGTCATTTGTATGAACCATACAGAATTAAATATTAGCTATACTGTTAGCCCAATAAATTACAAATTATCACTTCCCAAAATATAATACAACCTTCATGCTCTTACAATATGTATTTAATATTTTTTTCTTAATTCTTGTGGTTGAAAATCTTTCTAAAATGTACTATTTTTCTCTCCTACTTTGGAACCTAAGAACTTTACAGTAATATAGTGTTCTTTGAATAGTTAGAGCATCTAGAACGTTGAGTGATATCATTTCCAGGGTCAGAAGCTGTCTTGTAAATTGTCTTAATGTATGGAAGTTTTATCTTTAACAAATTCCTTATTGCATGTATGTGTATACGTGCGTATATGAATGTGTCATTTGATTTTTTTCCTTACTAAAGGTGAGTTTAACAAATTTTATTAATCAGCTCATACAATTAGATAGGTCTTGGTGGTTCATTCTTTTGAGGAACATACCGTTCATTACTTTTATAGAAAAAGCAAAAGTAATTCATGAAATAAATTCCGGTTGAAAACCAAAATGTACCTTGTCCCGTTTTCCAGGAAATCCTAGATATGATTCATTTAATCAATATTTCAAGATACAGAAAAGTGTCCATGCCTTATTCCAGTTTCACAACAGAAATTTCAAAGGTAGTTAGCATTTTTATAAGTAAAAGCTAGATATTAGTATGGAAAGAACCTGGGCTTTGGAATCTGAGCCCTGGATTTGAGTTCTAGTTGCTCAAATGAGAAGCTCCTTGGCCTTGCTAGGTTTACTTAATTTCTAAACTAGGTTATCTTGTCTGCTGAATGGAGATTATAACATTAAGTGGAGAATTGCTGCAAAAATTAAATTATATAAACTTCTTAAACTACCAGGCCAGTTCCTGGAACAACATGTGCATTCAACAAATAAAGTCCCCTAGCCTCGCCCGTATATAGTAATCACTATGTGTTTTCCCACGCCTGGGTCAATGACTAAAATTGTCCAGATAAAAGTAATATGTGTAATATGTGAAATAACACTAGATACATTAAAAACAATTCTCTCCAAAAGAGATACTAAACTGTAGTACAGATCACTGTTAAAAATTTAGTTCTCATAACATGTCCTGGCGGTTCTGGATTCAGTTACTGTGGTCGAGGACCTGAAAACCGATGCTTCTGATTTTAGGTGATTCTAATGCTCATTTCCTGGGAAATGCGAGTTTGAAAATCACTGCTCAAAGTTGACCTATTCACAACAGGAAACACCCATATATTTATGACGGTAAAATAAAATGAAGAATTAACAAATTTTCCATCATTAGGTAGTAGTAGTATTATACTAATCAATAAAAGTATTGTAATTTAATATTGTAATATTAAAAGTATTTAATAAATTTGCATATAATAAATAGTTTTGAGTGAAAATAGCCAGATAAACAATATAAAATTCATGTCTAAATAAGGGGAAAAGAAACATCAATTCTCCTGGAGTGGAACTAGGAAGACTTATTAAGGAAGTGATAGAGGGATTCATGTTATGAGAAAGTTTCATTGCACATAAACCTCTCACAGACCTCAGAATCTAGGGTACTGAATCTCCTTTCCTCCTCGAGCAAATGACATACCATTGAGAATGAAATGGAGTGGAATAATCTCTTTTACTTCTTGCCTAACACAGGAAAAAACCTCCAATATTGATATTAGTAATAAGGTTTATTATTACCATATATTTATACTGTTGACATACTTTATTGAATTGAGGATTTCTATTTAAGTGCATGTCTGCTTTTTATCTTCTACTGAGGATGACTTCTTTTTCAAATTACACTCAATTATCTTCTCTTCCTGGAGGAGAATATGGTTTTTTTTAATGGCATTGGACAACAAACTGGGCTAAGTCATGAGTGAATGAGGGTTTTTTTTAAGTTTGGAGAAGCAACAATTGGAATAAACCAGTGTACCTTTGTGCCTATATGACATTGTTCACTTTCTTTCTAAAGGTAATCTGCTGGGGTGCTTGGGTGGCTCAGTCAGTTAAGTGTCCCACTTCAACTTTGGCTTATGTCATGATCTCATGGTTTTGAGTTCAAGCCCCGGGTCTGGCTCTGAGCTGACAGCCCAGAGCCTGGAGTCTGCTTCAGATTCTGCATCTCCCTTTGTCTCTGCCCCTCCCCTACTCACACTGTCTCTTCTCTCTCAAAAATAAATAAGCATTAAAAAAAAACTTAAAAAAAAATAGGTTATCTGCTATTTGTAATAGTACAGTCATCTGTTTTTTTAACTTTCCTAATGCTATTTTGTGAAATGAATAATAAAAACAAAAGGCAGTGTATATGGAATTATCTTTCTGTTAGTCTCTTATATCATAATGCAAAATAAAATGAAAAGAACCAATATTAGTAGTAACTGATGCTCAAACAGCATTATAAGCTCTTAAAAATTACTTTGAAATCACCTTATAAGTAACAAACACAAAATTTATTAAAGCTTTTTAAAGTAAAAGCTAGGGTGTCAATTGCTACCCACACTAAACATAAATTTAGAAAATTTTTTCCAAACGACACAGTTGTTATTATAATCAGCTCAGTTTTATTCTTATATTCTCAATATGTACTTGAATATTGGTCAAAGATAATTTGTGTATTACCATGAATTGTATATAAGTAAGAAATTTCATCACAATCAGATCTTCTCAGAAATACTGTAAATTAATGTCTGAGAATCATATTCTAAAAATATGCTTCAAACGTAGTTTATTACCTTATTTCTGTTAAAAAACTGGCTTAAAGAATTTGAATCTTTGAATCCTAAATATGTAAAAACAACTGTTTTCCATGCGTTAAAAATAAAATGTATGCTCACATGTTTAAAGTATATACTTATTAACACTGGTCTTCATTTATGTTTTCTACTTCTTCACTAAAAGAAACACAAAATCCTATAGCCCAGACAAAAGCTAAAATCTGAAAAAATTGATAATACTTTTAAACAAATCCAAAATAAAATATATATTTCTTGGGTTATAGAATAACCACAGGCAGTCTGTTTTTAAATAAATAAGGTGATTTGCCTTTAGAAGTTAAGTATGGACATTGGGGAATTAACAAGAAACTATTCAATTTGCAAACTGTTCCTTTTTTTTTTTTTTTTGTAATATTTTTGAGAGAGAGAGAGAGAGAGCAAGAGAGCACAAGTGGGAAAGAGACAAAGAGAGGGAGACACAGAATCCGAAGAGACAACAGGCTCTGAGCTGTCAGCACAGAGCCCAACACGGACTCCAACGCACAAACCATGAGATCATGACCTGAGCCTAAGTCTGATGCTTAACCAAATGAGGCACTCCCGTCTCCCCAGCTTGCACACTCTTCTACTCAGTGTTTTTTTTTTTTATTTTTGCCTTTATTATACATGGAGTCACTGCCCATAAAATTTTAGCCTCAAGCTTTATATATAATAAATATTTAGATGAATAATGGCATTACATGAAGAGAGTATATATAATTTATAAAGCTATGTAATTTGAAAGACTGTTAACTCATAATGAACTATATTTGTGAGTTTCTAAAGGGATAATGATAGAAGAGGGTTTTTAACATATTTATAATTATTTCATAAATTTGATTTATGTTTTATCATCTTTATATAAAATCGGTAGCACAATCCTATTTCTTTTTTACACCTCTATTTACAGATGGGATTTTGGAGAGTCTACTAATCTTTAAAATAAACACTATCAGGAATTATAATGATAATCATAATAATCTTTATTAAATGTTAATTAGAGGCTATTTATTAAATGGTTTATAGATAAATATCACTTACCCCTCACATTTATGATATTCATCAGTTATTTTGTAGACAAGGGAACCAACTCTCAAAGAGGCCTAATTTAACTTGCCCAGATTCACTCATAGATCCCAATATTTTATTATTTTTTTAATTTTTTAATGTTTATTTATTTGTGAGAGACAGTAGGAGACCAGAGTGCGAGCAGGGGCAGGGCTGAGAGAGAGGGAGACAGCGAGTCCAAAGCAGGCTCCAGGCTCCGAGCTGTCTGCACAGAACCCAATGCAGGGGCTCATGAACCATGAGATCGTGATCTGAACCAAAGTCAGAGGCTTAACCAACTGAGCCATCCAGGCGCCCCAGATTTCAATGTTTGAATCCACTTCTGTTGACTTCAAAATTATTTCATAGCTGCACACTACAGGCTTTTCTGTGCTGATATTTTTTTAAATAAATTCATGTATGTCATTAAAAAATATGCATAGTGCATTTCTTCAGTAAATTAAAAAATTATTGGTTCTCACCTGATAATGCTGTTTTTTAAAAGGAAAAATTCTAATAAATGATTCTAATATATGAATGATGTAGCATACCTCCTCTACTTGCAGTTTAAACTTGGAGGGCACCCTTAGCTGGAATCCAGGTGCTAGGATTACAAGTGTCCTTCAGTGAACAGTATTACTATAGAATAGTATTTATAAATGTAAATTGGCCCCCTGGAGAAGGTTCTTCCCATGTGTTGAGCCATGTCTAGTTTTTCAGTAGCTATTTGGAGATGCTTGCTTAGAAAATGAAATCAAATTGTCAATGAAATGTAGATTCACAGGACTGGTCTTATTCAGGATTATACAGCTCTTTACTTCCAGTGCAAATAGCAAGTAAGTTTTCAATATATTGTTATTTTGGGTAGCTCTGTGGAGCATAAATTACAAGTGTTTACAATTATATAAGTTGATAAGTTTTAGCATACATTTATATATGTGAAGTCATATCCATAATCCCCAAAAGTTTACTCATGCCTTTGGTAATCCCTCGTTACCTGCTACTTATACCCCAACCCGCCACATTCCCACACATCTGTTGATCTGATTTCTGTAGATTAGTTGCATTTTGTAGTGTATTATGTAAGTGGAAAATTAGTGTATATTCTTTTTATTTTTGATCTGGTTTATTTAATGCAGCAGAATGACTTTAACATCGATCCATGATGCTGTGTATATTGTTATTGCCCAGTAGTCTTACACTGTGTGGATACACCACAATTTGGTACCTATATGTTCACCTACTGATGAACACTGGGATTGTTTCCATTTCGAGGCTATTATTAATAAAGCTGTTATAAACATTTGTGTACATATCTTTGTAAGGATGTTTTCTTCCTTTTCTTCTGACAAATACCTAAAACTAGAATGTCCAATCACATGGTAGGTGCTTGTTTAACTTTTTACAGAAACTGCTAATCTTTTTCTTATTGTTTGCTTTTACATTCCCAGTGGCAATAATATGGTCAGATTTTAAATTTTAGCCATGTTCATCATTGTGCAGTAATCTTTCATTTGGTTATAATTTGCATATCCCGTGTATATAATGAAGTGGAGCATTATATTCTCTGCATGCATCCCATCTATGTATCTATGTGGGTGAAGTATTAGTTAAAAACTTTTGCCAACTTTAATTGGGCTGCTTGTTTAATTATTCAATTTTTAGTTATTTATGTATTCTAGATACAACTCCTTTATGTCATATATGCATTGTATATATTTTCTAATACTGTATAACTTGTCTTTTTATTCTCCAATAGTGCGTTCAGATGGTACAAGGTTTAAATTTTTATGACATCCAAATTTTCTAAAGTGAATTGTGCTTTTGGGATCATATTTAAGTTTTTTCCTAACTTGGAGTAAAAATATATATCCTGTTTTCTCAAAGAAGATATATATATTTATATATGATACATACATATAACATATATAACATATATATAACATATATATATATATATAACATATATATATAATTGTGAGGTACAGATCAAAATTCTTTTTTTTTCTATATGGGTATCTAATTGTTTTTTTACTATTTATTGAAAAGACCATCCTTTTTCCATTGAACTACTTTTGTATCTGTCAAAAATCAATTGCCCACATATGTGTATTTTTATATCTTTACTATATTCTAGATCTCTTTTTACTGATTTGATAGCCATATTACACTGTCTTGAATAATGTGTTATATAATTTTTTTTATTCAGATAATGTTAGCACTTCAAATTTGTTCTTTTTCAAAGTTGTGGTGGGAATCCTACTATCTTTGCATTTATATATTAATTTTAGACAGTATGACAGTATGACAATTTCTACAGAGACATTAGGCTATTTTTTATTATATTTGCATTAATTTAATAGACAAATTGGAGGAAAATTAACAACTTAAAATTATTGAGACTTCCAGTCTCTTAAGAAGGTACATGTCTCCATTTATTTACATCACTTCTAATTTATCTGAGCAGAGTTGTTTGGGTTTTAGGATACAGCTTTTTTACATTTTCTCTCAAATTCATCCCTAATTATTTCACATTTTTAAGTTATAAATTGTGTGTTTAGTTAAATTTTGTAATTGCTTATTTGCTAGTACATGGAAATGTAATTGATACTTATATATTTATGTTATCCTGTAATGTTGGTTAACTCAGTTACTGGTAGTAAGTTTTTTGGAGTTTCCACTGGATTTTCTACAAAGATGATGTTATCTGTAAATAAAGGCAATTTTACTTTTTTCCTTGCAATCGATGTCTTTAATTTTTTTCATCTTATGCACTACTAGAAATTCCTGTACAATGTTTAATAGAAATGGTAAGAGGGAACATCCATTTTATTTGTTGACGGTGTTCCTCAACTTAGGGTTAAAGCATTCCGTTTTTCTCTTTAAATAAGATGTTAGTCATAGCTTTTTGTAGATGTACCTTTTGAGGTTGAAAAATATCCCTAATATTATTACCTTTACTGAGAGTTTTTGTTTGTTCATATGTTTAGAAATAGATGTTGGGGGAGCTAGGTGGCTGACTTTGTTAAGCATCCGTCTCTTGGTTTTGGCTCAGATCATGATCTCAGGGTTTGTGGGATCAAGCTGTTTGCTGGCAATGTGGGGCCAGCTTGGGATTTTCTCTCCCTCTCCTTCTCCTTATGCCCCTCCCCTGCTGTGTTCTCTCTCTTTCTAAATAAATTAATTGATTAAGAAAAAGAAAGAAATAGGTGTAAGATTTTTTCACTTATTCTGTTTGTTGAGATCATCATATGGTTTTTATTTTTTCATGTGCTCATATGACAAATTTAACTGATTTTTTCTGATACTAACCCCACCTTTATTACTGTGATCTTTTTAAATTTTTGTTTCAGCTTTGTTGGATAGTAATATTTTTTCTCCTTTTCTGTTTCTAGGTGAATTTTAAGATGTAATAGTTATTTTTACATGTTTGCATTAACTCACAAGTGAAGTAATCTAAGCCAAAATTTTCTTTGTGGGAAAGTTTGTAATTGCAGGATGCATTTTTTAAAATAAAAAGCTATTAAGTTTATCTATTTCTCCTTACATAATCTTCGATAACTTGTGTCTTTCAGGGAATCAATCCTTTTTTTTTTCTTATAAATTGTCAAGTTCTGTGGTATAATACTGTTCTTGATACTACCTTCCATGTATGTGATGATATCATCTTTTCCATTCGTGTAATTAAGAGTTTTCTTTTATCCATTTTTCCTCATCAGTGTGTCTAGAAGTATATGCAGTTTTACTGATTTCCTTAAACAAATATTGACTTTGTTTATACTCTATTTTCCATTTCTATTTTGATGACTTCAGCTCTGATTTTATTTCCTTCCACTAATTTGGACTTAATTTTCTCTTTTCTAGTTTGTAAGATGTAAATAAAAGTTGTTAATTTGAGATCTTCCTTCTTTACTAGTAAAGCCTGTCAATGCAATCAGTTTTCTCTTAAGTATTACTTTAACAGCATTCCATAAATTGTTGGTATTTTGTTTACATTTTCATTTAGTTCAAGAAACATTGTAATATCCTTTGGTACCTGTTTTGATCTGTGGTTTATTAAAAGTGTGTTATGTAGTTTTGAAATGTTGGTGACTTCTGTATAGTTCTCTGTTGTTTCTACTCTAATTCCACTTAAGTCAAATAAAATCTTTAAATATTTTGAGTCATTTGAAATTATTGAACATTTTTACGTGGATAATATATTCTACCTTGGAAAATGTTTTGTGTGCACATAGAAGGAAAATGTCTCTATCGTTGTTAGTGGAGTATTCGCAACTATCAATTATATTATTTTGCTTCATCGTGTTTTTAACTATTTTGTTCTTTTTTTTGGTTTTAAAAATTAATTCCAATATACTTAACATACACTGTTATATTAGTTTCAGGTGTGCAAATAGTGATTCAACAATTGTCTACATTACTCTCTCTCTTCCTTGCTCATCATGATGAGGATACTCTCTAACTCTCATCATCTATTTGACCTATCTGCCCACCCACCTTCTGTCTGGTGACCCTGTTTGCTCTCTCTAGTTAAGAGTCTGTTTGGGGGCACCTAGGTGGTTCAGTCAGGCATCTAACTCTTGTTTTTTGCATGGGACATGATCTCACAATTTCTGGTTCAAGTTCCATGTTGGGCTCTCTGCTGACAGTATGGAGCCCGTTTGGGATTCTCTTTCTCCCCCTTTATCTGCCCCTCACCCACTCACACTGTCTCTGTCTCTCTCAAAAATAAACTTAAAAAAAAATCTGGGGTTTTCTATTTTTTCTGTTCATTTATTTTGTTAAATTCCACATAAGAGTGAAATCATACAGTATTTGTCTTTCTCTGACTGACTTATTTCACTTAGCATTATACTTACTAGCTCTATCCATGTCATTGCAAATGGTAATGTTCATTCTATTTTATGACTGAATAATATTCCATTCTGTGTATATGTATATTTTCACATCTTTTTTATCCATTCATCAGTAGACACTTTGGCTGCTTCCATATTGTAAATAATGCTGCAATAAACATAGGGGTGCATGTATCCCTTTGATTTAGTGTTTTTGTATTCTTAGGGTAAATACCCAGGAATATGATTGTTGTATTGTAGGTAGTTCTCCTTTTCATTTTTTGAGGAAACTGTGTACTGTTTTCCACAGTAGCTGCACCAGTTTTCATTCCCAACAGTGCAAGAAAGTCCTTTTTTTCTACATCCTTGCCAATACCTGTTGTTTCTTATGTGGTTAATTTTAGTCATTCTGACAGGTATGAGGTGATAACACATTATAGTTTTGATTTGCATTTCTCTAATGATAAGCGATGTTGAGCATCTTTTCATGTGTCTGCTTGTAATCTGGATGCCTTCTCTGGAGAACTGTTTGTTCGTGTCTTCTCATTTTTTAACTGGACTATTTAATTTTGAGGTGCTGAGTTGTATTAGTTCTTTATATATTTTGGATACTAATCCTTTATTGGGTATGCCATTTGCAAATACCCTCTCCCATTCAGTAGGTTGTCTTTTAGTCTTATTGATTATTTCCTTCACTGTGCAGAAGCTTTTTATTTTGATGTAGTTCCAATAGCTCATTTTTGCTTTTATTTTCCTTGCCTCGGGAAACATAGCTAGAAAAATGTTTCTAGGGCCGATGTCAGATGACTGCCTGTCCTCTCTTCCAGGAGTTTTATGGTTTCAAGTCTCACACTTAGGTCTGTAATGCAACTGAGTTTCTTTTTGTGTAAGGTGTAAGAAGGCGGCCCAGTTTCAGTCTTTTACATGCACCTGTCCAGCTTCCCAATACCATTTGTTGAAGACACTGTCTTTTTCCCATTGGATTTTCTTTCCTGCTTTGTTGAAGATTAATTGACCAAATAATTCTGAGTTTATTTCTGGGTTTTCCATTCTGTTCTATTGTCTCTGTGTCTATTTTTTTTGCCAGTATCATAACTTGAAATTTGTAATTGCGATACCTCCAGTTTTGTTTTCCTTTTTCAAGATTGTTTTGGCTCTTCGGAATCTTGTGTGATTCCATACAAATTTAGGATTGTTTGTTCTAGTTCTGTATAAAAAAATGCTGTTGGTATTTTGATAGGGATTGCCTTAAATGTGTGGATTACTCTGAGTCGTATAAACGTTTTAACAATATTTGTTCTTCCAATCCACAAGCATGGAATGTCTTTGCATTTCTTTCCGTCATCTTTAATTCTTTTCATCAGTGTTTTATAGTTTTCAGAGTACAGGTCTTTCACCTCTTTGACTAGGTTTATTCCTAGGTATCTTAGTGGTTTTGGTGCACTTGTAATGGGGACTGATTTCTTCTCTTTCTGCTCCTTCATGAATGGTGTATAGAAATGCAACATATTTCATACGTTAATTTTGTATCCTGCACTTTACTGAATTCATGAATCAGTTCTAGTAGTTTTTTTTCGTGGAGTCTTTAGGGTGTTCTATACATAGTATTATATAAACTGCAAATAGCAGAGTTTTACTTCTTCATTAATAATTTGGATACTTCTTTTTCTGTTTGTTGTCTGATTGCTGTGGCTAAGAGTTCCAGTACTATGTTGAATAAAAGCAATGAGAGTAGGCATCCTTGGCTTGTTCCTGACATTACAGGAAAAGCTCTCAGGTTTTTTTGTTTTTGTTTTTTTCTTTTACCATCGAGTAGGATGTTGGCTGTGGGTTTTCCATACAAGGTCTTTATTATGTTGTGGTATAGCAGAAACGTACTTAGCAGAGGCTTTGTATCATGAATGATGTCGTACGTTGTCAAATGCTTTTTCTCCATCAATTGAAATGATCATACTGTTTTTATTCTTTCTCTTATTGATGTGGTGTATCATGTTGATTGATTTGTGAATATGGAACCATTTTGCATTCTGGGAATAAATTCCACTTGATTATGGTGTATGATATTTTTAATGTATTGTTGGAATCAGTTTGCTAGTATTTTGTAAAATTTTTTGCATCTGTGCTCACCAGAGATATTGGCCTGTATTTCTCTCTTTTTTATGGTATCTTTATCTGGTTTTGGTATTAGGGTGATATTGGCTTCATAGAATGAGTTTCAAAGTTTTCCTTCCTCTTAGATTTATTCTATTTAGAAGAATAGGTATTAACTCTTCTTTAAATGTTCGTAGAATTGGCCTGTGAGGGGCGCTTCAGTGGCTCAGTCAGTTAAGCATCCGACTTCTGCTCAGGTCATGATCTCACAGCTGTGGTTTCAAGATCCTCTTTGGGCTCTGTACTGACAGCTTAGAGCCTGCACCGTGCTTTGGATTCTGTGTCTCCCTCTCTCTCTGCCCCTCCCCTGCTCACTCTCTTTCTTTCTCTCAAAAATAAACATTAAATGAAAACTTAAAGAATTTGTCTGAAATCATCTGGACCTGGACTTTTATTTGTTGGGAGTTTTTTGTTTGTTTGTTTGTTTGTTTTTGCAGGGGCGGCTGTTGTTTTTGTTTGTTGGTTTCTTTGGGCTTTTTTGTTTGTTTTGTATTTTTACTAATTTAATTTCATTGTGGTAATCAGTCTGTTCAAATTTTGTATTTCTTCCTGCTTTGTAGGTTATCTGTTTCTAGGAATTTATCCATTTTAGACTTCTAGGTTGTCAAATTTGTTGTTATATAATTTTTCATAACATTCTCTTTTAATTGTACTTTTGTGGCGTTAGTTGTTATTTCTCTAGTTTGTGATTTTGTTTATTTGGGTCCTCTCCTTTTTTTTTTTTTTTTTTTTGATGAGTCTGGCTAGAGGCTGATCAGTTTTTTGTACCTTTCCAACCAACCAGCTCCTAATTTCATTGATCTGTCATATTAAGTCTTTTGTTTGTTTCTATATCTTTATGTCTGCTCTAATATTTATTATTATTATTCCCTTCCTTTTGCTAGTTTTGTGTTGTTTGTTGTTTATTTTCTAGCTTTTTTTTAGGTGTAAGCTTGGGTTGTTTATCTGAGATAAAATGCATTTCTCTGTCTCCTCATTTTTTCTAACGTTGTATGTTTCTCTGTGTTGGCAAAGTCAGTTAGGTCTCTTGTTCTTGATGGCAATGGCCTTATGAAGAGGTTCTATAGTCAGTTCTCTGCGTGCAGTGTACCCTGTTTTCCAGGGCCTGATACTTTAGGGAGTGTCTCCTATGTGTTTTGCAGTATTCTGTTGAGTCCTGGCCTTTTTGTCTTTCAGTCCAGTTGTCTGCTAGAGTCTCTCTTTGCCTCTTGTGGTCAATGTTTGGTCCTCAGCAGGAGTGGGACACTTTTTAACAAACTGTATGCCGGTCTGCTTGTGAAATGAGACCTGCTGCTGCTGCCACTGCCACTACTTGAACTAAAATCCCGGAAAATGTGTAGAATGGAAGATGATGCATTGATGGGGTTTGTGCTGGTCTTCTGGTCAAGGGGCCCACAGCACCAGGACTGAGGCCAACATGACTGTCAAGGGCAGATCCACAGATGCAGTGTGGTAGGACTTGGTGTTATCAAGTTAGGTCGCAAATATGGGTATGATGGTTTCCACACGTGGTCTTGTGTTTATGGTGGGGAGTGGGGGAGAGAAATGGTGAGTGCCAGTTCCTTTGTTACTGTTGTGGCCTCCCCATGATCCCTGCCTCTCAGGGCCATGCTCTGAGATGAGCATATCACTCACTCCTGTCTGCCGTGGGTATTCTTCAAACTGCTACTTTGTTGCTGTATCTGCTTGAGCCATTTGTTCTGTTACCCCTTTAAAGGCAGGGACTCAGGGTACTCTGCCCTTCTGACTCTCCCACAGCCACGACTGCCAATTTTTAAATTTCAAAGCTCTAAGTCCCACTAGTTGTAAGAACTCAAAGAATTAGGCCGTCTCACCTTCAAAGCCAAAAGTTATGAGGGTTCGTCTTCCATGTTCGGGCTTCCTGATTTGAAAGTCCTTTTGTCCTTTTCCATGGCACCAGCTTCCTCCATGCTATGGACAGCCAGGTTCTGTTTTTCTCCTAAGCCACGTCTTCACCCCTCCTACCTTCTTCAGTGTGGCCTCTTTGCTACTGTCAGTTATGGAGTTTGTTCTGCCAATCTTTGGATCATTTTCCAGGCTGTTTACACTGATGTGGTTATTATCTAGCTGTATCCCTGTGATGAGGCCGGTCTACAGTCCTCCTACTCTGCTTTCTTCCCAGCCTCCTTCTCTCAACTCGTTTGTTCTTGATAATGTACTATGTACATGTTCTAGCATGTTGATAGAGGAATATTGACATCGTCAACAAAATTGTGTTTTCATCAATTTTTCTTTTAGTTATATCAATTTTTGCTTCACGTATTTTGAATCTGTTATCCAAGTACATCAATTTTAAGATTTTTATATCCTCTTAAAGAATGGACTTTCTATCATTATGAAATAAAATTCTTACCCCCGGAAATAATTTTTGCTCTGTAATCAATTTTACTTGATTTTAATATAGATACTTCACCTTCCTATTGACTATTGTTAGCATCACATATCTATTCCCAACATTTTACTTTTAAGCTATTTGTTTCTTTATATTGAAGTGTATTTCTTAATAGAAGCATATAAGTAGGTCTTAGCTGATAATCTTTACTGACAATATTTGACCTTTAATTGATGTACTTAGCCCTTTTTAATTAATGGGATCATTTATATGGTCAAATTTAAGTTTTTTATCTTGATTTTTTTTAAATATTATGCTACTTGTCTTTCTCCTGTCATCTATTGTAATTTATGATCAGTTTTTTTCCTTTGTTGGTTTATTAGCTATAATTTTTTGTTTTGTTATGTTAGTGGCTACTTTAGCATCTATAATACATATTTTAACTCATCACAGTCTATATGCAAGTACAAACATCTTACAGTATGAAAATCCCTTTTCTCCCTTCTAACTATTCTGATAATATTATCATATTTTATTTATTCCTATATTTTAAATTACACAAATTACTACCTTCTGAAGGCATTTATTTAGAAATAAATATTTAGATAATAAGAAATCATTTATTTACTAACAGCTTTCCTCTTTCTGGCCCTCTTCATTCTTTTGTTTTGATCCCTATTTATATTTGCTGTCCTTTTCTTTTTGCTTGAGAGACTTTAACACTTCTTAAAATGTGTCTAAATGGTAATTAAGTTTTCAGCTTATGTATGTCAGAAAAGATTTTTATTTAATTTTCATTTTTGGAAGATTTCAGTGGGCATAGAGATCATGACTAACAGTTTCTTTTTTTCTTTTTTTCATTTCCTTAAAAGTGTTGCAGTGCAATATTCCTTCTTGGATAGTTTCCAAAAAAGAATTCTGCTGGCATCTTCATTTTTGATCTTTTGAATATAATTTGGATGCTTTTATAATGTTATGTTTCTCATATGATTTGGATGATTTGGTTACAGTGCACACTGATGTAATTTTTCTCAAGTTGCTCATGCTCTAAGTTTGCTGAACTTCTTGGATTTGTAAGTTGATAGTTTTCATGAAATTGGGAGTGTTTGGACTGTATTTTCCTCAATTTTTTTTTCTTTCCTCCTTTTTCTCTCCTTTGAGGGCTCCAACTATGTGCATATTAGGTCTCTAGGCAATTTAATATTTTCTTATGGCCCATTAATGATTTCTAATTTTTTCAAAATTATTTTTTCTAAATTTCTAATCCCGTATCTATAAGTACGCTATTTTTTCTTTAAAATCTCTAATCTGCTATTAATATTATTTAGTATATATTTCATCAAAGACAGTATAGTATTAGTATCTGGATGTTTAAATTGGAGGTTTTAAAACTTTTTTTCACGTCTATAAACATTTTTATGACTATATGTGATATATATTCAGTAAATTTAAATGTCATTGTCTGCTAGTTTTAATATCTGATTTAGTTCTGGGTCAGTATCACTTTGTTGTGTTTCCTCATTATTATTGGTCAAATTTTCTTAATCTTTGCTCCAGTATCAATCTTTTATTAGACTCTATTTGTTGTATTTGGTGAATTTTACACTTGCCTTTCCTGGATTTGTGTTTTGTTTTGTTTTTATTTTTGTTTGTTGTTGTTTCCCAATAGGTCTTTATGACTTTTGTTCTGAGATACAGTTTAATTATCTAAAAACAGATTATTGTTTTTGGTTCTTTTAATATTTGGTGGCAGGAACAGAGCTGTGTTTAACCGAATGCTAATTATTCACTGCCCTTGAGACAAGATCCTTGTATGTACTTCATCCACTGCTCCATGAATCACGAGCTTTCCAAGTCTTTGTTATTTTTTTAATTTTAGTTCCAGTATAATTAACATACAGTGTTATATTACTGTCAGATGTACAATATAGTGATTTAACAATTCTTTTTTTTTTTTAAGTTTATTTGAGAGAGAGAGCATGCACAAGTGAGGGAGGGACAGAGAGAGGGAGAGAGAGAATCCCAAGCAGGCTCCACAGTCCTCCCAGAGCTCAATTCAGGGCTGCCTCTCATGACCTGGAGATCTTGACCTGAGACAAAATGAAGACCAACTGAGCCACCCAGGTACCCCTAAAGTGATTCAACATTTCTCTACATTACTCAGTGCCCATCATGATAAGTGTGCTCTTTAATCTCCATCCATCCCCGCCCATCTCCCCTCTGGTAACCATCAGTTTGTTCTCTAGGGTTAAGAGTGTGTTTCTTGCTTTGCCTCTCTGTCTTCCTCTCTTTGATCATTTGTTTTGTTTCTTAACTTCCATATATGAGTGATATAATATGGTATTTGTCTTTTTCTGACTCACTTACTTGCTTAGTATACTCTAGCTCCATCCATGTTGTTGAAATGGAAAGCTTTCTGGGACGCCTGGGTGGCTCAGTCGGTTAAGCGTCCGACTTCATCTCAGATCATGATCTCTCAGTGCGTAAATTTGAGCCCTGTGCTATCTGTCTATCTGCTTTTAGCACAGAGCCCACTTCAGATTCTCTGGTCCCCCCCTCTCTCTGCCCCTCCCCCACTGCACACATGTCTTCTCTCTCTTTCTCTTGAAAAATAAATAAACATAACACCTAATTTCCTTTTCACCTCTCCATGGTCATCCTCCCTTTATGTCTTCAATTTTTGGTTGTTTTCAGTGAAAACGTGAATCTTAAACCATTTATTGTTTCTTGGCTAGAAATAGAAGTACTCAGTGTATTATTGAGACTCTAATTTTGTTATGAAAATAACAGCTATTAAAATTATGGAGGTAAAAGTTGGCATTCTTCTTTGGTAAAAATGTACAGAAAAATTGACTCATTGGTATTTATTTAGAATGTTTAAAAACGCCCCCTAAATTTGTGTTTTGGTCCTTAGTTAGCATTTACTCATAATACTTTTTCTACAATGTTGCTAATATTCTGATTTGGTTCTTAAAACTTTTTGAAGTACGTGTAAGAGGAAAACTTTTGTTGGACTACGAGCTTCAACAGCTTCAACCCGTTGTAACTATTTATTTTCTATCAAGCCTAATATCACTCCTATGTCAGAAAAATAACAAAACAAACAAACAAAACACCCAGAACTTTGGCGTGTTAAACAAATGAAAAGTTTTCATTTCTAGACCTGACACTTTATAAAAATCATTTGACTTCTCTGAGTGTGTATTGTTACATTAAAAATAGTTGTTACATGTAAAATGCTATAACTACTAATGTAGATTCTTATACAAATGGGTTATTACAAAAATTTCTATGTAAGAGCTAACAACAGTTGGATTTTAAGAGGAAATTTTGAAATAAAATGGAGGTTTCTCTGACAAAATTATGATAGAGATTCATGTGGTTGAAAAATAGTAATTTCAGGACTGAGATATACTGAGAAGAGAGTGGACTGCAATAATATAGTGTTTAAGGACTTAAGGAAGCAAGATATAATAGGATTTATATTAACACCAAAGATTGACCATGAAGCCCAGTTACTCTCAATGTGTGAAAGCATCTCAGTATTAAAACACATGGAAAATATTCCAGTATTGAGAATGAAAACAAGATAAATCTTGAAAAAGTTAGCTGCATATGAACACCTTTTATTTTAAATTTAATTATTACCTTAAGACTAAAACCATTATATAATAATATACTTTAAAAACTTTCTTTCATATGTTGCAGGTATGTCAGTTTAAGTACAAGGTACCTGGGAACTAAGTTTCTACTTAAGTGTTCTTTTTAATTTTAGAATTTTTTATATATAAGGCAAAGAGAGAAGCACATCGTATTCCTTTTACTTAAATAAGATTAAGATTATGTGATGTATTCATTTCCTGATACTAAATTTTGACAATTTATTTTCATGAAAATGTGTATGTGTAAACATGTAATATCATACACACATACACATAATACAAAATGATATGATATATAATTTGTAACTTCATAGGCAATAGTATCAACTTTGTGTTTTTAGCAATTAGAATGGCCTTAATTCTTCTTTTTTTAAGCATAATGTTTATTGTTATTCTTTCATTTTTTTCATTCTGTCAAGTTACAAAAGGATTTTTTGACCACTAATCAGTTTTATATTGTTGATTAGAGATGTACAAAAAGAAGTAAAGATAATGTGATGAATTATATTTCAAAGGACTCTCCATTTTTTTAATTTAAAAAAAATTTTTTTGGTCTTCTTATGAACATGATCATTTAAAAATCCTTCCAGAACTTCAGGTAACATTTTTTGTTAAATATAGCAGGTACTAGAGAAGTTAAGAGATCAAAAGCAGTTCCAGCCTAATTTTAATTCCCTCGCTCTGATCTTTGAGCTGGATATCTAAACTTCTAGGAAGGCATTATTGCCTTGAGGCTGTTATAGTTGGGGAGGCCAACTGACAAAGCTTTGGTCTCAATTGGAAAGTTATGGGGTTCTCAGGACCAAATTTTAATGATCTGTGTTCGTGTTTCCTTCCCCTACTGGTAAAAACAAAACAAAACAAAACAAAACAAAAAAACACAAAAACAAACAAAACAAATGAGCATTTCTTAATACTTTAAAATTTTAAATTTTGATGATTTCATTTGCCTTTATAGGAATTTTCAGATGTTAAGCTCAATATCAAACTTTTTAGAATGCATTTTGTTGTTTTGAATTTGAGATACTCCTATGATCACAGACATATTTTTCTTTATTTATATGGAACAGATGAGTGTATATAAGATTGATTTATGCTTTATTTGAAGTTCAAATTTGAGCTTAATTTTAAATATGAGTTCAAGCTTCACTTTAAATGTGGAATTGACAGCAATTGAGTTATTTTTGTTACGTAAAACTAGATTTTCTAAATTTTTGATTCATTCCTATTGATGTGTTATACAACTGAAAACTATGACATTAAACATTAAAACTGTAATATTAAAATACAGTAGCCTGTTTAAAGCCTGTTTAATCTTGGGAAAAGTTAAAGATAGGGCAAAATTTGTCAAAGAGATATGCCAAAGTTGAAAAAAAATTGTTTTTCCCTATTTGTAAATGAAGAAAACAGCCAACATAGCATGTATCAGTTTGTCTTCCTCTTTTAGTTAATTCAGTACATTTTTTTTTCCATTGGAAAACCACCAACTTTGTCTAAAAACCTATGTCCTAGATTGATAAAACAAGCTATGTGTGGACAACCTCCAAGTATCCTGGACTTCTCAGAACATCCTATTGTGGCTGTACTGCATTTTCTAGCACTGTGGCTTGTTCTTCACAAGGAATACTGACATTTTAAGTGAGGAAACAAAGATTGGGTGAGAGATATCAGAAACTCTTGAGGTTGGGAGTCGGATCCGATCTAAAGTTGCAAAACATAATTACTGTAGTCCAGTTCTTTTCCTCCTACCTATAAAGTACACCACACTACAGATAGCACAGAATAAATTTTAAATTACACAGATCCTGATTTTGGAATATTGAATAAATAGCAGTGCTGAAACAGTAAAAGCAAAGTTTCAGTATCTTTTTCCCCAAGGAGCCCCCAGGATCTTTGGAGAACGTGAAGGTCACCACTTTAGTTGGCATCTGAATTTATTTTCTTCTTTGTATTCCTTAGCACAGTTTATTAGCTGAATTTAAATCTAGGTGATTCCATTGTCCTTGAAAGATAAACAAATACTGGATTTTTTTTACGTGCATACAAAAAAGGTATTATGTGCAGTATATATTGGTTAAATAAATAAGTGGTATTTGAAATTCATATGGGGTCTTCTACTCAGAGGTTTGTTTAATAATTCAAAGTAAACCAGTGATAAAGAGAGCAATGCATTGGGTGAATTGCTTATTAATTGTGTTAATAGAATTTAATGAAGGGATTTGGTTGTATAATATATAACATGTTTCTTAATGAAAGTGGTTTTATCTAGTAATTAAAGTGTGAGTTATCTATCACAATAGGATGGAGTGTTCATCTTCAGATTGTGTACCAATTTATAAATGCTGTTTCTATGCTTGAAGCAGCTAACTTAGAAATATGGTTTGTCTCTAGAGGCATAAAAATTAGAAATTGGTGCAAGTAGAAAACAAATGGTACAGATCACAATTCTCAATAACCCTGATAGCTTCATTAACAACATGCTAAAGTCAAAAGGTGTCTATATCTACCATCCCTATAGCCATCAGGTAAGATTTTTTTATAGTAGAAATATTAAACTTGATAGTAATTTCCTCTACTTATTTTACATATTTTATATATCAAGTATAATTTCACCATAGAAAATTGTTCAAGTATTAAAAAATAAGTTATTACTGATAAGGAGAGCCTCTAAAATCCAACATTTATAATTTTTCTACAGAAAATTTCAGTCATTGAAGGTAGTGATACCTGTTGTCAGTTAGAAGATACAGCCATCATTGTACTGCTGATGATCAGTGTTGTTTATTTTCTTAATAAAATAATGGATTCGGATATGTGATATGTTTCTTATTTATGAAAATAATTAAGTGATGAGATGGTTAATATGTATAATATACTTATCGGAGATGAATCAACTTTGGTCTGATCAATTTCACCCATTTTGCTATTAGGCCTAGTCTAAAGCCTGAGGAACTCACACCATTCCTGTCTTGGGGGAGGGAGGTGTGCTAGCTTGTACTTTGCCCTCAGCTTGCCTTATGACCCCTCATCAATTAGAATTTCTTCTGCCTCAGAATCACCTGAGGTCTAGTAAAAATGGATACATTTAAGTTTCAGAGATATGAGTTAAATCTCATTTGTTGAATTTAGAAAGCTTGTGTTTTAGCAAGCCTCAAATGCGATTTTATTTTTGCATTCCAAACTATGAGGATCAATACCACAGACTCTAATAATAAGTGGAAATGGTATCATGATACTATTAGCTAATAATATAATAGTCTAGTTCTGAGAATTGAATGAGGTAATGCATGTAAATTATTATTGTGGCACCTGGCTATTAGCAAGTACTCAAAAAAATGTGTTCGTGTAATAGTCTCAACAGTATTAAAATTATCTCAAAAATTTTAGAAATAAAAAATAAGTACTTTAATTGAACTATCAGACATAAATCATAGATTTTGTCAAAGTTAAAAGGATAGAACAGTCATGTAATTCTTTAATTGTGAAGCTGGGAAAGCTTACACCACAAACCCATTTGTTAAAAATGGCTCAAAACGTAAAGCTGAAAGATTATAACAGAGGGTATTAATAGGAAATAGAATTTTGTTTAAAAGAAATCTGATGCTTGTTCAAGTATTTGGTTAATCTAAAACTTTTTACTCAAACATTTGAGGAAGAGGCAATGGAACTAGAGAAAAACACAAAAGAAATGGAAGTGATGCAGATATAGTTATAATTTTAAATGTCAAAAATCTCTTAAAATTAAGATCACAAAGCTAGGAAAGATGACAATTAACTGAGTATATAAGTTGAAGATGTACTGATAAGGCAAATATTCTTACCACCAGAAAAAAACCAGAATACTGGAAAAGAGTGCAATTTATTAAAATAAAAACACAGTCTCAGAACAAATCAAATACACCTAGTAAGGATAAAATACAGACTATACATTTTCTGTATTGAATTGTCAAAATAAGAACTCCCTTGATGAATTTAGATAAATATATGGTTTTCAGATTGTGAGGAGGAATTTAGAGATATTTACTATGTGCCTTTAAATTCTTAATTGGAGAATTAACTTAGGGTAATAAATAAATTATGATAAATAAAGAAGAATGTGACTTAAATGTGACATTGTTACCCTAAAAGGGACCTGTCAGTGAATTGGTAATAGCTCAGGTTTGGTATAATCAATGTTGTTTTGCTTTTTTAAAAAAAAATATTTTAAAAATAAAAATTCTAAAAGTGATATTTTCTTTGATAGGCCTTTGCTTGGTAATCAAATAAGAATTTTCTAAGCAATTATTGATATATTTGCATATGATTAGTGAACAAAAAGTTCTGGTATTAGCACTCCCCTAACTGGAGAAAGTTTAGGTTTCTTCCTGACTGTAAGCCCCTGCCCTTCCTTTTTTCCATCAATTACCCTAGAGGACTTGTAGTTGTAGATTCTTTCTCTGTCCTTTGAGATGTAAATTTCCCAGTCCTTGCCAGTTTTACACATTAAAAGGTCTTTCGCAAAGACCTGGACTCCAGCCCTTTCAAATAAGGTTATTGAGAAGGATAGAGCCTCCATCTCCTGGTCTCTGTGGGAGGGTAAGACCCTAATTCAATAGAGGCCAGTTAGCAAATGCATGTCTCCTAATCACCTTGACCAGCCTTCTTACAATGTCTTACTTTCCACTAGCTCACCACAGCTTTGAAAACTCTCCCACATCTTATTTCCACAGAGTTGATTTCAATCTCTCTTTCCTTTTGCATTTAGATATGTTATCGTTTGCTTGTTTGTTATCAAGCAGACCAAATATAAGTTAACAGCCTAGTGTTTTAAGACATGTCTATAATAAAAGTGGTTCTTAAAGTAAAAAGGAATATGGCCAGTATCATTTAAATGTTACCATTATTTACAAGAGGTTATATTCAACAGCGTAATGTCAGCTGAGCAAACTCTTGTTTATTTTAAATGCATATCATTTAAAACACGTAGTTGGGGGGGTTGATTTCATATGTTATAGGAATAATCTAACATGGACTCGATTACTTTTTTTTTATCCTCTCTAATAAAGGTACATAATTTTGAATTCTGTATTATTAACATCGGAGGACACCTAACATTATTTTAGATGTGGGAAAGTCAAAAAAATAATTGCAGCGCCCTACCTGATTTCTTCCTTTAGGAAAACTTTGGAATGTTCTAAAAACTGTAGTGTAGCGTATATCATTTTCTAATACCCAGAGCTATTAGATAAAATGATTAAATCCCCATCAATCACTCCATGTGGCAGCAATAACAATGCTAGTGGAACAGAGCATTGTTACAAGATTAGTGCCTCCTGCTTTGAGAGTAAACATCTCGGCTTTACCTCATTTATTTTTCATAACTTCCCTACCTTTGACTCAGCATTCAGGAAGCAGTAGGAGACTATTTTTTGATGACATTCAAGGTCATTTAAGTATTATGTTGAGAGGTCAAAAAAGTGCATAATTGTGAATCTTGTATTTAAAATTCTAAAGTACTAAAGTATGTGAAGAGCTTAACAAATTAGAAGCAGTGTGGGAAATTATGAAAGGATTTTGATTAATCACTGTTATTTATGCATTTGAAGATTACTCTTAAATCCACAGAAGTTCTCATAATCATTAAATATGTTCAGATTTAGTTTACTCCCTGGTGTTTGCCCTTGGGGAATATCCAACAATCTCTGTGTCATCTTAGCTATTTTAACACAGAGCCACGGAACTATGGGCAATATACAAGGAAATAAAGATACAAAGATCATTTAAGATATCTGAGAGGTGCCATCTGTTGGCAAACGTTATTGAACCCTCTATACCAGTCTGGACTGCTCAGAAAACAAACAAACAAACAAAAAATCCAAGGTACTTCTAGCAGAAAATGATTGAACCTAGGGACTCGGATGCTTACCTGTGTTTGGAAGGGACAGAGGCGAACAAGTCCGTATATTGCCATTAGGCCTTTGGCTTTTAGATCTCACCACCACCAGTGCTACCCTCCAAACGTCAGGGTTGAATGTGCCACACTCAGGAAGCCAGTGGCTGGGCAGTAGGATGTACAGACCATTTCTGGCCACCACTCACTTCTCCCAGAGAATTTCTCTCTCCTTGTAGCATCTGAAAGATACTACCACCCAAGTACAACTAATTGGCAAATCTTCATTTACCTGTATTATCCTAGTTACAAATTAACCTGGAATTTATTTTCATTCTCTTGTTACTGAATGGAAGGAGAATGGAATGAAACTGAGGGAGGCAATCTAAGTATTTTTCCCAAAGACCCACCGAACTATGCAGAAAACTTTACTATCTATAATAAGGATGCAAAAATGAAGAAAGAAAGCATTTCACTTCAGTGTTTCCTAACCTCAAGATGACTTCATATGAACCACCTTCCTAATGGACACTCTTTGTTCCATTTCCATTTTTAAGAAAACCTCTTCCACAGAATGCAAAGCTCTGCAAATTAGGGCAATAGTATCAAAACAAATAGCCTATGACATTTCGATTAAAAAACACAGGATTTCAAATTAGAAGTCTTATGTTTCATCCTGGCTTTGCATTAACTTGCTGTTTGAGCTAGGCAGTAACTAAATATCTTGAGGCTGAAAATGTCTCATTAACTGAACTGATATTACCATCACCTACTTGGTACTACCAAGGTCTGGAAGAATGTTAGAGAGGTTAATACATCATATAAGAGTCTCACCTCTTAAGAAATTACCACCTGGTGGATGGGCTGAGAGTTGGGGAAGGCTTTTAAAGTGGGATTGCATTTTATAAAAAGTCACAAAGACACGTGAGAGAGAACTAGTTACAAAGATAATAAGACCAGAAAAAGTAACAGCACCAAAAATTCCTTCTCCCTTTGAACTGTTTCCTCTTGGTTCCTAAGTACTGAGTATGGGAAAATTTTACTCATTCTTTAATTCATGATAAGGAAATTTCTACAGTGAGTGAGATTTCCCCTAAAGTCTAAGATGTGTTTACATTCTCATATTAAAATTTTTTAATCAGTGTTTTTCCAGTTTTCAAAAACTTTCATGTTTACCTGTGTTTTGGTGTATGACTTATTAGACCTTAAGCTCTTCGAAGGCATGGGTGGGGTTTACATTTTCTGTATCCTCAGTCCCCACACGTCATGGCATGCTTCATCCACCCCAGTTAAGAAATACTTGGGGCGCCTGGGTGGCTCAGTCGGTTAAGCGTCGGACTTCAGCTCAGGTCATGATCTCACAGTTGGTGCGTTCGAGCCCCGCATCGGGCTCTGTGCTGGCGGCTCGGTGCCTGGAGCCTGCTTCGGATTCTGTGCCTCCCTCTCTCTCTGCTCCTCCCCTGCTCATTCTCTCTCTCTCTCAAAAATAAATAAACATAAAAAATTTTTAAAAAAAGAAATACTTGGCAAAATGGTGACTACAATGGTAAGGTGGTAGCAGGAGACATAAAAGGAAAGGTGGTTTGCAAAAATGGTACAAATGCCTTGTGAAATAAGCTAAGGACTTGAAATTTTAGTAGGCAAAGGAGGACTTGCAAGATTGTTAAGCAATAGGAAGTGATTCTATATGATGCATGTATAACTAGGTGGCTGGTGTGAAATATATTGATTTATTAACTTCTTTGTGTGTTCAAATTGAGGGAAATGGCATTTATGAATCGTTGGCAGTTTCAGTGTCTGGAGGTAGAAAATAAATTACTTCTGGAAGAGAATTCCTAGGTTTTGGAAAAAATGACTGTGGTGGGCCTTTTTTTTAGACTAATTTAAAGCAAGTGCCTACCTATTATTCTTGGAGAAAAGTGAGATGTCACTATAAATCTGAATTCAGAAGCAGAAGACTGAGAGATATTAATGTGCTTTGTTGAGAAACATATTTTAAGTTTGTCTTTAGCCAGTCCGTGCCCTTGAAGAGTCAGAAATGCATTTTTCATCACTATGAATTAGGCCAGATATTATTTGAAATCTAATTGATGTAAATGATTCTATTTAAAATATAAAAATTAAGACTTTGGGAAATAGCACCATCAATTACTCTGATTATTTTGTTCTGCTCTTTGGAAGTCAACCGCTTAATGGGTATGAGGTATTTTCTCAGGAGAACAAGAGTTTCTTCGCGAGGAGACTTTGAGGTCCCTCTGCTAGAGAATGTCAACACTTACCTGAAAAAGAGATGATGCTCTAGCTTTTGAGGTCCAAATAATTAGGAAGTTTCATCTCTAAAAGTAATGACATAGATGACATAGAAATTTCTATTGGCCTTCTGTCATAGAGGTATCTAACTGGATTTAGCAAGAAGCCCTAAGGTTCACTTATTAGGACTTGTTAATTCTAGGAGGCCCTAAACACTGCATTAGCTGGAATTCATTAGTGACTATAGTTTTGGCCTTTACTGGGTCTTCAGGAAATTAAGGAAGTGGCTTGTGTTCCACACTTGGACCAGATTCAAAACCCAATGACTGGATGCGAGGGTGCAAAGCTTTACCAAAGATAGTAAAGAGGCACAGTGATCAGAAGTGACACTGCTTCATATTTGAGTCTGAATGTACTAGAAGCATACCAGGAAGGAACTACCAGAAAAGTAATCATGAGAGAATGGAAACCTCAGCATAAATAGATTCATCGTCTGCCAGTAGAGACACACAAACACAGAACCCTTATGGTTTCATTATGCTTATCTTGAACCTCTTCTCACCTATTGTCTTGTATTTAAACTCTACTAATAAATGTGTATAGCTCTGCTTCTAATAATCCATGTGGATAATTGCACTTTTATTTGAAAGGAATAATGTGTGTTCTGATCAGGTCTCTCGTCACTGATGGAATTCATTTTTCCACTCAATACGTAAGCAGTGGAGATAGAGCCATGAATAAGGGAGAGAATTGTATGAACTTCAACAAGCCTTTTTTCCAATGAATATGCAAAAATAAACAAGAAAACACATGAATAAATAACACAGTTTTAAGTGGTGGTAAAGTCCATGAAAGAGAATGAAACAGAGTAAGGGACATAACATGGAAAGAGGTCTTCAGACGGAAAATTCAGGAGCACTCTTCTCTGAGGAAGAGCCATAATAAGTTAGTTTACATTTAAAATGTGATAAGAGAGATTCAAATAGGTTTGGGAAGAATGAAGTGATGCATATTAAAAGTTTATTCAAGCTGTTTTGTGAGGAGTAAATAGATTTTAGAATACATGTGGATATTGAGAGCTAGTTTTGGCAGTAGCTTAGGTGAGAATTGTTGATTCCTGCAGGGTGGTAACCATTATGGTGGTAAAAAAATGGTAGAATTCGAGAATTATTTTAAAATTAGAGCCTATATTCACATACGTACACATTTGAGCCAAAGCAGTTGAATTCATATGTTATTTTTATTCCTTCTTTTAACCACAGCATTTATATAGCAATCAATTAAATCATACATTGTTATTAAATTCTTATAATAACTTTAAGGAGGTGGATTTTTTTAGCTTTTAATATTTTTTTTCCACTGTATTACTTCTTTGCAAGCTATTCTTCTTTATTTATTAAATGCCTGTGTTACTTATGGTTTTGTTTTCAGCCCACATCCTCTTCTGACTGGAAATAATCTTCCTAAGAAGCCTTATATCAATAAATTCAATAACCCCCAAAGTGCCTATGGCTTCTAAAATGTATGTGTTCTGTCCAGTTTTCTTTTCTGCATTCCATGTACTTACATCCAAATACTATTAGTATTTTACATTTCATGCTAGGAGTTGTCTCCTTACCCCTACAAATCCAGGCCCCATTCTTGTCTACCTTACTCTGTGACCTAGGAAGCTTAATTCAGTATCACTCTGGGCTCCTTTGCCCCCTGATTCTATGATGTGTTAGGCCAATGGGAGGCATTTTAAGAGACTGGGGAAAAACAAACAAACAGGAGAGAAAGGGATCATGGTATCATTTCTGCATGACGTGTCAGGGGATTTATTCTTCCCTGCTGTGAAGAGGTTTCCTAGTATCTGAGTTCATTAAATCCATACCTTCTGTGACAGAGTCTCACTTCTGGGACTGTATCTCCAACTGAGTGCCAATGAAGTCTCCTTCCTATTTCCCTTTAGGTCCATGAGATGATGATGACTTTCTCTACTTCATAATCCCCGAGTGCTTTACCTTCCCAGTTAGTCCTATTAATCTTGCTTATGACTTTGATAATAATCCCTTAATTAAATATTTTAAATATTCCACAGAGGGGCGCCTGGGTGGCTCAGTCGGTTGGGCGGCCGACTTCAGCTCAGGTGATGATCTCACGGTCTGTGAGTTTGAGCCCCGCATCCGGCTCTGTGCTGACAGCTCAGAGCCTGGAGCCTGCTTCTGATTCTGTGTCTCCCTCTCTCTCTGCCCCTTCCCCTGTTCATGCTGTGCCTCTATGTCTCTCAAAAATAAATAAACATTAAAAAAAAAATTAAATATTCCACAGAGAAGGTGTCCACAAACTTTTTCTGTAAAAGGCCGGATAGCAAATATTTTAAGATTTTCAAGCCAAGAGTTAACACTGAATATATTATAGGTACTTTTATAAAAATATTATATATTTGATGGTGTTCAAAATATATTAATAATTGAGTATATTTTATAGTAACTGTGTAATAAGAATTAGATTCAGTTTTACTTGTTTTGTTTTTCTTTTGTTTTGTTTTTTTGTTTTATTTTTTGCAGGAGTGGGGAGGATAACACACTGTTTAACTGGATTTTATAATTGTGTTTCCTATCACCAAATTAAATGGAAATGTTCATCTATAAAAAACATTCTTAGCTCATGGCCCATACAAAATAGGCAACAGGCCTGACTTGGCATTAGGTCATAGTTTACCAACCCTTTCCTTAGAGGGTGCCATAGGTGACTATTTGGGGTGGCAGTAATAATCAAGACAGCCAACAGACACCTCCAACCTGTTCCTCCTTTTACAATCCTTCTCTTGATAACCAATAACCTCATTTACATGGTAATTGCAGCCAAAATGCTTTCTTCAGCTGTGTTCCATTCTTTACCCCAGTGATTCTATCTCAAATACAAATCTAATTACATCCCTATTCTATTTAATTCCTTCATCAGCTGATCAAGCTCTTTAGAGAAAGAAAAAAAAATCTTTTATTATCTAACCTCCCTCTCTCAAACCTACACCTCACTCCTCTCTAACATGTATGTACCCTGCGCTCTAGTTACAGTGATTCATTTTCAGTTCTTTGTTATGACTGCTTTCCTTTATTTACCATACTTCTGAATCCTCTGTTGTTCCCCTTCCTTATTTTCTTGTCTAATGTTTCATGAAGGTTTTGTGGTTACTTCTTCCACAGCTATATTAGATAATAGTTTTTGAAAATGTCATCATACCTGTGTATGCCTACATCATAAGTTTTTAGGACTCTACTGTAGATGGTGACCTGTGTGTAATATCCTCCTGTTAGACAGTAAACTCCTCAACAAGTAGGATAATTCCAGACACATAGTAGAAACTTAACATATACTCATAGGACTAATAAATGAATGAATAGAATAAATGCTTTGTTAGGCTGGATCTCAATGATGTGCAAAGGTAATGCTATAATGTAAGAAAAAAACACATTTTTTTCAAAAAGTGTTCATACTCTATCTTAAAATTCAGTCTACAATGTAATATCAATTGATTTCCTATGAACCCAGGAAAAAATACTGCATGTACAAAGAAAAATGATGCAGTAAGATTAAGAGACTTCCTCGAAGACCTCACCTTCCGTAGTTTAAAAGTGAAAAGGAGTCAGTCAGACACCTAGGCTTAGAATTGTCCCTAATATATAAGCAGTTTTGATCCTGAACAACTTCCATTGCTCATTCAACGGACACAATGGTTCAGAGCCAGTCATCAGGACTTAGAATTCCTGGTCCCATCCCATCTGATCCTTATCTGCTCTGTGAACTTGGCAAATTTCTCACTTTTCCACCATCTTCTGTTCTTTTAACTATGGAATGGGAATATAACTTGCTTAATATGATAAGACACCCTAAGCACTTAAACTGGCACAACGTAAGCCCACAATATATTAGTTTTTAGTTGTAATTATTGTGTTAGCGTTATTGGTGTTAACATCCCTGAGCACCTATTGAGTGAGAGAAACTATGACACCCTCCGTAGATCTAGAAATAACATGATAGTCACCTCACTGTGTTAGAAGAGAAATCTTAATAAATAAATGAGAGCATATCAGAGTGAAAGCTATAATTTAAGCTGATAAAAAGACCACAACAGATAAATTTTCAATGTGCAGTAGATTTTTGAAATGGATCTTGAAGGAAGAATATGTGCTGAGATGGGAACAAATAATATTTCAGGCAACATCATGATCTGTGAAAAGACCATAGATTTTTAAATGCCTGGTAGGGAAAAGAGAAAAAAAAAAAGTTAAGTAATAAGTAGTCAAAGGTTAGAGTACAAAAGTAAGCTTTTACTTGAAGTTTGCTTTATTCAGGAAGTTTTCTCATACTGGCAGACTAGTTTAGGCCCCCAAGTGCTATGTTATATTTATCATTACTGTCAAACCTTTCTGCCATATTGCAATTACCAGTGATTCAAGAGCAGGTTCTGGGTTATTTCTAATGCCGCGTCCTCAAAACCCAACACGTAATAGATGATCCATTCATATTTAAGTTGGTGCTACGCAGCTCAAATGGAGAGCTGTTGTAAAGGCCCAAGTCAGGGTCTTGATATAGAACTCATTTTTTGAAGCAGAATCCAACAGCATATTGGGCTATGAAAGTTGGAATAAAAAGAAAGAATCAATAATTACTTTAATGCAGGGATTAAAGCAAATGACTACAAGGGCCTAAGAGGTAATGTGCCATGAAGCATGATAATGATAATGACTTTTTGTTTGTTTGTTTGCTTCTGTCGATTTGAAAGTGACCATAGGTGAATATATGCCAAGTAGTTAGTCTGAAGGTGGGAGAGTAGTCAAGTTTGGATGTTGTCTACTTAATAGGATAAACCGTGCTAGAATGTATGATATTTCCCAGAAAGAGTGTCAATGAAAATTAAGAGTTTTGAATCTTCTGTGAATACCAGTATTTAAAGAATAGGGGGCAGAAAAATGAATGGGATAAATTTGTTGAAAATCATTATTGTAGTGATACTGGAGCAATTAAATAACTTACCCCAAGGGAAGGGCTGATCCTTGAGTCAAACCAAAGATTGTGACGCCTGAAACTCTGTTCTTCATTTTGCCATGCTGTCCACAGGTTTCTGTACTGTATAATGAAGTTTTATGTGCTCTTTGGAAAAATGTTTAAGTTCCTTTTGAATTAGATTATTGGGGGGATTTTTGGTGTTGACTTCTATGAGCTATTTCTCTATTTTGAATATTACCCCTTATCAGATACAACGTTTGCAAAATTCTTCTCCCATTTAATAGACTGTCTTTTCATATTGTTGTAGCGCCTTATGTTTACACTCAGTGCTGCTTCTGGGTTTTGTCTCCACCTTCTGGAATAATAGAGTAAAAAATTTCCTATAACAATACGTCAATCATATCCAACAAATTTTGACATGTGATCCTTTTGTTACTTTGTCATCTCTGAATGTTAAAATTTGCCTTAAGGTTTTCTCTTTAATTCATGGTTTGTTTTGTAATTCAGAAAGTCCAACCTATAGGGAATGGTCCCAAACACTAGATGGACAAGGTTACCTATGTGAATTTGTTGTCCGGTATGGTAATTTATTATATTCACGGTCAAAGACGGACAGCGGTCAGGAGGGAAACACGTGATGTGCCCTGTAGTCTCTTAACATGGAAGGAATACATTGACTGTTCACCTTGAATTTAGAAGTTCTCATATAATATTTTTAATTTTTATGGATTTGGGTGGATGATGTAATTAAAAAGGTTTATTTTTTTCTTCATGGATCAAAGGATTTCATTGCATGCTCTAGAATTGTGTCAGCATTATTCCCTGCTTCACTTTCTCTTGATATTTTGTTACGGACCATTCAGAAAGAAAATTCAGACATAATATAGGCACAGACATTTTGTTCATTAGGTAAAGTGATCATTTGTTACTATAAATCTGAATGAGAAAAGCTTGACTCAACCATTATAAAGGAAAATCACAGTGCAGTATCTTTCATTACCTTTTTCCAGATCTTTTTCTTTATTTCTTAAATTATGATGTTACCTAATCTGTCCTTTGAGGTTAAATGAATCCTGGTAATAACAGATACCATTTTCGCTCTCAGTGTTTTCCCTCAGGATCTTTGAGCCATGAGACATTCCCTTAGGATATGTGAATCCACAAATATCAAATACATGGAGTGGAAAATAGGTCAAGTAGAAATTCAAAAAAGCAATACGTCATTGTAGACTCATCCACCAGGGATGGCTTTGAACTTAAGACGGTTAGGAATAGGATATGCAGAGAAAAATAGAAGAAGTGAAAAGATAGCTTTTAAGAAAACTATAAACTACAGCAGAGGCTGAAAATTTTAAGAGAGATCACCAGGATTCCAAATTTCACAAAATCTGGGAACTATCCTGGTCATCTAAAAAATATGAAATTTTTGAAAAGTAACATGAATTTCTTCTATAATTTTGTTTCAGACAGAGACAATATGATCAAGTCCTTAGGTTATTAAAAAATGAAACTTCGACTACCTCTGAGGTAGTTGGTTTTAAAATCACATCTTTACAATGGTTTAAGAAAAACCTACCAGTAATTTAGAAACCCTGTGATTTATCATCATTTGTCCGTGAAACGTGGAAATATGTATTTTCAGGAAAGGTAGAGAATTCCTATGCATTAGTTTCTATCAGAAATGATGCAACTCTATATGCAATCATATATTATGGTAAAAATTATATGTTTTAGAAGATGCATTATTTATGTTTAATACACCACACTACCTACTTATGCCACACATATTAATTATATGAATAAAGTAACTCAATCATTAGGATCTCATAAATTCCCATCAAATTTTATAGGGTAATAGTAACAGTCTTCATCTCAGGATTTAGAAGCCAGTTTAATTTGATGCCAGTCTAAACTGTTCTCTGTCTTATGGGGCAGAAACAACATGTATTTTGAAGTTGAACACACATGGATTAAAGGCGCTGCTGATAGCTATTTTTGTAAGGCATAGAGTAAAATTGTGCAGGAACTTATATTAGAACCTTTACATTTAGTGACAAACGATTTCGTTGCTTTGGCATTGCTGAAACTATTACACGAGAAATTTCTTAAAAGAAGTGTCTAACATACAAAAAAAGGTCTGTGTAAATATAAAGACTTCTTTCATTTAGTTTGTTTGAAGAGCTAATCTACTTGAAGAAGCAATTAAAATGCTTTCATTTTAAGTGTATATTAAATAAATCAAATATGATGTTGTAAACATTCATTATAGATTTATTTTGATATTTGTTCTGCATAAATTACAGATATATGCATAATTTTATCTTTAACGATCTAATAACATTTGATAATCAAGGCACACAACCATGTACTACTTACAAGTGATGATGTTTAACTAATAAAATGACTGTTTCATTGCCCAATTTATAAATAAACCAAACAGATCTGTGGGCAAAACTATTCTTTAGCTTTTTGCCTATGAACATCTTACCTTTCCTTACTTCCTTACTTTATATTATTGATTTGTTAATATTGCCATCAATGTCACAATTTAAAAATATTCTAGATTGCATGAGAGACCAATTTTTTTTTTGTTCTTAATTTAAGAATATTTATTCAAACTGCCAAAAAGATATTCTTCAGGATTTCCAGATCAGAGCCAGGAGTTACTTGGACACACTATCTTTATATGATGTAATTTCAAAATAAGATTATGTACAATATATCCTATTGGTACCTTTTAGCCAATGAAATAGACAGGAAAGTCTGCTGAATTGGCGCATTATGAAGAAAATACCTCGCACTGAGGGAGATTTTAGATTCTGCCTCTTCTCTTTTGCTTTATGTGCAAAGGAGGTGATAATGGGCCCAGAGTGACTATATTTTACTCACCATGGAAAAAAAGGTGATAAAACAATTGTAAGTGTAATTGCAGTGACATGATGATATTGAGTTATTGAAAAAAACTCTGGAACTGTCTACCTCTAGGCTTTTGTTACAGAATATACATACCAGACATAGCTCAAAGGTACTGTGGGTTCGGTTCCAGACCACTGCAATAAAGTGAAGATTGCTATGAATTGAATTACTTTGTTGGTTTCCCAGTGCATATAAAAGTTATGTTTATGCTATACTGTAGTCTATTAAGTGTGCAGTAGGATTATGTCTTAAAAATGTGCATACTTTAATTAAAAAATAATTTATTGCTAAAAAATGCTAACCATCAGCTGAGCTTTCAGTGAGTCATAATCTTTTTGCTCATAGAGTGTCGCCTCAGTGTTGATGGCTTGCTGACTGATCAGGGTGGTGGTTGATGAGGGATGGGGTGGCTGTGGTAGTTTGTTAAAATAACAGAATGAAGTTAGCCTCATCGATTGCCTCTTCCTTTCATGGATATTATTTCCGTAGTATGTGATGCGGTTTGATAACATTTTACTTACAGCAAAAGTTCTTTCAAAATTGGAGTCAGTCCCCTCAAACCCTGCTTTTGCTAATCAACTAAATTTATGTAAACTGTAAATCTTTTGTGGTCATTTCAACAGTCTTCCCAGCATCTTTACCAGGAGGAGATTCCATTTCAAAGAGCCACCTTTTTTTGCTTATCCATAAGAAACAACTCTTCATGTGTTGAAGTTTTATCACAAGACAGTAGCAATTCATTCAGTCACATTTTCAGGCTCCACTTTTAATTCCAGTTCTCTCGCTTTTTCACATCCACAGTTAGTTACTTCCTCCACCGAAGTCATCCATGGGGGTTGGAATCAACTTCTTCCAGACTTCTATTTGTATTGATATTTTGACCTCTTCCCATCAATCATGAATGCTCTGAATGGTATCTAGAACTTCAGGTGAATCCTTTTAGAAGGTTTTTAGTTAGTTTTGCCCATATTCATCAGAGAAATTCCTATCTATGGCAGGTATAGCATTATAAAATGTATTTCCTTGATAGTAAGAAGTGAAAGAAGAAATTACTCCTTGATGTGGAAAGGATGTGTTAACAGGCATGAAAACAACATTAATTTCATTGTACATTTCCATCAGAACTCTTGGATGTCCAGGTGCTTTGTCAATGAGCAATAATAGTGTTTTGAAAGGCATCTTTTGTTTTGGTTTCTTTTGTTTTTGAGCATTAGATCTCAACAATGGCTTTCAAGTATTTAGTAAACCATTTTGGAAACAGATGTGCTGTCATCCAGGCTTTGTTGCTCCATTTATAGGACAGAAGCAAAGTAGATCTAGCATAATTATTAAGGGCCATAGGATTTTTACAATGGCAAATGAATACTGGCTTCAACTTAAAGTCAACAGCTGTGTGAAGCTCTAACGAGAATCAGCCTGTCCTTTGAAATACTGGAGCCAGATATTGGCTTCTCTCCAGGTATAAAAGTCCTACATGGCATCATATTTCAATTAAAGGTTGTTTTGTATACATTGAAAATCTGTTGTTTAGTGTACCCACTTTCATGAATTATCTTAGCTGGATTTTCTAGATAATTTGCTGTAGCTTCTATATCAGCACTTGCTGCTTCACCTTGCACTTTTTATGTTAAGGAGACAGCTTCTTTCCTGAAACCTCATGAACTAGTATCTGCTAGTTTAAAGCTTGTTTTCTACATCCTCCTCACCTCTCTCAGGCTTCATAGATTTGAAGAGAGTTAGGGCCTTGCTATGGATTAGGATTTGGCTTAAAGGGAAGTGTGGTGGTTTGATCGCCTATCCAGATCTCTCAAACTTCCTATCAGCGATAAGGCTATTTTGCTTTCTTAATTTCCTTTAAGAACTTTTCCTTTGCTTTTACAACTTGACTGTTTGGTACCAGAGGCCTAGATTTCAACCAATTTCAGCTTTGAACATGTCTCCTACACTAAGGTTAATAATTTTTTTAAAGAGTCTTAACTAAGTTTATTGATATCCTTTGTATTTATCCAGTGTCTATTAGCTCACTAAACTCTTTGTTTCAAGTTTCTTGCATCAATCCCATGAAAGGTCCAGACTGGAAAAGTATTTTTACATACACGGTTGATTTTTACACTATATAGCTAATATTTATAAAATTGGTATTTCCTTTGTACCTGTTGATAGCTTTACTGCTTTTAAGACAAAAATCACATACAGAAATACATACTCCTCAAAACATAAAAGCCAACAGTTATATAGAATTTGGTTTACAATACAGAACTTAGAGGCAACACAGACTGTACATAATCCACGTCAGGAATCATAAAGTAGTGGATCCCACTGACCCCTGGTGAGGGGTGTTTCAGCCCAGGAAAACCCATTTACAATTCTTTCCTGTGTGTATAAGATAAATGCCAAACTGTTTCACACATATCAATATATTTATATATTTATCCAAATTCTGGTTTAAAAGTCACAAAATGACAACAAATACAAATGTTAGGAAAAGTTTAACATGTATAGGGAAAAATATATTTTATGCATTGTGAAGAGTTTGTACAGTCTAGCATAAAGGCAAATGTGGTGTTAAGTACAAGTTAGAACTTTAGGGCATCCACCTCTTAGATGCTGGCACTGAACTCCACTAAATCTTTTAGGTTAATCATTTCCAGCTTTTGATTTAAAGTGAGAGACCTGTAACTTTTCCTTTCACTTGAACACTTAGAGTCCATTCTATGGTTATTAATTGGCTTAATTTCAGTATTGCTGTGTGTCCAGGAATAGAGAGGCCCAAGGCGAGGGAGAGAGATGAAGGAACGGCAGGTTGGTGGAAGAGTTAGAATGCATACAACTTTTATCGATTGAATTTGCCATCATATAAAATAAATCTAATTAAATCAATTAAAGTGTCTATGTGCATGGTTTATGGCACCCCATAACAATTACAATATTTATATCAAAGATAACCGATTACAGATCACCATGAAAAATATACTGATAGTGAAAAAAATGGCAAATTTCCAAAAATTATCAAGATGTGATACAGAGGCACAAAGTGAACAAATACTGTTGGAAAAATGATGGTGATAGACTTGTTTGACACAAGGTTGCCACAACCCTTCAACTTGTAAAACGCAGTATCTGTGAGGTACAGTGAAGTAAAGCACAATAAAATGAGATATGCCTATATTTCGAATAAAGCCTGAAGAAGTCTATGCCTACTGATGTTTTCAAAAACAAAAGATATCTTGGTGAGCAATTAAGTTACTGGCATTAACAATAGGAGTTATTAACTGTTAATAACTATTGACAGTTGTTACTGTTAATAACTCCTATTGTTAATAACTCCTATTATTAATAACTCCTATTGTTAATGATGTAACATCAAGCAAAATGGCAGAATAGCTATAGAGAGAATGAGATGGGAGAGGAAGCCAATAAGATACCTTTCTGGTATCATAATATTTCCTGATATTTAGGCAGGTTGCATGTATTAGCTATACCATCCCCACTCAGGAGCAATCGGCTTTCCCACAATAGGAAGACTAAAGTATTCCTCATGTCACTCACAGTTTCCACAGCAAAATACAGAGGTTCAAGTGACTTACATACTTACCAATCTCTCAACAAATACTGGCTGAACAATAGATTATCTGACTCAGGACAAATCCTAGGAGTCCAGGATTAAAAATAAGATAATACATATTACTTGGAGTTTGGAAAAATGTTCACATGCTCTGGGACTATCTGGAGAGAGAATCCCTGAACTGCTAGTGTCTGAGTGAGCATAAGAAAAAAATTGTAAATTCCATGAACTAAGAGCCATATATATATATATATATATATATATATATATATATATGACTATGTAAAGGGTAAAAACATAATTGCCTTTGTTGGCTTAAGCACAGCCTTTGATTAATAAGCAGTTTATGTAGACCCTGGGAAGCCAGACTAGACTAAAAATAGAGTAAGTTCTATGCATGGCCATTATAAAGGCTGTACAGTATGGAAGAAATAGACTCCAAAGAGTTTGTCTAACCCAGTCAGTCAATAAAGACCAAAGAAAAACAAACTCTAAGAAAAGAGGGGTGGGATTTCAGGTCCAGAGATGTTACAATATATGATTTAAAATACAAACTTTTAACAAAAGTAATGAGACACACAGACTGGAAAATTTGACAAGTATACAGGAAAAAAGGCAATGGAAACTAACTTGGGTTAGTTTTCACCCTGATGCTAGACCTGGAAGACCAAAACTCCAAAGCACCTAGTATAAATACATTTGAAGAACTAAAACCACTTTTTAAAAATTAAAGGAAGATATAAATATAATGGCTAATCAATAGAAACTGCAAATAATGACATAGAATTTTTTCAAGCAATTCCGGAGGTGAAAACTCCAATAGCCAAATGAAAATTTTGCTAAAAGGGCTGGAAAGTGTATCTGAGTTGCAGAACAGATCTGACGTGAGAGTGGATCAATCAAGATGGTATATTCTATGCAAGAAAAAAGCAGGAGGAAAATGAACAGCTCCAAGAAGTGTGGGATACCACTAAGGTTATCACATAGATGTAATGGGAATATCAGAAGAGAGAAAAAAATTGTCAAGAAATGTGGTTTAAAATGTCCTAATCTCGAAGAAAACCATTAGTTTACACATCTGAGAAGCTCAGTGAAAGTCAAGAAGCATAAATACAGAGTGACCCAAATCCAGATATATTATCAACAAAATGTTGAAATAAAAAAATAAAATTTTGAAGATAGCAGAGGAAAATGACTCAGTACATATGAGGGAACCAAAAAAAAAAAAGGTACATTGCATCTGAAACAATGGAGGCCAGAAGACAGTAGGATGATATATTCAAAATGCTGGAATAAATAACCAAGAACCCTATATTTGGCAAAGCTGTCTTTTGAGAAAACACAACGTAAATATTCCTATCTAAACCAAATAAAGGATTCCTTTGGTGGGATACCTGTTTTACAAGAAATACTAAAGAAATTACTCAAACTGAAAGGAAGTGACCCAGACATGAGTTCAAATCCACAGGAAAAAACAAAGAGCTCCAGTAAAAGGAATTATGCAGGAAACTATTTTTTAAAAACACAAAAATAAGTACATATTTCTTTCTCCTTATTTTTTAACTGATTTAGAAATACTTGCACTCTAGAATGACTAAGTTCTGAAAATGTCAACATGAATTTCGTCCTCTCAAAGATGTCTCTGGTAGAGGAGAATAGAGTGTGAAGAAAAGAATAGATTGTGAGGACTTTTCTACTTGTAAAGAATCATGGCGGGAGGGGGCTGGAAGCAGTTCAGATCATGGAAGGTGAGAAACATTGAGGTAGCAGTGTTTCTTTATACCATGATGACAGTTCCGAAGAGCATTTACTAGACTTTGAGCTGAGTATAAATCCAAGGACATGTTCCTGGAAGTGCTGTGAAACGTGGGAACTTCGATTCATTTCCATTTGCCTAGTTGCTGGTAATGTGTAGTAAAAATTCTCCTGTTGGAATTTTAGCCAGGCTTATTATGTCCAGTAATTTGAGTCTTAGAGATTTATAGAGCTAGAAGTTTGGTTTTGGAAAGTCATTTGTTGCCTTTATATAGTTTATGTAAGGTTCATTAGAATCAGAAGAGTGACTTGTGGGGGAGATGGGGTTCACTTAACACTGAGAAAAACATCCACTTGTGTAAAATTATAATTGGAAAACATAAAATATTTCTAGCAACAATAAAATAAACTCAGTGTTCAGTTTAACTTATCAAAAATATTATTGTTTGATTCCATGCTGGGCAATATGTTATAGATATTTCATAAAAGTGTTTTAAGGTAAATGTTTTGTTAGGTAATATTTTGAAGAAAAAACCAGAGTTCCAGTTATTAATTGCTTTAAACTTTGCTTTGTTTGCATGGGAAAGTATATGTATAATAATCAAGGGGTGAAAGAAAATTTGACAAGTTATCTAAGAGTTGTTTTAAATCTTTGATTTTCATGTTTTCTCTAATAATTGTTATACACTTTCTTATATCCTCCTATTATAGTATTGATTAAAAAATAAATTCAATCAAGAATACTTTTCCTGTATATTTCAAAGCTATAAGAGAAATTATTTAATAAAGCCTCTTTGATGATTCTACAAAACTATGACAATACTAAAACATATCCATAGAATTATCCTTATAAATCTGATCATAAATGATAATCACATTGTTTAATAGTGTGTTTTGTTTGCTCACTGGAAAATTTAAAGTTAATTCATTGTTAATTTAAAATTTATTTCCCAGATAAAATCGATACTTTCCACGGATGTTGTAAAAGTGCTACAGCTCAGATGTGTGCACATATTTGAATGTAGTGGCTTCCATTTGATAAACAGTCATGCTTACCAATCTGGAATAATTTATCTCTTTTTAAAAAAAATTTTTTTAACATTTACTCTTTTTTGACAGAGACAACAGAGCATGATTGGCGGGGGGGGCGGTGCAGAGAGAGAGGGAGACTGGATCCAAAGCAGCTCCAGACTCTGAGCTGTCAACAGGGAGCCCACACAGGGCAGGAATTCACTGACTATGAGATCATGAACTGAGCCTAAGTTGGACACTCCACCGACTGAGCCACCAGGCATCCTCAGAATAATTTATCTCTTAATTTCACTTTATTTATTTTTGGCTTTGATTTATTCCCAATCGAAACTTTTTCTCTACAATGCCATGTGAGCTCAATTGTCAGAGTCTTCATAAAAGGAGAGTCAAGAACACGTGTGTTTTGTTTGCTAGAATTTTGTAGCCAATTATAGTAATGTAGGACTACCTTTAGGATATATTTTTAAATACAATTATTTTTGTTGATATGGCTATGTGTGAGGATCACTGTGAAGTGCTTCTCAACTGGCAGCTACTCTCAATGCCTTGTGACAAACTTCAATAGACCATCTGCAACCGGATAATTGGAGCAAAGACAAGGGCTAGGCTTTGGGCCTCCGTTGAGCTGCTAGTGAATATACTTGCCCTAAACAAAAGGAAAGGGAATCATCTTCCAAAAACGCATGCGACACCAATAGTTCAGTGATTGGACAACTCTTTTTTAATATGCTAGCGTTACAGATTCAGCGGCCTTCCTGTCATCTTGACTAGAAATGTCTTTTGTCAGGACATCATGTCTTCATTGAGACAATTACTCCGAGTTGAGCTGTTGAGTTCAAAACTTTTCTATCTAAGTATTTAAAACAGTAGAGAAATCCTCAGAATACTATCTTTTTTCTTCATGCTTTTGTTCTTACTGTTCTCTTTTTGTTTGATCCTTTGGCAGAATTGCAGCGATGTTTTCCGAATTAAGAGTGTATTTTTCAGCACATTTTTAAGGCCTTGTTTCATTATAAGATGAATGGAGAAGTTCTGAGTCAGTAGTGAAGATCGAATAACAGACAGATAAGATCAGCAATATGAAGAAGCTCTCATTGTGCCAAGGCCTCAGTAATATCCCAGGCAAGTTTCTCACTTTAGTTCCACATAATACTCTAGGAAAACAAATGGAGAATCAGATCCGGGGCGTTTTTGCAGTGTATCATTACAGTTTAGTTTAGCTGCTAATAGTTAACAGTGAAAACAAAAACAAAAAGAAATATTCTTTGGCAAAATTGTGCTGACTTGCTGCAACCCTCTCCTCTCTACTCATTGGCTTTTAACCTAATTTATATACATCTGACGGTGCCCCATAAAATTGTAGAGTTTGCGCTGGATTAAATTGGAATTTGTTTTGTTTAATAAAAATATCACCAGATAGCAACTGTCAGTTAGAAAATTAGATTTAATTTCCCTTTATGAATAATTAGCTGTTAGCATCTCAGCTCTTTATATGCATATAATTAACTTTTCTAATCAAATATAACGTCTTTGGTGTTGAAGATAATACGATGAGCTTTGTCATCAAATATTACACTTCCTTTTCATGACAGACTTAAGTTAAATAAATTGTTTACTCTCTTTTATTCGTGGAATTTTTACATGCAAATGGTAAACAAGCAGAAAAGAATATAAAGAGTTTCTAGTGGCAAAGTTTCTTTGTTCGGAAAGGCATTTCGGTTCTAAATTTCTATTTTAAATACGCTATTGAGGCTCTGAAATTGCAGTCAGGTATATGAAACTTTGGACATGAGCAGGTACTTGGCTGCTGCATTCTATATTGTGCCTGGGGTCACCCTGAGCATCATTTCCACCAAAATGATTCAGTGCAAATTTGGCTCATTGCCCATCATTCTGGGTGAGAACCCAGAGATAGATCTACGTGATATGACAGTTGAAGAAGTGAAAAATCCAGCCACATTACTTAATTTAGCAATATATAATTTTAACAGGTAATTGAATATTTGATTGAACTTATAAATTTAATTTGTAGGGAGGCATGATCTTTTAAACAGAAATTTAATTAATGCTTATTTCTGAATTAACTATGTAATCACTCTTAAATGGTGGTGGTTTGGTTTGGATCTTACTAAACCCCACGTGGCCTCAAAGAAATACGTGAAATACTGTACGGCTGTTATATTTGATGTTGGAAAAGCAGTAAATGTGGAAACAACTTTAGAAAATGATCGCTCATTGAAAATGTGCCAATCCTATTAACTTCGTATGTATAGATTTTGCTCAACTAAGAAAAATCCTTTGTCTCAAACAATAGTGTGATAAAGGAAAGGATTACTGTAGTCAACCCAGGTTTTCTTCCCCTGACTCATTAAATAATTGCATGTATTATATGGTACTTTTACCAGGGATACTACTGAATTATGGCTATTACATATATATATATATATACTGGAAAAATATATTTTTAAGAGAATAATCTATCTTGGAGAACTTCTAACTTTACCAGAAACAAATCGTGCCAATTTTTTTTTGCTTTCAATACTGGGAGGATTTACTCTTTCTTTAGAATGAGAATAAGGGAAAAATCTGTATTTCTCTGAAACAAGTTATATAAAACCCATAAAATTAACATATATTCATTTTTCCCTCAGAATCTCAAAATACTTTACCCAGTATTAATTGACTACCTATAGTAGTATCTTATTTATTTGTTGGTTTTACTATAAAAGATAAACTATCATTAAAGGCTTATTACTTACGTATAGTTCATTCTAAAAGCAAAAAGTAGGTTAACATTAAGTTTTGTGTAATTGTTAAAGTTCTGAGTTCTAAGCATACATTAACTTGTATGGACATGCACATCTAAATGTGAGAAAAAATGCTTTGCCACTAAACTTTTATTTTTTGCCTTCACAATGTGAATTCTTTATTCATACGCACAATATGAACTGTGGATGTTTATCCAGGGAATATTCACTCATTTTCATAGGAGTGTTAATATAATTAGTAAATGAAATCTCTGTTAAAGTTAGAGCATACTCCAAAGCCAAATAAATTATTTTTAAATAACAGACATGGCTACCTTCCCTTAATGGAGAAAATTGAGAATTAATTCCGTGAGCGCATGTGTGTGTGCGTGTGTGTGTGCGTGTGTGTGTAGATCTCATTATTGATCAGTTATACTTGGTCACTATTTTTCCCCTTCTAAATGGATGCATACAGTAACAAAGAATACAATTTAAATTTTCTTTAAAAAATAACATTTCTAGATATATGGCATAACCAATATCTGAGATCAGACAAAAGATACCTGATTTTATGCTTGTAGTATCTGCATTATACCAATCGAGACAGATGAAATTTGCTTCAACTTTCTAAAAAATAAATTACTCTTAATGTATTTATAATATACGTGAATGGGATAAACCATTAATGGCTTTTAGTGCTGGTAAACAAATAACTTGATTTGCCATGGGGTATTTAGTTCTCAAATCAAGAGGATACACACACACCACATTATACACACACACTGACACACACACACGCACACCACATACACACACACTTGAATGCTGTTACACTCACCTCATTTCTACAAATGAAGAAAAGCAATACAAAGTGCAATGGCGATAGCCAATAAATCTTCTAGCCCTTTCAAAAATGATTGCCAGGATGCAGTACAGTCATTTCAATTGTACAACTCTCTTAATCCAGTTCCCTTAGTCATTTACTGACAGCGTTCATACTCTCCTAAAGCCAGTTACAGGAATGAGGTGCTGCAGAACTGTAAATTGTGATCAGTTTTTATAAATGGTCTGGGACATATTCCCACATCCTCTATAAACTGTATGAAGATTCAAATAAAGGAGGGAGTCAAAACTATATTTCTCAGTTGTTTATTCCTCATAGTTAAAATTATGTACTTGTGCTCAATATACATCTGCCTAGAAATTGCCTTTAAATTTACTAAATAGTTATTGAATATTTATCAGATACCAGAAATATTGGAAGTGTAAGTAATATAAAATGAAACTTTTGGCATAGAGTAATCTATGGTCTTCACTGGGAATTTTTTATATTCATAAAAATATTAAATGGTAGAAAGTTGTAAAGAGTATAATTATACTTATAATTATTGGAATATTAAATTATAAAAATATTTTAAATGAGGTTAGAGTAGTCTTAAGGGATCAAGAAAAGAATAATTTAAAGTTTGAGAGTTAAGTTGAATTTTTAGAAAGAATGAAAAGACCTCATAGTGTAAAGAGAACAGTGGCAAACATTGCAGAGACAGCAACATAGAAGCAAATCCAAAAAATCAGGATTTAATAGAGTATATGGGTTTCACAGAAAAGGAGTGTCTTGCTGGGGAGTGGTGTCAGGTAAGTTGTATGTAGATTAAGAAGAATGTGAGGGGTGCCTGGGTGGCTCAGTTAAGGGTCTGAATTCGGCTCAGGTCATGATCTCACGGTTCATGGGCTCAAGCCCCATGTAGGACCCTGTTCTGAGAGCTCGGAACCTGGAGCCTGCTTGGAATTTTGTGTCTCCCTCTCCTTCTCCCCCTCCCCCACTAGTGCTCTGTCTCTCTCTTTCAAAAATAAACTTTAAAATATACAAATAAATAAAAGAATGTGACAAGTCAATTTCAAAGTGAGAGGTTTTCCTTTTACGAAGGATTCTTCATTCTGATCAGATGGATGACAGTGATGGTCTGTCTTTGGTGGTTTTTTTTGGTGAAATGGATTTCTAGATCAGCAAGTGGACATACTCTAAAATAAGTTTCTGGGTGTTTACCAAAAAGAGGAAAAGAGATTCTCTTTGAGTAGCAATTCTATTTCCCTGTAATTTATTTGTTTCCCAAAATTTTATTTCTTTTTCCCCTCCCTCTCTCCGTCTCTCTTTCTCTCTCTCTCTCTCTCTCACATACACGCGCGCACACACACACACACACACACACACACACACACACACAGGGGGCAAACAGAGGATCAGCTTTTATTACCTAAATTGTTTGAAAGGAGCCATGATTGAGGAGTTCAAAATCCAAAAATAACTGCTTCAGCTTTGGAATGCTTAGTAAAATGTATCAATGCATATTCATTTTACCAATTACTTCTTATACACTGATATTAAAATGAGTTTTTATAATAGGTTTGTCTTAGGTTGTAGCCACATCAAGCTTTTTGCTATTCCCTGAATACATCATCTCTTCAGCTGCTTCTGCACATGGCGGCCTGGCCAGTCTCATGCTAGGATGATAACTTTAGCTACTATGACAGTCATAGAATGTGCCAAGCACTATGCCAAGTGCTTCTTACTGATCAGCTCATTTAATCTTACAATAATCCTACTATGTTGATTTTACAAATGAGGTAATTGAGGTCCAAAAAGACCAGTAACTAATTCCATCCCACACTAGGTCACGAACTCATTGAGGGCTGATTATATGTATTTATCCTTCTTCAGTCACTAACTATCACAGTGATACTAAGTGTTGGCTGATTAAATACATAGTTGATGAGGAGGAAGACAAAAGCGATTATGCTAACCTGGAAAGATCCAGCATTATGTAAAATGACGTCATACTTACATGGACAAGGCCTAAATGTTAGGAAGTGGAGAGTTCATGTAAAAGACCAGGGGAGATCTAGTCAAGTTACAGTGCAATTATTGGAGAAGATCTGACAGCACCTTCACAAGTCATTAACTTCAACACATAGCCACATTCTGGATTTCATTACCACCTAGATTAATTTATTTTTAACATTTTAAATGCTAGTACTACACTTTCTGACCAAAATCTTTAATATTTAGTTTATAATCCATCAAGATATGCTGTGCTTTTCTCAACAATGTTCTCCAGGAAAAGATGATCAGCTTAGTCTAATATCCAAATCAGACTGGTGACAAATTGGCCTACTGTCTTATTAATAGCCTCAAAATTACAGTCTTCTTATCCTCTGCTGTATCCATTATCCAACCCACACAAAATGTTATTTATTTTCCTTCACTAAAAAATGAAATACTTTCAGAAAAAAACACAACAATATTTGGAATGGTAGATTGAAACAACTCCAATATTTACTGTTTTCAGTTCTAGCTGAGACATCTAGAATACATGCCAATCTTTTTTTAAACATAAATTTGTGCTCCCTCTCCATCATGAAGTTCTTCTAATAACTTTAGAAATCTCTGTGGTCCTTAACAAATCACTTCCCTCAGAAGCCACATGTCCTCTGACTACCCTCACAGGGCAGTGACCTATATTACCCAACTCAAATGTCTCTTCAGCAGTGCCCATTAAGCCTTCATACTTAACCTTTTACTTACTCATTCTTGAATCCCTGGAACCTAACACACTCTCTGGAATATCACAACTAATCAATCAGTTGTTGTGATTAAATGAAGAAAATCATTAGTTAACATAAGTGAGTTTTTGTAGTCAGAAATGGGGATAAGGTATTAAATCTGAAGATCGACAAGGGAAGCAGTAATAGTAGACACTGACAAATTGGATATGAATGCTTGAAATAAAGCACAGGCCAAGCGCGAGAAATAACCATATACGAACAATAACTATGATTAGTCAAGCCTTTATATTGTGTTTTTTTGGGGAAACAACACTCCGATACCTTCTATTGGCTCCAGTTTTAAGGAAATAGAACTTAACCTGTAAGAGAGATGCAGCAGCTATCCTGCAGAGAGGGATGGGTTATCCGAGTTTAATAAAAGGTGTAGCACAAATCAGTTGGCTTTTATTCTAGCCTCTTTTTTTGTTAAAATCACTGGGCACAGAAACTCTGGTATTTATAAGAACGTCTTTCCTCTAAATGGAAAAGGATGGCTTGAAAAAATTGCAGGTATGGGTTAGCAATGGATACTGATAGCTATTTGAAAATTTGTTTTGCTGATTTTATAATTGAAGGAAGAGTAGGAGAATTTTAAATACAGACACATCAATTCTATATTAGATATTGTTGTGCATACCTTTTATACATATCTTTTTATCTCCCCAACTCTGTTAAATAAAAGGCATTACTATCATATTTTATATAAGGAAATGTTGCCTAGATAGATAATTTACTTAAAGCCATTTATTACATGGTAGAATTGGATCTAAAACCACACTGGCTTTTTCCATTATCCTATACTGATTAAGTAAAGAATCCACATCTTCTTTGAGTGACCTGGGTGCAAAGCAGGATTAGATAACTTAGTGAGAAAGTTTAGGAGATATTTAATTTATCATTGTTTAATGCTAAGCCATTAACTCACATTTGAAAGGAGGAAGAACGAGTTGCTAGTTAGAGTTTAAGGAGAACTCCAACTTTTAAAAACCCCTAGAGACATGGGTGCAAACGATTTTAGTTTCTACTTATCTATTTGAAGTCTTGGTCAAAATCAGACATTGTTTTAAGTTTGCAAACTGGGGTAATTAATATTTACTTAAGTACTTGTGAGAAGACCTAATAATTTATTTTTAATTATTTAATCTGGTAGAAACTTTATGGAGGATTCAGACCCTGGAAACAAATTCTACCGTGTGTCTCTCTGTCATTCATTCATTTTTAGAAAGGTGAAATGTAGTAAATTAATACCATTGGTGACCTTGAAGGCAGAACATTCTGCCTCCTTAAGGAAACATGCCTAATTAATGGTTTTGTTTTATTTACCTTGAAGTTTATACTCTGTGCTACTGACTACATGTACCTAATTAATTTTTAAAGTAGCTTTACTTATTCATACTACTACCACCTCTCCTCCTATTTTTTCCTTTGATGAACTTAAAAGCATAGCTTTTAAGACTAATTCTGTATTTATCCAAACTTGTCACTCTTTCTCCCCATGGCTTACATTGTCCATAATCAGACCCACCATTAGCTGATACGCATAGAGTGGCAATACATAATGCTCATTCATGCCTAGGAGGAAATGCCTGTTTCAAACATGAAATTATTAAATGGCTGTAAACACTAGACACTAATTTAATCATTCATTTTGCCTGCTCTCCAATTTTAATTAGTATTTAAACTATGTGAATTGTCTTTAATTAACAAAACCAATTAATTATATGAGGTTATTGAGCAGCTACTATGTGTGACAAGGGAAAAAATGGAAGTCATTGGTTTTTGTAACCACCTCTCTATTCTGCCTTCTAAGGAGTAAGGTGACTAATCTCTGAGGCTTTATTGAGGGAAGTAGTGGGTCTAAAGGAGAAATGGAGAAGTCAGGAAGAGGCTGAATTGTGCCAAATAGAGCTAGATTAAAGCAAGCCCTAAGGAAAGTTACGCAAAGTGAGCAAAAAAGCTTACATTAGGAGTTGGAGAAAAGGTGTAGAGAGAAATAGACATAGGAGATTCTGAAAGGAGTGAAACTTTTTTCTTCTTAATGTTTGAGAGAGAAAAAGCGTGTGTGAGTTGGCGGGGATGGGCGGGGGGCGGGGAACATGGAGGAAGGGGCCAGGGCAGTGGGGAGAGAATTCCAAGCAGGTCCCTGCGCTGTCACTGCAGAGTCTGATGTGGGGTTTGATCCCCATACTGTGAGACTGTGTCCTGAGCTGAAACCAAGTGTCAGGTGTCTAACTTAGTGAGTCACCCAGGTGAGCCAGGAGTAAACTTAAAAGAGGGAAATATTGAAAGAGGATTATTTTAGGAAGTCTTATTGTAATTAGTATGATATACTCTGCAGTCTGACATAATTAGTAAAGTTTGGCCCGATCTTTCAAGTATTTTGGCAGAAGGGATTCGTGGGTGAGGGTATATGCCCACACGTGTATGCTTTTTTGTGTCTGCAGTTAGAATATTAGCCTCTAAAGAGGAATGCAAAGGGATAGCTAAGCAAGTAATATGTAATATCTGAGTTAATAAAGACAAAAATAACAGAAGAAGAGGTTTTAATTGATATTAATTAACAGAAACCACTATAGGTATTTATAATTATATATATATATAATTTATATTATTTAATATACCATATTCTTAAACCATATTTCTAAATGTCCCATTTATTAAAATAAAAGTTTATACTCATTCTTTTAAACCTTTGGGCTCATCGAACAAAGTTAATGTTATTGATGAGGTAATTATAAATTGATCTCTAAACTTTCAACCATAAGAGTTTATTACACCCTTATTTTCCTGCAGGTTTATATTTTTCTCCTTTCTATCTTTATAATAACTGGAGGCAGCAGAGCTATTATACATAACTTCAAAAAGAATATTTGATATTTTTCATTTCTGTGCAAAATATTTTATAAACTCTTACAGGGTTTTACTATATATGTTATATAAAATATCTGTAGAGTTATTATTTAGTTAAGTATCTAACCAAACAACTTTCTTCAACTCTGGCATAAACACACATATTTAAAATTAACAAAATGGGAAAGTTTAATTTTCATCCTAAACACGAGGAAAATACACATTTGGCTGCTCAATTATCTAAATTAGATAAATTTAATTGTACAACTTCTAACATTTGGTACATTCTACATTTGTTCCAAAATAAAACATTTTACACAGTTAAACTCCTTAAAGACTTGAGTTATCCAGACTTGTAAAAGTATTCATCATTTGATTTTATATGATTCTGAAATCTATACTTGGGAAATTAGTTTAAAAAGATACACATGGGGCAGCAGATGGCTCAGTTTGTAAGCATCTGACTTGATGGTCAGGTCATGATCTCATGGGTTGTGAGTTGGAGTCCCACATTGGGTGAGCATTAGCCCTTCTTTGGGTGAACATGAGCCTGGCCCCCAGCCCTCTGTCTCTCACTTCCTCTACCCCACTATGGGATTCTCTCTCTCTCTGCCCCTCATTCACCTGTGACCTCCCCACTCAGAAGCAAACAAACAAACAAAAACACAAAGATAAACATGATTATTTTTCAAAGTGGCTCTTAGAGCACCTGGTTGAAATTGAAAATGAATGGTAATCCGTAACCCTTGGTGATAGATCAGCTTAGCACATGTTTTACGTACCTGGCATACTCATCATTCATTTTCAGGCCAAGTGATTTTTCCACTATTATCTCTTAGTGTGTTTGGTATATGATCTACTAGGATAAAATATAAACTAAACATTTTATATGAGCATGTTTGTATTGCTTATGTGGTTACATCGTGTGTTATTTATTAAGATCGTGATCGCTTTCAAATTTAAATCTAACAAGTATAGTAGTCTCTTGGTATTCAGGCATTTAGCATGAAATTTCAAATATTCATAATCAACCTTAGAGTTAAGTGACAAATAGTAATCAGTAATTTTACTGAAGTACTAATTTGAATCACTCTTGAATTGAGGTTTTTGTTGACGAAGAAGTTGATGGTTTGCCTAGAAAACTCATCTCAGGGCTGCTTTGTGGTTCTTCACTTATCATATGCATATTTTATGCTTATTTTTGTCAGGTTTCAGTACAAGAAACAGAAATTACACCAAGCATTTTAAGCAGAAAGTGATTTAATAGAGTTAATTAAGAGCATATTGACACATTAGAAAGAACAGGAGCAAACTACATATTAAGCTCCAGGAGAGACCTTCAGAAGCCCTATAGCTGTCCACCAAGGGAGTTACTAATTCTGTCAGTGTCAGAAAGGCAGGAAAGCAGGAAACCAATGCCAGAACAATTGAGTTTAAAAAAAAAAAGCACACAATAGCTGATATCCAGAACATGCCGCCACGTTGAACGCCATTGTCTTTCAATACCCATGATGCCCATGACTGGATACTGGAAGTTATTTGCAGAAAAACTTTATTTGTCCACAATCATACTTGCTAGGAGATTGCCCAAATCATCAGTGAGATGACATGTGCCTTATATATTTGCTCTGATTCATACAGAGTACATCTAATTGTTGAATCTTACTTTATATTCAGAGCACTACCTTAAAGAGACTTCGGGGAACATAGGTTTCCAACCCATGTAGTAGGAAAGCACACTCCAAAGATGTGGGAATGGATGATGAGAGTTAATGGATCATATTCTACCCAAATGCTGGAATTAGATTTGGAAATTTAAAATTTTGTAAAGATCTTAAGATAATTCCTCTTGAATGTCAAGGATCTTATGCTGTACTTAATTATGTATTGTATCTAAATTCCATTCAAGGAAAAAGTAAAGGCAGAGAGGAGATGCCTTTGTTAAATATGATGTGCAACATACATCATTCATTAGTACACTGTATGCCTCTACTTAAGAATAGATACTGATGATATTTACTCACAAATACAGTAGCAGTACTGATGTAGTGGTGTGTGAGGAAAATACTTGGGGACCACTAGCCAAAAATAATTTTATTTAGTCATATAGGTCATTGATTCTAATAACATCTGTGTCCCCTGTACATGTTCTAGAAAGTAAAATTTTAAAAATTTCAGGAAGATTATTCTTGCCCCGTATGATTGATTGAAGGGCAGGCTTTATTTAGCATGGAGTCCTGAATTTCACTGCCTTCCCAGAGTCTGAGAGTAATGTCCACTGACATAAAGCAAAGCACCCTGTTTGTCCCATGCCTAAAAAGTAGCAGAGGAAAGAAAGGAAGAGGGAAATTGTCTTCAGATCTTTTTATTTTTACACAAAAGTGACAAAAAACACAGTCTTCACTGCCTGATTTCTCAAGCACACTTTCCAGCTCTCAATTAAACAAACAGGAACTTAGAGGCCATTCAGAGCTCCCTATTCTTTGGCAGATGCACACTTGTCCCTTCCTGGCAGAGCTGCGCATACTGTCTGTAATACACAACTGGATGTGTAATGGCTTTTTGCAACCTTGGATTGTTCTCTGGGCCTTGGCCACCTACACTGAGCAATAAGGGGACAAAATTGAAGAAGCTTTTTAGCTTTTATAGCTTATTGATTTTTATATTTTCTGATGTATTAGAGCAATTTTTCAAACGTATCCTCCTTACCTTGATATCTTGAGTGCAGAGAGAGGATTTCACATTTATTAGCTTTGCTTTGGTAAAAAAAAAAAAAAAAAAAAAAAAAAGAAAAGTGTGTGTGTGTGTGCGTGTGTATTCTCAATGTTATCTCAGAGGTATAAAGGGTTTGGTATGAAAAAAAATCAATTCTCAGAGTAAAATTCAAAGACTGTGTGCAAGTGTTACATAAAAAGCAGACAACAAGAAATATACCCTTTCCAACCAGGTACCAAAAATGGTCTTGAAAAATATAGTTTCTGGACTGCAGTTAAACTCACAGATGCTTGATACTTCTCAAATAGAAAAGTTCTGTCATAATGGAGAGCATATAATGTGGTAAATACTTTTTTATTATCTCTGATCATCCGTGACAGCATTAAACAAAGAAGTGCAGCAGAAATGTCTTCTCCAGTGGGAGTAGTCTTCTCTCAGAACTCAGACACTGAGACAAGGTGTGAAGCATTTCATGGTAAAGACTCTTTGAAGTTTTGCATTTTAAAATAATAAGTGCAAAAGGAAATTACTTTGTGATATAGTAGTTCACTGTTTAATACAAAAATTAATGCTTTCTATTTCAGAGAGAGCTTATTACCTTATAGTAATGAATATAACTTGAATATTGTCTATTTTTAAAATGATTTCAGATCAGGCTGAATGTTCCCCCTTCTAATTTTTTTTGGAAGATAAACTCCACGATGTATCAATATCTTTTTAAAAACTTCAAAAACTGCACTCAGAATGTATTTGGATAAGAAAAAAACCCTTAAAAACATAAAGGGATTTTTAGAAACTTCAAGTCCTCCTTCCTCCAAAAATGTGTCCTATTATTCTGATTTTATGAGTCAACTTTATTGAATTTTATTTTCCTTGAGTGCATTTTTTCAAGAGTTAACTATTACAACATAGAGAACAAATGAAGTTAACACATACTCCTGATTGAAAACAAATTACCAGTTTTAGATTCCTTATGTAAATAAACCAAAAGCAAAAGATATAATAAAGTTTTTTTTTTATAAAAGGTGTGGGAAAAATAACCTTAAATGACAGTGCCAAGTCAATTATTGCACAACCTTTGTAAATTACTAAACCTGTTGAGAATAGTTATTTCATCTATAAGTTGGACATAATGATACTTAAACATTGGGTTGTTCTGATATCAAATAATAGAACTGACATGAGACACAAAGCACCCAATCAGAAATGTAGCTTGCACTACAAAAAAATGACAGTTAATTGTCTTCATTGTTCTTACTCATTGCTTATGAATTTATTTGAATCAGAGGGTACTGCATTTGGAAAATAGTTCTGATGGTGATTATAAGTGGTGCAAATGGTGGTAGGTAATGAGTCAAGAGCTTTAAACTCACCCCAGGTAAAAAGGTAGGCATTGTATGGAAGCAAGAAGACTAGATCCTGGAAGGAAAACATGGTAAAAAAGTAGATAATATACCTGCATCCTAATTTTATCTAGGACTTACCCTGAGCTTTGCTTGTATATGTGCCCAGGATATTTGATAGAAGCTGTAAGGCTTCGAGCTGCTATGACATTGGTTTATAAGCATTTCTTTGAGTCACAGTGTGGCTCTTGCCATCCTCAGGTCTTCAATATAAGTTGACTACTTTGCATCATTTCCTTAGCTTCTGAAGTTATTGAAAGTTGTCCATTTTAATTTGCTCGCTTAGATCTTCTGGTAAAAAACAATATGCCAGTGTGGAATATGCCCCCCTTTGGTTCACTTCAGTGAATCAAGGTAGGGGTCGAGTATGGTGTTTGAAAAACTGTCACTTAATTCTAAGCAGCTGTGTAAATGCTCTGAATAAAGAATGAGCACCCCTAGGCTCTTTGTACAATGGCAGGAAATCTCCATATGGTCTCTACCTATTTTCCTATCCTATATCTTCTTTTCATTCTTGAAAAGAAACTGGGAAGCACTGCCATCAGTTCTGCTTTAAGAGCAGAGAACAAAGATGATCTGACAGCCCATTCTGCGATCATTGCACAACAGATTTCTGGAGTCTAGCCCAGTCTTTGGAATTATCACTGAAGTTCTTAGCAGTGGTAAAATCCCCTTTGCCTGCCCCTGATGGTTTTGACTTCAATTTTCTTGACAAGCAAGTTTGTGTTGAACAAAGGACTGGGAGAAGAGGATTGGAGTTGAAGGGAAGTAGCCTTTCTAATACATTGATTGAGAGCAATACAGCCTTGAGTAAACATTGACCTACTGTTCTGCTTTGATCACTACCTGAATGGATTATCTGCCAGATGTACACTGGTTATGTAAACTGGGGCTTTCCAAGTATGGTTAAGCTTGAACTATCTTAGACAGAATTTGTAAATGGTCTCCACTTCTTCCATGGCTTCCTTGTACTCTATATTATTTGCTTTGAATAAATGTTCCATTTTCCATTTTTTTGGCAAGTATTCCTCTGTTTAATGTTAGGTTTATGGCTCAAGCCAGAATACACTTGAAAGAGAAAAGGGTAGGACATAGAATATACCACTAAGAATTCTGAAGCAACAGGACAAATAGGCATAAACTGGGACATCCCAAAAAACTCTGACAAATGGTCACGCTTTCTTACTGTGCATTTTCATTTAATCTATTAGGAAAGCTGAAGGATTTTGGCAATATTAGACTTGGAATAAATGTGTAGATATAATTTTACTTAAAGGATTATCTGTCATGGTGAGTTGAAGCAAGAAGTTGAGGCTGGAGAAGTAGCTTTTGGTCTGCTTCTAATATTGGCCTAATGAAAATTATGGGAAATGTATTTAATAATGCCTGCACTTAGAGTTGTGAGAATTAAATGAGATAATATATTTTAAAATGCTTTATAAACTGTATAGCTATATCAAAATTTAAAGATGTTATCCAAGACCAAGGTGTATTAAAATAGAGAATCATGAGTTGGTGACTAGCTGAAAATGCAATCATACTAAGCATGTAATTCTTAATACTGAACATAAAGTTTCTATTGAAGATCTAAATCTTATATCACTGGTAATGAGATATTGGGGAAACTATTCTCTGCTTATTCTCTAGGTTCTATATTTTAAAATGCAGAAATAACTTAAGGAACCCAATTTTTGAGGATCTTAAGAATCTCGATACCTCAAAGGTATCAAGAAGGCAAAGAAATACATTGCCAGCACTAGAAAAAAACTGTTAAGGCAGTTTATATGCCTTTAAAATACCTCACAAAATAACCTGCAATTATATATTTTTAAAGGACCAACATAGAGCTTATCTTTAATATTTAAAACTGTTACATGGCCAAGAGGTTGCTTATTGAAATTTCTAAATTCCCATGGGAGAAGAGAGGTAAAATCACCACAGTGAAAAGACATGGACATTTTAGTAAGGAAGAGTTTAATTTGTGTCCCTGTTCCATGGAGGCCTACCACCCAAATAACTGTACTGGGGGGACTCTGGCTCTGTATCCTGACACACTGTTATTCACAGAGGTCACATGAACACTGTGTTTTGTGGATTAAGTAATAGTAATAAGCCCTCACAGGTCTTACTAGACTTGAATGAACCTTGTTTGCACAAAAGGGAGCCAGTTATCTTTATAACAGATACCAGATGTTCCTCGCGTAAGGCATTATGATTTTATGAATCTCACCTGCAGTTTGGTTTCAAGCTTTCGTTTCTTTATAAACTATAAATATGCAACAGTTCTTTAAAAATGGGGGGTAGGGTGTTCTCGAAACTTAGCTGCACAGATGCCACTGGATTTGTTTCAGATGTAAATTAAAAAAGTAAGAGGCTGTATGCATGAGTGTGTCGAAAGAGAGAGGGAGAGAAAAAAACAGGAAGTAGGAGGAGGAATCAGTGGAAGGAGTCAACGAAATGATGTCATACAATGGGCTGAGGTTGAATTGAAGGTGCTCAAAAAGTGTGGTCAGTGAAGAGTACTGTAAGGAAATGGAACTTAGGTTTCACCTTGGAGGACTGAAATGAGCTTACCATGTCATAAGCAACGCAAAACTCCCATCTCATGGAATTTGGTGTATTTGGAAGAAGAAAAAAGAGAAAAGCCTGAATCAGGAAATGAGACAGAGAACCTAGGAGATAAAATCTGTGAGAGTGACAGGGATTAGTTCCCTCTGCCCAGTAGTTGGCAAAGAAGGTATGTGGTCCCTTTATACTTTGGGGCCATTCAGAAATGTACGGGGTGAGGGTCTGCTGGCTTCCATCCTCACGGAGCAGTGATGCTAACCAACCTGCAGTGCAAAGGACCATCCCTCACAAGGCAGAATTGTTCTCCTCAAAATGGTGGTAGAACCACCATCACCCCTTCTCTACTGAAAAATACCAAAAGGGTATTAATCCATAATCAGAAACTTCAGATTTTGTTTTAAATGGACTGAGAATAAGATTTTATTTAGGAAAGTGATATCATCTGAATTAAGTTTTAAAATAGTCTGGTCCCTATATGGGAAATGGATGGTGGCCACCATTAGTAGTATCATCTTAGGGATTTGGAGGAAAACTATTATATTTCAAACCAAAATGATAGTCTGTGCTACCATTTCTTCCAATGAAAATGAACTACCACTTTTTCCTGTCTCCCAAGTTGAGTATGTGCTTTAACTGAAAGGAGAAAGAATATGTTTAGTGAAGGACTATTTTAGTTTCTATTTTTATCATCTTTAGGATTTTCTTTTCAACATGATCCTGAACACAGATCAAATGCTGAATTAGATAACCTCAACTCCTATCTCTTCACAAACTAAAAGGAAAGGACCAGTAATTTTGCATAAATCTCAGAGACTAAACTGTAGTTTTATTAGCATTTTAAAAGCTAACATCAACACTAAATTTACTGTCTAGTAACACATAGCAGTTTAACTCTATGACTCATTAAAGTTCCTATCAGATACCGGGCTGGTGATGGTAACTTCCATCACCGTAGACTGCCTCCTGCCATTGCTAGAGTATTCCCATTACTTTGCTTTCCACATTCAGGTATTGTTTGGTTTAAACGTCACGCTCTCCTTCACCCTTTGGCACTTTAATCCAGACCCCATGGGTCCTTTAATCTAGGACTGCATGTCAGACCATATTCATTATCAAAACCAATCATCTCAATTAAATACATTTGAATCCTCTCAACACATTTACATGCATTTAAGAAAGTTCCCAGAAGTCCCCAAAGGTTTCAACCTGGGGAAAGCTATGATTTGCTACAGTGGGAAGTCATTGTAGCATTTTAAGGAAAAGTTACCAAATTCCTGTTTTACAACAGGAAGGGACTGAAGAAATCATTTAGCATTTCGTCTATGTATTGTGAATACAAATATATACGAAGACAAGAAAATAAAAGGGAGTAAAGTAGGCCCTATATTCCTAGGAGAATTGGGGGTGCGGTAGCTCAAGAGAGTAGCCCTCTGAAAACAAACACTGTTGTCATGCCTGGCAAAAGTGGGAACATAGACTTTCCCCACCATCTGATATTTTTTAAGGAAAAGCTAGAAAGCCAGACTATTTTAAGAATAATACTCAATTTTGGACTAAACAAAAATATAGCTTGCCAGTTTAAAATCTCTGATAGTCTTACCTCCTGATTTCACAGAGCCGTTAAGTATGTTTCTAGAATTAACAGAGGGAATGAGGGGATTAGTGGGAAAACCAAAAATAGAATCAGACATTGTCCTGGTTTTCAGTTCATTGCTTTTTTATGTGTGAATGAGTCTTGCTTTTTTTTTTTTTTCTCTGTTATACTGTAGCCAACTGAGTCCCAGCATGCCTTCTAAGAATGTGTTTTTAGCTAACCAGGATAGGTTTGTATAGTACATTCTGCCATGATGAAATGTGCGTTACTTTTTTTTATCTACCAGCAAGTTGAAAATTGTTGGGACAAGTAGAAATGTGGTTGATGTACACAGTATGATCAAAATATGTATCTTTATTTCCAGGTGTTTTCCTACAGGCACATATGAGAAGTTAGAGAAAAATACTTCGGGAATAGGGCATGAAAAAAGGGAGTCACAGGTATATATAAAAGATGAATCAGTTACAAATTAATGTTGATTTGTCATATGCATGGAGCTTTAGAAAGCAGGGACAAATTGAAAGAGCAATATTTACCAGTTTAGCGAGTTTTACATGTGAGACAAACATGGGAGTAGTTATTAAATACAAATTCAGTAAAAGGTCGTTTTTAAAGGTATTCTGAGTAGCTATGAATAGTATTATAATCATATTAATAAAATCACAATTCTGTATATTATATAAATCAAAGAGAAATAATTCCCCATTTACTCTACATCTAAATTTTATGTACACGTATGATTTTTTTATTTCAGGAGTGGAGATTTTTCTTAAAGATCAGGTAAAGTGACAATGTTGAAGAAAGGCTGGTACAAACAGTATTACGCAATAATTAATACTGAAGAGGGCAGATTATATGTAAGAAGGAAATATGCTTTGCTCAAAGACATTTATAAGGGAAGGAATTAAGTTAGTTTGAAGAAAAATACATTGTGTGTGTGTGTGTGTATGAAATCACTATAGAAATGTGAGAAGTTGGCAAAAGTTGGGAAACAGTTGAACAATAATCGTTCCGTGTGTGTGGAATGCATGTATATACTTTTAACTACTATAAAGCTAGGTAGCTAGGTGATAAAGTATCTGCAGAAGTGACAGAACTGGTGCCACAGATCAACTTGTTTTTTTTAATGAATATAACTTATTGTCAAATTGGCTTACATACAACACCCAGTGGTCATCCTAATAAGTGCCCTCCTCAATGTCCAGCACCCATTTTCCCTCTCCCCCACCTCCCTATCCACCCTTAGTTTGTTCTCTGTATTTAATAGTCTCTTGTGGTTTGCCTCCTCTCTCTCTATTCCCCCATGGTCTTCTGTTAAGTTTCTCAAGATCCACATATGAGTGAAAACATATGATATCTGTCCTTCTCTGACTTTTTTTTCACTCAGCATAATACATTCCAGTTCCATCCACGTTGCTGAAAATGGCAAGATTTCATTCTCTCTCATTGCCAAATAGTATTTCATTGAATATATAAACCATATCTTCTTTATGCATTCATCAGTTGATGGACATTTAGGTTGTTTGCATAATTTGGCTATTGTTGAAAGCACTGCCATAAACATTGGGGTACACGTAACACTATGCATCAGCACTCCTGTATCCCTTGCGTAAATTCCTAGTAGTGCAATTACTGCATCAAAAGGTAGTTCTATTTTTAACTCTTTGAGGAAATTCCACATTGTTTTCCAGAGTGGCTGCACTAGTTTGCATTCTCACCAATAGTGCGAGAGGGTTCCCGTTTCTCCACATCCTCACCAGCATCTGTAGTTTCCTGATTTATTCATTTTAGCCACTCAGACTGGTGTGAGGTTGTATCTCAGTGTGGCTTTGATTTGTATTTCTCTGATGATGAGTGATATTGAGCATCTTTTCATGTGTCTGTTGGCCATTTAGATGTCTTCTTTGGGAAAGTGTCTATTCATGTCCTCTGCCCATTTATTCACTGGATTATTTTTCAGGAGTTGAGTTTGGTAAGATTTTTATAGATTTTGGATACTAGCCCTTTATCCGATATGTCATTTGCAAATATCTTTTTTGATTCCATTGGTTGCCTTTTAGTTTTGTTGATTGTTTCCTTTGCAGTGCAGAAGCTTTTTATCTTGATGAGGTCCCAATAGTTCATTTTTGTTTTTTAATTCCCTTGCCTTTGGAGATGTTTTGAGCAAGAAATTGCTGTGGCTGAGGTCAAAGAGGTCGTTGCCTGCTTTCTCCTCTAGGGTTTTGATGGTTTCCTGTCTCATATTTAGGTCTTTCATTCATTTTGAGTTTATTCTTGTGTATGGTGTAAGAGGGAACTCTAGTTTCATTCTTCTGCATGTTGCTGTCCAATTCTCCCAGCACCATTTGCTAAAGAGACTGTCTTTTTCCATTGGATGCTCTTTCCTGCTTTGTCAAAGATTAGTTGGCCATACATTTGTGGGTCCAGTTCTGGGTTCTCTGTTCTATTCCATTGGTCTATGTGTCTGTTTTTGTGCCAACACCATATTGTCTTAATGATTACAGGTTTGTAGTAGAGGCTAAAGTCAGGGATTGTGATGCCTCCTGCTTTGATTTTCTTCAATATTACTTTGGCTTTTTGGGGTCTTTTGTGATTCCATACAAACTTAGGATTGTTTTTTCTAGCTTTGAGAAGAATGGTACAATTTTGATTGGGATTGCACTGAATGTGCAGATTGCTTTGGGTAGTATTGACATTTTAACAATACTTATTCTTCCAATCCACGAGCATGGAATGTTTTCCATTTCTTTGTATCTTCCTCAGTTTCCTTCATAAGCTTTCTATAGTTTTTAGCATACAGCATCTTTTACATCTTTCACTAAATTTAGTCCTAGGTACTTTATGGTTCTTTGTGGAATTGTTAATGAGATCAGTTTCTTTATTTCTCTTTCTGTTGCTTCATTACTGGTGTATAAAAATGCAACTGATTTCTGTACATTGATTTTGTACTCTGAAACTTTGCTAAATTCATGCATCAGTTCTAGGAGTCTTTTGGTGGAGACTTTTGGGTTTTCCATGTAGAGTATCATGTCTGAAAGGTGAAAGTTTGACTTCTTTGCCAATTTTGATGCATTTTATTTCATTTTGTGTCTCATTGCTGAGGCTAGGCCTTCCAACACTATGTGAAACAACAGTGTTGAGAGTGGACATCACTGTCATGTTCCTGACATCAGGGGAAAAGGTCTCAGATTTTCTGCATTTGGAATGATATTAGCTGCGGACTTGTCATACATGGATTTTATGATGTTTAAGTATGTTCCTTCTATCCCGACTTTATTGAGGGTTTTTGTTAAGAAAGGGTGTTATATTTTGTCAAATGCTTTTTCTATTGACTGGATCATGTGGTTCTTATCCTTTCTTTTGTTCATGTGACGTATCGCATTGATTGATTTGCGAATCTTGAACCAGTCCTGCAGCCCAGGAATGAATCCCATTTGATCATGGTGAATAATTCTTTTTATATGTTATTGAATTCAATTTGCTAGTATCTAGATGAGAATTTTTGCATCCATATTCATCAGGGATATTGGCCTGTAGTTCCCCTTTTTTGTGGGGTCTCTGTCTGGTTTATGAATCAAGGTAATGCTGGCTTTATAGAATGAGTCTGGAAGTTTTCCTTCCATTTCCATTTTTTGGAACAGCATGAGAAAGATAGGTATTAACTCTGCTTGAAATGTCTGGTAAAATTCCCCAGGGAAGCTATCTGGTCCAGGACTCTTATTTGTTGTGATATTTTTGATAAATGATTCAATTTCTTCACTTATGGGTCTGTTAAAATTTTCTATTTCTTCCCATTTGAGTTTTGGTAGTATGTGGGTGTCTTGGAATTTGTCCACTTCCTCTAGGTCCTCTTTATTGGCATAAAATTTTTCACAGTAAATCTGATAATTGGTTGAATTTCTGAGGGGTTGATTGTGATAAATCCATTTCCGTTAGTGATTTTATCTATTTGTGTCTTATCTCTTTTCTTTTTGAGAATTCTGGCTAGGGGTTTATCAATTTTGTTTATTTTTTCAAAAAATCCAGCTCTTAGTTTCATTGATCTTCTTCTCTACTACGTGTTTGGATTCTATATTGTTCATTTCTGCTTTGATCTTTATTATTTCTCTTATTCTCCTAGGTTTGAGGTTTCTTTGTTGTTCTTCTAGTTCCTTTAGGTGTGCTGTTAGAGTTTGTATTCGGGATTTTTCTTGTTTCTTGAAACAGGCCTGGGTTGCAATGTATTTTCCTCTTAGGACTACCTTTGCTGCATCCCAAAGGGTTTGGATTGTTGTATTTTCATTTCCATTTCTTTCCATATGTTTTTTTAATTTCCTGGTTGACCCATTCGCTGTTCAGTAGGATATTCTTTAACTTTCATGCTTTTGGAGCTTTTTCAGACTTTTTCCTGTGGTTGATTTCAAGTTTCATAGCGTTGTGATCTGAAAGTGTGCATGGTATGATTTCAGTTCTTTTGTATTTATCGAGGGCTGTTTTGTGAACCAGTATGTGATCTTGGAGAATGCTTCTTGTGCACTTGAGAAGAATGTATATTCTGCTGCTTTTGGATGAAAAGTTCTAAATATAACTGTCAAGTCCATCTGGTCCAGTGTATTGTTCAGGGCCATTGTTTCTTTATCGATTTTCTGTCTAGATTATCTGTCCATTGTTCTAAGTGAGTATTAAAGTCCCCTGCAATTACTTCATTCTTACCAATAAGATTGCTTAAATTTGTGATTAATTGTTTCATATATTTGGGTGCTTCCAAATTCGGTGCATAAACATTTATAATTGCTAGCTCGTTTTGTTGGATAGCCCCTGCAACTATTATATAATGCTCTTATTCATCTGTTACAGTCTTTAGTTTAAAATCTAGTTTGTCTGATATAACTATGGCTACTCCAGCTTTCTTTTGACTTCCAGTAGTAGCATGACAGAAGGTTCACCATCCCCTCACCTTCAATTTAAAAGTGTCCTTAGGTCTAAAATGAGTCTCTTCTAGATAGAAAATAGATGGGTCTTGTTCTGATACCCTATGTCTTTTGATTGGAGCATTTAGTCCATTTACATTCAGTGTTATTATTGAAAGATATGGGTTTAGAGTCACTGTGTTATCTGTAGGTTTCATGCTCATACTGATGTCTCTGGTCCTTTATGGTCTTTGCAGTACTCACAGAGTGTCCCTTAGGATCTCTTGTAGGGTTTGCTTAGCGGTGATGAATTCCTTCTATTCTGAATGACAGGCTTATTGGATAAAAGATTTTTGGCTGCATATTTTTCCTATTCGTCACATTGAAAATTTCCTGCCACCCTTTTCTGGCCTGCCAAGTTTCAGTACATAGGTCTGGTACTACCCTTATGTGTCTACCCTTGTAGGTTAGACCCATTTATCCCTGGCTGTTTTGAGAATTCTCCTTTTTGTATTTTTGCCAGTTTCACCATATGTTGTGCAGAAGATCAATTCAAGTTATATCTGAAGGGAGTTCTCTGTGCTTCCTGAATTTCAGTGTCTGTTTCCTTCCCCAGATTGGGGAAGTTTTCAGCTACGATTTGTTCAAATATGCTTTCAGCCCCTTTTTCTCTCTCTTCTTCTTCTGGAACTCCTGTGATACAGATATTGTTCTATTACATTGAGTCACTTAGTTGTCTAATTCTCCCCTCATAGTCCAGAATTTTTTAATCTCTCTTTTTCTCAGCTTCATCTTTTTCCATAATATCTTCTATGTCACCTCTTCTCCCCTCTGCCTCTTCAATTCTGACAGTCACCACTTCTAGTTTATTTTTCACCTCATATACAGCAGTTTTTAATTACCATGTCTCTTTTTTAGTTCTTTGATCTCTGTAGCAATAGATTCTCTGCTGTCTTCTATGCTTTTTCAAGTCCAGCAATTCATCTTATGATTATTATTCTAAATTATTGTTCAGTTATGTCGTTTATTTCTGTCTTGAGCAATTCTTTAGCTGTCATTTCCTCCGGGAATTTCTTTTGAGGAAAATTCTTCTGTTTTGTTATTTTGGCTGGTTTCTGTCCCTTATGTGTTTTATGTCCTGCACCTGTGAGCACTACTGTATTAAAGAGGGGTCACACACTGTCTGCTGCCTGGCCCTTCAGGAGGTGTTTGTTGGAGAGTATTACTTGCTCTCTCTTGTGAGTTTGGTTACTTTATCTCCCTACTCCGAGTGAGGTTTTGAACCCTCCACTAGGTATGCTTCCATTTGTCGAACTAGTCCTGGAAAGGAAAACAAACAAAAACAGAAAACACACAAAAAAGACCCTCCCCCCCAAAAAAAAAAAAAAACACCCAGAAACACCAGCAACAAGTGAACAACAGGGTGAAGGTGGTGCTGATGGAAGAGATCTTATCCCATACGAAGACAGAAATGATAGGTGGGGGAGAAAGAAAGAATAAAAACTGACCAGAGAAACTATATGGCTTAATCCAGAGAGAGAGAAAGGAAAATAAAGAATGAGGTGGGGAACATGTATCTAGGGTATGGATTAAATATGTCTGCTTAAACAAACCAACATCCAGAGTAACCAGATGAGGAAAGGGAAGAGATAAAAAGGAGAAAAGAAAGGAAGAATATATCTATTTAATAAGAACTGCCTGAGAATTAAATCAGGCAATGCAACAGAACTGGTCTGGAGGAGGGGCCATCTGATTCTTCGGCGTCAAGCCTGCTCTAGTAGAATGGCAGTTACCAGGCGCTGAGAGGCGTGATTTGGTGTAGGCAGGTCCTGCCTCCACTGTGGGCCCCACTGTCCATTGTGAAGTTCCCCCTTGTTGGTGATAGGGAGAAAAATGGTAACATCCCAGTCTATCCTCCACGGACCAGGTTTCCCAAACCACTCAGTTCGAGCAGTCCTCACTGTGCTGCAGGCACAAATGAGGCTGTTTGTCCTGCTCCGCTGACTCTTGTGCCCTGGTGCTTGGTTGGGATTCAAACTCCCACTCCATGCACCCTGGTACCAGGGAAGCGCTACTTTGCGCAGCCCGAAATACGGTCCCCAGCTGGTGGGCATAGGCAGATTTTGTCCTGTCCCACAGCACTCCAGGGAGGGAATCACTTTGTCCTATTGCAGACTCGCCCCTGACCTAGACACCCAGCCGGGGGCTGGCTCTCCTCCTCCCCAGTTTCATGATCTGGGCAGCCACCTGGATCTGGAGAAAGCTCCTCAGTTACAGACTGGCTCTTTCTCCTTCCTGGTCTGTTTTGTTTTTGTTTTTGTTTTTGTTTTTTTGGCCAGATATAGTCCTATAGCCCTATGCTTCTCCATATGCTTCTCCAGCTGCTCTTTCTCTTCCCTTTGTCTCTCCACAGGAGGGGATCCCTCCCCTCCATTCATTTTCTCTGTCCCCAGTTCAGTCACGCACCTATGCCCTGTCGGGTTGTCCTGATGGGTCCCTGGAAATAAATGACTGACTCTTTTCTTCCCTGACTCTGAGTTCAAAGTCCTTTAGCTTCAACACTGCTTTGTTTGTGAGACAAGGAAACTTCAGATCTCCGCCATGTTGGCCCCTCCTCCTCTGTTGTAACGATTTACCCAGTTCATATTGTATTTGAAGATCAGTGCTTGGAATTGTTCATTTTTAGTTGCTCATTGATTAGAATTAAAATAAGTATATAGAAACACTCATGATGGTATTGATAGAAACAGAATCTAATTTGGATCATTATTGGCTTGTTTATTCACATATTTTTATGCTAGTATTTATTAGCAATACTTATAATTTGTTTATAAGCTTTATTTTTAAATATTCCTTAAAGAACCTTTATACCCCAAACATAGAATGGGTCTTAATTCTGTCACCAAAATTCTAAAAGCCATGTCCCCAATCCAGCTATTGTGGCCACAACCTCTATTTAGACTTCTCTTATACCCAAGATTACTGCATTTACAATAGAATAAGAAAAGGGATTTTTTTTTTTTAGTTTTTAATACAAATGTGCAATATTTACTTTCTATATGCTAGATATCCTTCAAGGAATTAGGGATACATCATTTAACAGAGAAAAATCCTTTCACTAATAAAACAAAGTTTTTATAGTGTATAAAAGCAAATTAGGTTAATGAGTATCAAGGTAGTACAATATAGGCGATAACTATTCTATTAAAAAAGGAGCAGTAAAGGGGGATGTGCAGAGTGTGCAGGCGGGAAAGGAGTTGTGATTTCACATAAAAGGCGACTGAAGGTCTCATTGAGAAGTTGTATTTAACAAAAGACCTGCTGATGGTGAAGGAGTAATCCAAGCAGATAATTCGGAAAGAACAGTCTAGAAAAAGCAAATAAAAAGGTCTGAGTTCAGAGCTTGCTTGCACATTCACAGGGCTTCAAGGAGTGCCAAGAAGTCAGTGTTGACTGAAGAGCACTTGTGGAAGGGGGAGTGTGTGAGAGCTTTTGGGATGACTAGACAGATCATGGAGGAACTGATAGGCTCTTAGAAGACTCGGTTTGACTCTAATTATTCTATTGTTACATAACAAATGACCACAAACTTGGTGGTCAAGTTGGTGTGAGGCACTCATTTTGTGACTTCTGTAGGTCATAAGTTCAAGCATTGACATGACTGGGTTCTCTGCTCAGTGTACCCCAGACAAATCCCAGGGTATTGGCCAAGTTCTGGGGAAGCATCTCTTTACAAGCTCATTCAGGATGGTGACAAATTTTAGTTCTTTGTGATTGTAGGACTGAGGTTATATTTTTTTGGCTGTCATCTGGTGCTGCTTTCAGCTCATAGAAGTATCCTGAATTCCTTGCCATGTGGTCTCCTACATGTTCAAATCCAGTTGTTGAAATATATCTCCTAACAAATCCCTGTCATGCTTAAACTTTTACCAAGAACAACCTGGACCGTTTTAAGAGTTCACCTAAATCAGTGAGGATGCCCACCTTACCGAATTGATTAGAGACCTTTATCACATTTGCAAAATCCCTTCGGAGCACTCAGATTAGTATTTGATAGAGTTAATGAGAGAAGAGATTGTGGAAAATATCAGTAACTGAATATTAAAATTAAACAAAATATGACTGGAGTACTTTTGTAGACATTGCCAGTGAAGAAAGAATTCAAATCTTCAATAAGTGAAGTGGGGTACAAACAGGCTAATGGCTTGCACTTGAAAGATGGGGTAGGAAACTAATTGCAAAAGTGGGTGAAATGGTCTGGATATATTAATAAAGAGCAATGAGGAAAGATACTCTATTTTAATCCCCATGGTAATATGGATATAGGAGAGGAAGCACTATCTAGTTAGAAGGGCAGCAGGGATGCAGTGTCCTCAAGAGAGAGCTATGTTCCAGGTAGAGAAAGAAAAAGGAAGGGAAATTTAGAGACATATTTGAAGATATAAGGAAATATTTTTGAAAGCATGTGAGTTCTAAAGAGATCATAAGAAGAGTTTCAGGAGTTGATAAATAGGGTCACAAAGGAGAACACCTAGAACTCACAGAGCTATGTGGAAGACAGAGTCCACAGAATGGTAGGTGATTTAGGGTATCTGGGCCTCCTATTGTGGCCCAAATGGAGTCAGTGGGCATTGAGATTAATCCTAACATTGCAAAGGCAACACCTGATTGACAAGGCAAAGCGTTAGAAGTAGAATGATAAAAGGGATGGGTATAATTGCAAGAGACTGTTACTGATTATATATATATTCAATTTTTTATAGGGGGATTATACATTGGTGATTCTTTGATTTTAGGCTTAGCCATGTGACTTACATCCTTTTCCACTATTCCTTGCAGAAAGAATTATATTCTTATCTTGCTTACTTCAGGAGTGGGTATGTGACTTTGGGAAATGAAATGTGGGCAAAAATGAACTGTCACTTGTGAATAATCCTTTAAGTGTCACTCTTGGCTTACCAGATTTTTACTTCTGCTATTTCTCTGATAGACAGCTAAATCAACCTGCTCCCCAAATCAAGGTGTTGCTGGGCTGAATCATAGCCATCCATGATGGACATGTAGTATTAGATATTAACCTTTGCTGTAAGTCTGGAGTTGTGTTATTGCAGGTTTAGTGGTCCTGAATGATTGAGTGGTCTTATATTTTCTCAAAGAGTTCTCCAATGGGAATATGAAAATTGGCAAGAGGTGGTCTTATAGAAATATATATATATTTCTCCCAACCAGTATTTGTCTTTTTAAAAAATTTAATTTTAACTGGGCTCAGTCGGTTAAGCATCTGACTTCATCTCAGGTTGTGATCTTACAGTTCATGAGAATGAGCCCTGCATCTGGCTCTGTGCTGACAGTGCAGGAGCCTCCTTGTGACTTTGTCTCTCTCTCTCTACCCCTTTCCCTGCTCACAGATGCATATGTGCTTGCTCACTCGTAAAATAAATTTTAAAAATTGTGGTTTTTAACGTTTAAAAGTAACTTTTAATATCCACAAATTTGTTCTCATAACCCTGTTTCCACACATTCATCAAGTGACCCCTGTTAGAGTTAATTTCTATATACTTCTAGTACTACAGTGATAGTTCCAGTTACAACATTCTGTCAAGTCTTTCAACTCACAGGCATGTTACTTTCTACAAATTAAGTGTTATGAGTAGAGAACAATTTTAAGAGAGTAGATTAAGCATTATTAATCAGTTATCAAAAGTATAAAAAAAAAAAGGGGCGCCTGGGTGGCTCAGTCAGTTAAGCGGCTGACTTCAGCTCAGGTCATGATCTCACGGTCTGTGAGTTCGAGCCCCACGTCGGGCTCTGTGCCGATGGCTCAGAGCCTGGAGCCTGCTTCAAATTCTGCGTCTGCCTCTCTCTCTTTCTGCCCTTCCCCTGCTCAAGCTCTGTCTCTCAAAAATAAATAAACGTTAAAAAAAATTTAAAAGTATAAAAAAGAATTCTATTTATAAACACTGAAAATAGTATTTTCAAGCAACAGAAGACTTAAGCAACAAGAGCTTCTTTAGGTGCCCCTATTAATCTAAACCTAGAAACAGAGTTGGAGAGCTGCCTCCAGGTATGTTTAATGAGTGGGTTCTTTCTTTCTTCTGTAATTCTAATACTCCTCCTTCTGGGAATTGGGCTTCTTACCTAGCTTCCTCCAGAAGCTTCATCATACTTCTCCTTACATGAGGGCTAACTCTGATGTATAATTGCTATGTCACTGTGTTTGGTATCTAATTAGTGGCCAGAAGTATGCCATGCATTCATCAGCCTGGCTGCATTCCTAAATAAAGTAATAAGAAGGGAGGGTTACCTTAAAAATAAGTCCAAGTCATTCCTGAATACCTGGATGGAATTAGCTTATCTGAAGACACAGAGCTTGTGTTAAAAAAAAAAAAAAAGAGGAAGTAAATGTCCACTACATGTACTGTAATTTATCAGAACACTTAATTATCTCCTGTGGTATTTCTTAGTGAAAATAATGTGCAGTAATAAAAGTATCCTATAGTAATTTTGAGATACGGCAATAGGTATATAATAAAACATTATCTTAATCATTTAAAAATATTTTTGAAAACCTACTCAAGTCAAAACACTATAAAGAATAGACATAACATCATCCAAAAATGTTGGACCATATATTTTATTGAGAAAGAACAGTAAATATTTATGTTATTATATTTATGGTTATTTTATGGTTATTGCTAACGTTTCTATGGTTCTTATTCAAAAGGCCTTTGGATTGACTGCGGATTTACATAACTTACTGCCCAATTTGGAAATATGCCTCTTTACCCACCCATGAAAATAAAACTATAGTCAATCTTATGGTATATTCAGATAACTTTTCTTGTCCTCGTTTATTTATTTAATTCACTTGAAGACTACTACTTTAAAATATCTCAATGCTTTGGTAGAGTTCACAATGAGATGAAAATTGCCAATATAGTTCCCACCAACTTCCAAATAACATGATTATCATTAACATATATTGAAGTCCATTCTAGATACTTAACTTTAGTTAATCCTATTCATTGGTTTGATATCTATGGTTGGAGGAAGTCTCTAAATTTTATTTTTGACTCTTTTGAGCGATTATGTACTCTTTCTGAGCTTAATACTGCTTTGGTATTACCTCAGGAGGAATTGAAAAATAATACAAATATTCAGGAAATAAAACTCATGAAAAAGAGCAATTTATATACATTGGGAGAATGTTTTCACTATACTACTCAAGATTACCATCAATATTATTTGGTGGAACACAGGTTAATCCGTATTTTATGCCTTTTGGGTATGAGAAGCAGCATGTCGCCCTTGGAAACACTGTCTACTGGCTTGGCATTAGTTAAGTCCACTTGGCCTGAATTAGGGATTTATTCCAGCCCTGAAGATCTGAAATCATTCAAGTTTCTAATAGGGAATAAGAATACCATTGTCCCCAAACCTCATTTCATACATCATAATTCCAAGTATCTTCAGGTTTTACAACCTAATATTTTAAATCATTTTTATCAGCATTCTTAATTTTAGATTCAGGGCATATTTCCTTGTTGTTGTTATTTGTTTTTGATTTGCTATTTCGTTTTAATTAGTGTAATCGGTATGATAGTGTAATTAACATTTTTATTCTTTGTATTCACTCTAGTTAGGGAAAGCTATGGTATGAGTTATTGGCAGGTACTTTTCCTCTTATTACATTGAAATTTTCTCATTTTTCACAGATTTTCCATCTGTCCCAATTTTTCCTCTCCAAATTTAAATATTTGCAATATCATAATCTGGAAAAAGGAAGATTCTTACTAAGATATTATAGGGCATGTAGTACATGAAAATAGTAGCATATTAATTACATGTAAATTTGCTGCAAAGAGTTGAAATGATTCCTCTAACACCTACTTCTACCTGATCAATTCCATTTATTAATTTACATTCTTTTCTAACTTACAGCCTGTGCTTTCATAGTTCTTATGGCTATTTGGTCTTTACCAAAAAAAACCTAAGTGTGAGCATGAGTATATAATTTTTAGGTACCACAACCTTTCTCGTTATCAATCACCAAAATGGTTGCCTCCTAGTGGGCAGAATATTTGCGCAAGATAATAACCCAATTCAATGCTACAGTTACACTGCTTCTTTATCAAACTGTGAATTCAAGTGAGGTTATCCATTTATGCTCATTCAGTGTTGTGTTGTGCAGTATCATGGGTTCTGGATCACTAGAGGATGTCCACTTAAAGCACTGAGGAGGGGCCCTTGGGTGGGTCAGTCAGTCAGTTGTCTTTGGCTCAGGTCATGTTCTCTCAGTTCAGGTTTGAGCCTTGTGTTGGGCAGTGTGCCTGGAGCCTGCTTTAGATTCTTTGTCTCCCTCTAGCTCTCTACCCCTCCCCCACTTGCACTCTGTCTCTCTCAAAAATAAAAATTAAATAAAAGCACTGAGGATTTGGCCAATAGAAAAAATGAGTTATGGGCCAATTCCCAAACATCTATGATTCTGTTCTGTGAATATGGATTCATACTGGATTATTATAATTTAAATTGTAGTAAAAATGCTACTATGTCTGTATTCTGTTGTAGCCATTTCTTAAAAAAAAACTAAAAAGAAAAATATGAGGGAGATAATATAGCTAAATAAAAGCTCTAAGGAAAGAATCTTGATATTTTTTCTAGAAATATAACTGAATTCTACCTTGAGTGAAAAATATTAAATTTTTATTAATTCTCCAAATATGAGAGAACATATTTCTATTATAAAGATGATGAATTTTATGATAGCTACTTGGGCACATATTGTTTTGAATGAAATACAGTAATTAGCATAGACACATTTTCTTTTTTTCTTAGAATTCTATACTCTAAATCATGAAGACTTGCTTCTTTATCAGAACTCATGGAATATAACGAGGCAGATGTTATATACCAAATAAATCTGTTTTATCACATAAAAATCCTTTGACAAAATTAAATGCAAAATTTCCACTTGGATTATTCTAAACAGAAATTCAATGCTAAGTTTTAACAAACACAAATTCAATCATTTTCATTCATTTTCACTGAATTCATTAGTTAACTCAGCTAAATACCTAACATTCAAATTTCTACAAGTATTTGGACATATTCTCTTCTTAAAGGACTACATAGTGCTCTTCAGTCCCTTTCCATTACTTCTCTAAATCAGTCTTATATTAATTTGTTTATCGAAATGACATACTATTGTTTGGAATGAATAAATTCAATAAAAAGGGTCAACCATTTTTGTACAATATGCACTGCCTAACAAATCCTGCATAACCATATGGTTTATTGGAATTGTTTACCATAAAACAAAGTAAAAATATCATATTATACAACCAAATTTAGTTCAGCTTTCTTTGGAATGGAAAGAACATAAACGTTTGTAATCACAATATGGCTTTACTTTATAAAAATTTCACAGTACATTTATAATTAAGGTTTCTGAGAACACGTGGAGAAATACTATTTATATTGTCTTTACTAATAGACATGAAGAAAAAATATTTCATAATTATCTCAAATATCTAAAAAAAATCTAGAAAAAAGTTTCCATGTATAAGGTTATATTTATAAATAAGAAAGTTTTACAAATTGTTATTCTTTGTATATGTACTATAAGCATCCTCTATATAGTTTACAAGTTTAATTGTTAATGGTGATAGATTTTTCTCTCTCTTTTTTTTTTTTTTTGTTATCACTTCAGGTACACCTATGGTCCTGAATTCCTAAATAGACATTTGAATACATAGGTAAATTATATAGTGATATAGTTTTTTTTGTGAAAGAAAACTTTTTAAAATTGATAAATGATATTAAATTATAATGATTGTAATACTTTAAAATAATATTCCCTATACTGTCTTCTTTTTAGAGCAGTTAATTTGAACTTTTTGAAGCACTTGATGTCTCTTATCTTTTTGATTCTACGAATTCTGACACATGTAAGGTCGTCATCTCCATGTGGTTTGATTTGCATTTCTCTGAGGACTAGTGATGTTGACCATCTTTTCATGTGTCTGTTGGCCCTGGACTTTTCTTTGTTGGGAAACTTTCAACTAGTAATTCAATATCCTTACTAGTAACTGGTCTGTTCAGATTATATTTTTCTTCATGATTCAGTGCTGGTCTGTTGTGTTTCTGGGAATTTATCCATTTCTTTTATGTTATCCACTTTGTTGGCATATAATTGTTCATAATATTCTTTTATGACCCTTTGTATTTGTGTGGTATCAGTTGTAATGCCTTCTCTTTCATTTATAATTTTATATGACACATTATATTTTTTCCTGGTTTGTCTCATTATCATCATGTTGATTTTGTTTCTCTTTTCAAAATAACAACTCATTTCACTGATTTTTTCCTTTTGTCTCTGTTTCATTTATTTTTGCTCTAATCTTTGGTATTTAATTCATTCTGATAACTTTGGACTCAATTTGCTCTTCTTTTTCTAGTGTTTGAGAAATAAAGTTAGGTTGTTTGAGATATTTCTTATTTCTTAAAATAGCATTAATCTCTATAAATGTCCATCTTAGGACCGCTTTTGTTGCATCTTGTAAGTTTTGGTTTGTTGTGTTTCTATTTCCATCTGCCTCAAGATATTACTTGATTTCCCCTTTGTTCTTTTTTTCCTGATCCATTTGTTGTTTGGGGACAAGTTGTTTAATATTTTCTAGATTTATACCTTAGTGACTGAGAAACGGGCAATTTTGGTGACTCCCTCTGTGCCGAGCTGTAGTGAGATAGCTGGTTAACAATTGCTTTGCTGTTTGCCACAGTCCTGGGGACTCGTGAATGGAAACCCTTTCAGACATTTTTGGACCTGTCTCTTGGCAGCAGTTGCACAAGCTGGGGTGCAGATGTTTATGCAAACTCCTTCCAGGGATTATTTGGTGACTTTGGGTAGGCTGGAGGGAGACCATAAGAGCCGAGTCCACCACTCCCCTAGCCTCTAGGTAGAAGCACATAGGCCATGGAATTAATTTTGATGTGAGTATTTTCTCATTTATTTCATGTGTGGGAGTCACTCAGCTATTTTGGGGATCCCTTTCAGAGAGAATCATTCTATGTATCAAAATTCGATGCATCCATGGGAAGAGGGAATTTAAGAGCCTCCTATGTTGCCACCTTGGTCAACTCCTTCTCTAATATACTCTTAAGTATGGTTCTCATCGAGAGCTTGGTCTTTTTTTTTTTTATTTTTTAACATTTTATTTTATTTTTTGAGAGAGAGACAGAACATAAGACAGAGAGGGAGGGAGACATAGAATCCAAAGTAGGCTCCAGACTCTGATCTGTTGGTACAGAGCCTGCTGTGCACAGAGACAGTTCAACCCACAACAAATGCAAGATCATGACCTAAGCCAAAAGTAGGTCACTCAACCTACTAAGCCACCTAGGCGCCTGCTTGATCTCTTAAATGTTCTAACTCCTTATAGTCCAAAAACGTGCTCAAGAGATGATACAACTAGTCCATCAAGACCAGAAAGAAAGTGAAGGCCAATCCAACCGTAGAAACTACAAACTTCAACTTCAGAACTCTTATCCATCTTGAATAATATTTAAAGACAGGCTTTGCCCATTTTAAACGTAAAGGAGATGCCCACGGTGAACACAATGGCTTACTTACTTATGCACTGATATGGCTTGGCCAGAATTTAGTGAGGTTTCCCCTCTCTCCATAGGCGTATGAACCTGAGCTGACTCTCCATTTGAAGGTAGTACTAAGGAGGTAGAATATACTCTTTTTTAAAGCTCATTCTGATGATCAGCTGGCAATAGGAAGAAACGTGATCTGTTACACCACCTTTTCCCCTCTCAGTTCTTGCTGACCCTAGTTGACCCTGCTTACTACTCTGGATAAAAATCTTCCTATTTGATTTCTACAAGAAATACTTACAGATCTCCAGGTTTGGATGTTCTCTGTATTTCAATAGTCTTTTTCGATAATCTTTCCTGGCTGAGTTCAGATTTGTTTTTGTTTAAAAATATATTCAGAATATTATGCAAAGTAAAACAAAACTCTATTTTGATTGTACTGTTTTATATTTACTGATTTTTAGGCCCTGCATATAGAAATTGTTATTTCATTTAAAATTCCTTGGGAATGATAACCATTCCATTGAGAATGGTAGCTACATGGTGTAGGAAGGGGTAGGTAACGGATTGTGTTTATATGAGTTATGTAAAGAGCCTAAACCGTTTGGTAACATGTTAATCTTTAAGCTGAATTTGGGGTAGATAAGTGTTATCTCTAAAATACTTCAATTTCTTGTTAAGGCTTTGATAGTGTTAAAAAGAAACAACAGGCCCAAAATGTAATCACTTAGGCTTAACACAACATCAGTAAACCAAGACTTAATACTTAATATAATTGTAGCTTCAGCCTTTCCCAGGAGTGTAACCTTTACCTAATCAACCTGGAATTACTTGGATAGCACTTATGATGTAATCACTGATAAGACCCCTTGTGTTCCCTATCAGTAGGTTACCTAGCTTGAAACAATCCATCCTTTACTAATAAATTTTCTTTCCCCACTCCTTCTGTGCCTTTAAAAACCTTCTCTTTTCTGCAGCTTTTTGGAACTCCTTTCTATTTGTTAGAAAGAATGTTGCCTGATTCATGAATCATTAAATAAAGCCAATATCATTTTTAAATTTACTCAATTGAATTTGTTTTTTTTAACAATAAAGGAAACAAGATAGGACTGTTTTTGGCATTTAATAGCTTTACATATTTCTTTCATTAGCAAGGGTTAAAAATAAATTGAAAACTATAAGATTCAAACTGTTTTTAATCAAAAACTTGGTACTCTAAGTTTTCTCTTGGCATGGTGTTCTTAAGTACAAGATTTGGTGTCAAACAGTTCCAGAATTAAATTTGTTGTTGACACCTTCTATTTCTGTCACCTTGAGAACTGACACAACCTTCTGAGCCTCTGATCCCTCATCTATGAGATGATGTGGCATAAGTGCTACCTCTTTGGGCTATTTTGAGGTGTTATACAACAATATCCAACTGAGTAAATTTGAAGATCTAATTGGCATCGTTAAACAATTCATGAATCAGGCAGCATCCAACCTAACAAGCAGAAAGGGACTCCATTGAGCTGCAGAAAAGGAAAGACTTTTAAAGATAGAGAAGGAGTGGAGAAAAGGAAATTATTAGCAAAGAATACATTGTTTTAGGCAAGGATGCTCTTCTAAGGGAAACCGGAGGGGTGAACCAGTAAGTTCCCTAGTGATGACCAGGAAATTCCAGGTAAACTGGATAAAGGTTACATTCTTAACGGGGTTGAAACTAGAGTTATGCTGGGTATTAAGTCTTGGTTTTCTGATATGAGGCTTCTAACATAAGGACTTCATTTGGAGATTGTGGTTTTGTTTTTAACAATTCTCCCCTTTTGATATGACTCTCAGCTTAACTGATAGAAGCGATCAAAATATAAAGCATTAGTACCTCTCTGAGCTACTGCTCTATATTTCTTGAAGCTTTTGGTGTGTGTGTGTGTGTGGTATTGACAGATCATAACTTCAGGTTCACAGTTTTTAAGACAACCATTTCCTTTGATCCTTAGGTAGATCATTTCCTTGGTGGTTACCAGTTACAAATATGCATTTAAAACTTTTGAGGGAATACACACTAGGGAGATTATGATGATTACTCTAAGCAGGAGTTCCCAATGTTAGGAATGCACTTCAGAGCTAGGGTTCCCAAGACCACCAGTCAAATCGGGTAAGTCAAAGAAAGACCCCACTGAAGAGCCACTTTTTTAAGCTGAGTGGCTTGCTCAGTGTCCCTATGTAATTGAGTTTCAACTTTCCTAGAAATCCTAAACCAGGTGTGGCAGGTGGTATTGGCCAGAGCACAGATACCTCCTTGCTCTGCTTCAGTGTAATCAGAGGCTCCCCTATTATCAAGAACAACTTGGGCCAGAGAGTTTAATGATCGTTGTTAGACAGACACTATCTTAGCAATAAATTTTGTAATATATTCAGGATTTAAGAAGAGGTTCTGGATGATATTTAATCCTAAACAGGGAAGTATTGCCCAGTGAAAGAAAGCAAATTCTGAGTCATGTATGCCTCCTGATAGGTCGTGGGGATTTTTTTCCACCCTAACTCAATGAGGTAAATTCAGAGGAGTTGGCCAATAAGATGTCTTTCGTTCACTTGTGAGAAGAGCTGCCCAGCTGTGTACAGGCTACCTAAGCAAGCACAAGCCCCAGGAAGATAATAAATGTCACAAACACAAACCCTGTTGGGGCACAAACCACTTTCACCAAGGTGGCGTTACTAAGGTGGCAGTTTTTGTTTTGTATTGTTTCGTTTTATGACAGGTCCAGTACTCTAACAGGCAAAGCTTACCCCATTAGCAATGGCCTGGGAAAAATGGATGAAGGCCAGTGCTAGACTAAATGAAAGAAAGGGAAGAAGAAAGAGTTTCACATGTCAAGTATGAAGTTGTAATCCAGTGTCTTGGAACGATGCATTTTACCTCAGTGTCAGCTACTTCGCCTCCTCATCAATGTTCCTGGAAAGTCTCCAGAGTTCGTATGTCAGGTGGAGACTTTTCCAGTTGTGAGTTGCATGTCCAAGAGTTACATCCCTGAGGTTTGGCTGCCACCTGTTAGTGAGGAACATTTGGTTTAGTCCCTTCCAAGGAGAATCAAGGGCAGTCTTTGTTTTACTGATTCCAAATCATAAGGTTGAAAAACGACTGGATAGGTTAGTTTGGAGAACCATAGACAGATTTTTACAGAATCTAGAAGAATTTAGGATGTAGTCCAATTTATAGGTATACCAGAACCTCAAAGACATTTAATAGGATTAGAAATTAATACAGAGGTGTAAAAGTATTTTTTTCTCTTTACAATTTCCCTCATTTTAAGACTAATTTTTTACATTAAATTTTGCCCGATTATTTATATAAGTGTCCCAAGAACCGTGACTGACCACATAAGCTCTTGTTAAGGCTACTTTACTGGAATCTTGTAAGCAAGGTACCAGGTCAATTTTTTTATTTAAGGGTCTTTATCAGCTCTGTAAAGTCAACCCTAGTTCTTTAAAACTGTCATAGCTGAGGATGCATATTTCTCCCCTATGGAATATTCTGGTCAAAGCTTTGGTAATATAACAATTATTTCCAAATGTGTTCTATTATGGAGAGAACAGGTTCTCACTGAACTTATGTAAATACCTATTTAGTCATGATAAAGAGTACTCAAGAGTTTTTGAGTTTTAGAGGGATCAGGCAGGAAGAAAAAGTAAATGTTGACAGCTTAAGAAAAGAAAAAAAAGTTTTCTAAGGTCTAAAAATGTAAAACATTAGATAACCATCAATGTTTAAAATAAGTCACAAAACTTATTATCAACTCTTGTTCTGCTTGAATCATTTTTCTCCTAGTTCTGGAAATTCTTACCCATGATATGATATGAAAGTTATCAAAAATCTATGTTCTAAAGTCCGTGTCAGATTCTGTCCCCTAAACTTCTCTGAAGATGAAACACATTTATAGGAAGCTTTGTAGAAGCATCTGAGTAAAACAGTAAGTGTCTATAAATGAAAAAAGGTTTATAAATGAAATGGTTAAAGGTCTGATTAGAACTCATAATGCAGTTGACAAAAAAAATTGGTTATTTATGTGGCATAAAACATTGTAAAAAAGTAAATAGAATTGTAACTGATAACATTATATCAGGATATATCAGAATTTTAGAATTCTTTTACAATTTCTATAACACTTATGCTAATAATTATTACCCATACAAGCTAAGAAGGTTTAGCATGATTTATCTGACAATATTTCCCATGTAAGTTAGCATATCAAATTATGAGAAAACAAATCTTCGAAATATTTCCGGTACATTCTGTAATATTTCAAAGTTAATTTGTGGTCAAAAGTCTTCACTTTATTTTTTGGTTTTGAGTATGTGACTAAACAGTATCATAGGTCACTGTGAAACAATACTTAGTTATCTATACAACCAAAGTGACAGACTTCACAGGTCATTGCGGAAGGTTACAAAGTTCTGAAGAAAACTTAGCTCTTTTAGTATCAGGAAGGCTGAGTTTACTTAAGCAATCGAAGACCTGATAAAGACAAAACACAGAATCTTTGTATTTCTAGGCAGATGACATTAAAGATAAAGAAGAATCTTTGTTTACTATTTCTTTTTAAGAGCAGACCAATAATTTAAGGAAACTCTGTCCTTTTAACCAAGAAAAACAAAATTTAAATTTTGTATCAGTATACTTTCAATATTAAACCTCTTATTTTTAACCTTAGCCAGCTTGATTATGTATTAAAACTACATTCCAGAGATTCCTTTTCCACATATCTCAAAAATTTTTTTAACGTTTGTATTTTGCCCTGTATTTTCCACTTTTTAAATAACTAGCTTTGCTCTTGGACAAAATTACTTTCTTTTCACTCAACAAAAATGCATTTCCATTCCTATCTCCTATTACTGAGAGCATATAATACCCTATATTTTGTTTTGTTTTGTTTGCATTCAGAAATGTTTCTCTTATTACTTCTAATAGTTTTATTCACATATATTAGAATTATTAACCCTTAGGAACCTTTAATTTCTAAAATTAAGTAAACTAAGTAAAATTAAGAAAACTAAGTAGTAATTAATTGTGAACCATTACATTAGCATTGTTTAGGCTGAGAACTTTATGAATACATTTCATAATTTCTAGAAACATACTTCACAGTACAAATACAAAAAAGTTTTACTAACCCATGTTTACTTCATTTATCTTTAATTTGTCTGTAATAATAATAAACTTATGTTCAGTAATTAATGTTTCATTTTTTCATTCAATTAATTTGCACCATTTAACTTAAGTTTTAAGTTACTAAAAGATTTTGGAAACTATTTTTTTTTATTTTTTTTTTAACGTTTATTTATTTTTGAGAGACAGAGCGTGAGCAGGGGAGGGGCAGAGAGAGAGGGAGACACAGAATCTGAAGCAAGCTCTAGGCTCCCAGCTGTCAGCACAGAGCCTGATACGGGGCTCGAACTCACAGACAGTAAGATCATGACCTGAGCCGAAGTCGGCCGCTCAACCGACTGAGCCATCCAGGTGCCCCAGAAACTATTTTTAAGTAGACATGCCATAAAACAGAATTATTGTTAAAAAGTTAGCCTAAAAACTCCTATTTCACATCTACCTCCATCACTTGCTCCAGACAATTGTGCTTAGATTACCCACAGGAGACATTAGACCAAATAGACCATCAAAGTTTCCGAGAGATAACATGAGCTCATTTGAATAATAAACCCAAAATAAAATGTTGTTATGCCTGCATTATATCCAATGTTCCTAATGCTAAGACATGTCTTTATTTGTTTATCAAAAATTACTCTAGCTCCTGTAAACTTGAAAAACTTTAGGGCTTAATTTTTCAGTGCTCACTTTTAAGACAATTAAATAGAGGTCTTACACATTATTTTTGGCAGTAACATTCACGCATCTATAATAAACACATATTATACATTCCAGAGATTCCTTTTTCACAAATCTCTAATTTTTTTCCCTGTATTTTCCTCTTTTTAAATAACCTGCTTTGCTCTTGGACAAAATTACTTTCTGTACATTATAACATTCCAACATCTATGATCGACATATAACATACATAGATTTATAATTATCGTTTAAAAATTTTTAGCCATGAGATGGATAGGATAATATAAAACTCACTGGTGTAGAGAATAACAACTGGATCCAAAGTGTTTTTCTGGCAGATGTAATAAGTTAAGGATACCTGCTCAGAAGGCTCAATATTTTCCTACTAATTTTTTTTAGAGAAGACATGATTCTTCCTAAATGTAAATTTTAAAGGACCTGCCCCCATTTTATTTTACCTCTGATAAAAATGCAAGCCTCAGGGAGGTAATTCTTAATTCGTCTCAAAGACACAGGGAAAGAATGCAAGTTCTTCCAAGAAGAAACATGGTTTTGTTAGACCAATAATAGGGATAAATACTTAAGGTTTTAGGATTGATAAACAGGGATAGATGGACTTTGAATTGCTTCTTGAGATGAGATGCATTTCCAGTTTTATTAACAGAGAGACAGTTGCTTTTAATCCCTCAAAGAAGTGAATTGTAGCCTTGATGTTAAAGGAATGACATAGCCATCTGTCTGTGTTGGAATACATTTGTTTTTGTTGATTTTCATTTTCCCTCAGTTTTTTTTTTAGAGAATAATGTAGGAGTTAATCAGAAAACCCTTCAGAGTCTCATTAACTCTGGTAAAGGCACATGGGGGGTACCTTCTTTGTAGACATGGAGGTGTTTCAGAGCCATTAACTTAATTTTTGGACTTTTGTTTTCACCCTGGTAAAGGCATTTCAAACCAAAAACTAAAGTAAGTATTCAAGTAAAGGATGTTAGAGGAAAGCAGCAATAATTGAGTCAGTCTTATAGTCTTTTGCAATAGGTACTTCTTGTGTCTTTTTAAAATTTTCCTCAGCTTTCTGCAATGAAATTTTCAATGAAACTATTTTTGGAATTTTGAAGTCTGCTTTTAAGTGCACTTTTTAAATGATCTTATCAAATTGGGTTGTTCTTAATGGTCATTGGAACTCTGGCTTTTAAATACCCTGAGGGTGGGCAGCAGTTTGCTTGGAACCTAGCTGTGAAGGCAGTGTAATTCGCATTTCTGTAGAGCCTTATTTTGATGCCCCCAACATTATAGTTACCAAGTCAAATTCTTCAGGACGCAAAACAAGCTTAGTAGGATTTTGCCATTTTTAAAAATATTTATGGCTTTTGCAACCATAGTGCTTAGACATAAAATAAGCAGGTGTGCCAGAATGTGTCTTGCCTGACTCTTTGGATTTTTTTTTAAAGATCCCATTTAAAACAAATTTTATTCACCTGAGGCTTCCCACTGGACTCAGTCCGGCCTAACTGGGGCCCAATTTAGTTCCGAAATTGAACTCACTCCAGCTCAAATCAGACCCAGTCCAATCCCAGACTCAATCCAGTCTTTAAAATTGGACCCAGTCCAACTTTGGTAGGTCACCTCCAATAATTCCCGGTATGGCAAGAGCTAGGAGTTTCCACTAAAAAACCTGGGAATAGTGTCTGTCAGTTTAAGTTGCCCTCCAATGTAAGGGAAAACCAATTGGATTGTGAGCTGGATGCAAAGAAAATGGAGCTCATAACTGAGATGGAACTTACGCAAGGACCTTGGAAACAGTGAGAAAGACTGTGAACTCAGAGGGTTAGTAGGGTGTTTCTTACTGTCCCCAAAAGCCATCAGAAGTTTGCTTTGGATCCTGTTGCTGCCACCAAATCCATTAAACAATGAAATCCAGCTGAATAAATTTGAAGATCTAATTAGTTTTATTAAAATTTATTAAAAATTTATTAAAATAATTCATTAGTCGGCATCCCATCTAGCACATAGAAAAGAGCTTCCTCAAGCTGCAGAAAAAGAAGGTTTTTGTTTTGTTTTGTTTTGTTTTTAAGGTAGAGAGGGAGTGGAGAAAAGGAAATTATTAGCAAAGAATACATTGCTTTAGGAAGGTCACTCTCCTAAGAGGAACAGGAGGGGTCTATCAGTAAATTTCCTAGGGATGGCCAGGAAATTCCAGGTTAACTGGTTAAAGGTTACTTTCCTGGGGGGTTGATACTACAGTTAGGTTACGTATTAAGTCTTGGTGTGAGGACATGGTTCTCTCAATTGATGTAAGTGACTTCATTTGTGGACTCTGGTTTCCTTTTTCACAGAGGTAAAATGGAAATCAGTAGGTGTTTAAAATGTTAAAAGGTAATTCTTTAAATAAAAGATGAAGCAAAAGATTCATAATAATCTGTCTTCCACATGATTTTTACAGCCAGACTCAGGACCACAACAGAGCCTGAGAGGTCAGATTTGAAGAAATTCAGTCTACTGAATATGAAAAAGAAAAAAAAAAAGGATTTAAGAGATCTTTATAGAAGTTAGAAGACTTGCATTATAGTGCCAGCCCGAGACAAGTAAGGTATGTTATTTTGGCTTTTGTAAAACATTTTTGTTGAGAATATAATAGTAATATGCCACCGTAAAGTGATAAATGCTGAGTACAGGGTGTTAAATATGATAAATGTATATGTTTTAGGAGCTTAGGTTACATCATCTACAAAATGAGTGCCCTTAAATTAAATATCTTTGTTTTACTCAAGCTCCAATATTTCCCAAAAAACATATGCTTTGCCAGAGCTGATCTTGATTTTTTGATTAATGCTGAATTACTATAAAGAAAAAAGAGTCAACTGTATGCATCTAAGATGTAAGATTTTACCTGGGCCTAAGGCAAGGATCTGTGATACTATATGTTGATTATCTAAAAGGAGGGAAGGGGGTCGCCTGGGGGACTCAGTCATTTAAGCATCTGACTTTGACTCAGGTCATGATCTCACCATTCTTGAGTTTCAACCCCAGGTCAGGCTCTGTGCTGACAGCTCAGAGCCTGGAGCCTGCTTCGGATTCTGTGTCTCCCTCTCTTTCTGCTCTTCTCCTGTTCATACTCTGTCTCTCTCAGGAAATGAATAAACATAAAAAACAATTTTTTTTTAAATAAAAGGAAGGAGGGGCACCTCGGTAGGCCAGTTGGTTGAGCATCCCACTGTTGATTTTTCTTCAGGTCAGGATTCCAGAATTGTATAATCGAGTCCCATGAGCCTGCTTGGGAGTCTCTCTCTTTCTCCCTCTGCCCCTCACTCAAGTACTCACTCTTTCTCCAAAAAATAAAAATTAAACAAATTTAAAAAGGCAGGGTAATCCCCACAACCTTGCTGTATGGCCCCAGGTGCACTGTGTAATTTCTAGGTCTTAACTATATCTTTAAAAATAAATGTTCGCCCCCTGCACTCTGAAAATGCCTAGCATGGTGGCTTTCCCTTAACTTGGTGTGAGTCCTGGTCCAAGATGGCAATGGAGAAGGACCCTGAATTCCCCTCCTCTACAGACATACCTAATCTATACCTATTTACAGAGTAATTCCTTTTGAAGAAATACTGAAAGCTGACTGAGCAGCTTCTGCACCACAGAAGACATACCACATAGAGAGCAGTAAGAGAAAAGTAGACACAGTAACAAAGGGAACCACCACCACAGTGCTGCAAACTGCCGTGGGGAGGGGTAGTACTGAGGGATTATGAGCACCATCACAGGACCTGAGCACAGTTAAGCCACCACTTAAGAAAGCATCTAGAATATAAAAGATCCAGCCTTAGACTCCCACCACATGGCAGGGAGACTACTGGAACTCTCAAGCTTAGAGGGCTGGTGAGTGCCGTGGCTTATGCTTCCCATCCACACTGATAGTGTAGATGGGAGCAGAATCTGGGTACCGTAACCAACTTGCCTCTTCAAGGAGCACCAAGTTCCCTAGGGGCAGGAGATCCCCCTCCTCCCACCACCACATGGACAGCATGGAGTGAAGCAAGGCAGGTTCCGAGCACCAGAGTCAGCCAACTGCCTCAGTTACCATGGGCACCTAGATTAGACCAGCCCCTGCCATCCCACTAAGGCAGTCACAGCACACACCTGATCACCCCTGGTCATGTTCATTACGGCTCCAGCCATTATGCAAAGGCACAAACTCCCCCCCCAGATATCCCAGACTGTCCCCACTTCATCTCTAGATGGCTTGCTAAGGTAACCCCAGCACCAGGCATGCTTGGACCTCCTGGCTCAGGCCTGTTTCAGCAACAGGGTGCCCCTTAAACTGAGCATCCTGAGAACCTCCAGCTTGAGCCATGCCAAGCCCCTCAAGAAAACCTTACTCGTACCCATTTCAACTTCAGCTGTCCTTCCAGGGCACCCTCTGCACAGTGAGGTCCAAGACTCACTCCAACCCACACCCACTTCAGCTCCAACATGTAATAATACCTAGGGACTCTCAGCACTTGCCAGACATGACTCCAGCCAGCCAGCCAGCCAGCCAAAGTCACCAGGCACACACAGTCTACACAGAGGATGACCATCCACAAGATCATTTCTTCAAATTTAGGAGGAATACCTTTTTTGCCTAATTCATAGAAACAAACACAGAAAGTCCAGCAAAATGTGGAGACAGAAGAATATGTTCCAAACAAAAGAACAAGACAAAGAACAAGACAAAAAAAATGAAACCTAGGTAAGCAATATGCTGGATAAAGTGTTTAAAGTAATGGTCATCAAGATGCTCACCCAGCTGGAGGGAGAAGTGGGAGAACTATGTGAGAAGTTCGACTAAGAAGTGTAAAATATAAAAAAAGAACCAGAATGGAAGAATGCAATTACTGAAATGAAAAATACGCTTGAGGGATTTAACAATAGATTAGCAGATGCAGAAGAACTAATCAGTGATATGGAAGATAGGGCAAGGAGAAGCAAAATAGCACAAAGGAAAAACAATGAAAATATGAGGATAGGTTAAGGGATCTCTTGGACATCAAGTGAACGTTCATTTTATAGAGGTCCTAGAACGAGAATAGAAAGGGCAGAAAACTGATTGAAAAAATAATAACCTGAAATTTTCCTAAGTGGGCAAAGGAAGCAGTCGTTCAGGTTGAGAGGCACAGAAAGTTCCAAAAAGATGAACCCAAGGTAGTCCAGAAGAAGACACATAAAATTAAAATGCCAAAATTACAGAAGCAGCAAGAAAGAGCAAAGTGTTAGGTACAAGAAAACCTCATAAAGCTATCAGTTGATGTTTCAACAGACACTTTATAGGCAAGGGAGTGGCATGATATATTCAGACCGGAAGGGAAAAACATACAACCAACAATACTGTACTTGGCAAGGTTGTCATTCAGAACTGAAGCTAAGATAAAGAATTACCCAAACAAAAGTCAAAGGATTCATCACCACTACACTGGGATTACAGGAAATATTTAAGGAAATTTTCTGCTTAAAAGAAGCCCTAATTAGAAGAAAATAATAGATAAAACATATAAAATATGAAAACATTTACATAAAATGTGGATGAGGGAGTATAGAATCTGTTCAAACTTAAAAGAGCATCAACTTAATATAGACTGCTATATATTTGGGATCCTAGATATGAACCTTAGGTGCCACAAACTCAAATCCTCTAATAGATACACAAAAAGTAGAAAGCCAAGTATAACATTACAGAGTGTCACCAATAACAAGGGGAGAGAGCAAGAAACAGAGAACACCTACAAAACAACCAGAAAACAATTAATAAAATGACATTAAGTACATACCTATTTAAATGTAAACTGTCTAAATGCTCCAGTCAAAAGGGGAGTGGCAGACTAGATTTTTTATTTTTATTTTTTAAAGTGTATTTATTGATCTTAAGTTTACTTAGAAAGAGAGAGAGGGAGAAAGAATCCCAAGCAGGCTCTGCACAGTCAGCACAAAGCCCCATCCTGGGCTTAAACTCATGAATTGTGAGATCATGACCTGAGCTGAAATCAAGAGTTGAACACTTAACCAATTGAGGCACCCAGGTGCCCCAAACATAGATTTTTTTTTTAAAGACCCATTTATATGCTGTCTACAAGACACTCACTGCAGACCTATAGATACATATAGACTGAAGTGAAATGATGGAAAATTATGTCATACAAAGAGAAGTTAAAAAAAAGCCAGTGCAGCAATGCTTATATTAGACAAGATAGACTTTAAAACAAAGACTATAGTAACAGCCCCCCCAAAAAAAAAAAAAAAGGTGTTACCTAATGATAAAAGAGTCAATCCAACAAGAGGGTATAGAAATTAAAAACATCTATGCATCAACATTGGAGCAGTTAAATATATAAAGCAAATATTAACAGACATAAAGGAAGATAGTAATACAATAGTAGACAGGGAACTTTCACCTCACTTATATCAATGTATATATCATTCAAGCAGAAAATCAATATGGAAACGGCATCTTTGAATGACACATTAGACTAGGTAGACTTGACATATATATATATATATATAGAACATTCCTTCTAACAACAACAACAAAACAATCTTTTCAAGTGCACATGGAACATTCTCCAGGATAGATTACATGTTAGGCCAAAAAACAAGTCTCAATAAATTTAAGAAGATTGCAATCATATCATGCATCTTTTCTACCAAAGTGGCATGAGACTAGAAATCAATCACAAGTAGAAAACTAGAAAAAAAAAATGAACACATACAAGCTAAACAACATGCTACTCAACAGTATATGGGTCAACAAAGAAATAAAAGAGAAAATAAAAAATACATGGAGACAAATGAAAATGAAAACACCATAGTCCAAAATCTCTGGGACTCAATGAGACCTTTCTAAGTGAGAAACCTCTAGCAATTCAGCCTACCTCAGGACACAACAGATATCTCAAACAATCTAACCTTACCTAAAGGAACTAGAAAAAGAAGAGCAAAGTCCAAGGTTAATAGAAGGAAGGAAATAATAAAGATCAGAGCAGACATAAATAAAATAGAGACCAAAAAAAAAACACACACAAAAAAAACAAAGCCCAAGATCAATGAAACCAAGAGCTGGTATCTTTAAAAAGATAAAGAAAATTGATGAACTCTTAGCCAGGCTCATAAGAAAAAGACAGGATACAAATGAATAAAATCAGAAAGAAAGAGAGAAGTAAAAGTCAACACCACAGAAATACAAAGGATTATAGCAGACTACTATGAAAAGTTAAATGTCACTTACCACTTTTTTCCTATATGGTACTGAAATTCCTTGGCAGATTAAGTAGGCAAGAAAAAGAAACAGAGGCATTGAAATAGAAAAGGAAGAAGTAATGGTTTCTGTTTGCAGATAACATGGTCAACTACCCGGACTGTAACTGACATTCATAGGACTCAAATTATATACAAAAAAAAACCTTAAGTCTCCACCAAAAAAACTGTTGGAACAAATCAACAATTTCAGTAAAGTCACAGTATATAAAATCAATATACAAAAATTAGTTGTGTTTTTATATACTAACAATAAACTATCCAAAAAAGAAATAAGGAAAACAACCCTGTTTGCAATAGTATTAAAAATAATAAAATAGGTATAATTTTAACCAAGGAGGGAGAGCTTCTGTACACTGAAAACTATAAATCATTGATGAAAGAAAGTGAGGAGGGCACAAATAAATAGAGAAGAATTTCATGATCATTGGTTTGGAAGAATATTGTTAAAATGTCCATACTACCCAAAGCAATCTATAGATTTAATGCGAACCCGATAAAAATTTCAATGGCACTTTTCAGAGAAATAGAAAAAATAATCTCTAAATTTGCATGGAGGGCAGAAGATTCTAAATAGCCAAAACAATGTTGAAAGGCAGATCAAAGCTGGAGGCATCACATTTCCTTATTTCAGACATTATTGCAAAACTATAGTAATTGAAACATTATGGTATCAGCATTTTAAAAGACACATAGAGTAATCGAACAGAATAGGGAGGATAGAAATGAATGCATGCATATGGTCAATCAATTTTCAATAAACAGGCCAAGAATACACAGTTAGGAATTGGTAGTCTCTTCCATAAATGGTGCTAGGAAAACTAGAAAGCCACATGAAACTGAATGAAATTGAACCCCTATCTTGTCCCAGCCCCCAAAAGTAACTTAAAATGGATGAAGGACTTAAATGTAAAACATGAAACCATAAACCATCTGGGAGAAAACACAGGGTGTAGTCTCCTTGACACTGGTCTTGGAAATTATTTTTTAGATTTGACAAAAAACTGAAGCAACAATAGCAAAAATAAACAAGCAGAACTACCTCGTACTAAAAATTGCACAGTAAAGGAAACCATCAACAAAATGAGAAGGTAAACCATGGAATGGGAGATAATATTTGCAAACCACATAAGGGGATAATATCCAAAATATACAAGGAACTCCTACAACTCAATAGCTAAAAAAACAATAAAAATGGGGTAAGGACTTAAATAGACGTTTTCTCAATGAAAACATAAAAATGATCAACAAGTACTTGAAAGAGTGTTTCACATAACTCATCGGGGAAATGCAAATCAAAACCACAATGAGATAACCACCTCACCTGTTAGAATGTCTATTATCAAAAAGAAAAGAGAGGTGCCTGGGTGACTCAGTCGGTTAAATGTCCAACTTCAGCTCAGATCATGATCTCGCAGCTAATGTTTTGAGACCCACACTGGGCTCTTTGCTGACAGCTCAGAACCCAGATTTAGATTTTGCGTCTTCCTCTCTCTCTGTCCCTCTCCTACTTGTGTTGTCTCTCTCTCTCAAAAAAAATTAAAATGTTATTCAAATGTTTTCTTTAAAAGACAAGAGATGACAAATGCTGGTGAGAATAAGAACAGGGAACCCTTATACGCTGCTGGGAATGTAAACTAGTACAGCCACTAGAAAAAATACGAGAGGTTCCTCAAGAAGTTGAAAATGGAACCATCATATGACTCGGAGTATATTTCAGAGTATATATCCAAAGGATACAAAATCATTATGTCGAAGAAAAATCTGTACTCTTATGTTCATAGCAGCATTAATCATAGCAGCCATAATACAGAAATAATGCAATTTAGGTTCCATCAACAGATGAATGGGTAGGATTATCACTGTGTGTGTGTGTGTGTGTGTGTGTGTGTGTATTGGAATTTTACACCTAAACTTGTAGTTATAACACATTTTATAGACCTTTAGGGTCACCTAGTGTCTAGAAAGATCAGAGGTTACAGAGTAGTTAAAGAGGGGAAGAAGATAATCTTGTTGAAGATTTGATAAGAGATAACAAGATTAGCTACAAAACAGGATCCAGTACAATAGATACCAATAGGCACAATTACCAGAAAAAAAAAATTAAAATCTGTCTCAGGGGAGGCTATCCGGGGAAATAATTGTCCTATGGAATGTATTATAGAACTCATATCAGCATTTGATGGAAATGTTCTCCTCATCTCTCAATTCTATAGAAAATCTCTCCTGGGTGGTGGGTCAGGGGAGTCCTTTATTGTTGCATGTAAATCAGATACAGGCCAAGGCTTAAAAGTAGTTAGTTAGGGAGAAGGCAGCTGAAGTCATTCAACTCCCCTTCCCAGGTTGTGAATACTAAGGGGGCAGGACGAACATCTTGAGTAACTTTGGGAAACTGGGGAGTGGGAAACATCAGAAAAGGTTTGAGGAGTGTCGTGTAAAAACAATGAGGGTCAGAACATGATGGGGGAGACAGAAACGTGTTTAGAGGAGAAGAACGATAAAGAGAGGAACACGGGGAAGTGGGAGTGGTTTTGAGGTCGGAATAGATGTGGGAGTAACAGTTGAGGACGGTGAATGCTGACATATTGGACAGTTTCAGATAAAGTAGGCAGATTGTTGGATGGCCTAATTAAGATTATACTGAGAACGCTGTTTTTCTTCTTTATATCAGGAGCAATTAGCAAACCATATTTTAGAGGAGATTTTGGGTCACTGATATTCAAGGGCTTTCTGGAGATGAACGAGTTTGGAGAGACTCCCAAAATCCTTGCTCCCATAAACAATGATACTTCATGCGTATGTGTCAGAGTCTCTCAAAAAGACATATGTAGAGCAGGATTTTACAGTCATGAGAACTGGGACCTTTAACTTTATTAGATATTGCAGATGTATTTTGAAAATGATTGCACTAGTTTTATTTTCACCATAAAAATATTTACACTTGGTCGAGATCCTTACAACATTTAATAATGTGAAACTTTTAGACTTATTCAAACAGATTTGGGCTATAAATCGGACTCCTATTGCTTGTGGCTTTAATTTTGTATCCAAAGGACTTGAACATTCTCCCCCTCAGATACCTTCTCAATTGTATTGCCTATTTGTATTTTATACTATTTTTCTACAGTTTATAATTTTCTTATACTTTTTGTTAGAATTCTGTAAGTACTCTAGCTGTGAGCCCTTTGCTGGTCATAAATATTGCAAATGTCTTCTCTCAGCCTGCAAATTATTTCTTTAATTGTTCAAGTACTGAATTTTGAAGACTAAGGTAGGCACATGTTTTCACCTTTTCATTTTATGATTTGTGCCTGTTTAAATCATCTTCATCTGTGTCTACTACAAAGTCCTAGACATATTTTTCTATATTTTCATAGTGTTTTACATGCTAAGATCAGTGTGACTTTTTGAAGTGATTTTAGAAGTAATAATATTTTTCTATACGAATCCAAACCTCAATTAGGGACATTAGTTGGGGGCGTTAGAATCCATCCTCAGTTTTGGTAAGATTTCTCCAACCTTGCCTTCTCTCTTGACATCTACAGGATTTGCTCTGTCATTCTTTTTTCCTGTACAACAAGAATCACAGAATCAGAGGGCCTACTTTACTGCCTGGACTGCAGTCGATTATCCTATACATACTCTTCTCCTCCCCATCTGCTACATCCCTCCATTTCCTTATTCCACTTCTTTGAATATTTAATATATTTAATTTCCTGGGTCGCTTTCCCTTTCTCCAATAATACCCCCATTATCACTCTTGATATTTTCAATATCCATGTAACTTGTACTACTGGCAGTTACATGATCAAATTTCTTCCAATGGTCTTGCCTTCCATACTACTTCAGCCACTCCATCATCATACCAGTGCTTTCCAAATCACACTGTTACTCCACTGAGAGCATATGTTTAATTCAAATAGAATTTTAAATCCAATGACATGAACACTTTTTATTCACCTCTTATCATCTTCCCCCATGAACTTTATTCCTTTTTTAGCTAACTTTCTTCTGCTTTCAATCATTTTGAGCATTCTGCATATCCTTTTAACTCCTGGGCTTTCTATCCTTTTGCAGTATTTACACCATACAACCTACTTTCAGCTAATGGCTTACCCATTCTTCTTTTAGTCAGCTGCACTCTCCCCCAAGATAATGCACGATACTACTGCTAAGGTCACTTTAATAGTTAATCCCCCAGAGAGGATTTTGATGGTTAGTCCATCGTCCATTCTGTGAGATATGAAATAGGATTTCATATTTTCTGTTCATTTCCAAAAGCTAAAATTTCCTACAATCTCCTCATCCTCTGATGATATGTTACTTTACTCATACTATGTTATTTTTTTAGTTTTATTTATTTAAGTAATCTCTACAGCCAACATGGAGCTTGAACTCAGGACCCTGAGATCAAGAGTCACATCCTCTTCCAACTGAGCCAGCCAGGCACCCCAACACTATGTTATTCTAACTCATAAAAAAAATTGAAGCAATTATGAGAATTTCCATTCTCATTAACTCTTTCTGTTATGATTTACCCAGATCGGTTTCTGGGCCCATTTACTATAGCCCATCTTCTTATACTGAGAATGCACTACAGAGCTCCTCATTCTTCATCAAACACTCCAAGACATCATCAATATTTCCCTTCCTACTGCATTATTCTTATCAGAAAACCAACATGTCTTTATATCTCACAATAATCAAACCACAGTAAATTATTTTGAACCCATTTTATCCTATCATTCTGTTTTTCTCTTTCTTATAGCTAAACTCCTAGAAAAAACATTTATACCCAATGTATCCAATTGCGCTCCATATCCTATTGAACCCTTTAAATAAAATACGTTATTATGATATCTTGCCTCAATCATCACAATAGCATTTGAGATAGTTGCTTATTTATAGGACTTTTTTATCTGAAAGAAAAAAATATTTTCTACTCTAGTTTTATTACTACCAACCTCTATGTGGGATTTCCCACACTAAGCAATTCTCCCATTTTTGGTGGACGTCAACTGGGTATTTTACAGTTTAACTCAAGTTGGACAGTAACTGCCAGAATTAGAGCAGATTGTAGAGGTGAAAACTATTCCCTACTTTAGACACTAATCATAAGTCTGGGTTGCACCTGTACTTCTGACCAACTGGCTACATAATGACTATTTAAATCCTAAATTCTTACCACCTACTCATAATTTCCCAGCAGTTTAGTTACCAAATAAGCAGTTTATTATAAAAGGTCATACAATTCAGGAACAGCCTAATGGAAGAGAGGCTTAGGGCAAAGTATATGGCAAGGGGTGCAGAGGGCCTCCCAAATCTTTCCAGGAAGGCTGTTCATCTAACACCATACATGTTCAGCAACCCAGATATTCTCTGAATCCCTTCAGTAAGAGTTTCTTATGGAGGCTCCATTACATAGGCATGACTGATTAAATCATTGTCATTGGTCATTTATTCAACTTCTAGCCCTTCTCCCCATCCTGGAGTTGAGGAATGGTTTTGAAAATCCCAACCCTATATCCACATAGTTCCCTAGCAATAAGCCCTCATTCTTGAGGCTTTTCAAAAGTCACTTCATTGACATAAATTCAGGTATGGTTGAAGGGCTTGTTATGAATTTAAAAAGACTATCCTTTCACATTTATTGCATGCATCTATTAGGAAATTCCAAGGCTTTTAGGAACTATGTGCCAGGAACAGGGACAAAAACCAAACACACATTTCTGTTTGTAATACACTCCCTAAACCCATTCACCCTTGTTCAGCATTGTTTTCTTCTTCTCTTTTTCCCCATTTCTCCTCTTAACACACTCTTCCCACTGGTAATTTCAGAATTTCGCCATTTCCTGCATGTTCCAAGATTGCTCATGGTTCTTGGATTTTGTCAAGTTAATGAACAGAAAAGTCTTCCTCTCTCTTCTGACCTTTGATACTCTATCAAGCCGTCAAGATACTCATTAAATCTTCTCTATCAAGAGTTTCCTGTTTTCGCACAGGAAATTAATACTTTCAATCACAAATTAACCTTATATTGTGTAATAATTAATTGAATATACTTGTTTCCTTTAATAGTTTTCCTGAGGACAGAGCCATTATATTATTAATTTTGGTATCATAATTACTTAGACCAATATTTGGATCACTTATGTGGAGAGCAAAGGCAAGAGAAAAAGAATTAAACTTCATTATACTTTGCAGCCCATTGACAGGTACTTGTGATAGGCAGAGTGACCTTCCTTGAGGAGCTTAGCTGCCTCAATGTTAATACTTGGCTAGAGGCAAAAGGCAACCGTGGCTTGACATCAGCCCAATATCCAGGATGCTGTAAAAATCTCCTTGGAAATTTCCTTTATCTCTACTCACACCACAAGATATATGTGAGCAATCATCCTCCAAGCATATGGCCCACTGATACACATCTGAACGGTCTCATGACTAAGGTTTTACTAGACAGTGGCAAACGTTGATTTCCTCTGGCTAACAACAGATAGTCTCTCAAAGTCCTGGAAACTTGCTTTCAAATTTCATAGACTTACGGTCTCCCTATCCCCCTCCCAACTTCAAAGTACATCACCAGTCATTCCTCACAACCCCAGTGTAGCTCTTTCTGCCCATGGGTCCTGTCTCCTACTTTAATAAAACTTTGCTTTTTGCACCATAGATGTCTCAAGAATTAGAATTCTTTCTTGACCATTCATTCCTGAACCCCATTTTCACATCAATTTGTGTGCTAAGAATATGTCTTGGATTGAATTCAGAACTGAGTGAGATGGCAGATTTTCTAGTAGCGTCTTCATTTTGTATAGTTTCCCAAGGAAGATCCCAAAGTGATTATTAACTTCATTCCCAGACATGTATGTAGATCAAAACCCAGATCAAACAGGTGGAAAGAATACATTTTTGTAGGCATGGTGACATATTATCACTATTCAAATTGTTAGCTTACTCAACAGGGAATCTGCATGTGTTTTGGTAACTACTTTCTATCAATGATATAACCTTTTTCTCAAGTAGGACTTGGCTAAGTACTTATTTGTTAACAATATATGTAAAATGTTTTCAACTTAGGAAATAAAAACTTTTCAGTTTAAAAGCTTTTCTCTGTGCTATAAAATATATATATTTTAAGAAATAAGCTCATTAACCCAATCAAAAGAAGAATGCAGAGACCCAGAGCACAGTGAAGGGAGGCTTTAATCAACATTCCTGCAAGAGCGGGTGTCTGACGGACAGGCACACCGGAGGGTGGTTACTCAGCAGGCGATTTATGTCCTAGTGTGCAAGTACCTCCCCTGGTTCTTCATTGGTTGAGTACTATAGAGGTTATAGCATTATCTGAAAGTTGTCTATGCCCATGTAAGGCAAATAGTAGTCTAATTGGAACAAATCTACATTCCTTGAGGTGTCAAAGAGACTTCAGTTTTTTGGTACTTGCTCATTGCAAAGCCCGTGAAAAATAAGCCCACCAAATGGAGAGGAGAATAAGAACCAGGAAGTGAAGTGGCTAAGGGTCTGGGACTCCGATGTGGGGAAGCGGGGAGGATGGTACATACTTCCAAGAGGTTGTAAGCTTCTTGATAACTAGACAACACAGGTTTTATTTGGTATTTCTGAAAATGAATCATCTCACTTCTCAAATATATGCTACACACACGCCCCTATAGGAGTATTATACTGACAGATGAATCTAGAAGGCTTAATAAAAGTGTGGCTTATTAGAAATTCAAATTTTTAAACAAAATTAATGATATGAGCATTTCCTCACAGCTCCCTCCATCAGCTCACACAATTTTATCAGCTAAGATGTCCTTTTTTATATGAACTGAAGGCTTTTCATTTCCCACAGCACTCGGTTTTCCCTGGTACAGTAACCAAAAAGAAAGCTTCTGACAAAAATCTGAATTCATAGTATTTAGCATTACACACGAAGAAAAAAAATTCTTGTATCTCAATACCGGCAGATGAAAAGAAACCCAGTGACCACGATTTCTCAAATATAAAATTTATGATATCTATTATGACCAGAACTATTAGAGTTGCAGAGAATTAAATCAAGTAGAGAATAGATCTGCATACTTCTGAATGTATCTGCTATAGTCTGAATATTTGTCCCCCCCCTCCGCCATTGGTATGTTGAAATTCTAACCTCCTAATGTTATGGTTTTGAAAAGTGATAAGGACATGAGTGTAGAGCCCTCAGAAGCGGGATAGTGTAGTTTCTGGCACCCTATAGAGATCCCTTGCCTCTTCTGCCCTAAGTGGTAGAAAACAAGAAGGCACTGGTTATTTATGAACCAGGAAGAGGACTCACACAGAAAGCGACCATACAGGAGCATTGATCTTGGAATTCCTAGCCTCCAGAGCTGTGAGAATAAACTACTCATTCTGTGGTATCTTGTTACAGCAGCCCAAATGGACTGACTCTCTGTTTGTAACTTGCAAAAGTATCCTTAGTGGGGAAAAAAAAAAACATTAGTAGTATTAATACTTTGTGTAGTAATATGTTTAGTACACAACTTTGTGTAGTAATACATGTCATTTTATGACTCAAATACTAAAGACAAGCTGATCATTCTGATTTCATTTCATATGGTCTACTCATAACCCATCATAAAGAGTAAGCTATGGCTAAGAGGATGCCTTTCTTTGTACAACGGATGTGATTTTGATACTACATTTCATCCCTCTTTCTTTCTGTATTTAAGATGTAGCTCCAATACTGTCATTTCCACACATCAACTTTTCATCTCATCCAGAACCTGGTAGCTCCAGCATAAACCTCTCAAACCTTAATAACAATGGATATTATTAAAATGCAATTTTTGATTAAATAGGTTTGGGGCAGGCCGTGAGATTCTTCATTTCTAACAAGTTACCAGGGACACTAACACTGTTAGCTGAGTAGCTAGGACATTTTCTAAGATCCCTTAAGAAAAAATTTTTTACACCATTCTTTCAATTCTTATCTTTTCCATCCTACTTGATTGCAAGCTTCTTGAGGAGAATGAAATAGCCATTCATATTAGCATGCATATTTGTGTGTTTTCTGTTCTCTAAATTCTTAGCAAGTATTCTAATTTTTGTAGTTTCTCACTAAATGCCAATTGCAGATTGCATGAGTACTTAAGAACTGTGAGTAACTGAGGAAGCATAAATAAAGGCAACCAACTATTTCATATTTGTAGGTTTTATGTGACTTTGTATGACTGGTAGAGAGTAGCAATTTATGTTTGTGGGGAATGGAAGTTAATGAAATATTCTTAGTTTGAAAATAAGTACAGTATGTCTGTGAGAAAGCAAAGCAATGAAAGAAGAGAAGAGTAAGCAGTGCATGTGGAGAGATCTATCTTTACAATTTGGTTTAGAGTACATGAAAACAAAATAAGCAAGCAAAAAAAAAATTTTTTGGTTATGGTATCTCAGGACTTCTGATGGCTTTTATGAAAACTCTAAAGCCTGTCGAGTGTGACCTGCTCTGATCAAGGAAGAGGACCAAGTGGCTTTACTCAGAGAATCATTTCAAGGGAAGATGTTTGTAATGTCTTAATGAAATACACATCGATCTCCACAAAAACAGTAATCGAAAACCAAACATAGTGAATTAATTATGTAGAAATTAACTTAAACGTAAGCATATTAAGTATACAAAAGATCTTAATAGCCCTTAATCTGAAGTAAGGCTGAAGTGAAAAGACTTCTTGCAAATATGAAGGATCTGCGAAGATGCGCCATTTATTTTTCATGGACTGTTGGTGCCAATACATAAATACTGAGATCATCTCGACCTGCGCAGGGCCTTTGTACTCTATGCCTATGCATGAGTCCCTCTCGGAGGACTGGGAATTTGCCAAGCCTCATAGAAAACTGCAGTGACTTTTAGGGCCACTGAGGCCATCCCATCTACTTAAAAATGAAATTAGGCTTTTTTTTCTATAGGCTTGAAGCCACCTAAATTTGACCTCTATCTAGCACATCTTTATATCCATCAGAATTATCAATACTGTGAGTAAGGGGTAGAAAGTTTTGAGTCAGTTACCTGAACATATCACTTATAAGGTCTTTATCAAGGTTTCTCAAATAGATTGGTTTTGCAGATGCATTTAGAGAGAAATAATTAACTTTGAGGGTCAAAAAGAGAATCTATATGCAGGCGATACAAGATTTTCTTTTCCTAGCATCCAAGTATTTTTTTTTTTTCCTTTCTGTTCAGTTACTATATGTGGATAAAGTTTCTTTTATAAGAGAGGTACAGAGAGATATTCTGTTAAAGTAATTTAAGTTATACTCTGAGCATTAGTCAATATTAGTTAGGAAAATACAAATCATTGCCTGTCGGTGGTTTAGTCTGAAAGTTCTGAAGTCCTTAAGTCTTATCTAGCAAGTCATTGAGGCTTGAAGATGTGAGGCTATTTGTAATTTAGGCCATGAAGAGAAACAAAAGAGTAGGAAAACAAAGAGGGTTTCTTGGAGAACTTGAGGGTCTAAGAGACAGAAAGATAGAAAAACTAATGATGAAAATCCAAGGTAATTTCCATATGTACTTGATGGAAAAAGTAAAAAATGTTTTATTCTTGAAACTCTAGGTATTCTATGAGCAGCTAATAGGAATTATGTTATTGATATGTACTTAATGCTTCTTTCTAAACCTTTTGGGCATAATTAAAGGTTTATATCATATTAGAAATAATATGCCAACTTTTGTCAATTTCTCCAAATTGCCCTTTGAGAAGTGAAATACCATTAGACCGTGGAAGATCATCTTTCTAAACTTGGAAGAATTTTGGAACAGCCACAGTGTTACAGTTTTATATTATCATTTCCTTTTTTCTAATTGAACAGTCCCAGAATAAAGGTGGACCACTGAGTGACCAGGTAGAAAACCCTAATGGACACTCCTCCTTCCTTACAGTAATGCCTTGGTTCTCTTGCAGTGTCAGGGAAACTTAGTGAAATATCAGGACCAGCATCTCTCCAGAAACTTCCCAGGCTTGCTGTGCCGCTGTAGGGTTAGGGCAGTCATTCACTCTACAAACTGAGCATAAACTGAATTGAATTTGAATGAACAATTTAGGAAATAAAGATTTAAAAAAAAAGATTTATTTATGGAGAAAACAACATGTTTTCTAACAGGTACTCTTACCTTCCAAAATACCCTCAGCTAAAACTGCTAAATGTAACTGCATGGATAAACAATAAGAAATAGTTTGGTTGTATGGAAACCAATTTGACAATATATTATTAAAAAAAAATAGGTTGGGTTCTCAATGCGACACATCACATATACTAATTCAGTTGACTAAATATGTTCCAGTATACTTTGTTATGTGTACAGTGTGCACTCTATATGGCTCTTAGTGATATCCTGTGTTTTCAAAATGATTCCTTTTATATGTTGCTAGTAATACTTTTGCATGAAGAGATATCTATTCCAAGTCTGTTTTCCAGGACTCTTCAAGTATTTTGTTTTTCGAAAACTCTTTTTGGTCCTTAGGCCCACTGCTACACTCAAATTAATTGCCTGACCTCCCACCAATAAAAACACAACTAAATATGGAATCATTCTCCATCTATAATATCAAATAACACACTTACTTAAACCTCTCTTTTAAGGGTAGCAGCAGTGACTCCAGCGACACAAACACCAATAACATGTCCTAGGATTGCAATAGATAGCAGCGGCACCCAGAATACACTCTTTTTGTTATATTGTCCACAGAAGGATTAGCAGGTTTTGTAGTAGAGGGCTACTTTAAAGCAACCACTGTTGGCTAGAGCCCCGTTTTTCAGGGTGTGTGACAGAGACTAAAGGCTGTGAATGATAATGGATGTAACATTCTTTGCTTTATGCTAAGTACCACTACATACTATGTAGGCACTACACTAAGTGGATTATGTAGATCATCATATTTACTTCTAATAAAAATAATGGATGGAGTCGGTATTATACAAATTTTACATATGAGGAATCTGAGGCTCAAAAAAACCAAGTAACTAATATTAAATCTCACAGCTATTGAGTAAAAAAATTTTTTTGAAATGACATCTAACTTTGACTCCCTAATTTCCAGTTATGCTTTATTACTAAGTGTAGTGAACATTACTTCCTGCCCACACAGAATGCATTCCAATATTTAAAATAACATTTGGGATATATATTTTAAAGAAATGTTACAATGAAATATATTTATTTTTAAAGGTTTCATTTTTTTAAGTTTATTTTTAAGAGAGAGAGCCTGATGCGGGAATTAAACTCATGAACTGTGAGATCATGACCTGAACTGACACCAAGAGTTGGATGCTTAACCAAGTCACCCAGGCACCCCGAGACTTCATTTTTAAGTAATCTCTACACCCAATATGACATTCAAACTTACAACCCTGAGATCAAGAGTTGCATGCTATACTCACTGAGCCAGCCAGTTACCCCTCAAAGATGTAATGTTTTTTAAATATTAATTTTCGAGAGACAGAGAGAGAAAGGGAGACATAGAATCTGAAGCAGGCTCCAGGCTCTGAGCTGTCAACACAGCCCTGATGTGAGGCTCAAACTCACGAACCATGAGATCATGATCCCTGAGCTGAAGTTGGATGCTTAACCAACTGAGCCACCCATATGCCCTAAACTATGTAATTTTTAAAAAATGATGATTTTCCACAAAAACTAGCCAAGGTAATGGTCTCTTTCTGCCTTCTCTCCTCTATACCTATAAATTAAAATGTCTTTACCCTTACCAACCAGCCTCATCTGACTTTGAAACTGGATAGAATTGCATGAATAACAGCACAGTCTTCTCAGAATAAGAGAATATATGTGGTAGGACAAGAAAAAGAAAAAAAAACCAAAAACCCAGTTGGTGTACCTGAAGGACATAGGAGAAACAATAAGATATTATCCCAAGGGGAGAAGTTTCCTAAACATCCAAGATACGAATCTTCATTGGATGCATAGTTCTGAGTCCAGAATGACTACTGTCATGTTAATTAAGTAGATGAGTATATTGTGAGACACAGTTACCTGTCTGAGTTGTCAGACCTCGTGGATTGTGGATGAGATGGCAAAGATAAATCAATGCTGATATTTAATACGGAGGCAGCGTGTATGGCTGATAACCCAGAAGCACACAACACAGTAAATATTTTTCGTAAAAACTGTACTGGTTACTCTTGAATTCATGCAGATGTTCATCTTAAACAGCGGTTTCCATAGTGTGGTTTAAAGATAGGTCTTTTGCTGGTTTAATTGAGACCATTATTTCTGTTAACTCCAGGTTTACATTTAAATTTAAATTATGAATCTTGATTTATTTACATGTGATACATTCTCCATTTGAGGTAATGTGAGGTAATAAATCTCCCAAAGTTAACTTTTTCTTTCAAGGATTTTAGAATGTTTTGAAATACTATTTTGTGTAAAAACCATCTGCTGGATATCTAACATATGTGGATCTGGGAAAATACTAGGTACTAGATAGTTTAATGGGAGAGAAAAATAAATATACTAACATTGAAGCATAATGATTGCTCAGATAGGATAAGCCCTGCATGTTATGAGTGTGCATATGAATGCACTTAATCTAGCTGTCAGAATCATGGAAGTCTTCCAGGAGGAAGTTGAGTAACTATAAGTACTCTGTCATGGCAGGAACAGGGGTTTACAGATGGGGGGTGGAGTTTTAGGAAGGAGTTGGAGTGGTGAGATTTGAAGTTTGAGATTTAGGTGAGGGCCAGTCTATGAGTGTTCCTACATGCACAAGTAAGGACTTTGGAATTTGTTCTAAGTGCTCTTAGAGCCAATGAAAGATTTTTGGCAAGGAAAAGAAGTGTCTAAATGTATATTTTAGATAGACTTATCGATCATGTTTTTGGAATATGTTTTGGAAACTTGAGATTGGAAGGCGGCTGATTAGGAAATGATGTAGGTTTGATGAGTTCAAGACATATAAAACCGGTAGAATCAACAGATTCAAATGAATGATTGAGAATAAGAGGCCAAGAGTTCAGAGTTAAGGGTGACACCCATGTCCTTCATTTGGATAACTGGCAGTAGTGCTAATAATCAAGATGTATAATCAAATACAAAGGACAGTACATTAGGGGAAGGTTTTGGAAAGATACAGATTCGTTATTTTGACTGTCCACTCTAGCTGTATCTAGTTTAGGTAAGAGAGGATGCCTTGACACCTGGCCTTTCCAACCACTCTAACAGAGATACAAAGATGATGCCTGGGATGTCCAGGTGTAAATATCTATGCAGAACCGGAGTCTAATAATTTTTATAATGTCTGACTATCCATTCCCCTCTGTGGCTAATATTCAGTCATTTGAACAAATGGGTATAAGCTTGTTAAAAAACAACACAAAAACAAAATAAAACAAACAACCAAAAAAACCAATGAAACTAGAGGCACCTGGGTGGCTCAGTTGGTTAAGTGCCTGACTTCACCTCAGGTCATGATCTCTTGGATAGTGGGTTTGAGCCCTGTGCTGACAGCTCAGAGCATGGAGCTGCTTCAGATTCTGTGTCTCCCTCTCTCTCTTCCCCTCCCCTGCTCATGCTCTATCTCTCTCTCTCTCTCAAAAATAAATCTTAAAAAAAAAAAAAAGAAAGAAACCGAATTAACCGAATTATTATGATAGATTCTTGGCACAGTCTTGTAGAGTCCTTCCTCTTTGGGACATGACCATCCCTTTAGTCCTGGGAACTGAGAAAGAAATGGTGAATTTTTATTTATGATAACTGCCTTTAATCACCTGTTTTTATCACTATTATAATTTTTCTGGCTGTAGATGTTAATAGATAACGTTTCAGGCTGCCTGTATGTCTTAACTTTAGTGGTATTATAGTTTATTAACCATCCTCATTGTTCCCTATAGTTCAAGCCCCAGTGGTTACCCCTTAAATTTTGTAGGTCTATATGTCAGTTGAAGCCTACTGGCTTTGGCTGTTTACTCTAGTCAGTATCAAAAAGACCCAGAAACTATGGAGACAATGGAATAGAAACAAATATTTTAAACATCTATTATAAATATACTCCACCAACTAAAATGATTATGAAGAGGTGAGACACAGAAGATACAAAAAAAGGAAAAGACCAAAAATTTGGATTTAAAAATAAAATATTTGAAATAAAAATAAATATACGGAATTAATTCATGTATACTGAGAAAACACCACCACCCCACTCTATATAATCAGTGGGTCACAAAAAATCTAAAGGAAACTTTTAAAATGTTTTAAATGAATGAGAATTAAAATACAACATATGAATATTTGTGGGATACAGCTCAAGAAGTACTTACCAAAAAGGTTTATACAATTGTATGCTTACATTACAAAACAAAGAAGGGTTCAAACTGATGATCTAAGTTTCCATTTTAGGAAGCTAGTAAAAGAAGAATGAATTCAATTCGCAGTAAGCAGCAAGAAGGAAACACTGAAACCAATTTTCACTTCTTTAGAAATATTAGTAATTGTGATAAATACTAGTCAGACTAATCATGGAAATAACAGAGAAATCAGTTGGGAAATGATTCTCCTTGGGTAGCTTGTGAGAAAAACCATTAACAGATTTTATTCTGGACTATTTTATAAAGATGTTTGTATAGCAAACAGCTCTGAAAGACAGAGATGGTATCTCCAGAGCAGATGGCAATCTGTTTACAAATATAGTATCTTGCTCTAGGGTAAATGTTGGGCAAGTTTGCCAGTAGTCCTTTTTAAAAGATTTTGAGTTCTTGGGGTTCCTCATCTGTGATGCAAACTCAGGACATGTATAACATCAACTTTAACCTCTTCACAGTGCCTCAGTGAAATTGGGGACAAGGCAAATTGATGAGACTGTGAGCTGTGTTTCTGACACAGGAAATTCCTGTGTTCCTTCAGTGTCTATAAACCAGTGTCAAGCTAACCAGGAGCAAGAATAAAAACATGGATATCACTACAAACCTTACACATATCCAAGTTTTATAAAAGCACCTTTAGGCCAAAGATTCAAAAATTCAACATCGAATGTAACAATTTTTTGAAAGGCAGAAACTATTAAACCTCATTCAAGAAAACCTATATATAGTGAATTTTCCTGGTTATCTGAATTACCCTATGTCTTTGACAAAAGAAACTGAATTTTGAAATAAAAACTCCCATAATTAAAACTCTAGGCCAGCCTAGATAGCCCTCCCTGGTAAATTAACTAAACATGGAAAGAAAACTAATACAACTTTTACACAAACTCTTCCAGAAAGTAAAATACAACAAAGCACATTCCCATTCATTTTATGAGGCCAATACTAAAAGCAAAGACATTAAATAGAAAAACAAAACTAAACAGTGGAACCAGATTTCCTCATGAAATACATGCAACAATTTTTAACAATGTTTTACCAAATGAAATCCAGTTATATTTAAAATTAATAAGACATCATGACCAAGTTTGGCTTATCCCAGAATGAAAAGTTGCTTGGACATTTGAAAAATAAATGTTACTCACCATAACAGACTAAAAACCGAAAATCATAATATCAGATGTAGAAAACTCATATAACAAAAGTCAACGTACTTTTATGATAAAAACTCGGAACTAATTAGGAATAGATACTAACTCCTTTAGCCTTCTGGAGAGAGCTATGAAAAACTTAAGACTACTAACCTACTTAGTTGTTAAAGTGTGAGTGTTCTCCCCCCAACACTGGGACCAAGACAATAATAATTTATAATCACCTCTAGAGGACACTGACCTGGAAGTCAAACAGAGTAAGTTCAAGAATACAGAGAAAAAGAGTAGTAATTTTTCTTCTAATTTTATGTTTAATCAGTTTCATCAAATCCATCCTTTTCTGCATGAGTAAAATGTTACTCATTGCCTCATTTGACTTATCCTGTCCACTCTTAATAATCTAAGAATCTATAGTTGAGAAGTGATTTAGGAACTGTTTCATTCAGGATAGTGTAGATCAGGCTGCACCAATAACCAAGTCCAAAATTTCAAGGAAATTGCCTGAGAATGTTTTATTTCTTATTCAACCTATATGTCCATGATGAGACACTGGCAAGTCTCTCATGATATTTGTTTGGCAAACCAAACTGATTGGGCAACTTATATTTCAAATCTTATCTATAATTATGCCAGAGAAAAGTAGAGCACTCCTCAGTATCTTACACCCGCAATTAAACAGTAGGCCTCTAGGTAACAAAGGCAACTCCTACCCACAATACCCGATCAAGAACTCGAGACCTAACCAAACCTAAAAGTTCAGGAAGGTAATATCTAAAGATGGAGTACAAGAAATATTTATTAAATACCCCAATACCTAATAATTATTAGTCTTTCTCAAATAACAAGCTAAATACATTCATATTATTCTATAAAACAATTTTTTCTAAAACTTATTTTCTTCAATTCTATCATTTGGGTACTTGGTATACTAAAATTTGCAGTATATATAATGACTAATTGAACTATAATAATTTGCTATTTATATCACAGATATAAATATATATTAATAAAAGCTTAGTTTATAAGAATATTCATTCTGATGTTGCTTAGCTACTCAGTACCATTTGTGACTATCAAAGGCAGTAAATAATGTCCATGGCTAATTTAGTTTCAATTAAATTTGTATATAAAAATAACTTGCTGAAGAAAAATACACTGACAATTTCTACCATGTCACATTGAATTTATTTTCTACTTTTATATGTGTCTCTCAGAGTACATATGCTATAGATTAATTTTCCTCAGGATTATTATTAATACTATTATCAAATGTTTTCACTTAAGTCCCAAACTCTTTTGCTTGCATGGCAACACTATTTTGTCTGTGTGTGTGTGTGTGTGTGTGTGTGTGTGTGTGTGTTTGTGTGTACATAGATGCTTTATTTTCCACTCTTGAGAATGGAAGAGAAATCAGTGTAAAGAAGAATGATAACTGAGTAATAACAGATGAAAGAGGTTTTAGAAGGAGCAGTGAAAAGGAGAAAATAAGACTCATATTGTGTTCTCTTGTCAAATTATTTGAAAAAATATTGTTTACAGAACTAAACATAAAATGGATAATACAATTAGGATTTAATTTTGGTCTATGCAATATGAAACAATGTCTAAATTTTCAGTCAGTTTTTTATAACATGCACATGATTTAAGGTTGTAAAATGATAATTTCTGGCTGATAATTTCCTAATCTATGGACACAAAGACCTACTTTTCAATTACTTAAATGGTATTGGCACAAAGTATTTGCAGTATGTACTCTGAAACAAAACTGATCTCATATATAAAAATATTTTGGGGAGGCACCTGAGTGGCTCAGTTGGTTAAGCGTCCAACTTTGGCTGAGGTCATGATCTACCCGAAGGGTTCAAGCCCCACATCAGGCCCTGTGCTGACAGCTCAGAGCCACCTTCAGATTCTGTATCCCTCTCTCTCTCTCTCTGCCCCTCCACCTCTTGTGCTCTATGTCTCAATAATAAATGGTAAAAAATTAAAATAATATATTTTTGAGAACATATAAAGTATTGGATAGAAATAGTTCTTCAACCTTTTATCACTTTCTTTGTGTCTTACAGGAATGTCTATCTTTTATTTAATTTTGCCTATTAGCTTTACACATAGGTTTTTATTATTACCAAAAGCAGGAGAACATGGTTAGCACTTGATGTTACTTTTAAAGCCATGCAACCATAAATTTTACTTGTCATGAAGTAATAGTAAATACAACCACTCAATTGTTCCAAAATTTTCATTTAACAGTATGTACTTGTATCTAAATCTGAAATGATAATTTAAAATTTTTTTGAGTTATCTGTAAATATTTCTCATTTTGGCGGATCGGTGGATGGTCTGACATAATCTTTCAACAAGTTTATAAATAATTTCTTGATAGTTATATTTTAATACAAATATAGTCATCTTTGATCCAATTCTTGCCATTGATACAAAAATGAAAATTATGGAGTTTAAGAAACTGCAGAGACTATGAAATCACTGTGTCTTCCTATGCAGTATTAAACCTCAGTTCCAGGACTAAAAGATAACTCATTTGTATTCCCTAAATTTTTCATCCTGTGGTTTCCGTACTTATTGTGCCTCAGACACTGTGCTAAGATATAAACTCATAGAGCATGTCGAACAAATTTCCCTCTGTGAATTTGAAGATGTTACAAACATATAGAACATTTCCTTTCCCTCTTCTCCTAGTACTTATTTATTTTTTAGTTTTTCTACTAATTTTGCAATTTAAATAATAAGACTATATTTCAAAGTCATGTGTATGCTTGCCTTTGTATGCTAGTGTGTCTGCGTACAAATAAAGGCATCCCAACCTTTTGAAAACTGAAGACAGATATCCAATGTATTCTATATCCTCAAATATTAGCAATTGAAGTAATTTACATGTGGTTGTAAAAATGAGCAATGTCAAACAGTCAGATATTGGATTGGAAAGAGAAGGAAGCTTTGAAAACTTTCTTTGACTAGAAGATGAATACATGCAGTTTGCCCCAGTGTCCAGCATACGTGATGACCATAATCTATTTTCTTGCTGCTTTTAGAGAAAGTGAAAGCAACTTTCTCATATACAAGGGCTAAAGAAAAGAAAAAAGGACAGTGTTAATCAAGAGCTTAGCTTTGCATTCTATTAAGCTGGTGAACAGGCAATTAAAAGATTTCTACCCTAGAGATAATCTACACAGGAAGGCCGTACCATCATGTTTCCCAGAAGCATCAGATTTTACCCTGACAGAAGATAGTGATAGAACACTGTATGCTAGCTGAGTATCTATTTGGGAAAAAAAAATAATTTTATTGAGTATAGAGCCATAATCAATAAAATTATATTTTTCACAATTTAGGGTATGAATATTTCAAGAAGAATACAATGAGGTTAAAATTTTAAATATTATGTTGCTTTAGACTAAACTCAGAAAAATCTGTGATACAAAATTGGAATATCCCATGTTTTCCACTCCCAATGACCAAGAATTACACCAATGTTATATTGCTATATACAGAAGAGATGCAGTTTACTGAGACAGCCTTCCATTATGTGGTATAAACATATATGTGTTTTACATATGCCTGAAACATGTAGATATGCCTTCATTTCTCTTGATGGAAAATCTGTGAGAAAATAGCTCCATCAAATCAGTGAGTAAACAAGACTATTACATGAAAATAGATTTTGCTCATTTACTCTGACAAGTATAGCAGTTTAAATTATTTATAGTTCCACTCTGAATGGGTTTAGTACATGCCCTATAGTGCATTTGTAAATTCAGTAGAGTCTTAGCCACTTCTTTATTAATTACTCTTATAAATTACACTCCTTACAAAAGCCCTGGAGCATGTAATTGATACATTTATTTAAATATTTAGCAACTCAGAAGATACTGCATTTTATATATAGACGTATTTAACTAAATATGTAGATTCTTCCTTTGGTAAAAGAGTAACAATTTATTAGGAAAAAAATTATGAAATAAAGAAATACCTTGGAAGTTAACCTAATTATGGTAGAAGTTAGCTATGCCTTCTAAGTCTTACTTATCTTCCTTCAAGAAAGATATGCTCATAGACACCATAAACACAATAATCAATACTTTGTCAACTTCTGAGAAGAATTATTTCTAATTATGGTTAAGTCTGATAAATTATCTCACATTACTATATATCATTAGTGTAATAGCTAACATTTATTGAGATCTATGTAACCATTTAAAAATATTTTTTTCACATTTGTTTCATTTTTGAGATAGAGAAAGAGAGCATGAGCAAGGGAGGAGCAGAGAAAGAGAGAAACACAAAATCTGAAGCAGGCTTCAGGCTATGAGTTGTCAGCACAGACCCTGATGTGGGGCTCAAATCCACGAACCATGAGATCATGACCTGAGCTGAAGTTAGATGCGTAACCGACTGAGCCACCCCGACGCCCCGAAGAAGATAGAAGAAACGTTGACACAGGCTACCAAAAGGTAGGGGCCTTAGCAGTGTATTAAAACTCCCTAACACCTGGGTGGCACTGTTGGTTAGGCACCTGACTTCATCTCAGGTCATGACATGAAGCCCCACATCAGACTCCCTGCTGTCTGCACAGAGCCCACTTGGATCCTGTCCCATCTCTCTCTGTGCCTCCCCCACAAATTCTCCCTTTCAAAAATAAACAAAAATTAAAAAGAAACCTAAGTTCCATATCTGCCCATACCTAAGTGCAACAACACAAAGAGAAAAAATTATCTGAATAGGCATTGTTATTTGACTTTCCTCCACTCTTCTTAACTCTTTCATGCAATAAACAATCAAAAGATTCTAACCACCGGTAAGACAAAAAGACTTGAAATAGAAAGCAGTGGATGATGAGGGATACACCATGTTTGCATGTCGGTTCTACAATAGAGAGTGGAGGAGCAAGGAGGATACTTGGATCAGCCAGTGGTTTCTGGCTTCTCAGAAACCATTTCCAGATAAAGAAAAATTGCAAGCCATTTTTATCTTGGGGGAATAATTTTTTTACTTGTTCATGCAAAATTATATAGTATAGAATATACACTATATGCAGCATAGTGTGATGTATATATACATACATATATTCACACATACATATGCTGTATTTCTTTGTCACTGCCTTTGCTAAGATAGGAAGCTAAAGAAAAAACATGAGCTTATTAAAGGAGTGGGAGTTTATAAAGAAAAACAGTGTTTATGAGTTTTCTCTTTGGTTCTCTTTCACATACTTGGTGGTCATGTTTTAGTAGGTCTGAAGACTGTTGAGTGATTTCTTCAACTTTTATTTATAATCTATTCACCTTGTCAGGTAAGGAAATCAGAGCAATTATCAGCCTACCTGCCCCTTACTTAGAAAAAGGTTCAGTAGGTTAACGCACATAAAGCACTCACAACTGACCCAATTTGGGGGACACATAACCATTTCATTGTTAATTACAAAGAAATGAGCTATTTTTAGATAATTAGTGCTTTAAGATTTAGAGATCATTGTTGACTATAGCTTTAAAATGTAAAATTATTGATTTACTCTTTACTATATTCCTTCTTTCCAGAAATAAAGTGATAGATCTCCATTTGACCTGCGTCAAGGCTGTATATGGAGAAAATGGTAGGAATCTTTTATAATCTTTGGTTTCGTGTAGTGAGTAGACTCAGTTGCTGCTCTCCAAGAATGTTAAAGTGACACGATGTATAAGTCAATATGTCTTTGCATCTTGCAATATTATAATTCTTTCCATTTGACAGTCATTGGATGAAAAATGGAAATAAATTTGGTGGAATCAGGAATTTATCCAATACTTATCCTTAATGGGAAGAAGGGAATTTTGAAGAATAAATTATTCCTCTCTAGTAGATTCTCAAGATCATAAACTTATAACCCAGATCACCTCCTCTGGTGATAAAGCACTGATTTCATTTGCCCTTGCACATGGGCAATGACAAGGGACACAGTGCAGGAGTGTAGGGAGAGTTACAGATATATTTAATAGAACGATGAGAAAGGAGACACTGATAGAGTGAAAATGTGTTCAGAATTTGGAGTCAGAACAGGAAGAGAGTATAGTGTGCTGTGGAAATCGAAGTAAAATAAATCTTAAGACCAGCAGCTAGCATGACACCTAGAGTGTGGCGTTCGTCAACACTCTTGAGCCCAGAAAGAAAACTAGAACTAAGGCTATAAAAATAGAAAGAATCTCTACTAAACTTGGAGTCGTTACCTTGAAAAGGAAAAATGATAACAACTCCTAGTATTTCCCTTATACAGAGCAAAGTGACGGTAGGGCGGTATGCCCATGTCGGAAAGAAATGGACTATTGATCCAGTTGTGTGAGCCCTTTAAACAACAGGATTAGATCACCACACAAGTGACTGTGAGGATCGCTTGCCTGGAGACCCAACCTGTAGCACAGATAGATACTATATCCAGGAACAGTAAGATGAAGAAAATGATGACTGTGAACAGAGAATGAAAGGGAGGTAAAGAATGCATAATGTTCAGGATGGGCTATTAATGTCTATCTTATGTGGAGCCAAAGGCCTGCTCTCTGTTAAACCGACTATAAAAAAGCATGCACATTGGTAAATTTTCTGACTTCAAGGTACAAACTATTGCATCAGCTTCTTGTGCCTAGTTCATACATATGATTTAACACACAGCAGAAGATTAATTTCTGGGGACAATTCAGAATGAATTTCATTTCTTGGCAGAAAATGAACCCTCAGCCAGAAAGCACTAGAAACCTGATATCGGTGTCTGTTTATAGTCAGCTCATGGAATTGGTATCGCATAATGCGCATATTCAGCTGAAGGCTTACTCATTTTCGCCTCAGCTGTTTACCTCTCATTTGTGTTCCTGAACCACCACTCTGTGTTTAGGAAAATCTTCATACTCTGAGTCATCAGTCACTCTGATTCCTGCCAAGTATACATGTTACCCTAAAGTAATCAAAAAGAATACATCATAGATGACAAATTCAAATTCAAACTGGCTGCAGAATTCCTACACTAGTTCAATTAATCTGTGGATGTTTATATCAGGTATGCACATCTGTTAGGTGAGGTATATACAAACTATACTGCTTGAAAAAAAGACTCATTTAAAATAGAATATACAGTGACTTCTTAGACATTATTGATTTTATGAAATACTATAATATTTTCCCATTAATTTTAAGTATCGTGGTCTTATCTAAGTTATTTTCAGTCAAAAGGGTGTGATTATTTTAGTGAAGTCCTACTGAGACAGATTTGTTTTCTTAAATTTTAAATTTTTGTAGTAAGTTGGTAACTCTGCTCTATACCCTGAAATTAACCGATTCTTACCCCTTAGTGTGTTTACCACATATGCAAGACTCTCACCGTTCAAAATCAGCTTCTACTGGGCTCACAAAACTCTGGGAAACCTGGTTTTTATACCCACACTTACATGAAAATTAGTTTACAAGAGAGAGCTAATTAATTTTCACAAAAATATTATTTCTAAGCAGGTCAGAATACATGTTAGCTAGTCATCATATTATCACCCAGGTGGGAAAGAGACTTAAAAATCACCTTTAAAACACAATTATATATATATATATGTATATATATATATATATATACATATATATATACATATATACATATATATATATATGTATATATATACATATATATATATACATATATATATATGTACATATATATACATATATATATATATTTTTAACTTGGTGAATATGTTAGAGAGTGGAATGGTTCCACAGCGCACTTCCCAGTCATCCTCCGCTAATAAAAATATGCTTACCAGGAGATAGATCTGTGTTTACAGGATGATAAATCCTCTCCTTTAAAATGTGTTAAAGACACAAGGGTACATTTGTTTCTCCATTTATTCAAATTCAGGAGAAATGTATCACAGAGTGCTCCATTTTGTGGCCTCTGTCACCACTCAGCATTTAACATTATTTTTCCTTTTGCAAAATTTCAATATACTTTTATAACATGCCCCAATTCCCCATACTATATCATGTTTTATATTGATTATATTTCAGAATAACCGCTTCTCAACAGCATTTTTAGGAAGGGACAGGGCAACTGACTTCATAAAGAACACCAAATGTGTTTTCACATATTTTTCAGTTGGACAGTATATCTGCTCGCACAACACAATAATTATTGTAAAACATAAGCTGTGTCCTTTTACTGAACTTTGTCTCTTTCTCACGTTTTTCGCACAGTTCTTTCCTTACATCTCTGCTTTAGCTCCTTCTACGTCCTCTGTTCTTCTCTTATTCACTCATTTTAAAAAGTGAATGCAAAGTACAGCTTATTTATACAGCTTTACACAGTATGAACCCTGTATATTTTTGTTACCAAATATATTTGAGACCCTTAAGTGTTCTTCATTCACTTTTTTTTTAATGGAAGTAGGTATGAGTACATACACATTGATTATAGCTACAATCACAATGAATTCCCAATTTTTGATGCCAAGATAAAGAAACTTTACCAAGCAAGTAGTGCTATGTTAACTGCCAGACCGTGTGCCAGAGAGAACACAAGTGCTCAGTGTTAGGTTACCTTTCTGAGGGTATCAAACTCCTATTGCTTGGTGGGAAACATGAGGTAATCAAGACTGTATTCTCACTGACAAAGTTGGCATTTAGACCTAATTAAAAAACAGTCAAACAGAATTAGCTTTTACAGAAGTAGTATGAAGTCCCAAAGATTTCAGTGACTCATAATAACCCACTTGCCATACTATATATATATAGAACACACACACATATATATATATATACACACACACATGACCAATAGTAATGAATCAGATTTAATGGATTTCAGAAGTGCTCTTTCTTCTTGTGCAAACTGCTTGGTAGCTGGAGTTATCTAGAAGACTTAGAAATTTTTTTGCTCTGATTAAATCTCAACTTAGTGAAGGGATTTTTATTTTTTTATTGAGGTTTAATGGATATACAATATTATATTAGTCTCAAGTATACAACATTTTGATTCGATGTTCTTATACATTGCAAAATGATCTCTAGTTACCAACTGTCACCATATAAAGCTAATAAAATATTACCGACTATATTCTCAATGCTGTACATTACTTCTCCATGACTTATTTTAATTTGAGAGAGAGAAAGAGAAAAAAAAAAGAGAGGGAGAGAGAGAACCTTAAGTATGCTTCACACTCCCAGTGTGGAGCCTGATGCAGGGCTCAATCCCTCAGCCCTGGGATCATGACCTGAGCCAAAATCAAAAGCCAGACACTCAACCAACTGAGCCACTTAGGTGCCCCTATGACTTATTTTACGTATTTTTAAAGTTTATTTATTTAATTTGAGAGAGAGCAAGAACACAAGCAGAGGAGGGGCACAGAGAGAGGGAAAGAGAGAACCCCAAGCAGGCTCCACACACTATGAGCACAGAGCCCGTGGTGGGGCTTAAACTCACAAACCGTGAGATCTTGACCTGAGCCAAGATCAAGAGCTGGGCACTTAAGTGACTAAGCCACCGGGTACCCCTGACTCCGTTTTATAAATAAAGTTTGTAATTACTCCCCTTCACCCATTTTACTACCCCCAGCCCCTCCCCTTTGGCAACGGCTAATAAATTCTTTATAACTCTAAGTCGGGGTTTTGTTTTGGTTCTTAGATTTCACATATAAGCAAAATCATGTGATACTTTCTCTGTCTGACTTCTTTTAGCCTAACATCCCCTAGGTTCCTCCAAGTTGTGGTAAATGGCAAAATTCATTCTTTTTTATAGCCAACTACTATTCCCTTGTATGTGTGTTGCATGCATATGTGTATTCTTGTGTATGTGATATAACATCCCATATACATGTATACATCCCACAACTTCTTTATTCATTCATTTATCAATGTATACTTAGGATATTTTCCTATCTTGGTCTTTGTAAATAATGCAGCAGTGAACATAGGCATGCATTTATCTTTTCAAATCTCTGTTTTCATGTTCTGCACATAGATACCAAGTAGTGGAATCTCAGGATCATACATAAGTTCTGTTTTTAATTTTCTGAGGAAACTTCATACTGATTATTACTACAGTGGCTGCACAAATTTACATTTCCACCACCAGTGCACAAGGGTTCCTTTTTTCCCATATCCTTACCAACACTTGGTATTTCTTATCTTGTATATTTTAGTCATTCTGACAGGTGTAAGGCAAAATCTCATTCTGGTTTTCATTTGCATTTCTCTGATAATGAGTGATTTTAAGCATCTTTTATGTGTCTGTTCGTCATTTGTCTGCTTTGGAAAAATGTCTATTCAGGTCTTCTGCCCATTTTTTTTTAATTGGATTTTTTTTGGTATTGAGGTGTATGAGTTCTTAATGATATATATAAATATATATATGTATACATACATGCATATGTATATGCATATATATACACATACACACACACATATGTGTGTGTGTAAAGTTTACTTATTTATATTGACAGAGACAGAGATAACTGCAAGCAGGGAAGGGGCAGAAAGAGAGGGAAAGAGAATCTCAAGTAGGCTCCATGCTGCCAGCACAGAGCCCGATGTGGGACCTGAACCCATGAAACTGTGAGATCATGACCTGGCCTGAAACTAAGAGTCAGATGCTTAACCTACTAAGCCACACAGGTTCTCCTTATATGTTTTTAATATTAATCTCTATCAGATACATGATTTGCAAATATCTTCTCTATTTAGTATGTTGCCTTTTCATTTTCTTCTTTCCTTGGCTGTGGATACACCCTTTAGTTTGATGTAATCTCAATTGTTTGTTTTTACTTTTGTTTCCTTTGCCTTCCCCAATCCAAGACAACATTGCTAAGACTAATGTCATGAAGCTTACTGCCTTCTTTTTTCTAGGAGTTTTATATTTGCATGTCTTATATTCAAGTTTTACTTCAGTATAAGTTCAGTTTTGTGTTTGGTCTAAGAAAGTTTTCAGGTTTATTCTTTTGCATGTACCTGTCTAGTTTTTTTCTGTACCATTTATTATAAAATCTCTCAATAAAGTTGGTATAGAGAGAATACACCTGAGAATAATAAAGGCCATATATGACAAGTCCACAACTAATATAATCAACAATGAAGTACTGAAAACCTTTCCTCTAAGATCAGGAGCAAGACCAGGATGCTCACTTTCCCTACTGTTATTCAACATAGTGTTGGAAGTCCCAGCTGCAGCAATTAGGCAAGAAAAAGAAATAAAGGCATACGAATTATACAAGAAATAGAGAATTATCATTATTTGCAGATGACCTCATACTATGTACCCTGAAAACTATACCAAAGCATTATTAGACTAAAAGAATTCAGTAAGTTGCAGGATACGAAATTAATATACATAAACCTGTTGCATTTCTATATACTAATTAGCAGAAAGCAAAATCAAGAAAACTCTATTATCAATTACATAAAATTAAAATACCTAAAATAAATTTAAACAAGATATAAAAGACCTGTTAAACTATCCACACTACCCAAAGCAATCTACAGATTCAATTCAATCCCTATCACAATTCCTATTGAAATGCCATTTTTTACAAAACTAGAAGAAATAATTCTAAAATTCCTATGTACAAAGATCCCTAATAGCCAAAACAAGTTTGAGAAAGAATACAGTTAGAAGTATCATACTCCCTGATTTCAAACTATACTACAGTAATCAACACAGTACTGTACTGGCACAAAAACAGATACAGATCAATGAAACAGAAGAGAGTTCTCAGAAATAATCTCACTTATATATGCTCAATCAACTTTCAACAAAGAAGGCATGAATATACCATTGGGGAAAGAACAATCCCTCTGCCATTTTTGATTACTAGATTAAGCTCTCCTAGTGTGAATTTCTTCTCAGAAATCTTGTGAAGCTGATCCAATTTCTCATTGATAGAAATTACACTGATGCAAAATTTATGGTGTTACTATTGCTTTTCTCTTAACAAATGTTGTTTTAGAATTGGTTTGAGTAGATGAATGACTGATTTATAGTCATGACCTTGAAAACCTCTCTTTGACCCAGAGTTTTCTAATTAACATTTTCTCTTGTGTCAGGTCAGAAGAAATTCCAAACAGTGGTTCTTACCTTTTGCTGGGCTAAATGACCTGATTAAAGCTAGCTTTCTTCAGAAGAAAAGGCACATCTACCCATATGCTTTGTTATGATTATTACCTGAAGACCATTTAGAGTATCAGAACACAGACATTGGATTAAGACTTTATGTTCCCATAGGACAACTCGGACCCTTTGTGGGAACCCAACCTGTGGCTTTCAATCTGGGTAGATGTCCTTTTATTTGAAATTGAGCCTAAAATCCTTAGTCTGAAGATGTTAGTTTGGTTTATAACAATTAGGACAATGGCTCTTTTTTCATCTATCTTATAAATTCTATATATTTTGAAACTTATGTACACAGATTTCAGACCCACACATTTGTTTATTAATATCCAATTGTTTACTAATTATTTGTACCTGAGAGACCAGGAGGCAATTTAACTGGAGACGATCTCTTGGGACAAAGCATCTATCTGAAGCCTGTTTTTGTTTCTGCCTATATCATAGACATTATGAAGTTGTTTGTTTTTTTCAAATAAATTTCCATATTTAATTTTAATTGTGCCAATAAGATGTCCTGGTTTGATGTCTGGAAGATGCATATGAGGTGAAGGCAACCTTCCCTCTGTTGTTTTTTCTGGCAATCCAGGTGAGACAAAAGTTGAGTATATCACTGAATACCCATATTTTAACACTTGATGGCAGGCTGCAAGGATGTGACAGACCACAGTGTGGACACTGGGGGTAGAGGTTATGGTAGCTTTCTGATCTCTCAACAAGAACTACAGGATAATGATCTTGAAATAAACAGAACATGATCTACCATGGTTTTAGCATCTATAGCCCTTTTGGTGACATTGTAAGCATCTAATTCTGAATTAAATTCCTTTTATTTGAACCACCAGAAGTGGTTCTGTGGTCATTTCCAGTTGAAACTTGATTTGGAGACATTTCTAAAGTGAATCTATGTACCTGAAAATCTACTTCCTATTCAATGCTCCTTCAATATACCCTGCTTCAGCAAATGACACTAACACCCATATAACTGCACAAACTAGAAACCTAGGAACCAATCTCTATTCTTTCCTTTTTATCACCATCCCCTTCTCTAAATGAACCACATACTATTTAGTCCATATCATAGTCTTCTCTAATCTTTATGACAAAGTATTAAGCCATATCTTCTGCTACTTCATTGGTCCAAGTTTTCATTACATTTTGGGATGTGTTCACTTCATTTTTGACATTTTATTGTTGCCACAATATGGCTGTCAGGAATTCCTAAAGCTACAGAAATCTACAGTGAACTCTAGCAAGAAAGAGAAAAGCAAAACAAAACAACACCAACAAAAAAACACTTATTAAATGTAAAAAGGCCCAAAATACAGTCTCCTTTATTTAACCACTTTGAATTGGGTTATGTGCCAACTTATGAAGTAATATGATGGGATCTAATAATTGGTTTAAACTAAACTGGTCAACCCTTAAGCATGGGATAAATATAAGGCAAATCATGGGATTCAAAACAGTAACTGAGGGAACAAATTGTCAATGTAGCTTTATTTAGTCTCTATAATGTTAAATTTACAAAATCCAAGTATAAATATGTCACTCCCTTTCTTAATCATGTCAAGACCTGCACATTCCCCTAAGGATTATGCCCAAATATCCAAGCAAAGCTATCCCTCATCTACTTGTCTTTTACATATAATTGCCATTTATCTAATAATGTCTCTAAAATAGTTACCACATTATTGGGTTTTACTAGATGTGCCATAGAGTATGGTACATACTGTATTTGTGTAATCACATTTATCTTCCTCCACATATTTGTATTCATTGTTCATAAATGAGGACACTGAGACTGGGAGATATCACAGAGATAAAAGGCAAAGCCACTCCCTGGGTTTTCCACTCTACTCTTCTGCTCAACAATTGTTTATTTGTCCATAGCAGAGTATCAAGAAATGAAAGAACCCTAGAAACAATCTAGTCCATTTCTTTATATGAGGAAATATGTTCAAAAATGTCATTTGGTTCATGAAATAGCCTAATAAGCTAGGGCAGACTGTTAATACAACGAAGAAGGCAACACTAGCCCTTAGTACCAAGCATCTCCCAGTAGGTAATTAATGAATTACTTTAAGTAATTACTATGAGTGGGGAGCCTGGGTAATGCAGTCCGTTAAGCATCTGATTCTTGATCTCTGCTCAGGTCGTGATCTCACAGTTCTTGAGCACTGGGTTCTGTGTTCTCCTGCAAAGCTTGCTTGGGATTCTGTCTCTCCTTCTTTCTGCTCTTCTGCCACTTGATTCTCTCTGTCTCTCTCAAAAATAAATAAATAAACTTAAAAAATTGTTTTAAATAAAATAAAAATGAATAAGTAAAACAAGCAAATGTAATTATGCGTTACTATATTCGCAAAGCCAAAATACTAATTCTATATGTGAAGATTTTCTAATGATTATTTATCTGATTAGTTTTACTGAACACCTTCCTTGAACTGTCTATAATATACTTCTAAAAATATTTAAGTATTGACAGGAAGTGATTTTGGAATACATGAGTTTGTGCAATGTGTTCTTATTAGTATTAAAATCTTAACAAAGTGCCAGCCTTTCCTAGGTAATTAGAAAAGAACATATTCTTTCTGAGCAATGTCTTCAGTTTAGAACAGATAAAATTTTGAATTTAACTCAGAATGTCTTCTGATTATATAGTAATAGGAAGATATTGGATATCTCTTTTCTGGCTATTTGAGTTATGCTTGAATGCTCCTTTCCTGGAAGCTGATATTTTTCTTTATTTTTCTAAATAAGATGAAAAGAACAGACTGGGCTTCTCCCAGAGGTGGTTATATTCATGATTTCCAATTTCAGCATTTGGGGTATTCCCAGACCAGAAGGTACTGTGACACTTGTCCAGCTTTGATTATATCAAACTAAGTTCCCAAAATGATTCTGTTTATTTGTCAAATCATTAATCTCTTAAGGAGAACAAACTTCCCAGGAAAAAGGAAAATATACATATCACATTTAATTCTATTTCTTCAGTAATACTTTAAATATTGTTTACAAATATTCTTTTTTCTTTCCTTTTTTTGGACTCGTATTGCATAGTTCAATGCCAATTTACCAAAAAAAAAAAAAAATGGTTAATCATAGTCATACTTTTTGGCACACTAAATAGCTATTTGAATATACTTAAGAGAATGGCATAATAAAACTTCAACTTATTACAATTATTATTTTTATAAATAATAATTCATCTTGTTTTTAGCAAGTTCAAAATCTAATCAAAAGCATTAACTACTATATATTTAAGTCATGGCACTTACTGTAATATTAAAGAATTCTTACCAAAATACATGTTCTATATATATGTATGAAATTATAAGATTCAGGAATTAAGGAATATATATTAATCTGAATAAAATAGAATTAAACATGTCTTACATGAAAGTGATACTCCCAAAGTGGTACCCAAATCTTTTATCTTAAAATACTTTATGATATAAAACAGAGAAAAAAATATTTCTGTTTATAAATTATCCTAAACTATACTAAACTATATTTTCAAGGTTTTTTTTTATAGTACATACCCTTCACAGAGAGGCAAATTCTCCCTCTAGAGCAAAGATGTGTCTACTTTTCATTGGGTATCTCTAAGTTCTTTGTCCCTCTACTATAATGTTATCCACAGGTATGCTGGGGACCCTGGATATCTTCACATTATCCGTAAAAAGTGAGTTTTGGGAAAAACATACATGAAAATTATCTATATACTACTACTTCAGTCAAAACTAAAGTCCTTTTTCTCTAATCTGGGACTATCTTCCTAGTATCTTTGAAATGTCGCAGGCTACTGATAAGCATGTAAGTAAAGGGATATTTCAGACACATTACTGTTAGTGCAATCCATGTTGATAATTTTATACACACTCATACACACACATAAAGTACATTGAAATGGATCCACAGATCATGCTAATACTTCAAGGAGTGAAGAAGACAAGGAGAATGGGATCAAGGGGAATTATAAATGAGGCTCTTCGATGCTATCTATCACTTTTATCACTTTTAAAATGATCTGAGAAAAGAGATGGAACTTGGAAAAGTGGGGGCCCAGGTGGATCCTCAATTCACTTTCTTCTACAAACACATTGACACTATCACTCCATATAATACAACTCACTCTGAAAACTAACAAAAGAGCTCTTCCGCAACTAAAGGTATAAAGAAAAATCCACGTTAAGATCAGTAGGAGTGACAGAGACACAATTGGGAACCCCCTCACACAGTGACCCACAACTGGAAGGGTTACCAAAAGCACAGAGATTCACTCTGAGGAGTGAGACGATCAAGCCCTATCATGTCACCCTCACCTTGAAGATCTGTACCAGGGAGATGAAGCCCAATAACATCTGTCTTTGAGAATCAGTGGAAATTAACTCTGGGTGTCTGAAAACAAGGAGACGTTAATTTAGGGAGAGCTGGACAGCTATAAGCAACTCAGACTCCACTCTGAAAGGGCCAGTAGACCATACAACTTACTCTAATTTTATTGACTAATACAGTATATGCTAGAGGGACAAGGATTTGTAGGAAATTTCTCCAAGAAGAGTGCTAGAGGATTCCATTTTTCCTGCTTTCCTTCAGCTTAGCTGTCAGGATGCTGATGAGATCCAGCTGTAACAGTCTTCATCTACCTTGTTTGTACCACTCACCCTACCCTGACATTCCCATGCACAACCACCCCACCCAAACTGCCCACCTGAGTAGGGGATAATAAAGGGGAAGAAATTCAATTATAATACAAAAGTTATCAAATCACAAAGGAAGAGAGCAAAATTAAAAAAAAAAAAAAGAACAGAGAAGGACTGCAAAAACAATCAGAAAAGAATGAACAAAATGGCAATAAGTACACACCTATCAATAATCACATTAAATGTAAATGGACTAAATACTCCCAACAAAAGACATAGGGTGATTGAATGGATAAAAAAATAATGACCTGTCAATATGCTGCCTACAAGAGACTCACTTCAGACCTAAAGACACATACAGACTGATAGTGAAGGGAAGGGGAAAGATAATCCATGCAAATGGAAGCAAAAAACAAACAGAAAGCTGGGGTAGCAATACTTATATCAAATAAAATAGATCTTAAAACAAAGACTGTAACAAGAGGCAAGAGAGGACATTACATAATGATAAAGGGATAAATTCAAAAGGCTATCTAAAAATTGTAAATACTATGCACCAAACATAGGAACATCTAAGTACATAAAGCAAATATTCACAGAAATAAAGGGAGCAAATGGCAATAATATAATAATAGGAGGGGACTTTAACATCTCACTTACATCAATGGATAGATCACCCAGTTAGAAAATCAGTAAGTAAACAATGGTTTTGACAACACATTAGATCAGCTGGACTTAACAGATTTTTATAGAACATTCTACCCTCAAAACAGTAGAATACACATTCTTATCAAGTACACATGGATCATTCTCCAGGATAGATCACATGTTATGGCACAAAACAAGTCTGAATAAATTTAAGTAGGTTACAATCATATCAAGCATCTTTTCCAACCTCAATGGTCTGAAACTAGAAATCCATTATAATAATAAAAAAAATGGAGAAAAACACAAACACATGGAAACTAAACAATATGCTACTAAATAAGCAAGGGATCAACAAAGAAATTGAAGAGAATTTTTTTTAAAAAGTACCTTGAGACAAATTAAAATGGAAACATAATGGTTCAAAATCTTTGGGATATAGAAAAGGCAAGTTTTAGTTTCCTAAGAGGCAAGTTTATAGCAATACAGACCTACTTCAACAAACAAGTAAATCTCGAAAAATCTAATATTATACCTTAAGGAACTCGAAAAATAACAAACAAAACCCATAGTTACTAGAAGGAAGTAAATAACAAAGAGTGAAAATAAATGAACTAGAGAAAAAATAATCTGAGAGCTTGTTCCTTGAAAAAAAAAAAGGAAAAAAAAAACAAAGCTTTAATCAGACTCATCAAGAAAAAAACAAGACTCAGATATGAAAGAAGTTACAACAGATGCCATAGAAGTACAAAAGAATGTAAGAGACTACAATGAAAAATAACACATGAACAAATTGGACAACCTAGAAAAAAATGGATAAGTTCCTAGAAAAACACAATATTCAAAGACTGAATCAGGAAGAAGTAGAAAATCATAGCAGACAATTATTAATAACAAAATCGAATCAGCAATAAAAAAATCCCCAAGAAACAACAGTATAGGACCAAATGGCTTCACAGAGGAAATCTATCAAACATTTAAAGAAGATCAAATACCTATCCTTTTCAAACTGCTCCAAAGAAACAGAAGAGAGACGAATGCTTCCAAATTTATTCTACAAGGCCAGAATTACCTTGATACTAAAACCAGGCAAAGATACTATAAAAGAAGAAAATACAGGCCAATATCCCTAATGAACATAGATTCAAAACTCCTCAACAACATATTAACAAACTGAATTTATAATGCAAAATGCATTAAAAATGACAATTCACCATATTAAACTGGGATTGATTTCAGAAATGTAGGATGGTTCACCATGTGCAATCAATCAACATGATACATATTCCACATTAACAAAATGAAGGATAAAAATCATGAACTCTCAATACTTAGAGAAAAGACATTTAACAAAATCCAGCATCCAAACATGATAAAAATTCTCAACAAAGTGTGTTTAAAGGGAATATATGTCAATATAATAAAGGCCATATATAACCAACAACTAACATTGTACTCAGTAATGAAAAGCCTTTAGCTTTTCCTCTAAGATCAGAAACAATACAAGGGTATCCACTCTCATCACTTTTATTCGACATAGCACTAGAAGTCCTAACCACAACAATGAAACAAAACATAAAGGTCATCCAAATTGGTAAGGAAGTAAATAAGGCAAACATGACATTAAATATAGAAAATCTTAAAGATTCCACAAAAAAATGGTCAGGACTAAAAAATATATTCAGTAAAGTTGCAGTATACAAAATTAGCATAGAGAGATCTAATGTGTTTCTAGACACTAATAACAAACTAGCAGAAAGAGAAAATTAAAAAAAAAATCCCATTTCTAATCACAGCAAAATTAAATTCCTAGGAATAAATTTAACAAAGAAGATGAAAGAACTGTACTGTGATAACTACGACACTGATAAGTAATATTGAACACAAATAAATGGAAAGACACACCATGCTTATGGAATATGAGAATTAATATTGTTCAAATATCCATACTACCCAAAATAATCTACGGTTTAATACAATCCCTATCAAAATACCAATAATATTTTACAGAAGTAGAACAAAAAATCTTAACATTTATATGGATCCACAAAAGACCCTGAAAATCTTGAGAAAGAAGAACAAAGCACAATCTGTGATTTCAAACTACGCTACAAAGTTATAGCAATCAAAACAGTATGGTACTGGCACAAAATAGACACAAAGCTCATTGGAAAAGAAACCAAAGCCCATAAATAAACCCACGCTTATATATTCAATTAATCTATAACAAAAGATACAAAAATAAATAGTGGGATAAAGAAAATCACCTTAACAAATGGTCCTAGTAAAAGTGCAGTAAGTCATTAAAAAAAAAGGGGGGGGTGCCTGGGTGGCTCAGTTGGTTAAGCGGCCGACTTCGGCTCGGGTCGGGTCACTATCTCACAGTCTGAGTTTAAGCTCCGTATAGCCGTCTGTGCTGATGGCTCAGAGCCTGGAGCCTGCCTCAGATTCTGTATCTCCTTCTCTCTCTGCCCTTCCCCTGCTCATACTCTGTCTCTATGTCTCTCAAAACTAAATAAACGTTAAAATTTTTTTTAAAGTGCAGTAAGTCAGAGAAAATATAAGTATCATATAATTTAACATATGTGGAAGGTAAAATAACAAAACGAACTCTTAAAAACAGGAATGGACTTACAATCACAGGGTGTAAACTAATTGTTGAAAGAAAGGAAGAAAGCATGGACAAAATAGGTAAAGGGGATTAAGAGGCACCAACTTCTAGTTATGAGTAAGTCATAGAGATGATAAATATATCATAGAAAATATAGCCCAATAATATTTTTAAAGGTTTATTTATTTTTGGGAGCGAGTGCATGAGCAGGGAAGGGGCACACAGAGAGAGGGACAGATAATCTGAAGCAGGCTCTATGCTGTCATGTGGGGCTCAAACTCATGAATTACAAGATCATAACCTGAGCCGAAGTCAGATGTTCCACAGACATCCATCTTTCCCGTCATTATCCCAGTCTCTCTCTCCCATCTATCATATTTCACTTTATTCCTGGCTTCCCATAGTCAACATCTTACATACTTTTTATAAAGCCTGTGTGGCATTATTACCTGCACACACAGAGAACAGTGAGGTCAGAAAATCTCTGCTCCAATGTAGAATTTGCCACTTTGTTAATTGTGTTCTATTGTCAAAGGACTTGAACTCTTGACCCTTAGATGCTTCAATTATAATACTGGGATAACAATACCTATCCTTTATAACTCCTGAGGTTTTGAATACTCAGTTCATTTGTATGAAGATAATTTGTGTTTATATAAAATATGGTGTTTGGTGTTTTATAGCATCAGTCATGCTCCCTTGCTCTTATCCTCTGCCCATTTTTGTATCACTCCAGACAAATTTAGTACCTTCTAAATATCCTGATCTTTCTTCCCTGAATATGCTGAGCAAAGGACTGCCTCCTCCCCAGTACTATTTAAAATATGAACTTTAAACAATTCAAGGACAGGAAAAAAAGTAACAGTATGAATAACTAACTTTAAAACTATGATAATCAATCATAAAAAGACAAATGCATTTTACAGCTACTTTTCCAATTACAAAGAATAAAATGTTATTTTAAAGCATATCAAAGTGGTTTCATTCTTGAGTTCAAGCCAAAAAAATCAAAGACTACAGTCAAGGAGTCTCAAAGATTTATGAAATTTTATTTTTAGAATACATATAAGATGTAAAGCATGGATATAAATGTAAATCAGGAAAGAAGAGCAGAGCGGAGATTCATGGCTTTGGACTCAGACCCAAATTTAAATTCTGACTTTGCTTACAACTGGTCTATACTTTAGTTTTCTCATCTATTAGTTTATTATAGAATATTAAATAGTTACATGAGATATTTCAGTCTGTTAAAGCTCTGTAACTTCCAAGTAAGCAATTGATAAGGGTATCGTTATAAATTAATTCGTAAACCATGCTTTCAGACAGGCATATTTGTTTTTTTTAATTTCGTAAAATATTTATCTTTGAAGGAGAGAGAGAGAGCAGAGAGAGGGAAACACAGAATCCGGAGCAGGCTCCAGGCTCCTAGCTGTCAGCATAGAGCCCAAGGTGGGGCTCAAACTCACGAGATCATGACTTGAGCTGAAGTCAGATGCTCAACCAACTGAGCCACCCAGGCACCCCCACACAGACATATTCCAAAGTTGTACAACCTGTGGATATTCTTATATCAATGCTGATTGCTTAGTCCTTTATTTTAATAATTAAAAAATTGTGGAGAATTTTAAAATTTATTTACCATTCCAAAAAATTAGTTTTTGACAGCCCTTCCTCATTTTCCTTTAATTTTATTTTAAACATTTATACAACTGTGCTTCAAAATTACTAGGATTGAAATGATGTAGTCCTTTCTTCCTAAAAAAAGAAAAAATTTCCTTTCATAATACCAAATCATCAGTTATCAGATTGACCTTCAGTTTTTAGGATGTAATTTAGCAGGCAATTTCATATTGAACTGGAATAAATGTGAGTAAAAATTCCAGGTTTCCGTTTTGATAATATATTTGTGATCATTCAGCTAGTGGAGTTTGGGAAACATACCATTTCTCTAAATAATTGCCATAAAGAGAAAACCTCTTCCTTTTAATATGCTGAAGTGTATTTGTTGTGATCTATAGAGCAAGTTTCAAATATAATAGTTCCATCAATGAAAATCCATTTTATAGTGCAGAATATTTACCAATACCACATTTCTGCATCACATCTTAGGTTACATGTAACCCAGGTTCAGCTCTTTGTAAAGTTTATTTTGGTAGACAATTTTTTCCCTTATTTCTTTTCAGATCAGGTGAAATATTATCCAGTCCTTTTGTCGAAGGTAGGCACATGAGTGCGATATAATGATAAAAGTACCTGCTCTATTAAAACCTAAATTGTCTAATAGGGCTGGAATGAGAACCTATGGAATACTGTTCTCTAGAATAAAAGCCTGTATGATGTTGATACACGTCAGTAAGTTTTTTTTTTTTTAATTTTTATAATATTTTATTTTTGAGGAGAGAGAGCGAGCATGAGCAAGGGAAGGGCAGAGTGAGAGAGGGAGACACAGAATCTGAAGCAGGCTCAAACTCTGAACTGTCTGCACAGAGACTGATGTGGGGCTTCAACTCACGAATTGGGAGATCATGACCTGAGCCAAAGTTGGATGCTTAAGTGACTAAGCCACAGGCATCCCCATCAGTATATTTTTAAAGTAATTAGGCCTGGATCCTAATATTGGGTAAGCTATTTATTTGAAAGACTCAAGTTTCTCTATGTAAAATAAAAATGTTGGACTATATCAGTCTTCCCAAACTTAGCCTATTCCCGTGCTGCCCTTAAATTTTTGAGACATCCGCAAATTATGTATTGTATTTACTAAATATTTTAATTAACTCATTTTTATCACATATATGACTTCTAAATGGAAAGTTTAATATTCTGCCATAAATGGATGCCAATATTACTTTTTATCAATATAAGGTAACCATAAAATTGTAATTAAAATAGAGCTGGATACTCTTGCACAGTCAAGACTCACTCTGTTGTTTGATCTCTCTTTTGGGAAAAGGAAGATTAGCTCCTGTTAGAGCAATGTCAAAGACAACTTGAATCAAATTATCTATTTCCTAAATATAATCCAAATGCTCAAAAGGGAATTAAGAGGAGAATAAACCTCTTTGTGTTTATTTAATACTGTGTCTATCAGGCACAGGCATCTCACCAGACTCAAAGCTTTCTCATGTTTGCTCTCTCTAATAGCTAATGCTCCTAGGATTGTTAATTGCAGAGAAAATTTAGGTGTGCTAATTATAATAATGTTAGTACTGATAATTATTAAGCTAAATATATTGAGCTTTTATTACGTGGTAGGTAATGATCAAAGCACTTTGTTGTTTTTCCCACTGAATCTTCATGACACCTGTATGAGACAGGTGGTACTGTAATCGGTATAATAAACAAGGAGAGGAAGACAAACTAAGGTTTCATTCCCATCACCAGTGAGAAAGAGGAAGGTTGATAAAATAGAATTCTAGACAATGAGTAGTACCTTTAAAAGGTAATTTGCTGAGAAAAATTACAACTGAATCTAGTAATAGAGATATTTCTGAGGGTGCTCTCAAATAAATTTAAAATTAAGATTCTATATTTTTTGAGGACATTTAGAAAACCCAAGTATCACAATGTCACCAAGTGCCTAGCAAAATGTATGACACGCAGTAAGAGAACAGTTATTTTAAAAAGGAAGGAAAACATCAAAAAACTGAAAAGAACACAGAATAAAGCGCTAAATAGAGAAGAAAAACTTGACATGAACTATACAAGTAATGTCAGGACATTCATTCCACAGAATGAATTGCGGTCACATCTGGACTATGATAAGAATGCTAAGGCCTTGAATAATCAACTTGCCCAGACATTTTAAACATTTCATATAGGCACTGGGTCATTCAGACCAATGGGAGTTCTTTTTATCAGTGATAAAGGGAAGGCATTCTGGATAGTACTGGAGAGGCACGCACGAATCAGCAGTCTACAAGAATATTTTATTGTAGATTACATGTACACCATCAGTCTTATATTGAGCCAAATTATACTTTGCATTTATATGTTATAGGCGAATTGTGAACATGAGCCTGAGATGCAGTGGATTTAATTTGCCTGGAGTAAGAATGCTTTAACAACTATGGAAATAGGTTTTCTGGATCGTAGCCAAAAAAGTAAAACAAATTGATGGAAATTTATTTTTCATTATGTTTTGGCCTCATTTATATTGACATGGCTATAGATATAGATTTTGGTGAATAGACTAACTGCAAGTCAGTGAAAGGCTATTTGATCCAAGAGCAAAAATTAAAATACAGTTAAGCTTGGAATTCCAAATTGCTTTTTATCCAAAGACTTTAGAATTCTTCTCAGTTTTTCAATATAAGATGATACTACTTGTGAAGGTTTGCAAGTTGAGTAAAGAAGGAAGACTGTGAATTTTCTTATTCTCTAACCTAGAAACAATTAGACCCAGGAATGCACTCCTGCTACTTTAATTAACTTGGATTTCTTGTTAAGTTATGCTGATTATTATTGCTTTAAAATCAGTTGGACAATTTTTCTAGGTATCACTTACCAATCACAATTATCTGGAAATTAGACAAAAACCCAGAAAAAAAGAAAGAAAGTCTCTTGTGAACTAGAAATAAAGCACTAAAAGTTCTTACACAATATTTACCAAACACCCCCAAATCCCTCCTTTATTCACAGCCTCTTTTTTTTTTTTCTAAACATCAATCTAATGAAATTGTTTACTTGGTTTCTTAAGCCACAACAAAAACAACAAATTAGAAGGGGGTAATTTTGCAAGAAGGAGGCAAATTGGTAGTTGCAAGACATGGCAGCTGGAAAATTAAAAGAGACAGTAAGAAAGAAATACTGCTTCGAGCCGAGACAAGATGTCGGAGCATAATCGTCTGGGGTATTTATTGAACAGGAATTCTTTGGACCTTGTGAAAATCATGGGAGAATACAGATCCCAGTTAATCAAAGCAGAAGTTTTATAACAGCAAGAACCAAAGTGTTTTATATTCCCTATGTATTTTGTCTGTAATTATATTAACTAACCCTTAGGTAGTACTCTTCTTACCAGCCACTATTTCAATAGAATTCTTTTAGAAAAAAATGAACATATCTGAAGCTTTCATTTTAGAGGTGACAGTTTGTGACGGACAGACGTTTATAACCAGAAGGTCACTTCACACAGGTAGAGGCCTATTCTTTATATGACTTTATCTACACCAGAAATAATGGATGATATTTACAACAAACGATAATTTTATTACCTTATTTGAGGCAGAGGCCGTGGACAGTTTCCTTTCTTTCTATGGCAGCAACATTGCACAAAATTTTTTTTTGTTTGTTTGTTTCTTTATTTATTTTGAGAAGGAGAGCACAGGTGGGCAAGAGGCAGAGAGATAGGGAGAGAGAATCCCAAGCGGGCTCCGCACTACCAGCACAGAACCGGATGTGGGACTTGAAACCACAAACTGCCAAGATCTTGCCCTGAGCTGAAGTCAGACGCGTAACCGACTGAGCCACTCGGGTGCTCGTACACAAAATTCTCTAACTATCACCAGTTTGAACTAATGTAATGGGTGTATGTCACTTTGGGAAAATCATAAAGTGTGGTCCTTGTGCCAGTGACATGAACATGACCTGAGTGTTTGTCTGAACTGCAGAATCTCAGGCCATAACTCAAATTTCTGGAATCGGAATCACTTAACATTTTAACAAGATCTCTGGCTAGTATGTATGTGTGTTAACATTAGAGAGGCACTGTATAAATAGTGGTACACAAATTTTAGGATAACCTGATTAGAAGTCACTCTTTCAACATTTTCCTAATAAGTATTTTAACAAGAGAAAAATGTGATCTATGGATTTCTGTATCTATATTTTTACATCTATGTCTACAGAGAATAATTATTTTAACGTCCTAGCTGCTATGAAAGGTACAATTATAATATCAATAAAATCATATAATTATCTCACTTTTATTCATTTGATTCAAGATAAATAAATATTTTTATCATGTCTATGAGGCTCTTCGGACATGTGGAATCAACTAATCAGCAAGCATTTATTGGATATTTCCTATAAGGTGTTATTTTTCTAGATCCTAAATAATTAGGTGAAGTTTATAACACTTACATTTTGATTTTTATGTTATTTTCTGTCAGATATTATATCCTTCTGAAGGCAGAGATAAGTTTATTTACCAATAAAATTACATTAATGATACCTGAAGTAATAAATTATTGAAAGGTTAATATGCAAAAAACCTAAACTTTTTACTACATTATAAAGAACTTAATGATATTTCAACAAAATTCATACAAATCATGGTAATGCAAACATTTACAATTAATGTACAAAAATAGAGGAAAAAGAGGATGTATGTTATTTCTATGGCTAGCAAATGTTATTATTATATGCATGCATTATGTAATATTATATGTAAGTATTATAAAATACTTCATTACACCATTGGACCTAACGTTTTAAAAACTGTTCCAAGAATATCAGCACATAAGACCCTCAGTATTGCACTATATACTATTTTAAGTTCTTAGGATCTCAGTTAGATAGCTTTTGCAATTAACTTCCACGACTGGTTAAATTGTAATTATTAAATTGCACTTCTCATTAAGAGTGTACTAATTTCCAATGAGATGTAGTTTAGATTTGGTTTCACTTGATAAGATTTAATTCAAAAACACTGATTGGTAATTAAAGACATTGCTCTCTATATGGAGCAGAACACTGTAACTGAAGGTTTTCTGTCTTCTTTCTCTTTCTAATTTCTTTCTCCTTTCTTTAGAGGGAATTATTTTATCTTTATGTAAAACAGATCCGCATAAAAATGTTTGTAGATTTTGATGGAATTCAAACTATACTAAACAGAAAATGTGATGTTTGTATCACATCTAAAACGCAATGCCATTTTTTCTTAATATTTGTTTTTGTCCTTATCGAAACATTGTGATTCTGAGCATGAGGTGCCCACGTGTTTGATAAAAATTATTTCAAAGAATAGAGAAGAGTTAAAAGTCCCTTCCAGCAATGACTGATTTAAACTTTATAACCTTTCCATTCTGGCAATGGTAGTGGGGGAAATAAAGTTCAAGAGAGTCTTTAACTGCAATTACAGTGGTTTTAGCTTGGCACCATTCACCGAATCATAGTTTACAGTTTTCAAGAGTGCAGTTAAATTCCTAAAGTAGCTCATGGCATGAACAGTGTAAACAATGGTTCTATGTATTAAGTGATCATTATTTGATGGGCAATAAATAGCTATTGTAGTTAAATTAAATCACAGTAATCCCATTGAAATATACATTTCCTAATTGTGTTTACCAATTAGAGAGAAACTAACATATTTATAAACTTAACTATAGATAAGAATGGCGTTTTTGGAGCAATTTATGTGTTTTCCCATGTAAACTTAATGTTTTAATACCTTGCATTATACCTTGAAGAGAATGCTAACTTTTTCTTTGCACATTTGAACTCCCTTTTGGTGTTAACTCAAAGGTCACTTTGGTGGTGGGGTCTGCCCTGAACACATTAAAAACTGCAGAGGAGGGACATTAATACACTGGAATAGGATGCTCTGGACTCTTCTTCCCACCCTACCGCACCCCAATATCCCAGTTCAACAGCACAACAAGGATCAATTTCCTTTGTGAAAAATCCAGAAGCTAGCTAACAGGATCCTGCACTCTAGAAAAGTCAAACCAGCAGTATTAAAATTGGTAGGAAAAGTGGAAATACTTCCTCAACAAAATCCACAACCTAACACAATGCCAAATTATTGGGAGGGAACCAAGGGAACCCCCCCAACTCCCATCTTACTGAGAGTGAAGGTGTTGGACTATACTTCTAATGCCCCAGTTTGTCTGGATACTACCTTAGGTTCTGGACTCCATCTCACCTGTGTCAGAGCTGATGAGGCCCAGCATAGTCTCTTGAGGGCTAAAGACAATTATTTATAAATAATAAATAAACAAACAAATAAAATTGTGTGTGGGTGCATTTGTATACATATCACATGGAAAATAATATATGATATACATTTTATATGTACACTATATATGCTCTATACTATGTGTATATATAGTATACACATATATACTATACTATATATACATATATAGTATACATAATACTACATATTCCATATACTACACATACACTATTAGTATATTTACCACATATATACACTATATATATAATATACATACACACTATAATATATATTACATAATATATATTATATATATACACACACTGATATATTCACCAATAATTAACTATCTGAAATTAGGACAGCTGAATTAAATATGATACCATCAAAAAGAATAAAATACTTAGGAATAAAGACTTAACTAAGAAGTGAAAGATTTGTACATAAAACTATTAAACACTGATAAAAGAAACTAAAGAAAACACAAATGGAAAGATATTCTGTGTTCATGGATTGGATGATTTAATATTGTCAAAATGGTTAAAACATCCCTAGTACGCAAAGCAGTCTACAGAGTTAATACAATCCCTATCAAAGTCCCAGGACTTTTTTTTTTTTTTTTACAGAAATGGAATTCGTATGGAATCATAAAAGATCCCGGTTAGCTAAAACAATTTGAAAAATGAAAACTAAGCTGGAGGCATCACACTTCCTGATGTGAAAATATATTACAAAGCTATGGTAATTAGAGCAGTATCATACTAGCATAAAGACAGACATAAACCAATGGAATGGAATAGAGAGCCCAGAAAGAAATCCATATATATGGTCAACTGATATTTGTTAAGGGCATCAAGAATGCACAATGGAGAAGGGATAGACTCCAATAAATGGTAGTGGGAAATTTGTAGATCCACACATAAAAGAATGATATTAAACCCTCATATTTTACCATACACAAAAATCAGTTCAATATGGCTTAAAGACTTAAACATAAGATCCGAAACTATAAAACTCTGAGAATAAAACATAGGGGAAATCTCTCTGACAAATCTTTCTGGTCTCAGCAATAATTTCATGGATATAACACCTAAAGCCCAGGCAAAAAGAGAAAGCAAAAAAAAAAAAAAAAGGAAGTGGAATTACATCAAACTCAAAAGCTTCTGCAAAGGAAACAATGGGAAAGCATGATCTATAGAATGGAAGAAAATATTTGCAAAGGATATATCTGATAAGGGGTTTGTTTTCAAAATATATCAGGAACTCTGACATCTCTATAGCAACAGCACTAATAACCTGGTTAACGTATGGGCTAAGGAGTTGAATAAACATTTCTCAGACTAGACCTACAAATGGCCAATAAGTATGTGAAAAGATACTTTCATCACTAATCATCAGGGAAATGAAAATCAAAACCAACAAGACATCACTTCACACCAGTTAGGATAAGTGATATTAAAAAAAAAAAAAAAGATATCAAGTGTTGGTCAGGTTGTAGCAATATATGAACTCTTGTGCACACAGGGGAGGGGAGGTGATGTAAAGACAGAATCAAAGACTGGACTGATGCGGCTGCAAACCAAGGAATGCTAAGAACTGCCAGCAGTCACCAGAAACCAGCGGAGTTGTGGAACATATTCTCCCTCAGCCTCTAGAATGAACCAGTTATGTCAGTTCTTTGACTTCAAACTTCTAGTCTACAGAAACATTAGGAAGTAAATTTCTGTTGTTTTAAGCCACGAAGTTTGTGGTTATTTGTTACAGCAGCCACAGGAAACTAATAAAAGCATTGTTCTCCTAAGGGGTAAATTTCTTCAGTAATCGTAAAATGGTCATCCACAAAGTTAAAAATATCTAAAATGCTGACATTATAAGGTCAATATGAAAAACTTAGCTGTTTTGTTACTTAACAAAAGTGACCTGTCCATGACAAAAACTAATCAGCAATAACTTGGAAGTCAGAACTACCACATTCATCTGTAGCAGGAAAAAAAAGTTTGACTCCATCCTTCCTATAAAGTTCATGTCTACATGGTAACTATTGATGTTGTAAATAGTGACCAAATTTGCATAGGAAAATAGGTCCTCATTTTATGTTTGCTTGTATACATACACAAATACACAAGCATATACATGCTTGACAATATGCTTATACACTCAGAAGCATAATTATGTGTATATATAATATATATGTGTGTATATTAATATGTACATATGTATATATGTTAAGATATCAACAAGATGTTTAATATATTAACAGGCTACTTAGGAACTTCAGAAATTTACATGCCCCTTTCTACTGTTGTGTAACACAATTTCATATTATTTCTTCCAATTATGCCAATAAGTAGAGAACTATTTGTTTTCTTCATTATCATCTGCCTTCATTACAAAGAATGCCAACATAATACATTTAGGAAATTTCTCTTTATGCTTTAACTTTCTTCCCATAAATAAGCAACATGCCTGAAAAAAGGATTTAAAAAAAAGAAAAGAATACATATGGATGTAATGACCCAAGCTTCTAATTGCTGAGTACCTCCAAGCTTTTTAAGTGGTTTTCATTGAGAACAGATCCTTCTTGCATATTTAATAGTTTTGATTTAATATGGAGGTTAGAGTTGGGACATCATCTTAAAAAGGAAGCACAGATGTGTTATTTACAGACCTTTGGTGTGGGAGATGCTTTTCAAAGTAACCTAAAGGTGCATTTCTTGAACAGTAAGTCCCATGTATACATTATCTGAACTCAGAACCAGAACTCTCAACATTACTGGAAAGGAACTTCCAGAAGTCCAAGTAGAGAATGCTCACAGTGTTTGCCTATAATAAAGCATTGCCGTAAAAGTTTTAGTTTACTGGACTAGTGATATATTGAAAATAATAATCTACCAGTCTGGGAAATATTTGTTTTCTTGATGGTTCATAGAGACTGCCACTATGTACTGCAGGTATCATCCTCACAAGTATCTGAACGTCCTCTATGTGGCAGATATCTTCACGATTTTAAGTTAACAGTAGGACCATTTACTTAGGACAGTATGGATCACAATTTTAAGTTAAGCCAATTTTGGACAGTGTACTGAAATGACACCCAGGTACACAATTTATCTAGGAGATAATTTCGGAAACAGTTAACAGACCCACCTACCAATCAGAACAGAGAGAAAAAGTGTGGGGTGAGGGAAAGAGGGAGAGATGGTTAAATATATATTCTAACATCCCATTCTAACACCTGCTGAATTACACTATCTATGAGTGCTGTAAGAAATAAAATATTTTTTATAAACTCCTTGGCAATGTAGCCACGTAGCTAGTTTGGCAGCATTCTATGATGTTAGCATGTTGGTGATAAAGATATTAATTCATTAAAACTGGCATTGAACATGACCATTTAATAGAAAGATTGAATGAAATTACTTAAGATTAAAAATGTTCCCAAACCTGTCATCCTCTTCTCCCTCCCAGAGATCACATTGACACCTGACTGCCAGAAACACCCTTCCCAGCATCCACTTGTTAAGATTTGGCCCTTCTGCACTACTGCGGTTTTTGGTTCTACAAACTGGAGATAAATGGTCAATGGTAGGTATCTATTGTTTTAAATTTGATGTATTTGTTGACAAAATGTTTTTGTATACTATTTTGTTTAAAAAGATTAAAATACAAAATTCAACCACTAATAAAGAAGACCTATGTTATGAACCTATTTATCATTTACATTTACATTTAAATGTGAGTTATCACCAAAATCCATTGCATAATATATTCTCAAATACTACTGAGAAATAAGGTGGGTATTCTTGAGCTGCAAGACTAACGAAGGGTAGCACATCACCAAGCCACTAAACTTCCTAACCACTTTCCAGGCACCTGTATCTGCTTCTTCTAAGCTTTGCTCACTATCCCTAACCCACTGCTGTAACTTTTAATACTGGGTTTAGAACAATACAAAAACAAGAGGAAAAATGTTGCCAATAATTCTTTCCTCTTTATTAAAAAAATTTTTAAATAATAAAAATTTGCATTTTGCAGTCTACAAAATTTCTGGGTATATTCTAACTACTGAGAATCTACTTTATTGTAAATATCTTGTATGGGATAGCCATAGAGAGGATGACAATTTTTGTTGAGAAATTTTAATAATCTTTATCAAAATGTGTAGAGTTTATAATAAATATAAGCTGTTTATAATAGCTGTTTAAAAGCTGTTTATAATAAATATAAACACTAGTTTATACCAAGTGTTCTCTGGGGAGTGATATTAGAAACTATAAGAAAGAACGAGGAGAAAGCATTATACGATGGAAAAGCAAGAGTTTATCAGTCACAATTGCTGTTGAGTACCATACTAAAATATTAAAATATTATAAACATGAGCTTATATTTTTCAGATACTATGTAGTTTGTGGGTAGGAAGTAAACGGAATGGGTTCTTCATACAAGAACAAAAATTGTATGGAACTTCGATATTCATGATTTGCAGTCTTTTCCCCATGGTGATCATTTTCCTCACACATTCCAAACAGGGAAAGGGCTGAGGGAAGGAAAGTAGAAGCATGAACCACTTTTGTTTCTTTTATAAGTGGATGGCTCCACCAGGTTTCTACATCCATGCCTTTGGTTAGTGTGCTGTTACATGTTTACTCCTAATAGCAAAGGTGGCTGCAAACACAAGTATCATCTACTTAGGATGGTAGGCCCTTAAGAAGTCATGTCAGTCAGAGACAAGAAAAAAATCTACATTTTCTCTACTCAAAGTATATTGTGAGTAAATTTTGTTTACTAAATGGTGCTGGAAAAACCAGGCCCCTACATGCAACAAAATGTAACTGGAAAACTTTCTTGTACTATATACATACAAAAATAAATTAAAAATGAATTAAAGTATATACAAAGTAAAAATATGTAAAGTATGAGGTCATACACATAAAACAGGGAGAGGAAATAAATATACTACTTTTAAAATGTGTTTGAACTTCAACAACCATCAACTTAATATACAGACTGCTATATACATAGGACATATGATCCTAACTGAAACCAATAATCAAAAACCTGTAATAGATACACAAAACAGAATGGCAAAGGAATCCAAGGAGAACATTAAAGAAAGTCATCAAATGACAAGGGAAAAGAACAAGAGAAGAAGAAAGAAACAGAGGAAAATTACAAAAACAAAAACAAAAAAACGGAGAAAACAGTAAAATGGCAATAACTATATACTGATCAATAAATACTTTAAAATGTAAATGAACTAAAGGTTCCAGTCAAAAGACTTAGAGTGAGTTAATGGATGAAAAATAAGACCCATCTATATGCTATCTACAAGAGATTCACTTCAGACCTAAAGACATAAATAAAAGTGAAGGAATGAAAAATGATATTCCATGCAAATTGGAAAAAAAAGGAATTCAATACTTGCATCAAACAATATAGACTTTAAAATAAATATGGCAACAAGAGACAAAGAAGGGCATTGCATAATAATAAAGGGATAATCAAGAAAAGGATCTAAAAGTTGTAAATACCTATGCGCCCAACATGAAGCACCTAAATATAGAAAACAAATATTAACCGACATAAAATGAGAAACTGTAGTAGAGCAGTAACACTAGGGGACTTTAACACCTCACTTATATCAATGCATAGATCATCCAGACAGAAAATTAATGAGGAAACAGGGGCCTTGAGTGACACATTAGACCAAATGCACTTAAATATAGATATATAGAATATACACACATACATACACAGAACAATCCATCTAAAAACAATAAAATACATGTTTTTCAAGTGCACATAGAACATTCTCCAGTTAGATCCCATGTTAAGTCCAAAACAAGTTCAGTAATTTCAGAAGAATGAAATCATTCTAGGCATCTTTTTTGTCTCAATGCTATCAAACTAAAAATCAATCTCAAGAAAAAAAAAAACTGGAAAAAACATAAACACATGGGGTTCAACAACATATTACCAATCAAGCAGTAAGTGGAAGAAACTGAAGAAATCAAAAACTACTTTGAGAAATGAAAATGGAAAACAATTGTTCAAAATCTTTGGACAGACTAAAAACAGATCAAACAGAGAAGTTTATAGCAACAGTGGTCTATTTCAAGAAACAAGAAAAATCTCAAACAATCTAAAAGCTAAAGGATTAGACAACAAAAGAAAAAAGCAAAGCCCAAAGTTAGGGGATATAAGGAAATAATAAAGAACACAGCGGAAATAAAAGAAAGAGGCTAAAAACAAACAAACAGAAACAAAAGAAAAGATCAGTGAAAATAACTGTTTTTTTGAAAAGATAAATAAAACTGAAAAACCTTTACTCAGACTCTTCCAGAAAAAAGAAGATTTAAATAAATAAAATCAGAAATGAAAGAGATGTTACAACTGATATTGCAGAAATACTACTTAAAAAATTTAAGCATAAGAAATACTAAAATATATACCAACAAACTGGACAACCTAGAAGAAATAGACAAATTCTTTGAAATATACAATCTTTCATCAGTGAATGAGGAAGAAATAGAAAATCTAAGCGGATAAATAACTATTAACAAATTTGAATCGGTAATCAAAAAAACTCCCAAAAAACTAAACTCCAGGACCAGACAACTTCACAGGTGAATTCTACCCAACACTTAAGAGTTAGTACCTGTAATTCCAAAATAGAAAGAAAAGAGAAGGAAGTGATGCCTCCAAATTAACTCAACAGTCAGCATTACCCTGATACCAACACCAGATAAAGACACTGTAACAAAGAAAATTACAAGCAATATCCCTGAAAATAAGCTGCAAAATTCCTCATCAAAATATAAGCAAGCTGAATACAACAATACATAAAGGGATTATTTACCAGATCAACTGGGATTTATTCCAGGGATGCAAGGATGTTTCATTAACTGTAAAACAATCAATGTGATAATGTGATATGCCACATTAACAAAATGAAGGATAAAAACCACAATACCATCTCTATAAATGCAGAAAACACATTTGATGAAATTCAACATCTGTTCATAATAAAAATTCTCAACAAAGTGGTTTTAGAGGGAATATACCTCAACACAAAAGGCCATATATGACAAACCCACAGTGAACATATTTAATAGCAAAAAGTTTTACTTTTCCTCTAAGATTAGGAACAAGATGCATGTGTACTCCTGCCACTTTTATTCAATCTAGTACTGGATTTTCTATCCATAGCATTAAGACAAGATAAAGAAATCAAAGGTATCCAAATTGGTAAGGAAAAAATAAAACTGCCAGTTGCAGATGATTTGATTATATATACAGAAAATCCCAAAGACCCCAATGAAAACTTTTAGGACTAATAAATTCAGTAAAGTTGCAGGATACAAAATTCATACACAGAAAACTGCTGCATTTCTATATACTAACAATAAAATAGCAGAAAGAGAAATTAAGAAAATCATTGTGTTTACAATCCTGCCAAAACAAACAAACAAAAAAATAAAAACCTACTTAAAAAAAAAATTTAAGCAAGGAGGTGAGAGACTTGTAGTCTGAAAACTTTAGGACATCAATGAAAGAAAGTGAATATAATACAATAAACAGAAATATATGTATGTTCATGGATTAGAAAAATATTGTTAAAATATCCATACTTGCCAAAGTAACGTACAGTTTCAATACAATCCCTATCAAAATACCAAAAATATTTTCAAAAAACTAGAATAATCCTAAAATTTGTATGAAACCACGAAGACCTTAAATAGCCAAAGCAATGTTGAGAAAGAATAAACTGGAAGTATCACAAACCTAGGCTTCAAACTATGCTACAAATCTATAGTAATCAAAACAATATGGTACTGGCACAGAAATAGACACACACATCAATGGAGCAATATAGAGAGCCCAGAAATAAATCTGTGCTTACTTAGTCAACTCATCTGTGACAATGAGGCAAAATTATAGTTAAGTAAAGTGATCTATTTACTAAATGGTGCTGGAAAAACCAGACCCCTACATGCATCGTCATGTAACTGGAAAACTTTCTTGTATTATATACAAAAGTAAATTAAAAATGAATTAAAGACCTAAATGGAAAACCAGAAACTTTAAAACTCCTAAAACAAAATCTAGGCAGTGAATCCAGTCGTATTTTTCTGAATTTGTCCCCTCAGGCAAGAGAAACAGAAATAAAAATAAACATTTGGGACTATATCCAACTAAGTTTTTTGCACAAGGAAGGTAACCATCAAAATGAAAGAAATTCTATTGAATGTGGGAAGATACTTGCCAATTATATATGTGATAAAGAGTTAATATCCAAAATATATAACTCATTCAACTCATCATTAAAATGAAAACAAAACAAAACAAAATTAATCTGCTTAAAAAATGAAGACAGGATCTGACCAGACATTTCCCAAAGAAGACATTCAGATAGCCAAGAAACACATGAAAAGATGGGCAACATCAGTGATTCTCAGAGAAACACAAATCACTGCACACCTCAAGGAATGGCTGGTATCAAAAAGACAGGAAATAACAAGTTCTGGCAAGGATGTGAAGAAAAGACAATGTTGGTGGCAATGTAAATTATTGCAGCTGCTGTGGAAAACAGTATGAAGGGTCCTCAAGAAGTTAAAAAAGAAGCACCACACAATCAAGTAATAACACCTCTAGGTGTTTACCTGAAGAAAATGAAAACCCTAATTCCGAAAGATATATTTGCCCTTTTGTTTATTGCAGAACTATTTACATTAGCCAAGATATGGAAGCACCCTAAGTCTTCATCAGTAGATAAATGGATAAATAAGTCTTTTTACAGACAGACAGACACACAGACAGACACACACACACACACGGTGGAATATTTCTCAGTCACAAAAAAGAATGAAATCTTGCTATTTGCAACAATAAGCATATTACGTTATGTGAAATAAGTCACAGAGAAAGGCAAATACCATGTGATTTCACTTGTATGTGGAATCTTGACAACAAATGAACAAATGAAACATACTCATAAATACAGAAAATAAACTGATGATTGCCAGAAGGGAGAGGTCGGGTGCGGGATGAGCAAAGTAAGTGATGGGTATTAAGAAGGACAAAACTCTAGCTACAAAAAAAAAAAAAAAAAAAAAAAAAAAAAATCACAGGAATGAAAAGTTTAGCATACAAAATATAGTCAATAATATCATAATAACCTTGTCTGACGACAGTTAACTTATTGTGGTGAGCATTTCATAATATATATAATTGTCAAATCACTGTGTTGCACACTTGAAACTAATCAGATATTGTATGTCAACTGTCGTTCAACTTAAAAATTAATTTTGAGGCAAAATTAGAAATTAAAAATATGAGGACATAATTTTTCAATTTAACCATATTTTATAAACAAAATTTGTCATTGGATACTAAGGGCCTGGTAGTCTTCTCAGTATTTTATGTGTATCTAATTTTATCTCTGCAGCAATGCTTATAAAACTGGCACTATGTCTGTCATCATTTTCCAAGACACCGAATTAGAGGATAAAATAAACTGCCCAAATTTGACAGCTGTAAGGTGGTGGACTTGGATTTAAATCCCAAGATCTTGGGGGTGCCTAGGTAGCTCAGTCAGTGAAGCGTCTAACTTCAGCTTAGGTCATGATCTCACAGTCCATGAGTTCGAGCCCCGCATTAGGCTCTATGCTGACAGCTCAGAGCCTGGAACCTACTTCAGATTCTATGTCTCCCATTCTCTCTGCCCCTCCCCTGCTTGTGCGTGCTCTCTCTCTCTCTCTCAAATAAATAAATAAACACTAAAAAAATATTCCAAGATCTTGGAAGCGGGATGCACACTTTAATTTCTTTCAATGTATTATATAACAATGATTTTAAGATTATATTTTTTGTTATTTTGAAATATTTCTTAACATATTTTAAGTTCATTTACTTAATTAATCATTTAATTACATATCTTTCCTTTTTAAAATTGTTGTATATCACATATTGAACTTCCTTATGTCATATTATCTCATAATTTATATTCAGTAAATATAGAGAAATTGCTTAAACAAGACAGAGATTTCTTTCTCTCCCACGTAAAATAAAGTGTAGCGAGAAGCCCAGGGCTTGTGACAAGTTTGATACCTATTCAGCGACCTAGATTCCTTCCCTCTTTCTGCCCCATCACGTTAGAGCACAGAAGTCAACTCGGTGTGGAAGAGAACTACCAGATCACCAGCTCTAATCATCAGGTAGGAAAGACGATGCAAGGGCAAAGGGGCATCGCTCTAGCAGAATAAGTTTTTACATAATTCTATCATCTGTTTAGCCATAAAACAGTCTGGGAGATTTTAGTTTTTTCATGTAAGCATGTTGCTACCCAAAATACAATAGAGCCTCTTTAAATAGGAAATAAAGGGAGAATAGATATTCAGTAGAAAATCAGTTGCTTAGATAGTCAATACATCTGGCTAACAACAAGATCGTTTGATAATTTTCCTGCCTTTCAGCTGGAGATATTCACTGTTGGGAACATGATTGATTTTCTAGTAATTGTGAAAATAATTTTGAATACCAGCCATACCAAATTAATTTTGTTGAATTATAATCCACAACCTATCTGTTAATACGTAGTAAATTTTATTCCATTCCAATAGTCTGCAGGGCATTATTAGATAAATATCAAGTGACAGAGGAAAATATCTCCTCTGAAGCAATAGATTCTTTCAAATGTAATTTTAAATATTTGGAAAACTGCATTTTCTTTTCTCATTTATGACTAATCCTTAAAGAAGAAAAGCAGACTTGCCATTTCAACTAAGGCACTATGAATACTTCATAACAGTTTAATCATTAATTATACCCAACTTCCCCTTGAAATACATAAAGCAACTCTGGTTTTACAAATGGGATTGCTGAAGTTAAGGAAGGGCCCATTCTTTGTTGGAAAATTCACTCCATTATTATTAATCCTGAAAATGTTCTTGTTAGTAGATGAACTGCATAAGAGACTTTCTAATTACCCTAAGTTCCATTAAAGTATTTTAATGCTTCATTAAAGCTGATGGATGGTACACACCTTTGATTATTCAGGTGCTGATTAGCTGTAAAAAACACTCACACCACCAAAGTGTCAGCTAAATAGAATTCACATCTTATGCTATGCTCAGGCTGAGCCTGCAAGGAATAGATAAAGTCAGTCTTAGGAGCTCTCGTGGGCATTATTTAAGAACTATTTTTATCATCATATTTTGTTTTACTATTTCCATTAATGTCTGGAAATTTAAACTAGAGAAACTATAAAAAGGCAATTCTTTGAACTTATAAAATACATGAATAAAAAGAAGGTGAAGAACAATGAAACTAAGAATTACAGTGTTATTTTTTTTTACTTGTTACAAGCATTCTAAAACACAGATTTGGCAAGTCTCCACCAAAGCATCTATTTTACTACTGGAAGGAAATAACTCTTCATGTTAATTGGCAACATGATCAAAGTAAAACAGAGATAAGAAAAGAAAAAAAAAGACATGATTATGAAATTTAGACTGTAATAGCAAAACCTTTCCATGAGTAATTTCCTCAGTCTGATAAGGTGGAACTTGGTGGCAACTAGCAATCAATGAATGATACACAATTAAGGGTCAGCTTTTGAAACATCTCCAGCTTCATTGTGCAGTGGGCTTCCCTACTGCTTTTCTCTCCTTGAAATACACGTGTGGCATCTCTGCTTTTGTTACACCTTATCTGTTGGACAATTCCAATATTGACTGTTTTTCCCTAATAAGTATTGCATAACTTTAAATGTTCGAAATGATCACTGATACTTATTTCAAATAGATTCATGGATTAAAAAAGGAATATGTACACATCATGTCACATCATTGTGACAAAGGAACATCCCGTGCCACAATGGCTCAAACATGCCTCAAATCATCAGGGATTCTGGGAATTCTCTTTTTTCCTTTTGATCTCATGAAGAGCTTGATGTCTCTACAGTGTTCAGGAAGTTTGCTCTTTTGAAGGGGTCCATGAAATTGCTCATTTATAGCAGCTTACTGTATGGTAGTGTATCGGAAACTAAGTTCTAGAGACACCATTTTCAACAAAGTTGCAACTCAGAAAATTATTTCATTGCTTTGGAACCTACAGAAGAAGGGATGTCTCTAAGTGACATGTTTCTAAGACAGCATGAAATTTAATTAATAACCTTCTATTATTCTTTAAGAATATGTTATAAAGCCATTAAGATGTAATTTGAGAGAGGAGTTTCTGTTAGGAAGAATGGTGGTTAAAAGCATGGATATAACCATGGATTCTGGATCCAGGCTGTCTGGGTTTGAAACATAGCTCCGCTACTTATTAGCTGTAAAAAATTTCTTTCCCCTTCCCAGCTTTACTGAGATATAATTGAAAAAATGTAAGATGTTTAAAGTGTACAACGGGATGATTTCATATATGTGTATATTATGAAAAGATCCCCCCACTGAGTTAATTAACACATCCATCACCTCACTTATTTGCTCTTGGTTTGTCGTTTTGTTTTTTTTTTCCTTCTTGGTAAAAGCATTTAAGTTCCACTCTCGGCAAATTTCAATTATACAATACAGTGTTTATTATAAAGAGTAGTCATCATGTTATGCATTAAATCCTCAAAACATATTCGTAATTGGAGTTTGAAACTGTTTACCAGCCTCTTCTACCACCAACCATCTTGTAGCAATCATGGTTCTACTCTGTTTCCATGAGTCTGACTTTTCTTTTACATTCCACGTATCAATATTACGCAGTATATGTCATTCTTTGTCTGCTGTATTTCCCTTTGCATAATGCCCTTCATCTTCATTCATGTTGTTGCAAATGACAGGTTTTCTTTCGTTTTCAAGGAAGATTATTCCATTGCTTATATGTACCACATTATCTTGATCAATTCATCAACTGACGACTTAGGTTGTTGCATAACTTGGCTATTGTGAATAATGCTACAGTGAACAGGAGAGTTCAGATATCTCATCAAAATAATAGTTTAGGAGCCTCTGGATATATACCCAGAAGTGAGACCGATGGATCATAGGGTACTTCTTTTTTTAATTTAAGAACTTCCAAATTGCTTTCCTGATTTCTTGAACACTCATTAGTAGATTGTCTGACAGTTTTCTAACCTTGCCAATGTGTTTTAAGTCTGTACTTCTTGATATGAAAAACCTTCCTCTTTGAAATACCTACAATGGCTTCTGTTTGCCTAACTGAATCCTACTTGAATCACAAAGTACAATGCTGTGCACACCACAAAGTACATAAATTTAAATACTAGAATGGATTGGAGACATCTGAAACTGGAATGACGTAAATGGAATCTAAATTCAAATAATACTCTAAAAAGCATTCTCCATTACCCATTTTTGGGCATTTTTTTGGTTGATATTTCTAGGTACTTACTATTTTATGGTAATTAAAAAATTGATACCTAAAATGCAAGTAGAAAATACATTCTACTAAAGCCAGTGGTTATTATTTATTTAAAAAATAACAACAATAAAAAAATAACAAAAAAACTGTGACTTGAATTAAATTTAAGAATGCACCCAGGCTTTACCCATGGAGCTAAATACCCAAAGGTGGCCAGGGCACTACCAAAACCTGGAGGATTCTATCAAGAGGATATCACTGTTATCATAATTCATCTAAAATTGTGTGTATACACATTATATATATGCACATATATATCTATATAAAATATGCATGTGTATATTGTTTTATAAATGTAATATATATTTTTTATGTAATATTGAATATGTATACGCAGTATTTTCATTGTCTGACTATAACCAACAAAATGTTCCTTTAGAGAAAGGATTCTGGAGAAGAATAAGGAGATGAGGGAATGGAAGAAGACAGAAAGGTAGAATGAGTCATCTCTGTGATCTATGAAGATTCGTTTTGTTCTATCCCAGAATATTTATGTGATTGGACTGTGTGTGTGTGTGTGTGTGTGTGTGTGTGAGAGAGAGAGAGAGAGAGAGAGAGAGAGCACGAGAGCAAGCACGAGCGCATCAGTGCTAACACCGAAGAATAGCAGGAGTAAATTTTGCTTTCACACCAATTCAAGCAAAAGCTAGTTGGCTTGTGAGAACACAAATATCAGAAGCACAGAGTAGTTTGAAAACATGCCCTTAGGAATTTGCAGATACTGAAGAGAGTGCTTTAGACTTCTTCAGATCATGGAGTGCAAGTTTCAGGTCAGTTTACCTGGACTTTTCACATGAATATTTAACAATTTCTTGGTTACACATCTCTAAGCTAAACCTGAAGGTTGGCCTAAGTACCAGTAACAAACTATTTTCCCCCACTTTGCATCATTAGTTGGCATAAGTCTTATCGCTGTTATTCTTATAAATCACTGTAGAAACATAAGTAGTAGTATTAACCAGGGTATTGCCCTTTTAGTTTATAATTAACTCTATATATTTTCCTTTAAGTCACTTGATAATCCTATAATGAAGTTTAATCTCAATTTTAAAAGGATGATACTGAGTCTTTTGTTAAACTACCTGCTTCAGATGAAGAAGGTAAATTGTAGAGAAATTACAATTACCATGCTCATTTTACTATAACTCTTTAAGTGTTTCATTTTTATGTATAAAGGATGTGAATCAAAGAAATTTTTATTCCAAAAAAAGAAATATAGGGGGTCTAAATACACAATTTATATTTTCACTCTGTCAAAAAAAATGACTCTTTTGATGGCAGTCATTTAAGTCACTGAAAACCAAGTTGATGTTTTTGCTTTATTATATTTCATGGTCAATTGTTATTAAAATTGCTCCCTAAAATAGGTTTTCAAATATAATTCCATTTTTTGTCTCATGCAAGAAAAATTCCATCTCAAATTCTGACACAAACATATTTCTCTTCTCAAAAGACCAGGAAATTAAACCCTAGGACCTCATACCAAATATGCGGCAATGTTTTTGAAATTTGTAAGTGGTTTTGTAAAGTGAGATTTGTAAGCTTAATATTTTTGTGTCCTCACTTTTATAAACTTTTAGAGTAAATATTCCGTCAAGGGGATTTTTTAAAATGAATTCACAAATGCTAGTTTTATGTTTGCCTTTTCCTAAAGAGAAGGTATTTTAGTCAGAAGATTGGTACTTTCGCAAATAGTACTTTTGACTTCCATATTATCAATGATAATACATATTAAGATGGTTTGTTTTGATAGTTGTCTATTTTTAGATATTTGTAAGTAGAAAGAAATGTTACAAAAATTATACTGTTTTCATGTAATATGGTTTCACCATCTTCAAATGTTAATGACTTACATAACCCTAGAATAATCATCAAAATCTAGAAACTTGCTTCTCTCCGTGCTAGAGTAATATATAGTTAACCTAACCTTTAAGTGCAGTAAATCTTGAAACTTTATCACAAATAATATCAGATAAATAATAAAGTTTATATCAAGTTGTTTATTAGGTTGTGTTTTCCTTTTGATCTTTGATTTACGACTAATTTATTTAGAGCATGGCACTTGATAGGATACAGAACATGGAAAATAAAAACTTCTCTTTTTGTCTCAAGTGAAAAATATATTCCCATACTATATATATATATGTGTAGTGATATATTAATAATTATATTAATTTAATATATTTTATTAAATATTTATTATATATTATTATAATATATATTATATATAATAATTAATATATTTTAAATTTAACATCCTGTTAAAATATTTACCATAGTCTGAACAAGGAGATAATTTAGGTGGTCTACTCTTTTATCACCTCTCGGATCAGATCACTTTGAAGAATTTCTCCAGATAAAATCCCAAAAGTGAATGAGAGATATTTATGTCTTTGAAGCAATTTTGCATGAAACTTCTTTCCTCCACTGTGTGAGGTTTATCAGTTCTTCACCGAATATATACACTCTGGATATTCCTGTCTCGTAATATGTTTTTGTGAACAAATATAATGAACACATATGTTGTATCATTATCGTAAAAAGTAGACCTATTATAATTTTATTGTTAATTTGATGAGTAAGTTGACTGAGTATTATGAAGAAGTCACTGTAGAAAATATTCTTGCATTTGAATAATTTTTCACTATACCAGACAGGTTCCATTGACTCCTCTAGATTTCTCCCTAAAATGCAGTACCCGTTTTGTGACTATATGAACTAAGTCCTTGGGGTCTGTTGCTCTGTGGCTTCTGGGAGATGGAGGTAGCCAATGGGAAGCACAGGGAAATAAAATGAGAGTTAGAAAGGAAAGTAAATTTAAAGTAATCCCTTGACTTCTGTGAAGGGCTACTAAAACTGGCTGCTTTTGTTTAAAGGATGGCCTTGACTCAGATCCCTCTCTCTAACTGCAAATAACTATTGCTGTCTCCCGGCTCCGTTCAGGCTTAATATATCAAAGCTTCCCATTCTTAGCAACCCTATGGCAGTGCACTGTCCATATTCTGTAGTCTGAGTGTTTGTGTGTCTATGGAGATAAAGAGAAAAAGAGAGACAAAGAAATACAAGAAGAAATAGAAACAGAGACAAAGGTACATGGAGAGTTTTCAGAATCAAAGCTCTAAGTTTCATGACCCCAGATAATAGAGATAAGAGCATAAACAAGATAGGCCAAGAAAGGAAGAAAATCTGATGAAAACCAGAGGCTCCTGAGCTAGTTTAAAATAGTAACAAAAAAAGGGGCATTGACCAGGTATAGGACCTAGAAAAAAAAAAAAGGTGGATTAGGTGATGTTTCATTTTTTATTCCTGTCTCTATTTCTTTGTTTTGGTACACATCTCCTCAAGACCAGACTGCTTTCCTATCACTCTCCTCTACCTCAAAGAATGCAGGACTTGCTTCTTAATGAGGTCCCATTCCAAAGCACAACCTTGGTAAATCACATTCTCATTATTTTCCTACTTTCTCAAATCAAGTTATTTATCCCAATCCATGTCAATATCAAAACTTTTTAACTTATTGCCAAATTAAGGACATATTTCTACAGTTTGACCTGTAATTAAAATTATCTTAAAAATATGCTGGTGTTTAACATGGTATCGATAAATTCAATTCCCTCCCAGTTAACATGATTGTATTTCAACAATAATTTTCTGAAGACCTAAACCATGGATGATGAAAATCTCAAGCCCTGATATGAACTGAATAGAATAAATGAGGGGGTGGAGTGCTATATTCAAAATGGAAATGACTTATGTGTACAGCATTCTAGGTATGTATTCTAAATTCTCAAGTATTTGATAAAAGCAAATATACCTTAGCTATCACAGTCTTGAAATCCACATTGGCAAAATGAGGTGGCCTTTAGGGAAGTTCACTTGTAAAAAATATATAGTGAATTTCTATGCAGATTAGAATGTTCTGTCATCCTTGAAATCATCTTTCTGTTCTCTTAATACCTATGGACTATCTCTTATACCTATGTCTATCTAGCCTTGATGGTCTCTGCCCTTGGATGATTTTGCATCATGAAGGAGTAATTCTGCAAAAATTTTTCATGCTCTTTTGATAAAGTTAATCTGAGGTGAAAATCTTGGAAGAACTTGCTTAGGTCAGTGGGAACTGATGAATAAAGAAGGACAAATAGGATTTGGAAGAAGGAGGGGGACTGACTACTGGTTAGGATACACAAGCTTAATTCAATTTTGTATTATGTGCTATCAGTTCTACTCTGCAAGTTATTTCTACTCTATGGAAATTCTATGCATATTACTCAAACTGGTCAAAAGAAATTTATGTGAAGGCCAACAATTTATGGGGGAAAAGGCAACAGGAAATTAATCAGTGAGGTTGACTAGGGAAATTTGAAGTTATACCATATCTAGAATAAAGAAATCCATAGACCATGATAATATGGTGACTACTGATAATAGGCCCCATTATGATCTATGATGACAGATCTGCAACTATGTAAGTAAGGAAACATATATAGAATCAGGTTGAAAACTAGAGTTAGGTAAAAAATATTCAAAGGAAAAAATAAATATAATAATATATAGTGAATGCTCAGGATGTGAATGTTAGACAGTTCAGGAACAATTAAAATCATTGTACACAGTAAGTGCTTAATAAAAATCAGGTGAATGTGCTGAGAAATATCATGAGTATTTATAACAATCAAGTGATGATCCTTGTGGTCCCATTATGAGAAAACCAAGGGTAGTATATTAAGAAAACCTATTTTCATATCTGGCTAGACTCTATAATTTGGGATTATCAGTGCCAGCGGCTAGTCTGTTTTAGGCTTAAAGGGGGAAACAATTCATCATCTATTATTCCAAGAAAATAAGTTTTTGGGGTGTTTTGCTCCTCTGTTGTTTATGTTGCCTATTAGAGGATATGTAGTTTCAAAAGACCTCATCTTGTTTCCAAGAGCTTCCCTTAGTTTGTGTGCCTCTTACCTGAATTTCTCACTTTTTGACTCAAAGGAGTCAAGAAGTGTTGGTAGAAAACAAAGTGTCCTTACTGTAGGTCTATCACAAGCTCTACACTAAAAACACTATCTAAATGCTTATCTGTTTATCTATATACACATCCTCTTCTTTCACACATGCATGTGTGCACACACTTGTGCACACACTTACTTTTCATACAAATAAGTACATGATTCAGAAGTGTGATAATTTGTCTAAAGCTACCTAACAAGTAAATATTGGACCTAAGATTTGAATTCCGGTTTTTCCACAGCACATTAGTAATAGGGAAATTAGGACACAGATCTCATGTTTGTAAACTACTATATTATTTTCAGTTTAATGAGCTAGTCTTTTTAATATGTCCAGCAGTGTAATTTTCATATTGTCACTTTTTTAATCCCTGCCATTCTATATATATTGTACTATTACACTCCACATTAAAATTTTAAAAAAGTTTCATGTCTTTATATTTGTCTATTAGAAGAAAAGGAAAGATAAGGAACTGGCTCCGTATAAAAATGTGGGCCTTTTGGTCCAACTGACAAGACACCCTATGTTTGTTGTAGATGGTTGTTATAGCTTAAAAATACATGCATATTTCTAGGAATAAAAGCTTTATCATACATTTACATTCCTTTGAAAGTTCAATATTTTTAACTTTCAATGAGTTTCAGAGATGTACTCCTTAATATAAATCAAAGTTTTGACTGGAAAAATCTGCAAAATGCTTTTCTCACCACACTGAAGATTATTTCATTTATAAAATAAATGACATGCCATCAATAAGGGAGGCTGAGCTGGCAAAGACAGGCCTCACTCCCAGTACAAAAACATATGTAACTGCTTTATCGCACAATTCATCAAAATGAATTGATACTAATTTTTTTCTCCCATCACTGCCTTTTATCATGCTTCATTGAATCTCCTTTTCCTTTCCCTTAACTACATTTTGCAGTTTTCATTACTTTGTGTTCATGTTCAAATATGTAAGAGGACTTGTCAAGTTTAAAAATCAACTCCATGTTTAATTAACATTTGCTTCCATTTGCATCGGCCAGGCTTTAGCAGGATGGACTTGAGAGGAGAGGGAGAGTGGACTCTTTTCCTGAGATGACTCCTCCTCCAAGGCCTCCTCTTCTTCCTTTTCCTTCTCTGTGTTCTGGGATTCCACTCCTTCAATATGTTCATGTGGAAAAGAGGAAGATCCAAGAGTCAAGTGAGTACCTTTTTCATATGAGTTTGTCCACTGCCAGAGACAATGCTACTGTTTCTCCATTGGTTAAGACAGGCTTGGTATCCGTGTTTCTGTGAGTCAGAAACAGGAAGTTGTTTATCAAATGGAGAACATGTGTGACTACTTCAGGGGACCCTGCAGGCAAAGGACCTCTGAACAATTTCCTGGTGTAAGAAATCCAATCCGGCATGACCTCTTCAATTCCACAACTCCACCACAGCCTCTTTACTCAGCAGCCGATCTCTTGTGTGGTGGATCCTAAGAGATTTCAAAGGGTAATCTTTCCACAGGATCCGTGACGAAACTTCCTCATCTTCAGCACTCTAAGCAAGCGTAATGGAGGCTCTTCCATGGCTTTTCCATATCCACATTCTCCTTTCCAATGATCATTTTTTTTCCAAGTTCAAATAATAAGCCCAGAAGATACATCAGTCAGTGGGGTGCATAAACAAACATCCAGTCAGGGAGAGATGCCAGTCATAGTTTTCTTTCATAATACAAGACCATTATTGCCTATTTGTCCTCAGTTATGAGTTCTAGTCAATTTTGACATAATAAAGAAAGTCTAACTCAACATGACATGAAACATAAAATCAATATCAAATCACTTTTTTTAAAAGACATAATAGAAACTCTGTAATGCTAGAAGCCAAAGGGAAGAAAAACACAAAATTATATATATATATATATATGTATGTATGTATATATATATATATACACACACATATATATGTATATGTATACAGACACATATATATGTATGTGTGTGTGTGTATACATATATATATATATATATATATACATATATATATATATATATATATATGTTAAACCTTTCTGGCCGGTCTATGGAGGTATGATTAGAAACATATACTAGGGTTTTAAATGCTACTAGAAGGGAAGGTGTAGCATTAGGTCCCATAGAAACAGGAAGCTAGAACAAAGTCCTGCTTTGCTAGAAGATTAGAAACCAGGTTGTTTGATCCACGCTTGAAGTCATGGGAAGAGAGTCAGTCATGAGAAATAGAAAATTAGAATTTATATCACCCAGGCCTAGTAGATATGGAATTGTATTTATACTTGGGCATAGGCACTCAACACCAAAATAAAATAAAAACTTCCAACATGTCCAAGCTCTGTTGACATGGGGTGCCTGGGTGGCTCAGTCAGTCGAGTGTCTGACTTCAGCTCAGGTCATGATCTCACAGTCTGTGAGTTAGAGCTCTGCGTGGGACTCTGTGCTGACAGCTCAGAGTCCGGAGCCTGCTTCGGACCACAGACTGATTCTGTGTCTCCTTCTCTCTCTCTGCCCCAACCCCACTTGTGCTCTGTCAGTGTCTCTCAAAAATGAAGAAATGTTAAAAAAAAAAAACACTCAGTTAATAACAGAATAATGTAAGCTGGAGATGCAAAACTGATTCTAAAGGAACGTTACCAGATTAAGGCCTATGAAACTCTCTACAGGAGGGAACAACAACAACAACAACAACGACGACGACGACACTGCCCCTCAAAGGTGAGCTCACAAGTAAAAAGACCACCTGATAAGGAAATAAGCTATCATAAAGGAGAGCGCTTGTTATAAACAGGAGAGTAAGCATTTTCAGAAAATAAATATAACAGCAAACCTAAAGGAGATTATGAAAGAAGCATTTAAACATAACCAAAAATATAAAAAGACCCAGTATCATAAATGCTATTTGTTTGTAGATAAGATAAAATATTTGAAAAATAATTTAATACAACTTCTAAGATGAAAAAATGTTAATTTTTAAAATTTAAAAGTAGCTTTAAAATTATATAGGATTATATAAAGGATTTGAGGTAATACACCCTATAATGCCATACCAGGATTTTAAAAGGAAGAAAATATGGATGATATATTAAACGTGCTAAGGATACAATATGAAAATCCAGAAGAAAAAGAGAGAAAGAAGTGTAGCAATATTGTAAGAAAATAATATGAGTGTTTTCTAGGTTTAGAGGCAATACTAAATCCTTACATTGACTGTGTGCCCTGTCTTCAAGCGTTGTAAAATCTAGTCCTTACCCATACACACCACAGTAAGAATGAACATAAATTGAGAGAAAATAAGGTTGACGGATGACTTTTCATTAATAAGAATGAATACCTGAAGACAAGTAATTAACATTTGAACCGCTGAGGGAAAATCTAGCTGTCATTAGACTTCTGTGTCCATTTAGATTATCAAACAATAAGAAAAAAATAAATAAAGAGAGATGCCTAGGTGGCTCAGTCAGTTACGCACCAACTTCGGCCCAGGTCATGAGCTCACAGTTCAGTTTGTGAGTTCGATCCCCACATCCAGGTCTGTGCTGACAGCTCAGAGCCTGGAGCCTGCTTCAGATTCTGTGTCTCCCTCTCTCTCTGCCCCTCCCCTGTGGACTCTCTCTTTCTCTCTCTCTGTCTCAAAAATAAGCATTCAATTTTTTAAAAATGAAAAAAAAATAAAGAGCTTCTACATTACACTCAAAATTTCATTAAAAAACTCTTAAGGCAAGAATTTCAAAGAAAACAAAAGGAAAAAATCACACTCAAGAAAAATAACAAGAAATTAGTACATATATTCACTAATATATTACCCATTTGCTGAAAAGTTAATAATGATTAATTTCAGAGAAGTTAAAAATTAGGTCAGAAATAATATGCTACACAAAACATAATACTAAATACCAAAGGGCGAGACTGAGATAAAATATTTAACAGTCCTCACATTGTTTAGGAGGTAATAAGTGTATTGCTTAATTTTATTGTAGTCAGGTATGCACATTAGTAATTTATAAAGAACAAATAAAAACTGCAATAGCTTCTTTTTTTAAAGGAAGAGAAATAAAGAAAACCTCAGGCATCCAGAAGGTAAGACCTGGAAGACATACAAACTAAATACACAAAGGAAACACAAAATAAAAAGTTCAACTGTATCAGAAGTAACAATACATCTAAGTAACTTGAACTTTCCTGTTAATAAACAGTCACAGATTAGATTTTTAAATATCGTGCTCATTGATATATTAGAATATATAGATATATTGAGGGCCCCTAGAATGAATGATTCTTGATGAAGTTAGTAAGCAGAGTACAATGGAAATGAAGAGTGAGAATTAGATGCATAGTTGAATTTAGGTAAGAAGAGGTGTGAACTTAAGATACCAGACTAGAACAGTTGACAACGATTAAGATATCCATATATGGCCACAGAAAGTGAAGAATCTGAGGATCAATGAACACAAAAGTTTAGAATATAGGGATATTTGTCTTCATGGAGCTTTTAATTCACCGGGACTAATTCCCACTATGGGGAGTTCACTATAAGTGAAGTTTATCTTTGGGTGATGAAGTAATCATGTAAGATGATGTAAGCGGAATGTCGATAAAGAAAAAGAAGAATGCAACACAGATAACATGAATCTCTAGTAGGAACGATTGAAAGCTATTGAAGCATACATGAGGTGGACATTGTCTTTGTTTTGAGAAAGTTATACTGGTTTGACTGGGAGCAAATGCACAGTGGTTACTCCAGGAGTGTGAAGTAAGGGAGTTTATTAACTACATTTAGGAAGTGACTGTTGCCATATAACCTTAAGTAAGTTAATTTATGGAGTGTTGAGTCTAACAGAATGTAGAGAGGTTTTGTTTGTGGATTATATCTAACTAAAACACTACCTTATGTCCTATGTATGTATCAGAAGTAATCTGTCCTATGTGCAGACTAGACCATCAGGTGAGCCACAGCAGCTGGTGTGTAATAAAAAATAAATAGGAAAAAAACAAGATCAGTTGATGTTTTCCTAAATTGGAGGCAATAATAAAAGTATAGGTGTGAACTAGAACTCTTCTAATTTTAGTGGATTAAAAAATGTAAATCATTCTCCTTATGTATACATTCATATGTTTTGTCTTCACTGCAGACTTCAAAAATTACTTGTTAATACTTCAAAAATATATCTGATTGTTTCTGCTCATATCACAGATTTATGTGAACTTTGGCATGCAGAATTCATGAGGCATATTATAAATATTTTGAATAATTCATGGATAGGAGCAGAGCATAACATGTATGAAGCACACGAGTGTTTTCACTTCCAAAAATCAGTAATGTCACTGATTTTGGAGACCTTATTAGATGACTTTTATTTTCTTTCTACATCATGAACTTCACTTTTTATGTCCCTGTGCTTCATAACTGCTTCATTTAGTTCGATGGTCTTTACTTTTTTCAAACACATGAAAGCCTCCTGTTTGATCTGTCAAGGAAAAAGAAACTTGACTATATTGATATATAATAGTTACTTTTATTTGAATTCTTTGGTGGTGGGATTTCAATGGTGGTACCTGCAGTGGAATCAATAAAAGGCAGAAAAAAGATTCCTTTAGCAAACGTGACAAGGAAATAGTAAAAATGTGTATCATTAAGTAGATCTTATTCTTGATGTCATGAACTCCTGCCCTATGGAGGTGATTGACTATTGGTATAATAAATCTTTGATTGCAGAAGTCAAAAAACCTTCAAAGCTCCAAAACTATTTGCCACTGGTAGCGAAGACAATATGAGAGTATGATATATTACTCTAGGTTGATGTGGAAAACTTCATAACAGTAAGCCAATTTTCTCGAATCATCTCAAATAATGTTTAAGCTTATTTTATAACACAATTATAGACAATAAACGATGGACAGGTAATAATTTTGGAAATTATTTATAATGGATTTAAAGAAAGCACCATGCATGGGTATAAGGGAGAAAACACTGAAATCAACAATTTGTGTTTGCGTTGAATCTACTGGCTGCTGTTTTCCTCCACAGAAAAGGAAAACAAAACAAAACAAAAACAAACAAACAAACAAAAAACCCATCAGTGTTAAGAAAATTCCCCAGGAATTCCCCAGGAGTATGAAGGAGACAATAGGAAAGCCTGTAGAAGTAACTAATGCACTTTAGTCCTAAAAAATGATAAATTATCAAGTGCGTCCATTATTTGACTTATTCTCTAATATTTTTCAATAATTACTAATGTCTTTAACCAAAAGAATGAATCAGAGAATTTTTAATAGTTACATCACTTATATTAAAACTAAATGGAAGAAAAAAGGAGAGCACAAAATGAACAGAATAAAAATAATTCAATATAATCATGTATGAAAAAAATGGAAACATAAAGGATATTAAAAAGAAAGGTGGCATGTAGAAAAGTTTCGAAAATCAAGAAGTGATGGACTATACAGTTTAGAATCTGAGAAACATCAAAATCAGGTGACTTTTTTTCATCATCTCAATCATATGTAATGTTTCAATTCAATATCTAATTAACACTGCTCATGTGAATATACCATTTAGTAACTTCTTTATCAAAAATTATTTTTAAAAATCTCCAAGAAGGCCAATAAAATTGTTTAGAAAAATTCAAAATTAGTTAGATTTAAGAACAATCACCTCTTTCTATGTAAGTGTTGGCTGAAAATGGAATAAGTAAAAATGATGTAGAGGTGTTTTTGGAAGACTGACAAACAGGAAGATGCTGAGCTCACCTTGTCCTACACACTCCAAGGCTGCAAGTACACACAGTGAGAGAACACTCAGAGAACAACCTCAGAATCAGCAGAGCAGTTCTTCCACAGCTGAAGATAGAAAAGGCCACACTGAGAAGGGTGGGAGGTCCCAAGATGCAGCTGGGGAGCAAACCCTCTGTGCAGGACACCACAGCAGGAAGGATATCACAGGCACTGAGGTCCTCCCTAAGGAGTGAGAAGTTCAAGCCCTGCATTGGACACCCCTCACCGTGAGGATCTGCATAAGGGAGGTGAGCCCTCATGAGACAGGGCTTTGAAAATTTGTGGGAATTCCAGAAGTTTTAAAAACAAGTGAGGCTTAACTCCATGAGTGCCAGAGGGTTTTAGGAAATAAATCTGCTCTGAACAACCCATGCACAATATCACTCGCTCTGAACCCGGTCCAAAAGCAGCCATTCAAAAAGTGTATGGGCTATACGTGCGGATCTATTCACTAATTTCAGGGCATGTGCTGGAGGGACAGGGATCTGTAGGAACTTTTTTCTGAAAATGGAAGAGCTGGTAAGTACCACTTTCGTTTGCCCTCCTTCCACCCAACTGTCTGGACACTGAAGGAGGCTAGTTATAATGTTCTCATCTACCTTGCTAATACTGCTCACTCAGCTCCAACGTTCCCCTAAAGATTTCCCCCACTCACCCTGACAGCCCTGGCAGGGACGCTTACAAAGCAGCTTTTGCCCCCTCACACCTGGTGGGCGGCCTTAGTCAAGACCAGTATTTTCACTAAAGCAATTCCAGCCCCAGGGAAGAGGGGGCAGGCCCTACCGAACAGCACACCTACAAAAGTCACAGTTGCAACAGGAGCTAGCACCACCCGTGAACAAGCCAACAGCAGCTGCAGCCAGACCTCACAGCCATCCATGCAAAGGAAATAGCCCCTTTCACTACTCTGCTCACCTTAGTTGTGGCTGGTGATTGCAGGCAGCCAGACTGGGGGTCACCCTTGCCCACCAGTGTACCCAAAGCAGTCATGGCCTAGTCACAATAAGAAAGCACGTGCAGCCAATGCAGGAGACATCCCTGGAGTGCCTGGTTCTGGTGACCAGAGAGCGCTGTTCTACTAGGCTTGACAAGATGCCATCTATGTAAGGCCATTACTTTCAAAAACAGGGGATATAACTAGTCTACCTAATACCAAGAAACACAGAGTCAGACAAAATTAGCAAACAGAAAAATATGTTCCAATTGAAAGAACAAGACAAAATCTCAGAAAAATAAACAAAATTGAGATAAGTGATCTACCCGAAAAGGAGTCAAAGTAATGGAATAAAGATGCTCACCAGACTTTTTTAAAAGTTTATTTATTTTTGAGATAGAGTGAGAGAGCACAAGTATGAGCAGGAGAGGAGCAGAGAGAGAGGGAGAAAGAGAAAATCCCAAACAGGCTCATCAGTATCAGCACAGAGCCCAGTGTCGGGCTTGAACCCATGAACCATGGGATCATGACCTGAGCTGAAAAATCGAGAGTCAGATGCTTAACCAACTGAGCCACCCAAGTGCCCCTTTATACCAGACTTCACAGCAGAGTGGATCAAGTCAGTAAGAACTTCAGAAAAGAGAAAATATAAAAGAGAAACAATCAGAAATGAAGAATAAAATAACTGAAATGAAAAACACAAAAGGGGATTAACAGCAGATTAGAGGATACAGAAGAATGGATAGCAAATTAGGAAAACTAGAGGAAATCATCCAAGTTCAGCAGCAAACAAAAAAAAAAAAAGAAAAAAGAAAAGAAAGAATTAAAATGAGAGTATATGAGAAACCTCTGCAGCTTCAGGTTACTAACCTTCATATTATAAGGGTTTCAGAAGAAAAGAGAAAAAAGTAGAAAACTGGTTTGAAAAAAACAATGGTTTGGGGCACCTGGGTGGCACAGTCTGTTAAGTGTCCAATTTCGGCTCAGGTCATGATCTTGCAGTTCGTGAGTTTGAGCTCTGTATAGGGCTCTGTGTTGACAGCTCAAAGCCTGAAACCTGCTTCAGATTCTATGTCATTCTCTCTCTCTCTGCCCCTTGTCCACCCATGCTCTGTCTCTCTCTGTCTCAAAAATAAACATTAAAAAAATGATTTTTAAAAGAAAAAAATAATGGCTGAAAACTCCTAACCTGGGGAAGGAAACAGACATCCAAACCCAGGAATCCCAAAGAGCCCCAAAGGTGAACCACAAAAGGTGACACGGAATAATTAAAATGTCAAAAATTACAAATGGTATCTTTAAAGTAGCAGGAGGAAAGCAACTATTTGAATATAAAGTAAAGCCCATAAGGCTATCAGAAGACTGTTCCACAGAAACAGAAGGGAGTTATATGATATATTCAAATTGCTGAAAGGAAAAAACCCATAACCAAGAATACTTTATTTGGCAAGTTATTCAAAATTGAAGGAGAGATAAAGAATTTCCCAAACAAAAGTTAGAGCAGTTCATCATCACTCAACCAGCCTTAACTATATATATGTTTAGGGACTTCTTTTAAGTGAAAAAGGAAAAGCCATAAATAGAACTAAGAAAATTATGAAAAAAAAATATTTTTTACAGGTGAAAGCAAACTATAATAAAAGTGGTAGATCAATCACTTAGAAAGCTATGATTAAGGTCAAAGTACATAGGTAGTAAAGTCAATTATTCCACAAAGATTAGTACTCTTGTACACAAAACTAAAAGGTATAAAATATGAGTTCAAACACATGAAATGTGGAAAGAGGGAGTAAAAATGTATACTATATATAGTGTTGTATAGTATATGTGTGTGTATACATATATATATACACACACACACACAGTGTTATATAGGAACCTCATGGTAAAAACAAACCAAAAACCTAAAATAGATACACAAAAAATTAAAAAAAGAATGGAATCCAAGCATAACACTACAGACAGTCATCAAATCATAAGGGGGGGAGTGGAAAAGACAAGAAAGAACCAGAACTACAAAAACAATTAAGAAAATGGCAATAAATACATACCTGTCAATAATTATTTTAAATTTAAATGGACTAAATGCTCCAATGAAAGGATACAGAGTGACTGAATCACTAAAGAAAGCTGCACCCATCTACATGCTGCCTGTAAGAGATTCATTTCAGACATAAACATACAGACCTAGAGCGAAAGTTCGGAAAAGATAACCCATGCAAATGGAAGCAAAGGGGGAAAAGAGTGGGATAGCAACACTTAATTAGGACAAAATAGACTTTACAACAAAGGCTGTAAAAAGATAAAGAAAAGCATTACGTAATGAAAACGGGATCAATCAAAAGAAGATGTAACAATGGTAAAAACTCATGCACTCGATACAGGAGCACCTAAATACGTAAAGCAAATATCAACTCATATAAAAGAAGATATCAACAGTGAGTATCACACTAACAGTTGGGTACTTTAACACATCACTCACATCACTGGATACATCACCCAGACAAAAATGCATTAAGGAAACAGTGCTTTGATTCATTAGATATGATGGACTTTACAGGTACATAAAGAACAGTACATCTAAACACAGCAGAATACACATTCTTTATAAGTGCACATGGAACATTTTCCAGGACAGATCACATGTTAGGTCACAAAGTTCAGTAATTTAAGAAGAATTACATCCTATCATGCATCTTTTCTGACCAAAATGGTATAAAATTAGAAACCAATCACACACACACAAACACACACACACACGTGCGCATGTGCACGCGCGTTAAAAATAACCCATAAATGCAAGGAGGCTAAATCCATGTAAAATCATGAATATCTCAATTGATGCATAAAAAGTGTTAGACAAAATTTAGCATTCATTCATGGAAAAATTCACAACAAAGGGGATAGAGAGGGAACATACCCTACTCTAATAAAGGCCATAAATGACATACTTATTCCTAACATCTTACTCAGTGATGAAACAAGAAAAGGTTTTTTTCTAAGATCAGGAACAAGACCAGATGTCTACTCTTGCCTCTTTTACTCAACATAGTACTGAAAGTCCTAGCCACGGCAGACAAGAAGAAGAAATAAAAACCATCAAATTATTAAGGAGTTAGTAAAAATGTCACTGTTTGCAGATGATATGGTATTATATTTAGAAAACTGAAGACCACACCAAAAAATTCTTAGAATAGGTAAATTAAGTTGCAGGATACAAAATTAATGAACAAAAATCTTTTGTTTTTCTATACACTAGTAACGAACTAACAGACGGAAGTTAGAAACCAATTCCACTTACAATTATATCAAAAAGAATAAATACCTAGGACTAAATTAGTCAAGGATATTAAGGATCTGTCCTCTGAAAAGTATGACACTGGTTTAAAACTGAATATAATACAAATTCATGTAAAGATATGCATGCTCATGGGCTGGAGACTTAATACTGTTAAAATATCCACACTACCTGAAGCAAGCTACATTTTCGTTTTTTTTTTAAATTTTTAATGTATATTTATTTTTTAAAGAGCAAGAAAGACAGAACATAAGTGGGGGAGGGGTGGAGAAAGAAGGAGACACAGATTCCAAAGCAGGTTCCAGGCTCAGATTCGTCAGCACAGAGCCCAATGTGGGGCTCAAACTTGCAAACTGCAAGGTCACAACCGGAGATGATGCCGGATGCTTGACTGACTGAGCCACCCAGGAGCCTCATCAATTCCTTCTTTATCAAGATAATAATAGTATTTTTTTTAAACAACTACAACAAATAATCCTAAAATTTGTGTGCAGACACCAAAGACCCTGAATAGCCAAAACAATCTTAAGTAAGAAGAACAAAGCTGGAGGTTTCACAATTCCAGATTTCAAACTGTACTACAAAGCTATAGTAATCAAAACAATATGATCCTAGAATAAAAATATGTACATAAATTAGTAGAACAGAATAGAGAGCCCAGATATAAACCAATGCTTATACCGTCCATTAAACCACTACAAGAATATACAATGGGGAAAAGATAGTCTCTTCGATAAATGGTGCTGATAAAACTGGACACTACATCCAAAAGAATAAAACTGGACCACTTTCTTACACCATATATAAAAATAAACTCAAAATATATTAAAGATCTAAATGTAAGACCTAAATCCATAAAACTCCTAGACATAGGCAGTAAACTATTGGTTATCAGTCTTAGCAAAATTTGTTCGATTTGTCTCCTCAGACAAGGGATACAAAATAAAAAATTAAAGAAAATTGGGACTACATAAAACTATACACTTTTTGTATAGTGAAGGAACAATGGACAAAATAAAAAAGCAACCTCTGAAGGGAGAAGACATTTGCAAATGCTATATCTGATAAATGGTTAATATATAAAATATATAAAGAACTCTTATGTCCCAATAACAAAAATAAGTCAATTCCAAACTCTGAAAGGACTTGGATAGATACTTTTCCGAAGAAAGCAAACAGATAGCAGACAGATGCATAAAATGATGCTCTCAGTATCACTAACCATCAGGGAAATAGACATCAAAACTGCAATGAGATATCACCTCACACCTCTCAGAATGGCTAGAGTCAAAAAGATTTAAAAAAATATCAATTGTTGGTGAGAATGCGGAGAAAAGGAAGCCCTCAAAGAATTAAATATGGAATACCATACGATCTAGCAATTGTAGTAAATTTATCTGAAGATATTTACCTGAAGAAAATGAAAACCCTAATTCAAAAAGATATATGCACCTTTATATCTATTGAAACTTTATAAAAAGCCATGATATAGAAGTAACGTAAGTGTCCATCAATAGATGAATGGATAAAGAAGATGCAGTATATATACACAACGAAATATGACTCAGCCATACAAAAGAATGCACCTTGGCATTTGCAACAGTATGGACGGACCTAGAGGGTATTATGCTCTTATGAAGTAAGTCAGAGCAAGACAAATGCCATAGGATTTCAACTGTATGCAGAATCTTGAAAGCAAAACTGATGAACAAACAAAACAATGAAAACTGATATATAAATGCAGAGAACGAACTGGTGGTTGGGGATTGGGATGGGAGGAAGGCAATGAGCAAAATTGGTGAAGGGGATTAAGAGACACAAATTTTTGATTATAAATAAATCACAGAGATAAAGTACAGTATAAGGAATATAATCACTCAGATTGTAATAACTGTATGGTTACAGATGGTAGATACACTTATGGTGAGCATTTTCTAATATATATATAAAAATAATAAAAAAATAAAGAAAATTGTGACTACAACTATATAAAAAATTATATATGTAATAAACCTATTGTATGTCAACTATACTTCAATTCACAAAAACACAAGAAAGAAATGTGCTATGTTACTATTCTCCCATAATGGAGATACATTGCTGCAACTTTCTTGTGAGCAAACTGAAATATTACGACATGGCAGAATTATTGTATCCAGAATATATGTCCTTTGATTATTTTTGTCATATGCTATATTGTTAAATGTATATATATATATATATATATATATATATATATACACACACACATATACATTTATACATATAAACATATTCATACACAGACATACACAAGTTACATATATACATATTCATACATGCAGATACACACAAGTTGCATATATACATATATACTGGAGGTATGACTATATACTACATGTTTGCATATAGCATGCATGTATATGTATACATGTATATTCATACATGCAGATGCACAGAAGTGAATGTCATCAGCTACTTGCCTTTTCTTTGTCAAATTATATATGTAGGCATATATGATAAATATAAAATACATAGCAACCTTTTCCCACATCTACTTAATTAATCAGCTGTTGTTGCTCCTTACTTTGTTTATGCTATCGGCAGTACACAGGGAGTTAAAAAATGACTCTAATTACCTGCCTAACATTTTAAAACACAGGAATTCATACGGCTTCTGTACAAAAAGTTTATTTGAAACAAATATTGTATTTGGAGACAAAATGTTTAAAGATTTTATTACAGCGGGTTCACAATCATCGACTTTTTTAATGGGAGAATTGCCTGGTAGACTACATTAAAATTGGAAATTGAAGCTGCAATATTCGCAAAAGGAACCAGCATATGACTCTAAATTGCCAAAAACCTAGTTTAACATTGTTATACTCTGTCGTCGCAGCAACTTCAGACGCATCAATAGTGCTGCCCAGCAGGAGCGTTGAAAGGAGTCTGGAGAAAAGGGCTGGTCAATATTTTGTAGCTTCATCTTCAACTCGTTCACCAGATATAAATGCTATCTTGTATTTCACTCAGTTTTGCTAATAATAAAAATGGGATGTTTCAAAATACTTTGGCTTTCCTCATCACAGGTTTTAATAAGGCGGTAAAAGTCATAATAATTTTATAGCTTCCAGGTAGAACAATTACTAAAAAGGGATATGCCTTATTAAGAAAATATGAATGTTCTTTCAAGAAGTTAGAGGTTAAATTTAGAGGAGTGTAGCTATTTAGACAACTATAACGCTAACATTTTCATCCATTTAGTTCACCAGTGTGAAGCTTGAAGCATAGGGTGTGAAACATTTACTAGGTAGTATGTTTTTGTGTTTAAAAAGTATTTTTAATAGAAATGAATGGTCCTTGTGTGTCATTTGGGGTAATTCTTTGTATTCTTCTCTAAATTATATAAAGATTAAGGGTATTGGCTCCAGAACTAGAGTCTTTGCTCTTGAGCCCCACTGGTCACAGTTACTGCGATTACTGCCCCCAGAACCACTGACAATATTCAGAACCTCTGTGCTTCAGATTCCTCATCCAGAAAATGAGAGTAAAAATACACCTTATAAGTATCAAATAAGTTACTTCACACAATTAGAACATTATTATCTATTATTATTATTGATATTTCCTATTCAAGAAAATAAAAGGAAACTATTAAAATATTTGCCATTGCAGATTGTTTTAGAGTAGCTTTTAAACGTCTTAAAGTGTACTTAAAGGGTAAATTGTTCATTGCCACAATTCCCTTTCTTCAAAGGGAAGAAAAGATTTAAAAAGAAACACATAATATTGAGTATTTTATTCAAATGGTGGTACTCAGTTTACAGTCAGTGTTCTCTCTTCTAATCCACTATTGCCAAAACAGCACATGATAAGTATCTCTTCATTTTCAGTGATAGAGCTCAATAAGCTTGTATGGCTAAATAAGAGCCATACATAAAAAAATATATATTTTCCACATAAACGGATGCTTATAAATCCTTTCCAAGATTTCCATACCTAAGATAAACTAGATGTAGAAGCTGACAACATGCATATTGCAAGGATAAACTGAGCCCAAATCAGCACTGTCACTATGAAATTCTTCTCTAAATTTCACAGCAACATCACTTCCCTTATTCTTGACTCTGTGTGCTTCCCAGCAGACTCTACTCGCTTCCTACTGATAAAGTTGAAAGTTCTGGAGGCCCACTAAGTAATTGTGGCATCTCCTCTACTGTCAGAAACAGAAGAATAACATCACAGAGGAGGTGACTCAAGCTCACATTCTTAGAGGCAAAAAAGATTAAGTAGCATTTGGTATGTATTTTCTTTTTCTTTTTTTTTTTTATGTTTACTTATTTTTTAGAGAGAGAGAGCATGAGCAAGGATGGGGAAGAGAAAGAGGGAGACACAGAATGTGAAGTAAGCTGAAGTCTCTGAGCTGTCAGCACAGAGCCTAATGTGGGACTCAAAGCCACAAACCACAAGACCATGACCAGAGCCGAAGACGGACACTTAACTGACTGAGCCACCCAGGCGTCTGCAGTATGCATTTTCAATAGTTTGAGAGCTGTGCAGTTGACTGAATATAGCATAATTATTTAGAAGCCTTTTCTATATTCCATAATTCTTCAAAAATTTTCTCTTATTTTTAAAGATCATTTTTCTCAAATTATCATAAATTCTTTTATTAGTGAGTGATACATTATTATTCATGATTGGTAATTGTTTACATAACCTATAAGCCTAATTGCTTGACTGACCAATTATACTATTATTTGAATACCTCAATAGTGAATAATATTGGAAAATTATCCCTAAAATAAAAAGTTATTCCATACAAAACCAAATTTCTGCTTACATATATAACTCGATAAATTCATGTTCCATCATCTGAAATGAAAAAATCCTACATCCATCCATCTGTACTATGCCATTTCTTTTTTACCTGGAGAAAAGAAATACATATCCTTACAATGGTTCGAATTTGTCAGGAACTCTAGAAAGTAATCACAACCAATTTCTAATAGATCCTTTTGATTTTATCACCACACAAAAGACACATTTGTTTCTTTGTAGCTAAAACACTCTGACTCCTCAATGCAATCATCTTTATGACTCCTGACAGATTCGAGAAGTTCTACTTTCATTATTTCATAAAAATGTGTACGGTTTTGCATATTTGTGTTTTATGGCAAGGACAGCTTTTGTACAGAAATGGTTTTAGAAAGCAAAATTACACCTTTTCCCTTGGCCCGACCTTTATTGATGTTTTATAGGATGTAATTTGAAAGGTATTTCCTCCAAAGAACAAATACCCCATGTTAATTATAAGCAGATCGATTAAATTTAGGGAAGTTTTCCATTATCCTTTATTAAACAAAATTTTTTACATTGCATTAGTTATTCATTTTTATATTTTTTTCTAATTGTGGAATACACAGATAGAAATAAGAGGGATTCAGATTTCGCTTAGGATTTAGAAAGCTTTAATAATACTGCTCTTGTGCTGACAATGAAAACAACCAGGTATTCTAAAAACTGTTTTATTTATTTATTTATTTTTAATTTTTTTTTAACGTTTATTTATTTTTGAGAGACATAGAGACAGAGTATGAGCAGGGGAAGGGCAGAGAGAGAGGGAGACACAGAATCTGAAGCAGGCTCCAGGCTCTGAGCCGTCAGCACAGAGCCCGACACGGGGCTCGAACTCACAGACCGTGAGATCATGACCTGAGCCGAAGTCGGCCACTTAACTGACTGAGCCACCCAGGCGCCCCTAAAAACTGTTTTAAGCTGGGGGTGCCTGGGTGGCTTGGTCAGCTAAGCATCCAACTCTTGGTTGCAGCTCAGGTCATGATATCATGGTTTGTGAGTTTAAGGCCCATGTCTGGTTCTACACTGATAGTGCGGAGCCTGCTTGGGATTCTCTCCTTCCCTTTTTGCCCCTTCCCGGTTCAAAAATAAATAAACATTTAAAGAAAAATTATTTTAGATGAGTAAGATGACAATATTCTATATCTCCACTGTCTTACGGTTATATAACTATTCATAATTTTCAAAACTCATTGTTCTGTACATCTAAAAAGGGCACATTTTATTGTAAATTACCATTAAAGAATCCTGAATTAAGTAAATGAACGAATAGCAATGTTATGACATCTTTAGCGTTTCTAATGCCCCTATTCTGACATTTGTGAAATTAATAAATTCATCACTGATATCTCCTTATAAGTAAATCATTGTGTCATTAAAAGTCTATATGTATATTGGGGTGCCAGAGAGGCTTAGTTGGTTAAGCATCTCTTGATTACGGTTCATGTCATTTTCTCATGGTTCATGAGATGACTCCCACATCCCACTCTGCAATGACAGCGTGGAGCCAGTCTCCAAATCTCTCTCTCTCTCTCTCTCTGCCCCTCCCCTGTTTGTGTGCACATGTGCACACGCACTCTCTCTCTCAAAATAAACATTAAAAAATGAGTCTATATGTATAAGTTATCTATTGCTGCATAACAAATTACCACAAATTCATGGGTTTAAAACAACACGTATTTGTTATTTCATAATTTCTATGATCCAGTTTTTATGTTGTCACAGCTCACCTGGGTATTCTCTCACAAGAATGCAGTTAAGGATTCCTGGGTGAAGGCCTGACTAGGATACGATGCACTTCCAAGAGTGTGTTGTCAAGATTCAATTTCTCATAGAATGTTAGATGGAGGATTTTAGGTCCTTACTGGCTATTGGCTAGAGGCAGCCCTGTGTTCCTTGTCATGTGAGCATCTTCACTATGGTGACTTGCTTATAAAAAATAATTACAGAAGTGGTACTTGTCACCTTTGAGGTATTGTATACCTAGAATCATGTCATAGATGCTATACCCCAAGGGTGTTAGTAACAACAGGTAGAGACCAGTGAGGGTCTATGTTAGAGACTACCTACTGCACCAAATTAATATAAATGCAATTAATATGTATATAAACATAATATTTAGAAATTCAGTACCTAAGCTACATGAAGGTAAGTATCATATTAGATAAAAATTTACTTAAAACTAATTTATATATTACTTATTTTGTTACATATTTTAGTCATAAATAAATGCTAGAAATCAAATGTTTACCTAAGCACTCCATTATGGTCATTACGATACTTATTTTCTTTCCACAAATATATTCCTATTTATGTTTCTGTTTCTGAATATTTAACATAGTCTATTCTGACTCAGGCATACCATATGTTTAATTGGTCTTAATTTCCTTTATTATTATTGTTATAGTATCCAAAAAATTTTGTATATTAGAAGCTTTATCTTTGAAGACAATAATATCTGTCATTATATTTAAATGCTGGCTTGTGGTTAACGACTTAGCATATAATTTTAATTAGTATCTGGATAAGCAAGTTGTGAAGAATATCACTAATTTCATTAGCTAATACCAATATGTGTGATAACAACTTACGCCCACTCTAAAACACTAATTCAAATTCAATCAAAAAGTGTTATGATATATACTTAAGGAGCTTAAGCTAAATTTTTAAAAATTAATATTCAGTAGTTTTTGATATTTTATTTTGATTTATTTTGAGATACATTATAAAAATATAATAATTTCTTTCTAAATGCCTCTTAAAGAGAAGGTATTTAATTTCTACTTCAAAACTATGTTACAGGGGTGCATGTGTGGCTCATTTGGTTAAGTGTACAACTTTGGATCAGGTCATGATCTCACAGTTTGTGGGTTTGGGCTCTGCCTTGGGTTCTGTGCTGACACTTCAGAACCTGGAGACTGCTTCAGATTCTGTGTCTCTCTCTCTCTCTCTTAAAAATAAATGAACATTAAAAAAAATTTTTTTTAAAGACTGAAAAAAACTTTGGGGATATCATTGCTGGCAATCGTTTCCTGTATAAAAGGGATGCTCATAGCAAAAGTAGCTAGGGGAAAAGTAACCTGTTAAGATTCTGGAAACATATTGAACAAACTTTCTATATTAGTTTCTTATTGCTGCTATAAAAAAGTACCACATGCCGACTGGCTTAAAACAACACACGTTTGTTATCTCACAGTCCTGGAGATCAGAAGTACATCAATATAATTGGGCTAAATATAAGGTGTCTTCAGGGCTTGTGTCCTCCAGAATATTTTAGGGTAGAATTCATTTTCTTCTAGCTTTATAGCTTCTAGAGATCATCTGCATTCTTGGACTGCATTCTCCCATCACTACAATCTTTGCTTCTGCTCTTGAGAAAAACATTTCCTGTTTTAACTCTGATCCTCCTTCCCTTGTGATTACATTGTGCCCACTCAGATAATGCAGGATAATCTCCCCATTTTAAGATTCTTATTTTAAATATTTTTTAATGTTTATTATTTTTTTTTTAAGAGAGAGAGAGAGACCAAGCTGGGGAGTGGCAGAGAGAGAGTTGGTGTTTCTGATGATGTTCTCTGGTCATTTCTAGTCTTTGTTGCTTTCAGTCTTTTTTGTTTTGTTTGGTCTTTTCTCTATTCAAAGAGTCCCATCTTAAATTTCTTGCAGGGCTGGTTTAGTGGGAAACTCTTTATCCCTCTTTTTAGTCTGAATGATAGCTTTGCTGGATAAAGAATTCTTGGCTGCATAGGTTTTCCAATTCGGCATATTGAATATATCCTACCACTCCTTTCTGGACTGCCAAATTTCTGTGGATGGTCTGCTGTGAACCTGATCTATGTTCCCTTATAAAGACTTTTTTTTTTCCTTTGCTGCTTTCATAACTCTTTCCTTGTCTGTGTATTTTGTGGATTTGACTATGATATGCCTTGTTGATGGTTGGATTTTGTTGAATCTAATTGGAGTTTTCTGTGCTTCTTGAATTTTGATGCCTGTGTCCTTCCTCAGATTAGGAAAATTTTAAGTTATAATTTGCTCACAGAAGACTTCTGCCCCTTTTTCTCTCTCTTCATATTCTGGGAATCCTATGATTTGGATGTTATTCCTTTCTCTTTTTTTAATGCTTCTTTATCTTTGAGAGAGAGAGAGACAACATGAGAAGGGGATGAGCAGAGAGAGGGGGGAGGAAACAGCGAATCTGAAGCGGGTTTCAGGTTCTGAGCTGTCAGAACAGAGCCTGATGTGGGGCTTAAACTCATGAACCACGAGATCATGACCTGAGCCAAAGTTAGACACTACCAGCTGAGTCACCCATGCACCACAGACGTTATTTCTTTTTAATAAGTCACTGAGTTCTCTAGGTCTTATACTATGATCTTTAACCTTTGTTTCCCTCCTTTTTTGTGCTTCATTATTCTCCATAATTTTATCTTCTCTATCGCTGATTTGCTGCTCTGCTTCGTCCATCCTTGCTATCGTCGCATCCTTTCAAGATTGCATCTAGGTGATAGCATTTTTAATTTCATCCTGACTAGATTTTATTTTTGTGTCTGCACAGCGGGTTCCTATCCTTTTTTCAACCCCAGCTACTATTCTTATTACTGTGGTTCTAAATTCTAGTTCAGACATTATGCTTATATCTGTGTTGATTAAGCCCCTGGCTGTCACTTCTTCCTGTTCTTTATTTGGGGTGAATTCCTTTGTCATTTTGGAAGAAGAAAAATTTAAGAAAATTTAAAAAAATTAAAAATTAAAAAATTAAAAACAAAAAATAAAGGAAGCTAGACCCCAGGTGTGTTATGGTCTGCTTGCTGAAAGAAGCTTAATAGAGAAAAAAGAGAAAGAAAAGAGAAAAAAAAGGTAATATAGAAATTTTAAAAATATATATACATATATATAACAGAATAAATGAAATAAAAATGAAATAGAATAAAAACTTTTTAAAAATAAAAAATAAAGTAAAAAAGAGAAAAATATTTTTTTCTGCATACAAGAAAGAAGAATGAAAAAAGAGAATAAAACAATTTAAGCAAAAACAGAAGCAAAGAAAATGAATAAATGAACCCGTAAACCAATGAAACCCAAATGAAGTTTTCCCAAGAACTGACACTATGAAGCCCTCTACAGCCTGTACACTTAGCAGGGGGAGTGACTTGGAGGGCAGTTGGGCAAGGCTTGGTGCAATGGCTCATTTTTCCACTAAGTGGCGCTACTTAGTTTAGCTTACTGGAGTGGATCCTGTGGTGAGTATGCAGGCGAGTGCACATACGCATGCATGGGAAAGGTGGAAATGGCTTCACCCACAGAAACTTTTTGCTTTAGCCAACCCATTATCAAACACCCCTCCATTGTTTCAGGACTCCGTCTACTCCTTGACTCTACCTTGTCTGTGTCTAAGCTGCCTACCTGCCAGGAAGCACCTCCCTCCAGAGTTTTATCTCAGATGGGGTTGTGTTTCAAAACTCCATACTTCAGAGACCCGTGCAGCGTGGACCTGGGCCAACTCTCTGGGGGAGGGTCTCCCTGAGCAATGGCTTATCCCAGAAAACATTTAGGGGATCACTCAATGGCCAAGGTTCAGAGATTTTTGGCAAATGACAACACACAGCCAGTACCAGATTTCACCACACTCTGGCATCTTTGTTGTCCCAATACTAGCAAATGTGGCTGTTCTCCGGGAGTCCACGAGCACCTTTGCCTGTGGGGAGGCCATATGGCCTCTACCAAATGCGCTTCAAGCAGGGGAACTGCTTCTCTTTGTGTGGCACATGGGTCCCTCAGACATTGCTGCCTGCTCCTGGGGATTTACCCTTCTTCCTCACCAGTGCATTGCAGGGACTCAGCACCAGAACTTCAGACTCTGTGCTCCACCGTTTATAGAATCCTGGTGGTATTAAAGCCTTCTCCTTTCTTTCCATCAATGGTTTTGGGGAACAGATTTCTTATTCAGGCCACTGCAGGTGTTTTCACTTTTTCTCTCCAGCTACATTTGGGGAGTGTTTTTCTTACATGATCCCAATGTGCCACACTCTCTACTTCTCTTTCTCTGTCCTTTCTCTGCAAAAATAGCTTCCTATCCTCTGTGCTTTTCTCTCCCCCAGTTCACCTCTCCATACCATGTACCTTCTGAGTTCTGTGGCTCAAGTTATGTGGATTGTTGTGTTAATCCCCAGATCAATTTCCTAGGTGCTCAAAATGGTTTGGTCCTGATCTAGCTGCAAGCTAAGGTCTCCATGCTGCTTTGCCATCTTAACTCCTTCTCTACATTTAAAATTAACATCAGTCTTTTTATGTCAGATGTTTGTTTTTACATTCTCTGCCCCTTACTGAACTTATACATATAGATACTTCTAAGTCTTTAATGAGTCCTGACTATTGCTCCTTAATTGAGAATCTATTCAGTAAAAAAAAAAAAAAAAAGACACTGGATAATAATACATTTTATACAATTAAAAATTGCTTAATGTTTCAAAGCATTTGTTTTATTTTTTCACTATTAAACATTTTATCTTGTAAAATTGTTTTTTTATCATTTCAAAGATATACGTTGCTTTAACCATATAGTCCACTTCTGGAAAGCTGAGAAAAAGTATCTGCTCCGTTGTATTATTTATGAACAAGGGTTTATATTAAAATGAATGATCAGTTTACTTCCTGTTAACCTCTTTGTCAACATATCAGGAAAATAGAAGTTGCAGCATTAAAAAAGACATAGTGTGTTTTCTGATGCACACTGAATTATTTATTTGACTTTTGGGACTATAAGGTACTTATAATTTAACTAGATACAATTAAATTATGTACTAGTTTTTTTTTTGTCTTTTTTTTTTTTTTTACTTTTGGAAAAGTGTGTCAGGACAAAACAGAATGAGGCTATTAGTTTTCATATATATGTGTATGTATGTATATATGTGTATATATTAATTCATTTCACTGGAAGATATTTACTGACTTATTTAATCATTAGCAGGATATTTTTCAAATGTATACTACTTGCCAGATACTGAGGATAAAACAAATTAAATAAAGCTTTATTGTTATAGAGCTTACAATCCACTCTAGTAAGTCTAAATACAAATCTGTGTTTTAATTATAAAATACTACAAAGATAAAGCAGAGAAAGTGCACAGAAAGTAGAGATCTGAGAGAAGGAGAAGTAACAATGCTTATCGGGGCTTTCAATAGCTTTTAAAATCAATACAGAATTTTAGGTTATGTAAGAGAGTTTAGAGATTATTAAACACAAGCTCTTTATGTTACAGATGAAGATACTGGTGCCCAAAGTGGGGAAGGGAATAAATTAGCCAAGATTTTATTAGATCTGTATATTGGCAAATTAACTTAGAAGCTACGACATGTATTTCCAAATATGGTGCACACTTTACATTACTAACGTTTTTCCAGAATGTTCCAACTTTGCTCCTGAGTATTATACCTGAGGTAAAAGGCCAGAACCTTTTATCCTGTACTCTTATCCCTATCACCATATCAAAAAGAGTACTGCCCATTCTTTTTATAAGTTTTTGTTTAATAGTATTTTTTTCAGATATTTCTTGTAGTTTCTATCACAGTATTCCTTACTCTACATTTATTCATTTGAACTCTCATGACTATATAACACTGGAGAGTAAAAGATATATCAACGTGTGTGTATGTCCATGTGTGTGTGTATGTGTTTATGTGTGTGGTCACTACATCAAGTAGTTTAGTATAGAATAAAGAGTGTACACATAACATTCCTCATAAGGCACTTTCTTAGCTAGGACTACTATAAGCAATGTTCCAAAAATAAAATAATTTACATATATATTGTGACTCTGTGTCTCCTGCAGTGCTTTCATTTGAGCCCCAGGAAGCACATATCTACAAATTGGAGAAGACCTCAGGGAAAGATGAGTAGAGTTGAACTGGCTTGTTTTTTGGTGTTCTTAAAATATGAAAATGAGTCTTCGGCTGTAAATGAGGATTGAAATCTCCATTGATTTCAAGGGCACATCTGGGCTGTAAGGCTATCATATGGGCTAAAATTTATCCTGAGTACAAATCGGAGTTCATAGCCATGAGAAAAAAAAATAGGGATATTTAAAAATATAATCAGTCAACTGGAAGCTTATTATTTTGTAGTCAGTAACCATCTGTAGTCAATAAAAAACTACCAGTTGGCCTAAATATGTAGAAGCACATTGGTCACTTGTGTTTTGTCTCAGATTTGGTCTACTGCCCATGTGCACCTGTTTATCCATGTAATAAGTGCAGTGCTAATGAGATATGCAATACACCTGCAAGCAAGCATGTTCAGAGTTTTATCCACACTTGCTTTAGAACGATGCTTTTACTAGTCAATGAAGGTATGCCAGCAAGTTTCTATTTGCAAGCCCAACTTTAGTCACAAAAATGAAAAATAGAAGCATAGACATGAATATGGTCTACATGTACCTTTATTTCATGAAAATTTAAGTTTAAATCAGGGTTGCAAAACTTTATAAATTGTTTCAGGAATTACAGTGATTCAATATAAATGAAATCACAGCTGGCATTGATGTAAGCCTGCTGTGAAGAATAGCTTTGCTTAAAGGTGCCGCTATCACTTGGTCAAGGGTTGTTTAAAAGGAGAAAGGCCTATGGAATAAAAATAATAAATAGTGGAAGTAAATAAAAGAGAAAACTATTGATATAGCATGAAAAATATAAAATCCATTAAAGTAATAACAGTTCAATCTACAAAAATTTCTCAAGGTAGCTTGTAAAGTTGCTCTGCATGATTTCTCTTATTTTCAGGTATAATGCTCTATATAAATGGGTTCAGATTCTGTTACTGGTATGGTAAAGGGAAAAGCTTTAACTGCCATCAGAAAACCTGCAGTCAGAAAATAAGAGGTGCCACTAATGTGTGAATTTGAGAAATATCTTTACCTCTGTGATCAGCAGTTTCTTAATTAATAAAAAGAAATCAAGAATAGTAACTCAAATGCCTTTACTTTAGAAGTGAAAAGACTCAGCCCAGAGATAAAGTAATTTGCTTTAGGTTGTCAACTGAAAAATTACAGCTGAGGCTAAAGTTTACATTTCCAGACATTGAGTTTAATGGGTTTTTTCAGGGCTCTGCTCTTCAAAGTATGGTCCCTGAAGGAACAATATCAGTGTGACTGGTGAGCTTGTTAGACATGCAGAAAAGCTGTCTAGATACCAGAACTACTGACTCAGAATCTGCATTTTAAATAGATCTTCTGAGTTGGAAAAGCAACACCTTGCAATTTGTTGCTTTCTCATACGTGGTTGGTGTGGCGAACAAATGAGTTGATAAATGTAAAACAAACTATGCCCAAGTGCAGTTATCATGCAATGTAACTGTACTTAATGGAACCCCTAAAAGTGCTTTTAACTCAAAATTTGGAATTAAGAATGCCATTATATAATTTTACCAAAATCCTCACATTTATCAAAATCCCATATTCCAAGGAATTAAAAACTCTTCCAAGTCAAACTGACAATAACTATTTTAATTAAATATTCATGGAGTATGATGCAGTATTTAATCTACAAAGATTTCATCCATGAATGCTAGAACAGTTACAGAATTTATGTTTTCTCTCTCTTAAAATTTGTTTTATGATTAGATGCAAACAAAGTTACAATCTAAGAAGCATGAGGAAATTGTGCAAAAGGTAGCAGAAGTAAATTTTCACACACTCATTTCTGATATATTCAAAGGAATACATAGTCCTTAAAGTGATAAGAAGAGTAGTATCAGTTTTAAATTCTCACTTTTTAGAGAAAGAAACTTATATATGGCAATTGCATATTCCTTGAAATATGCATCCTAACTTCCTTTCTGTTGTCGGCTTGAGTGGCTGGTGTTGGGGTAGGCAAGAGCAGGAAACCTGGGAAGGTGGTGCCGGTCTGAACTAGACACTACTCCGGAGGCAAAGCGGTCATTGTGAAGAACATTGATGATGGCACCTCAGACCATCCCTACAGCCATGTTCTGGTGACTGTAATTGACTTCTATCTCTGCAAAGTGACAGCTGCCATGGACATGAAGAAAATCACCAAGAGGTCAAAGATCAAGTCTTTTGTGAAAGTTTAGAACTACAGTCACCTCATACCCACAAGGCACTCTGTGAATATCCCCTTGGACAAAACTGTGGTCAAGAAGGATACCTTCAGAGACCTTGCTCTTAAATCCAAGGTCCAATGAGAGGCCGAGGTCAAGTTCAAGGAGATGTAAAAGACCAGCAGGAACTAATGATTTTTCCAGAAGCTGTGGTTTTAGATATATTTTGTTTTAGTCATTAAAAATAACGACAACAACAAGAAATGCACCTTAAGTGCCAAACACAGAATTTGAGTAAGAACCAAAAAAATATTTCTTACAAAAACCTAGGGGATAGATGGGATGAGGCAAAAACTTTTTTTTCTCATCATCTAATAGAAGAAAGAAGGAAATGGGATTGGAAGAAATGTTATCACTGAAGAAAAATATGATATCTCAACACAACCGAAACTTAAGATTCCTTTGTCTTAATCTAATTTTGAGATGAAGAGGCATTCATTTGAGAAACACTGCACCACTATGACTAAAAAGAGGTTTCCGCTCTTCCAAATACTGGACAGAATAAAGGAAAATGCAGCATAATCTTTATTGTTAAAGATACAGTCAAAATAAAAAAGAAAACAACATGTAGCCTTAAAACAAAAAATACAGAACACGTTGATGCAAGACTCTACTTAATAGTCTTAAAATAAGTGCAAATGTATTAAAAGGTAATAAATAAAATATTTAAGTGATTTTGATTCTGGAGTGTGATAACAGAATAAAGTATGCACAAAGATTTCTACTCCCAAATCCTGGAATCTGTGAATATGTTGTATAATATTGCAAATGGAACTCTGCTGTTATAATTAAAGTTATAGAATTTAAAATAAGGACATTATCCTGGATTATATAATTTATCTCATATTGAAAATGCAGATTTTATGCAGGGTTGCTCTATGAAAGACATACCTATAGACTCTAATATGATTTGAGGAAAAGCAAAGTCATTACCTGATAACATAAAGCAAAAGGGAGGTAAAGGATAGAAAACTGGAGAATGTAATGTCAGCAAAGGATAGTTTGATAATATTAGGAAGAGGGCTGGCTCAAAAATGTCAAGCTAACAGGAGAAGCAGCTTCTGTCAAGCAAGAGGCAGTAGGTAAGTTCCACTAAGATGAGACGCCATTAAGATAATGACTGAAGAGAAAGGATGTCTGACTGAACAGGTTTTTAATGGAGACAAAAGCACTTTATTCTTGAAAAAAAAATGCCACAAAAGACATTTATTAGTAAGGAAGAGAGGCAAACCCAGGTTTATGGTGGGGATGGTAACTCTACTGTTTTGAGCAAATTCAGTCTGGATTATGATCAGGACTGCCTCTACCTAAAGCTGCTAACCCTTTAGCCTTGAAGGAAAAGATAAACACCAGTTACTAGTCTCTTTGGGTTGTACAAGACGACGACCTGGATAAGGAGAACCATTTTTCTGGACTGGTTTCATCAATGCTTTGTCCCCAAAAACAGGAAATTCCTTTCCAGTTAAGGACCACATTTTAAAGTTTTTTTTGTTTTTGTTTTTTTTTTTTTTATATTGGACTATGTCCCTGGCTACTCAGAACCCCATGAGTTCAACTCTATGAGCACCAAAGTGGTCTACATGCCCCCAAACACAACATCTCTACACTGGGGTAGTCATAAGGGCTTTGAAGGCTTATTACAAAAGATAATATTTTGAAAGAATTGTCTATGTCAAGGAAGAGGACACCAATACAGACAACATGATCAAAGTACCAAGGGATTACACCAATGAAGATGCCATAGTATTTAGAGAAAAAGCCATGAAAGCCAGAAAGACTGAATGTTTTTTTTTTTTTCTTTCTGGAGAAAACTGTGTCCAGATGTTGTGCACAACTTCACATGATTTATGACAGAGCCAATCGAAGCAATCATTAGGGATTGTGAATATGGAAAATATGGTTGGGAGTGAAGGGTTTCAAAATAGGATCTTTGAGAAATTCAAGAGCTAATAGACACCACACCAGCAGAATTAACAGAAGACTGACTTGATGGAGAAGAGTGCTTTTGTACCAGTGCCTGATGAGGAGGCAAAAACATAGAAGCAGTAACTGAAAACAAATTGACATTAGACAATATGGCAGAGGGTTCTTTACAGACTACTTTTGACTCCTTTAAGAACATGGACCCATCCATGTTACAAGTGCTGAAACTAAAGCAAAAGGTGGAAGATAGCTTGGTTCTGTACAGAAATATTTTTAGAGAAATACAAAAGCAAAAACCCAGATAGAAATTACAGTGTATTTTTGTAAAGTTATACCAAGTGTGCCTGCCTGTTCTGCCTTCCCTTCTACTTACTCCCTCCACCGTTTTTTTTTTTTTTCTTTTTTCATTTTATTTTTTTTTTTACTTCTGCCATCCCTGAGACAGCAAGATCGCCACGTCTCTTCCTCCTCGGCTACTCAAGGTGACAATGACATGGATGAAGACCATTAAGACGATCCACTGCCACTTAGTGAATAGTAAGTAAGCATCATGCCTTTCAGTCAATAAACCTCTCTTGTGTATAGGATTGTCTTCATTTGAAAATCAAGTTAACTGTATGGCAAGAAGTGGAAGAGACATTTTTGAGTCGTCGTTGCTATCAACATAATTGTCATGTATTCATTGTGTAGGACACTATGTGCAAGACTTGTATGAAAATGGAAAGCCTGTCTTTACATAGGTGTGAGGTGAAAAATATAAAATATAACGTGTTAGTTTTCTTCCTGTTTTGTAACTTTGCTTTCCAAGTATTATATTATCATCCAGTATGCCTATCTCTCTCATAATTCAAGAAACTATATACCAGTCTATCATCACAGGTAAGTGTTTTTTAAAAATGTAACAAAATTTCCAATACTGTGTCATCAATATGGTATTCCATAAAAAGTTTTTAACAATTTATTAATTAGTGTGATGTTAGACTACCATGAAGCAATTGTATTGGTTATAGTAGGTGACCATAATACACTCATATTGCTGCTTCATCATTATGAATGAATGAGATATTATTCTTGTAAGTAAGTATAATTTTCTTTTTACATTTGAGGTATATTATATTATGTATAATGTTTACAGTGGTTTTGATCATATAGGACAATACAGATGTAGGTAATGACAAACTATGTTTCCTGTAAATATGGGGCAAACTCACAGTGTCAATTAATAGAGTTCAGTATGGTAAATATGTTTTCCTGATGATTTTCCTACATATTCTTTTCTGTAGCTTACTTTTCCTAAGAATATGGTAAATAATACATATAACATACAAAGTAAATATTCTTTGACTCTGTATTTAATGTGGAATTTTAATCCACAGAAGGGTATCAGTAGCTAAGTTTAGGGCGAGGCAAAAGTTTATGCAGATTTTCTATTGCATGGCAGTCAGCATATCTTAACTTAACATCCTTCAATGGTCAACGGTCTATGTTTATGTTAATCAACCTTTCAGTAACCTCATGCTATAGTTCAAAGTATATAAAAAACTATAGCAATGAATTAAAATTTCATATATATATCCAGCATAAAGTATTTACAATTCTGATTATGAAATTTGTAGAATGGAGTGAGTGCAAGCTTTATGTAATGTAAATCAAACATACTTAGTTGAAAGGCTTTTACTAACAATGAAGACTGGACATCAACAGTGTACACGATGGAGCAACAAATACCAAACCAGAACAATGGCTGTATCCACAACCTAATATAGGAGAACACTATCAAAAATATTTTATACACATTTTACTATTAAGTAAGATAAAGCTACATGTCACTGCTAAATAATCTTGCTATTTAGTTTGGAGAATTTCACTAGCTTTATCCCATTCATATAAAAAAAAAAAACAAAACGTAGCTATCATTGTCAAGTATAACTGATCATGAGAAAATGGATTCACTTAAGGAATTAAAACAACAAACATGTCATTGAATACACACATTCTATGTACATCCTAAATTCTGTTATTCTATACTCAAAAAAATAGCATTTGTTGCTTTTGCCTATTTCATTGTAAAACACAATAATTTTCAATAGGTCAAATGGTGTGTAGAGTAAATTTTATGGTTTTTACTGTGCACTGAAATATTTTTACTTGAGGTGTTCCTGGGTACCAATACTTCCCATCTTTCCATCCTATTACCTCTATCAAAAGGACCAAGAGGTCAAGGAAGAGAAAATGTGAATATACCTTCCTACTTATGAATTCTACTCTTACTAATAACAATTTCTTTAGTGTATTAAAATTAACAGTAATTATATCAAAGGTACATAAGGAGCTGTGCCTTTTAAAGTGCATGAGAGGTTTTTATGTTCTCTTCATAGAAATTTTATTACTTTAAATACTTTATCTCACGCCGCCTCAAGGTGATAAGTCATTGCTTTGTTGTCTAAATGCTACTTCAATTTCATCCATTTTTTCTTATGCTCTATCCCTTCTGAAGTAAAGGGAAATTGACAGAACACTAAACTAGCAATGAGTGCAACATATCAAGACTCCCCTCAGGTCTGTCTTGATCTTCCATTTGATCTTCTTTGTTTTTGACTTTGGTTATATGATTTTATTTCATTTTTTATTAAACATAACAAAAAGGAAAAAGAATAAAAAGAGTTGGAAGCAGATGCTTTCTGTTTTACTTTCTAATACACCTTTTTAAAATGGTCGCTCAATCTTTGTGAATGCTCCTAATAATAATGTTCATTCTCAGAGCCAGAGTCAACGAACCCTTTTATACCTGGTATATAAAAAATATAAATATTTATATATAATATATATATTATCCTTTTATACCTGGTAGATATTTTGCTATGTGATACCACGTTGTCCCTCCTTGAACTTGATAATGTTGATTTTGATGTCAAAAGAAGAGGAAGACATGGATTATTACAATAAGGATGGTAAGGATGACCACAGCTTATATTTTTTTAATGCTTGTTAATAGACAGGCAGATAGATGATAGCTAGGTATGTACATATATATGTAATTCATTTAAAAATTTTATTTTAACATTTATTTATTATTGACAGACAGAGACAGAGCTTGAGCATGGGAGGGGCAGAGAAAGGTGGAGACACAGAATCCAAAGTAGGCTCTGAGCTGTCAGCACAAGGCCCGATGCAGGGCTCAAACTCACAAACCGTGAGATCGTGACCCGAGCCGAAGTCGGACGCTTAACCGACTGAGCCACCCAGGCGCCCCTGTAATTCATTTTATAATTGCTTTCATATATAATCCTCATAGTAATGTATAAAATATGCATTACTAGTATCCCCATTTGTCAATTAAGAAATTAGAAATGCTTATTAAAATGTTGAATAACTTTTGAGATATACTAACTTTTACAAATACTAACTTATAATTTAATAAAGTATCTTGATAAAACTGATAACCATGCTTGGACGCCCAAGTGTATATTTTTTGAGTACTTATTCTTTGCTCTACACTGCACTCGATTCTTTATAAAATTTATCTTAACCCTCAAAACCTTAAAAAGTAGGTATTTTTTTCCATTTAATAGATATTGAAACAAGATCAAAGATACTCAAATACGTATGAGAAGCACCACAGATCCATCCAGTTCTGACTCTAAAACCTAAGCTCTGATTGCTGCTACACTGTTGGCCAGCAGTGTACACTGCTTCAGTTTATGTAACAAGTACTCTGTGGTATTTATTTATGTCAGAATACTGGTAAGGTCTGTTATATACGAAAGACCCTAATTAAATTATGAATTTGGGGCCAATGAAATGAATAATTACTTTTTTTTCATTGAGGGCATTTAATAGAAATATAAGTGAATGACATCCGAATTATGATGACAGATTATTCCAAATCCTCTAGCATATACACAGAAATATCTCAAGTAAGAAATACTTTCTTTGTTAGTGTGATGCTCTTCCACGTAATACTTGATAACCAAGTAACATTTAAATCTCTAAATGATTAGAAGTTTATTTTACTTGAGGATAAAAATATTGTGGTAATAGTCAAAATTAATTATCATAAAAGCACAATTCTGTATACTCTGCTCAGACGCATGTGCCACAGCCACGAATAGGCACTTCTCAGGTAGCCTGCTGCAGAGAACATAATGGACTCCCAGCTCCAGCTGCCACCCAGAGCCTCCGACCACATCTGTGGCAAAGATACATTCTACCTACCAATTTCTACCTATGTGGGACTATTTATACTCTACTAGGAGCCTTTGTCTTGATGACTTTTCATCAACCTGGTTGATGGCTGCCTGTGCACCCCAACTCTCCTTCGTGTCTCTCACAGGTGTCAGACCTGCTTGCAGTCCATGGGCTCCCGTATCTACCCCTGTTCCCCTGCCCTTTTCGTCTCACGGAGATTTATTGTCCTATCCCATTCTGGGCAGCACATTGCAGAGTACCTGAGCTAACACATTAAGTCAATAAATCCTTCCCTAGGAATGGGACTAGAAATGAGTCAAAAGTGAACTATTGAAGTTTATTTTGAACATCATTTCTAAGACCATTCGTTGAAGGTAGGCACTTGGAAGTAACTTGAAAAAGAATCTGTTAAACTGCCTGATGAATAAAGTGTTCACCTCCAACCTTGAGAAAAATGTGTGATTCTTACAGGTCAGTCCTCTTACGGGAAAAAAAAAGCCAGACTTTCCAAGTTCGTAGTAACTCAGGTTAGGGGTGGCAGTGAGGGTTAAGGGGAGGGTGAAATGATTGAAAATGCCCTTCACATGATATACTGCACTGTTCAGTGGAAAGAGATACTGCTCAAAATTGATTTCACATATAAACCTTGTGAATTAAACTCCTTTTGCTAAGAAAAAGAAAAATATGAACTGGGCTTTGGTTCGAGATCTAAGTTAAAAAGTACAGTAGTTTTTATATGATTCAAAATTGAGTTGGTTATAAGCAGACAATTTAGAGCTCTTTACAATCAAATTAACGTATCTATGCATCCATTTATTTATTCATTCAACAATTAGTGAACTAGTTGGGGTGCACAATCTGCAAGAGTTTTGAAATATAGATGAAATAAAACACAGTTCTCATCACAGTCTGATTAAACTGTAAGGCACGTAAGTGAGCAACTTAAAATAGAGAAAATATTTGTAGTAAGTAAAACATGAATGGAGCAAGTTATATTTTTAACAACTGTCTTCTCAATGATTTTCCAACTGATTTCTAACACTTTGTGAGATAGACATTGTATTGTTTTCCTTATTTTATTTTGCCTCACGTTTTGATATTTGGGAGGCTGAACTTGAACACTGGTATGTGAGTATCAAATTTAGTCCATTTTCAATATTTCATATTGCGGTGTGCTCAAATATAGCTTAAATTAAGTAAATGTAATAACAAATTTGAATTCAATGCCCAAATTAAGGCAGGCATGTCGTAGTAGTTTCACAATCATTTTTAGCCATGGTGGGACACTAGCACTACTCAAACATAATGTATATCACACATTTATATTTTGGTTTGGAATGTTTCTTATGAGGGATGAAGCTGATAACCATGCCCCCTCCCACATGTGTGACTAAAAATAGCAATACAATCAATAAATAGCCATGAAAGAATTTTATTTTGAGATTCTTTACCCTTCTTTATAAAAAAAAAAAAAAAGGTTTGCATGGATCCCTGTACAATGCAAAGATGGTTAAAAACAAAAACAAAAACAAAAACAGTATGCAGTATGGTGATGATGATTGTACATTTTCCCTTGGAGGTTAAATACAGTCCACAATCTTGTTGAGCAAGCTAAATAGACAATAAATCTTCATAAATAATTAAATGTTCTGGTATGTCTGCTCAATGTAAATCTAAAAGTGTGATAGTTCAATAAAGTTATCCTGAAGACTTTGAATTATCAATTTGACTCCCAAGTTGTACAAAAATTTAGTTTTCTATTTTTTTTTAATTTTGAGGTAATTATAGATTAAAATGCAAATGTAAGAAATAATACAGAGAGATAATAAGTATGCTTTCTATTTTTATCCCCAGTGGTAACAACTTGCAAAACTATAGTACAGTATCATGATCAAGATACAGATGTTGACAGAGTGAAGAAAAAGATTTTCATCATCACAAGGTCAAGCACGTTTATACCACAACTACATCATTCTCTCATGCCTCATTAATCTGAAGCAACCACTAATCTACAACCTTTTTCCATAATGCTGTCATTTCAAAAATGTTATATAAATGCAATCAGGCAGTATATAAACTATTGAGATTTCACTCAGTATAATTTTCTGAAAATTTATGCAACTTACTGCATGTGTCAATAGTTTGTCCCTTTATATTGGTGAGTGATATTCCAGGGTAGGAATGCACTATGGTTCCTTTCACTATTCACCCTTTGAAAAGTATCTTAGTTTTTTTCTATTTTAACTATTATGAATAAAGAAACTGTGTTATATGTGTTTGTGTGAACATATATTTTCATTTATCTGAGTGAAATTTCTGGGTTGTATATTAGTTGCAGAAACTTTCAAAGTGTTTTCTAAATGGCTCAGCATTTTACATTCTTATCACCAATGTTTAACTGATCCAGTTCCTACAAATCTTCATCAGAAATTGATGTTATCACTACTTCTTAGTTAGCTCTTCTGATAGATGTGGATCTCATTGTGGTTTTAATTTCTATTTACTAACAGCTAACAATTTCAAAATCTTTCATGTGCTTATTTTCCATCTTTCTCCCCTTCAATGAAATGTTTATTCATGTCTTCTGCCTGTTTCTTACTGGATTCCATGTTAAGGTTTTGTGTTTCTTTTCACATTTTCCAGATAGCTGTCTTTTGTTGAATATGTGGTTTACATGTATTTTCTCCAAGTCTGTAAACCATATTTTCATCTGCTTAACATGTTGTTTACCAGAATAAAAGTTCTTAATTTTGATGCAGTCCAATTATTAGTTTTAATTTCTGTGGATTGTGCTTTTCATGTCAATTCCAAGTAGTCTTTGCTTAGTTCTAGATTCCCGAAGATTTTTCCTAGTTCTATATTTTATATTTAAGTATTTAAGTACATGATTATATTGATTTAATTGTTGTATAACATGTGAGACTTTGAGGTTATTTGTGTTTTTTGTTTTTGTTTTTTGCCTATGGATGTCCAATTACTCCTGCATCATTTGCCAAAAAGGCTCTTGTCTCCACTAAATTGCCTTTTAAACTTTGTTAAAAAAATCAGTTGAAAGTATTTGTGTGTATCTTCGTCTCTTCTGTACCACTGATTTGTTTCTATCACTCCACCAACAGTACATATTTTTGATTAACATGGCTTTATAAAAATCCTTTACACTGGGGACACTGATTCTTCCAACTTGATTCATTTTCAAAACTTACTCAAGTATTCTAGTTTGACTTTCCATATAAATTTTAGAATAATTTTGTCCATGGCTCAAAAAATTCTTGCTAAAGTATTGATAGGAATTCTGTTAAACATATACAAGAATTTGGATGAAGCTGACTTTGTTACTATGTTGAGTATTCTAACCTATAGACACGGTATCTCTTTCCCTTTTTATAGATCTACTTTGACCTCTGTTGTCATTATGTGTTTTCAGTATAAAATCCTGTTAAGTTTTATTAGGTATGCATCTAATTATTTCACTTTTTAGGATTATAAATGGTAGCTAATTTCTCATTCCTGGGCCCACATGTTTGTTGATAACAATAATAAAATTGGACCGATTAGTTACAACTCAGAGTAGTTCTAATTGGTAATAGGAGTTTGTTTTTATAGATTCTGTGAGATTTTTCTCATTAGACTACTATACCATCCTCAAGTAAGGACACTATTACTTATTTCTTTACAATCTGTGGTTTATTTATGATTCTTGCTTTATTGCACTGGCTAGAATTTCTATCACTATGTTGAATGAGAGTGATAATAGCAGCCAGCTACTCTTGCAACTGACATTAGCAGGAAGGATTTTATCTTTTAAGGTAAGCTATAGATATTTTATAGTTGCCATCTATCATATTGAGATCCCTACATCCCTATTTTTCTGAAGGGTTTTACAAGAGTGGTGGTCAATTTCATTTTTTCTCATTCTTTTGTCTGCATTGATAGTTTTCTTTATCCTCTTCGTATGGTGGGTTACATTAATTGATTTTTGAATATGTAACCCACATGTAACCTACCTTGCATCACTGACACAAACCCCACTCGATCATGATTTGTAATTGTTAACTGCTATTTGTTCTTAAAGATCATTGCGTAAGAGATATTGATCTATATTTGTGAGTGATGAAACAATGGTTCTCTTTATTTTTATGTCTGTTTTTGGTGTTACGGTAAGGCTACCTTAATAAAATGAATTGAGTAGTGTTCCTCTTATGAATTTTCTGAAGATATTATGTATAATTAGAATTATTTTTTTCTTTTAAAATGTGAATCATGGTTCATTTATTAATGAAGAGAACATCAATGCCAACAAATGAGATTGGAACTCTATACATTGGTCTTGCTGTTTTACAGTCTTTCTAGAAAACCACTGGCAATATGCATCACAATGTTTAAATGTTTGGTTTTTTACCTCTAAACTATTCATATACACTCAATTAATGTTCAAAGGCATATGCATATAAAAAGATTAAAAGAAAACACATATAAGATGGTTATTTCATCTCTGGGTAATGGGATTGAATTTTTCTTCTATGTGTTTTCAAAATGTTCTCTTAAATATATGCATAGCAGTTAATATTTCTAGATTAGACAGAAATTGAAATCCACATCACACTCATTACTGGGAGTATATAACGGTTTTTGGAGTATGGTTTTGGACAAGTTTCTTAAAAGTTTCCTCGCATGTCAAGTATGGAGGATATATATATGTTTTTGGTTATGCATGTATATATAGTAATCCTATATTTGGTAATACATGTAAAGTGCTTGACTATTATGAAAAAGGTAATTTGGAAAAAAAATATGTCTTCAACTGGTGGACTGTAAGGTATATTAATTACATTCCAGAAAGAGGTTTTTAAAGTACAACTTCATGTAGCAGTTGATGAATAGTTTTTACTGCATTTATAGGTCTACTTTTAGCAGCAATCCCAGAAGAAAATGCTATTTTTAAGACTATGTGTAGGTGAAAAAGCTCCTGTTTCATTTACATTTAGGCAATCATTCTTTTGGCTGAAGGTAAGCAAACTAATGTTGCATGATAAAGCCCCCATCAAGTATCTCATACTGAAGCACAGATTCCAAACCACAATTTGTAGTTTTTGATGCTTTCATCCAAAACCTTTTTATATCCTCTGTGACACAAGAAATCTTGTGCATCTTCCAATCAGGGTAATGGAAAAGGAAACAATAGGATTGAGATTAGACTATGAAGTATTAAAGGTTTGGAGCCCCAGATATTCTGTATCAAGACCGTGATGCTCCTGTTTGCTGCTCATTAAGACTCTGACCCAAAGAATCATTTTTTTTTCTTCTAGAAATTATATTTTTCAGTTCCAGAAATGAATGAAGAGCTGGCAGCTGGGGGTCCATCCAACTGAAAGGTGGTGGCTCAGGATTAGGACCACTTGTTGGTGACATTCAGATGGTCGGTAACATGGTACTGGCCATGTTTCTCAGGAGACTGCAGTCCTGCCCCACACCAGTAGACATGACCCCCTTCTTTATTTATCATTGTATAATGTCCTTCTCTAATGCAATTCTTTATTCTTTAGCCTACCTTATCTGGTATCAATAAAGTCACTTCTGATTTAACATTTTTACCATCTATTTTTTCATCCTGTTTATATCATTATCCTTGAGGTGATTTTCCTATAGACAGCATATATTTTGAAATTTTTAAATATTTCTTCTGCCTTTGTCAGTTTTTTAATTGGTATATTGAGACCATGTACATTTAATGTAACATTGACAAGTTTGGGCTTAAGTCTGCTATTTTATTTTTGTTTTGTTTTTTCTTTATTTTCTTTCTGCTTTGTTTTTCCTGCCTTCTTATGGGTTAAATAATTTTTTGGACTTCCATTTGGATTCATTCAGAATGGGCTATTTTTTAATTGAAGTACAGTTGACACACATTACATTAGTTTCACGTTTACAACAGACTGATTTGACATGTCGATACATTATGCTGTGCTCACCACAAGTGTAGCCACCATCTGTCACCACACAAGCTATTATAATACCCCTGACTACATTTCCCATGCTATGCCTTTTTTCTCTATAGTGTGTTCTGAGTGTGTATGTAGCTGAGTAGTTGTTTAAGGTATTAGATACATAATTTATCAGAGTCTACTGGTATCATTACTGCAGTTTAACTGTACAAATATTACCCCTTTGTGTCCCTTTACTCTCCCCCACTTATAATGGTCTTAGATATATCTGCTGTATAAATTGAGAACCCCATCACACATTTTTTTACGATTTTTACTTTGTCACATGTAGATTAGGAGCATCAAGAGGAGAAACACAATTTTATTTACCCATATTTTTGCTTACTGCATTATTTTTCCTTCATCATGTTCATGGTTATTCTGTTGCTATTTTCTTTCTTCTTTACAACACTCTCCTTAGCTTTTCTTTTAGAACAGGTCTGCTGGCAACAAACAGTCTTAGTTTTCTCTCATCTGAGAATGTCTCAATTTCTCCCTAATTCCGGAAGATATTTTTACCATAATAGGTTGACATTCCTTTCTCCCACCCCTTAAAAAAATGCCATAATCATTTCTTCTGGCCTCTAGGATTTCTGATGACAATCTGCTACTATTTGTTTTTATCACCTGGAGGTAACATACCTTTTCTCTCTCACTACTGTCAAGGTTTGTTTTTACTTTTACTAGTTGATGACATACGCCTGGATGTGAATTTGAGTTTTCCTATTTGGGTTTGCTCAGGTTCTTGAATCTACAGGTTTGTATCTTCTGCAAAATTTGGCAAGTTTCAGTCATTATTTATTTAAGTAGTTTTTTTCAGCCCTGTCGTTTTCTTCTTATCCTTTAACTCCAGTGACACAATTGTTATTCTTAGTTATAATCGCACATATTCCTGTAGAAACATGTCTACAGAGGTTTTTTGTTTGTTTTATCTTTTTTATCTGTTATTCCATTGCTGTATTTTCAAATTCACCAATTCTTTCTTTGGTCCTCTCCATTTTAATGTTGAGAACATCCATTAAATTTTTTTTTTGTTTTGGTTATTCTTTTTTTGTTTTTAAGACTTACGTTTGGCTCTTCTTTATCACTTTTTTTTCTGACATTTCTATGCTCAGACTATTTTTCATTTTGAATGTTTATAATCACTTATTAAATTTATTTTTATGAGGGCTGCTTTAAAATATTTGTCAGGTAATTCTAACCTCTGTTAATTCCATGTTGCCATCTATTTATGGTCTTTACACTCCATGTGACAGCTCCCTGGTTCTGAGTTTGAGAATGATTTTTAACTGAAACAGGGACATATTTAATATTATGTTGTAATACCCTGACAGGAAGTTAGGGTACCTTGTTGTATCTTTCATCAAAGTCTGCGGTTTCCCACTCAGTCTTTTCTGGCATGGGTGGGAGCAGAACCGCGGTATTTTCTGTAGTATATGGCTAGAGTAGTTATTGTCTAAATATTTTGTCCTGCTAGGCTGCTCCTTTTGGTTTCCGTTTAGAGAGAGTATCTTTTTTTTGAAGCAATTTTTGTCTGCACGCTTTGACTATTCTAAGTTACAATCTTCTCCAGCACTCTGTTCTGGGATATATAAAACAAATAAAACTAGGAAATTCACCACCACGTTGTCGCTTAAGTCTGTATTTGCAATCTGACAAATTAGCCTGCCATAGTTTTATGAGTTCAGTCAGTGTCCATGAGACTTCTGAGTCAAAGTCGCAACCAATTTCATAGTTATCAGCATAACTGTATCAGTTCTCCTTGCATCCCAAGTGTGGAGGGGCAATGATGGATGGGCCCAGATGGATGCCTGCTCCTCCAGTGGTTAGCAGCCCTACAGGAAAGCATCCATGAGCTTATTAGGAAACCAGAGTCTGCATTCTTGCCCTTTGCTCCAGAAGCAGATACTGTCTACATCTTCCAAGGCTCTCAATTATAGATGTCCTAGAAAAGGTTATTTGGAACAAAGGGCAGTCAGTGATGATGTACTCTAGTCTGTGGTGGGAGATTTTATTATCATTCCATTTTTGTTGTTTTTCTCCTTCTCCTACCAAGGTTCTATGAATACAATACTGGGTACAAAAGCCAAATGCAAAATTCAAATTTTTACTTTTGTTTCTTTTCATTTTCATTTTTAATTTTTTTGGCTGTTATTAGATGACAAGAGTTTCTTGTATAAGATGATATTTGGTATATTGGAAATTCAGTCGACAACCTTGACTACTCCTACTACGAAGTTTCTCTGTTGATTTCCAACAACTTTAAGTATTCAAGTTTATAAATGGGAGCACTTTTGCTGGTGCAGTATTTTTCTCCAGATATTCTCTAGCTCCTAGTTACAGTGACTGATGTACTAAGGTCATCTACAATTTGTGTCAAATTAGGTCTTCTTTAGCCTAGAGGAGCCAAACTTCCTAAGACCTAGGTCTTCTTTTATTTTGGAACCCAAAAGTTCCTTTGTTTTGGTCTCCAATTATCTCTGTGTTTCTGCTCATCCCATCTTTATTTTGTTTATAATTGTGTCTATGCATTTTTAATTATTATAAAATGTGCTTCTCTCATATTTTATCTGTGCAGTCGAGGTAGAAGCAGAATTTAACACCAGTGCTGACCGGTGCCATTTTACCCTAGAATTTTGTTTTACTGTTCTCATCAGAAACAAAACATAGATTTTTCCTTTTGGGGGAAAAAACCAAAATCATCATCTCATTAGACATGATGATATAATTATTGCAAATTGGACATAAAACTATACATAAATAAATATGCTAAGTAATTTCCCTTAGTAATGTACTATTGAATGTCCTATTTAATGGAATCCTTTCAAATGTTAAATATCATCCTTGGATTTCTTTTTATATAACTTGTGATTTTCCTTTGTGTATTTTTGTTTAAAACAGAAACTCTGCTGATTTAGAATTATCTATTCAAATGTTAATCCATAATCAGATATATATTAATTTTCACATGCCTAGCAACTTACGAAATCAGAGATACATGCCAAGCAATTAATACATACACATATAAATGAATTCCTGTCCTCAAGAAACTTATGAATTGTTTACCTTAAAATGTAAATTTTCTGATTATGTAACAGGCAAATCAAGAGGATCATAAATGTGCATTTTGACAGCTATCAACAAGTCCAATCTTTTCTTTGCTAATAGTCTACAATGGCTATAAGCCTTAGAACATTTTAGCCTTATTTTATATCTCTGGACAATATGACAGCCAAGTATAGATAATTTCAGTGTCATTTTACTAAACAAAAATAACATACTGCTGCAACCTCCCCTTTGAACCTTTGGTCTCTAAATGCCTTGCTATTTCCTTTTCTTCTTAAACCTATAAAATGTACTCCATGTTAGCAATTCTCTGATAATACTGCCATGAAAATAATATACAATCATTGAAACAAGTGGCTTTTTCAATGAGCATATATTTTATTTCAAATCTTCTCCCCTAAGGACTTGCTTTCTGTAATAGTGTATGGGAGTATTTAATTTGTATAATAGGAAAATAAATTACACGTCTCTTCTATTGAAACTTACATGGAAATACCTATAGCATGTTTTGATGTTCATTGTATCTGATATAGGGCTATTATCAATGCAGAAAATCAGAGAAAACATGCCAAATATAATTTCTCAAGGTTTTCGCTTGCTTTCCTTTGTTAGTGTCTGTTCACAAATGATCTCAGGCAAGAAAAGACAATATGTTCCAGAGATAATAAAAGATAATTCAACAGATTAGTTGAACTGCCATAGATGTAGGTACATCTTGCAACATTCTCCATCATGTCAGACACCACTGTCTGTTTGCAAACATTATACTTAAAATCCTATAATAGTCCTCCATTTATGTATGATTTTCTAAGTCAGGCAAAATTGAGGTCTTTTAGGGGTAAAAAAAAAAAAAAAAAAGCAAAGGGAAGAAAAGATTTAGATGACATTGGCATCACTTTTACCTAGAATGATTTGATTACATATGCTCACTTATTCTGACAGGTTTTATCTAGAGGTACATCACCATCACTTGACAGTATAAAATCACGAGACAATATAAAGTACAAGCATATTATTTATATGCAGCACTCACATACACAGATCTTGTTGGTATAGTACTTTAGGAATCTGAAATCACCAAGATGTTGTTCTGTTGTCCTATTTCCTTGTAAATAAGAATTACACATGAAACAAATTAAGTGGAATATCATTATCTATACAGTCCATGTATAGTTTTATAGCTCTTTGTTCGGCAAGTTCTACTTGAATTGCTTTTTGTTGGTGTCTTACACAACTAAATACTACAATTGCTTGTTGGTATACCAATCAGTAAATGGTACATAGTATTACCTGGATATAAATGAGGCCTCTTTTATTGCTTTTGTGTGCTATTGTATACTTCAATTTAGTAGTCAATTGACTGGAAAAAAAAAAACTAAATTACACAATTGTCTCTAAATGCAAAATATATCAATGTAAAATTGAATAAAAAGAGACAAAGCAGAATTGGTCAGAACTGTGTGGTCACTTCACTTAATAATTCAGATGGACCACAACTAAACTAGCTAAGTAAAAATTTCAGACTGATCGTAAAAATATCAAGTGATAAAAATTACTTAATGATTTCTCTGTGCAGGGTTTGATATAGCCTGGGCTAGAATAAAATGAAATGAAAGCATATACAATTAACTAATCAAGTTGGGACAAGTTTGGATGAATTCCACTATGTGCTATTTATGACTATGGCTCTGCACAGATATTGGAAGCTAATTCCAATAGCTCTATGTATAGGCTTGTAATAATTAAGGAAGTTCAAATAAACCAATTCAATATACATCTAAAGCTAAAGGTCAAATAAATTCTAAGTATTATCAAATAAATATTACAAACTTAAAAAGAAGTTTAATTGTGATGATTAGTTTTGTATGTTAATATGGCTTTGCCATATTGCCCAAATATTTCTTCGAAGATCATTATAGAGGTTCCTATAAAGGTGTTTTTTGGATGAGACTAACGTTTAAATAGGTAAAGCAGATTACCCTTCGTGACATGGATGTGGGTGTCTCATATAATCAACTGAAGGCCTTAAATAAAACAAAGACTGACCTCCCCTGGGGGAAAAAAAAAAGTCTGCCATCACATGGTTTTTGGGCTCAAATTCCAACTCTTCCCTGGGTCCCCAGCTTGCCAGCCTATCCTACAGGTTTTGTATTTATTTAACCTATACGTTCTTATGACCTGAGTCAAACCTCAATCTCTCCTTCCATATATAAACGTGTGTATATACATATGCATATATACACACACATGCACTAACATATGTTTCTATGTGTGTATATACATATGTAAGTATATACACATGCACATATCCTGTTGGTTTTATTCATCTGGAAAACCTTAATACAGATTTTCATACTAGGAATATAGGTGCTGCTGCAACAAATACCAAAATATGTAAAGAGGCTTTGGAACTGGGTAATGGGTAAATGCCGGAAGAGTTTTAAGGTACATTTTAGGAAAAAACCTAGATTGTTTGCAAAGACTGTTAGCAGAAACCATTGTTGTTAAAAGTGCTTCTGTAGAGGTCTCCGATGGAAGGAAGGATCATGTTCCTGACATTGGATGAAAGGCGATGTTTGTTAAAAAGTGGCAAAGAACTGAACTGTGTTCAAGTATTTTGTGGAAGGTAGAAGTTGTAAGAGATACGGTAGGATTTAGAACTAAGCATGAAGAATGTGTTGAAGGTTCAGCCTGGTTTCTCTTCACTGCCTTTAGTAAAATATGAGAGGAGAGTTAAGAAATTAAGAAGTTGTTAAGCAAAAAGAAACCAATTTTCAAGATTTGGAAAATTCTCAGCTGATGCATAGTGCAAAAAATAAGAGAGTGCATTCTGAAGAGAACATCAAGGTTGTGCCTGTACAATCAGTTGATAAAGGGATTACAAATATAACTCGTTATTTAATCAGGCATCTTATCAGAAAAGAGAAATAGAGGTTTGCCAACACCAGTGGAAACCCTGCAAGTTTGGGCTAATGGGGAGAGAGGTTGCACCAAATGAAGGAAAGCTGTTGGACTTTATCCTCTTTATTTCTGCCTCCTTTCTTTCAGAGGACTAGGCTACTGCCCTGTGGGTATAGAAGTAGAGACACCATTCTGGTGGCTCAGAGGACAACATGCAGACAAAAAAGATTATTCTGCATCCTTCAAATCTATGGAATTCACCCTGCTAGGTGTTGGGTTTGCTTGGTTCCTATGACTCTTTATTTCTTTACATTTTTTTCCTTTTCAAATGGAAATGTCTACCTTATGCTGGGGCTACTACTGTATTCTGAAAGCAAGTAACTTGTATGGTTTCCCAGTCTCATAACTGGAGAGGAATGATGAGAAATCATACCTTCCATGTCTCAACTATAGTTTAATGCAGATGAGATATAGGACTTAAAATTCATGCTGGACTAGGTCAAGACTTTTGTTGGAATGGGATCAAAGAATTTTCGTAGGAGAAGGACATGAATTTGGGGGATTCAAACAGTTAAGTGTTATGCATTCAATTTTATCTCTACCCCCAAATTATTTAAAGCCCCAGTATCTCAGAATTTAACTGCTTGGGAGAGAGGGTCTTTAAAAAAGTGATTTAGTTTCAAAATGAAGCTATTAAGATGGGCTCTCATCTGATCTGACTGCTGTCCTAAGCGGAAATTTTGACACACAAAGAGACAGCAGGGATGCACACGTAGAACAGACCACTGAGAACACTACACGGAGACAACCATCTGCAATCCAAAAGGGAAACTTCATAGGAAACTAAATCTGGCAACACCTTGATCTTGGCTTTCCAGTCATGAGGACTGTCAACACATAAATTTCTGTTAAGTCACCCAATCCGTGGTATTTTGTTATGACAGCCCTCGCAAACAACCACAATCATGGTAAAATTGGAAAATGGTCAACATAAGCTTAGAAACTTCCATGAATTCCTTGGTTTCAGGACTCGCTTGCTGGAAACACTCGTTAAGAGAAAGAGTTCAATTTAAAAGTAGACATGATTATATTAAAATTCTTCCAACTGAGGTTTTTGAACATGAGTACATACTTAAATCAGGCAGTTCTAAGGTTAGCTACACTCTCTCTAGGAGCTTGAAGTAATGAAAGAAAGTATCAATTAATGCAATTGACCAAAATGTAAATAAAGTTATTGCCCTGAGTAATAGCATTCATTGTGGAAGATGATAAAAGGTTACTGTGGAAATAATGGCATATTCTCTGTAGATCCCTAACTCCTGAGACAGGCGCTGCTGAGGACAAGGATGGTGTCTAATAAACCAGCAATGAAGAAGTTTACAAAAGAAGAGGAATGCATTCACCATTGACTTACACAGCTCCAGATTTCTGAGATTATTTAGCTTAACGTTTTCTTTGGTTTCCTCTTCCTTTGCCCTATGAGTCACCATAATTTGGCAAGCTCTATACATAACTCTTCTAGTGAATACTCAAAATTATCTTCCTGTGGAATTTGCCAGAGGGATTTTACATATCTCATCAAACTTTAAAATTATTTTGGCAGCTGATGGGGAGTGTGTAAATGAGAAATCAGATACAAAGTTGAGCACTTCAAAAGATCAGGTCACTCCAGTCAAAATTAAAAGAAGAAAAGCAGGTATTTACCTTCCTTGAGGCCTGGGATAAATTCAGTTATATAATTATACTAATTCAGTCTTTTTAATGCTATTTAAATTAATTCCTTCTTCCTTGTCTTGTCATTCACCTAGCTAGGCCTTGTTCTTATTGCATTACTTTATTATTTTTCTTGTCTTCTCAATTTTCCAGTATTTACAGCCATGTATTTAAGGCATCATAGTACTTGCCCTATCAATTTCACATTTATTATCAATAATGTATTAGGAATTCCAAATAGTAATTTGAAAGGAGTTTTATCTCTTTCAAGTTCAGTTTACTGCCGTTACAAGACATGCAAACAAAAGTAGCAGGTATGAGGTGAAGCTAACACTTGTCGAATAACATTAATACGTGAAAGAAGTGTTGTGTTGTTTTACTGATGGAATTTAAGTGACTAAAAATTATTGGGGCTCAGGAACTCAAGATAAATCTGACTTCATAGATGATTAAAATAATCATGGACTTGTGAAATGAAAACACACAACTGTAGACAGTTGAAATGGAACTCAGGAGACCTAAAGAATCATTCTCTGTCCAAGAGCAAGAATAGGATAAACTATCAAGAACTGTATAACCGACAGTATAAAGTACCGTGAAGTGATCTCAAACCAGGTTTATCAGGGCATCCTGTGGATTTTAAAATGAAAATGAAAATGGTAAAGTCAAGAAAAAAGAAAATATGCTTCCTGAAAAGTGACTTGTTTCAGGAAAGAATAAAGGGGAACACATGTTTTTATTGCATGTAGACTCCTTAGTCTTAACTTGCCAACAAGTTCATAAAGGATGATTAAAAAAAAAAAGCATTCAGAGTTTTCTGTATTTCTTGGGATATGGATTAAATCCTTGGAGTCTAAAAAAGGGCATCTGATTAGTTATAAAAAGCAATGTTTTACCTACAATTCTAAGGTTGTGGAACATCAAGAGGCATTTAATATTTCATTTTTTATTACTACCTTTTTCTATAATTTTCTTTGTAAGCATGTACGTTTTCAGAAATCCTCTAATGTTCATAAAGCAACATATCCTCAGGGCACCTGGGGGGCTCAGTAGGTTTAGTGCGGACTCTTGATTCAGGCTCAGGTCATGATCCCAGGGTTGGGGGATCAAACTGTGCCGGGCTCTACACAGAGCCAGTTTAAGATTCTCTCTCTCTCCCCCTCTCTGCCCCTCTTCCCCTGCTTTTTCTCTCTCGAAAAGCAAAAACCAAACCAAACAACAACAAAAAAAAAAAACAAAAAAGGGAGTTTTTTATAAAATAAAAAAGATGGAAAAAACAAATTATTTTAATTTCTTATGATTAAGAAAGTCCATTTAAAATATTAGTATCAGTATAAATCGATGTGTACCTTTTACTGATTTTGTAGCAGGACTAATGATTTGCATAATCTCTCAATTTATGCAAAAAAATAAATAGATAAGGTCCTTGTTAAATGACTAGATAGAAAAGTAAAACCCATGAAGATGTAGACTATTATCCTTAATGAAGGATTTTATTAGCTTTAATATATTCAGAAAGAGGTGAATATAAAAAAATTAAACATGCAATGATATTCATGGTAATTTTTTATTTTAAAATTAATTTATATAAATAATTCTGAATTTTGATTATTTTTTCTAATATGTTTTGGTCAACAAATATAAAATCTTTAATAATTTATGAACCATTTGTTTTTTAAACATTTCCATAATTTTTTAGATTATCAAACACTTGTTTCCTAAATTTTTTTGTTACTAACTTCTGAAAATATTAATGAACCTTCTTGGTCTTATTCACATGAAATAATCTTGTGCTGACAGCCTAATACTGAAAAAAAGCTTCTAAAATAATATCAATTTTCCATAATACATCATGCATGGTGTATGATAGTAAGTCACTCCACAAAACAATTTTTGATGTGAACTCTTTTCTTTCATACCTTTTTAAAGTTGATGTATCATCAAAACATTTTGTTTTCTTATGCGTTTCAAAAAAAAAGAAGATAAAAAATCTTCTGACCTTCTCTGCAATTGGCTGAAACTTTCATGCCTTTCATTCAGGTTTCCATTAGTCGAAAGTGGTTTTAGCTAGCTGTACTCAAGCATTTCAGTCAATTACCAGCTTTTATCTTGTTGTTATCATAAAGGGCCATTTCTTTCCTAAAATGGTCAATTAAGTTCATGGAAATAAATGGTGAGGAATATACAATTTGTTAGCTCTACTGTCAGGAGTACACTGGTCTTAGGGAAAAACATTTCAGGGGATTTCTTAATGAATAGAAATAGCTTTCATCAGACTAGATGTTTGTTCGCATTTCTTTTTTCTTTCCCCACAATTCACAGTTAACAACGCAGTAATTGAGTATTTGAAAGCTCTTAAAATATCTACCATATACTTAAAGAAAGGTCCCATGTTTTTGCTTAACTACTCCATTTGTTTCCATTTGTATAAAGTGCATTTTAGAATCAATTGAGGTAGTAGGTTTTATTTGAAAAGCATCAGGAAAAAGTTTGTGTTTTTTTTTTAATCTGGGAAAAATGGAATAGAAAGACAGGCATTTGGAGAAAATTAATCAAAGGACATACTCAAAGTATACAGAAATATTACAGCAATGAATGTGAAACTTGAAAATAGGAGAACAAAAGTGACAAATAGTAGCCCCTAATTTGCATAGCGATGCAATAATGTAGATGTTCTAATAGAAGAATGCAGGCTTCAATGATGCTGCATCCATTTGCTTATGCTTTACTTTCTCCTTTTGTTCTTAAAACATATTAAAATCATTTACTGTTTGTCACACCATTCTAGACCCATTGCAAATTCCAGTATGAATAGACAGGCAAAACCATATACGTTAAATCTGGTTACGCGACATCTTTCAGTGTAGCCTGGGAAACATATTCTATAAATGTGAAATTCGACTAATATCTTTCTGGATTATGAATAAAGGCTGAATGGTTAGTAATAAATCCATCAAGAAAAACCAAACTGTGTATGTCTGTGTTTTGTTGTTCACCGTTGTAATTCTTTTCTCCACAAATATTGTAGCTATAAAAACTGTACTCAAACATTCTTTATCCTAGCAAAAGTATCCAAGGTGATACTAAAGGAAATTCATTGGCTCAGTTGGTTAAGCATCTGACTTCAGCTCAGGTCATGATCTCATGGTTCAAGAGTGCTGCTCTGCTGACAGCACAGAGCCTGTTTCAGATCCTCTGACCCCTCGCTCTGCACCTCCCCTGCTTGCACTCTCTCTCAATAAATAAACAAACAAACAAACAAATAAATAAAATTTAAGAAAATAAATAAAATTTATAGAATAAATATAATTACTTCACCAAAATGGTTTTCTTTCCTCTCTCTGCACTGGAAAACCAGGAGTTAGGAGATGAGCAGCCACTGTAATGTTGCTTTTGTGTGTCTACTAGTTAGGCTACCACACCCACACCCACACCCAGGTATCTATTCTAAAGGTCACTGTGAAGATATTTTCTGGATGAGATTTACATTTAATTCAGTAAACTCTGAGTCAATCAGATTATCCTCCATAACATGAATGGACCTCATCCAATCAACTGAAGACCTCAGTGAAACAAAGCCTAACCTTCCCAGAGAAGTAGGAATTCTATCTTTGGGACCAAGGTACATTATCAACTTTTTCAAGGACCTCTAGCCTGCTCATGTTCCCTGAAAATTTTGGACTTGCAGCCTCCACAAACACAGGAGCCAATTTTACACATTTTATGTATTTATTTATATATGTATGTATGTATGTATCAAGCAATATATACATACAGTGCATATACACACATATCCTGTTGATTGTGTTTCTCTCGAGAGTTCTAAAATATGTTTTTGTACAAATGTGGTGGCACAACAGGCAACCGACAAAATCACTGTGTCCTAGGAAGGCTTATTTGCAATTCACTGGTGGAAAAGAATCTAACTCATTCAAGTACAATGAGTTCAAATATATATAAAGGCGTTACTGATACCCACACATGAATAGTATACAGATATAGATTTATGCATGATGCCTATTTTTGCCACAGTCTTGAAAAGCAGACAATCACTGAGTGATAAAACTCACTGAACTGGTATAATTAATATACATGTTTAGAACCAAGAACACTATAACAGAAGGTGACTATTTTCTCAAAGGGAGTTAAATAACTGTTTTTCATCTTTTAATTTTATTTTGACTACAATGACCTGATCTTTTGAAGCATTCAATTTTGTATCTCATTTCTCATTTATACATTCTTATCAGCTGCCAAGAATTTCCCAGTAAAAATGTAAACATTTGTGTTGCATTAACTTTCTTTGAATGTGGAAAATAATCATGGTTGTGACCACTATTACTTTGTACATTGTAGGCAAAATGCCCAAATTTCAACTCTATCTGTCGACTCAGTAATGTTGCAAATATTTTATCCCCAGAAGATATACAAGGTTCCAAAAAAGAGGGATTGATTAATGAAAAACTCGTGTAATTTCATCAACATAAATGGCTTCAAAGGCATTTAATTATACTTTTCATTGCAAAATTTGCCTTCATTTCTCTTTGCCAATTCATTTTATATTCTGTTACAAAATTGTGACAACTAAAAGTAAGAGGTAAACAGACCACATAGACACAGTACACATAAAGAATGATTCCACCTTCACCAAAAAAGGCATTTCCTCAAGCTAAAGAGAGTCTTCAACAAACCTTTTTATATTTATAGTGTAATGACTCAAATATTATGGACAATAAGCAAATATTTGTTGAAAAATTCATGGAAAGAATAATCAAGATAATTACTCTCACAATCCAGAGCCTACTTTAAACTCAGAAGTTATTCAATTTCTATTTTATTTACTAGTTAAAATATCTAAATAAATTTTATTGCAAGTATAAGTGCCTTTCCATTTACTAATGCATTTGCTCTTCATATCTACAGAAAATAAAATATATCATCTTCAGTTATCCTTTTATAATACCCCTGAATTATCCCCAATTTATTAAGGAGGTATCATGGCAGAACATAGAAAATTCTACAGTTTAGATATTTGGCCAGAAAGCGTGAAATAAAGTAATGACACTTCATAAAGTTGACTAGTCATCCAAAACTCCAAAGTATAAAACCACTAATAAATTTATTATTTTTGAATTTCAAGTGGATTTTTTTTACTATTGACTTTGCTTTAGTCCTTCAATGATACACAATTCTTAATTAAACCTAATCCTAAAAATGGTATCAATTTCTTTTTATAAAGTTCTCCATAAATGCTGTTGGTTTAAGTATCTATTAGGAACTAATTCATGAGTGTTTTTTCTATTTGATAAAAAGATAAAAAGAAACTAAATTCACAGAAGCCAAACATTCATTTTCCGACATTTTCAATTTGACTGTTTTAACTCAGTTTTTAAAAATTTTAGTTTTCTTCTTCCATATACCCAAAGTTTTTTTATACAATGTTTATTTTTGGATTTGATCATATTTATTATTTTACCTTAAAAAGATGGAAGTTTTGAATGAGATGTTTGTGATATTCACATCAATTGATCGTGACGTGACGTACGTTTAAGATATGATATTGTATTTAAAATATATTTAAATAAAATGTCTCATTTTAGGAGAAATGGATGGTCCCGTTTTACAAAGTTTCACTAAACCTATATGCATAAAAGATTAGATACTAAAAATGGAAAAGAATTACCTTGATGTGTTTAGTTACATAGCTATGACAAATGCTATAGTATTTCTTTGTGCTCTTTTCCCTTTAATGATTTATAAATAAAATATAAGAATGTTGATGTAAAACATGATATGCTTTTCCATGTGTGCCTGTGAAAAATAAATATTTATTAATTATATAAATATTCAAACCTGAAAGGGGAGCTTAATAGTTAATTAAAGGTTTTTCCCATTACATGTCATAGCATATACCTTGCTTTTTTTTTGTTCAAGTCTCATTATCTTTCTATCTACCTACCTACTGCATAACGTTCAGATTTGTATTTGATGAAAAAAGTGAGAAGAGAGAGAAAGAGAAAGAAAGAATTCATAGCTCCTACAAAGTAACACATTGGAGAAAACAATGAGTTTGCAATGCCATGTGATATGTGGGTACAGAGGATTTTTGTAGATCTCAGATTTATTAGTGGAAATATAAAATCAAGGAAGAACCAAGAGGGCAAATTGTTCTTTCACCCCATCACTGCAATCTGGTATTTCCTTAAGGAGACAAAATCCCATAAACAAATGAGGCAGGAGTTTAAGGAAAAAGATACTGAGATAAAAATCCTTGTAAATGCATTATTTGGCAATAAAATTTATATAATTATGAAAAAATTAGCAAAAGTATAATGTATTTATGCAGTTAAAATAATTTTTCTATAAAATATACAGTGTGGCTTAAGAAAGTGTCCACAATATAAAGACTGGTCATTGTGGATTAAAACTCACTTGTATAACCTCACTTAATGTTAATTCATGGTTTAAAGGCTTTATCTCCAAATACATTCCCATTTCTAAGGTATTGAGGGGTAGGACTTCAACCTATGATTTGTGGGAGACAAAATTCAGTCAGTCTACAATCTATACATACATGTGTGATGATTTGAAAGGTTAGGCACTGGCTTCTTATTTTGAAGCATCTCATGGATTTACTTTCCCGCTAGTTCCAAGTCTTTCCATTTGGAAGCCCACTTGGATCCTGAGGCATAGTTTTTGTTGTTGTTGTTGTTGTGTTGTTGTTGTTGTTGTTGTTTTATGACTTTTTTTTTAAGGTTTTATTTTTATTTTTAAGGTATCTCTACACCCAACGTGGGGCTTGAAATTCCCAACCCTGAGATCAAGAGTTGCATTTTCCACCAACTTAGCCAGCCAGGTGCTCCGACATGTAGTTTTTAAAAGAGGCTTGGACGAATACCTGTGTGCCAATACCAAACCTGACACCATTATTGTCAATTTTATGTTAACTTTAAAAAATGCTGATATCATGTAACATCTTGGCCCAATGCTTTAAGAAGGGAATTAAATAGGGAATACAGAAAAATATTCCAATCAGTGACTATGTCAACATTCCAAAAGTTTCATTCTCAGAGTTTGGCCAAGGGTCATTGCTCTTCTAGACATTCCATTGATAAATAACAACTGCTCTAATATCTGTACAGTTTCTAAAATAAAAATTAATCTTAAATATATAAAACAAGCCTTAAAATAGAGGATTAGAAAAAGATTCAAAAGAAATAAGAAATATTTAGATACTCTATACATAAGATTTTAAATGATTTTTATGTTGCCATTGTATACTTTCAAAATTTTCCATACAACAAATTACTGCTTTATTCAAAAATATTAACATTTCAACAGCAAATTTTATGGAAATTATTTGTCTGTCTTTATGCCTGAGAATTAATCTCTCTTCCATACAAATCCCTTTACCATTAAAAAAATATTCTTCGGTACATCGTTTTCAAGTTAATATCTGGATCTATCTATCATTATTCTTTCCCTATCTGTATAAATAATAATCATAATCATAAGTAGCATCTGGCATTATTTTTATATGGATACCATTGCCTTCCCCCAAATGAGTATTTACACTAACTTTCTACTATGCCTGAAAATCTGTTTTAAGGATTATTTTATGATTAAGAAACATTATGAGGAAACATGGATGGAGTCAAGAATTAACAAAGTTTTTTTTTTTTCCCTAGAAAAATGCACATGAAAGCATGCATGTTTTGTGGAATCTGCAGGTCTACAGGGTTGTTTCTGCCACTCACCCTGTCGTCACTAAGTATTAATCACTCAGAAAACCTGAGCTGGATTTACTTCCTGTATTTACTGTTATGGCTACAAGGGCAGATTCTGAGAAGGCACAACAGGGAGAAAGGTGAATTCACTGTATTGACAGTGCTTGAGAATTGATTTGGCAATCAGCAAGGTCTACTGTTTTTACCAAACAAGGGCCAGAAAACGGTGGCATTGCCATGTTTTTAAAATACGTTTATAACTCCCCATTGCCTGTGTGATGAAGTAGGAACTCTTCGTTATGACATACAAGTCAATATATATGGCTTCTGCTAATCTTTTCTGTCCATTTCCCATTGCTTTCCAATACTCATGCAACGTTCCAGTCTTAACCTATTCCTTTTCTGTATGTGTTCCATCCTTTTTCCAATTCCAGGTTTTGCACTCATAATTCTGTCCACAAACTCTGAGGATTCACAGAGTGAATGTTTTTAAGTTAGGTCAAAAGTGACCTGTTACATAAAGGTTTCCATGGCTCCTCCTATTCTGTCACAGTCAAGAACATCACCTTTGTGCATACACAAAGGACACTGTTCTTCTGTAGTGCTAACTATACTGTATTATAAATTTATGTATATAGCTCCCAATAATTACCTAAGTCCAAGGACCTTGTTTTATCATTTCCCTATCTCCAATGCCCAGCACAGAGATGGCTATATTCCCTAAGTCTGGGGTCACTTCATAAATTTATGAAAGTAAATATATTTAAAAACATCCCAAAATGACAACTAAGAGATGTCTAGCAAATAAGAATTTTAATGGAAGGACCACAATGGATAAACAGCGTCCTCGATAGCCCTTCCATGGATACAACGAATGTACAGGCACATGTGAAACAAGAGTCCAACTCTTGATTTGGGCTCAGGTTGTGATGTCACGGTCAGGAGAAGGAACCTGAGTTGGCTCTGCACTGAGCATGGAGTCGAGTCTGCTGGAGATTTCTGTCTCCCTCCCTCTGCCTCTACCCCTTCCCTGCTCTGTCAAAATAAATGTTTTTTTTTAAACATCACTAAGTTCATCAATTTATCAATGGATACACAGTATTAAAAGATTTAAATGTTACTATCAAAAACAAAATGCAAGAGGAGAGTGTCCAAGTGCAGAGCTTTTACATGCATTCTAAGTTCTGGGCTTAACATGTAAGAAATGTTTTACATAGCCTTATAGTAATCACATATCAAAAATCTGTATTAGATATCCAAAAGGAATTAAAGCATACCAATACAATAAATGATCAAATCAGAAAAGAATAGCACAAGAGAGAAAGAAACAAAGTACAAAACACCCAGGAAACCATAAATAGAAAGAGTAAACCCCTATCAATGATTTTTAATTGTAAAAGAACTAAACTCTCCAATAAAAGACAGTGGCAAAATGGATAAAAAGCAGGAATCAACTATATTCTATGCATAAGAGACCAATTTTAGCCTACAGGATACAAACAAATTTCAAGTGAAGGCATGAGAAAACATATTCCATCATGCAAACAGAAATCAAAAGAAAGCATGGGTAGATATAGTAGAAAAAAATAGGCTTTAAGCTAAAGACTGTAACAAGAGACAAAGAAGGTTATTATATAATTCTAAAGGGGTCAATTCAGCCAGAAAATATAGTAATAGTAAATATTTATGCATCCAGCATCAGAACACCTAAATACATAAAGCTAATGTTAGCAGATCTAGAGGGAAGAACATAAATAGCAATAATTATAGGTATTTATATATACCTGTATCTATCCCATCTATCATATTGGATAGATCACTTTTTCAACAATGGATAGATCAGTCAGAAAATTAATCAAGAAGCAATGGAGTTAAAGTAATTTTAAGAGGAAAAAATATATATCAAACATCCTAACTTTATCTGAGAGAGGTAGAAAATAATAAAGGAATGAAGAAAATCATAAAGATCAGACTGCAATTCGCCAAAAACAACATAAAATATTAAGATTTATTTTTTTGAAAATATAATTAAAATAAGAAACTTTAGACTTACCAAGAAAAAAAAGACTAAAATTATAAATGAGAGAGGAGACATTACAACTACAACTACAGAAATACAAGGTTCATAAGAAACTTCAATGAACGATTTTATGTCTCAAAATTGGGTAACTTAGGGGAATTGCATACATTCCTACAAATGTACAACCAAGCAAGACTGACTGGAAAAAAAAAAAAAAAAAGAACATCTGAACAGACCAAAAACAAGTGAAGATACTAAATCAGTAAATGAAAACCTCCTAACAAAGACAAGCCCATGACTTGATGACTTCATTAGTGAATTCTACCAAATAGCCAAAGAACTAATACTTATCATTTCAAAATCAGGGAGTAAGAAGAAACTTCCAAACTCCTTTTATGAGGCAGCATTATCCTGATACCAAATCCAGATAAGGATACAGCAAGAAATGGAAGCCAAAGCCCAATGTGCCAGGTGGACATCAATGTAAAATCCTCAACAAAATAACAGCAACCCAATTTCAACAGTACATGAAAAGGACGATCTACCATGATCAAATGGGATTGATTCCAGAGATGCAAGGATGGTTCAACATTTGAAAATCAATCAATGTGACACATCACAGTACAAAATGGAGGGTGATAATTATATAATCATCTAAATAGATGCAAAAAATATTTGACAAAACAACATCCTTTCATGTTAGAAAAAAAAAACTCTCAAAGTGACTATAGAAGGAACATATACCAACTTATTAAAACCACATATGACAAATCCATCATACTCAACAGTAAAAGGCTGAAAACTTTTCTACTAAGATCGGTAAAAAAACAAGGATGCCCACTCTTACAAATTTTAACCAGTGTAGTACTAGCAGTCCTAGGCAGAACAAGTAGGCAAGAACTAGAAATAAAAGGCAACAAACACACAAAGGAAGAAATAAAATTATCTGTTTGAACATGATAGGATCTCTTATGTAGAATCCTAAAAAATCCACTTAAAACCAGGAATAATAAATAAATTCAGTCAAGTTACAATATACAAAAATCAACCTACAAAAATCGGTCACATTTCTATACACTAACAAAGAACTATCAAAAAACTGTAAACAATTCCATTTATAAAGACTTTGGGGGAAAAAAAAAAACTTTGGAATAAGTTTAACCAAGAAAATTAAATACCTTCACACTGAAAACTATAAAATATTGATGAAGGAAATTGCAGATGACATATATAATGGAATTATAACCTCTTTTCTGCAGTTTAAAGAGTATTGTCCAAATGCCCAAGCTACCCAAAGCAATCTACATATTCAATGCAATCTCTATAAGCAGTCCAATGTCATTTTTCACAGAACTATTTGTGCTATTTCAAAAGCATCTGAAAATGTATATGAAACACCACAAGACCCTGGATACCCAAAGCAAGCTTGGGAAAGAACACAGCTGGGGGCATCACACTTCCTGATTTCAAACTCTTTTAAAAAGCAATAGTAATCAAAGCATTACGATATTAAGTTGTGGAGTTATTTTTAGAGAGTGTATTGTAAGCCCTGGGAAAGCGAATGGGGTAACTGCAGAAACATCAGCGATGTTCTGGTCTCAAGGCAGTAGCACTATGAGAACAGAGCCCCATGGTCTCCCAGGAGCCCTTTAGAGAACAGACCCACGGGAATTGCCTTGCAGGCTTGGAAACTGTGCATCTTCCCTGCATGCTCACATGTAAACACCAGATGTGTTTGGTCTATGTGTGGAGGCTCTTTGTGCTTTCCTCCCATGCTTTAACATTCTTTGATGTTTACACCTGGTGGACATGAAATATAGACTGTGCAGTTTGCTGCTGCTGTTTTACTGCAGAGGCGGTCCTGTATGCCAGCTCAGTCTTAATGCCTGAGAAATTTTTCTTTAGTGCACAACTACAACAGGTCACTGGGACAGAATAGAGGGCCCAGAAAGAAGCCTATGCATATACAATTAGTTATTTTTGACAAAGGAGTCAAGAATGTATCTTGGGGGAAGGACAGTATCTTCAAGCGGTGGTGCTGGGAAAACTGAATATCCAGACGCAAAAAATGAAACTAGAGTTTTGTCTTACGCTGTATGAAAATCAACTCAATATAGATTAAAAAGGACTTGAATGTAAGACCTGAAACTCCTCCAAGAAAATATAAAGTATAAGCTCTATAGCAATGGTCTTGGCAATGATTTTTTTGGAGGTGTCATCAAAGTAAAGTCAACAAAAACAAAAGTAAACAGGAGGAAATACATTCACCTCAAATGCTTCTGCACAGAAAAGGAAATCATCAAACAATTAAAGGCAACCTATGGAATAGAAGAACGTATTTGCAAACCAATAAGGGATTAACATCCAAAATATACAACAAACTTTTTTAATCTAAATAAAAGGAAAAATACACAAATAACCCAAATTAAAAAATGGCAAAGGACCTAAACAGACACATTTCCAAAGAAGACATACAAATGGCCAACAAGCACCTTAAAGTGTTTGATATTATTTATCATCAGAGAAATGCAATTCAAATCCACAAAGAGATACCACATCCTACCTGTTAGGATCTCTACTGTCAAACAGAGAAGAGATAACAAATGCCAGTGAGGATGTGGAGCAAAGAGAACCCTTAGACACTATTGGTGGGAATGTCAACTCCATGGAAACGCTATGGAGTTTCCTAAAGAAATTAGAAACCCAAGGACCATATGATCCGGCAAGCTCGCTCTGAGGATTTATTCAAAGGAAACAAACACATTAACTCTAAGAGAGGTCTGTTCTCCCATGCTCACTACAACTTTGTTCACAAGAATCAAGGTATGGAAACAATCTAATGTCTGCCAACAGATGGATGTTGAAATGGATGGATGAAAATGTGACACACACACGCGCGCACACACACACGTGATGCGTATGCAGAGTGAAATATTATTAGCCTTAAAAAGAAGGAAAAACTGTCATTTGCAACAACATGGGAAACTGGTGCGTATTATGCTAAGTGAAATAAGCCAGACAGAAAAATGACAAATACTGCATGCAGGCACTCACACAACTGGCCCTTCAATAACATGGGTTTTAACTGCACAGATTCACTCACATGCAGATTTTTTATAAATACCATAAGTGTATTATCTCTTATAATTTTCTTAATTTTTCTCTAGCTTATTCTCTTCTAAGAATACAGTATGTTACATATAACATGCAAAATACATGTTAATCAACTTTTCATTCTGTTGGTCAGGCTTTTGCTCAACACTAGGCTAATAGTAATTAAGTGTGGGGGCAATTAAAATTTCTACGTGAATTTTTGACCGTGCAGGGCTTGGTACCGCTAGGCCCTGAATAGTTCAAGGGTCAACTGTACCTAGAAACTAAACAACAATGCAAACGTTAGAAACAGTGTAGAATGATTTCTTCCAGGAGTTCCTTGGTGGTGGAAATAGAATCTACTAAAAGGATACAAAATTTCAGTTATAAGATTAATACACTCTGAGGATCTAATGCATATTATGAGGAGTACAGATGCTGATGCTGTATTCTATGAATGAAATTTCTAAGGAGGTAGAAGTATTCTCATCATAAAGAAAGGTAAAAAGGATTTTAAAGAAAAGTAATATAAAGAAGAATTTTTCAAACTTTGGTCACTGTGGGAAGTTGCAGTTCCTCATCAAGGAATCAAGCAGGCACCTTCTTGTGACTTGTTAGGAACTGAAATAAGAAGAAAGAGTTCCAAACCTGATTCATTTCACAGAATGAGGCCTCTGTCCTTCTTCATTAACTGCCTCTTTTTCTCCTGTGAAACTCAAGTACTTTTCTCTAAATCACAAAAGAATAGAGTGAAAATGAGAAAGTAAACTTTGCTCTGGACATGTGCTTCTGTGCCATTAACCCTCTGGTTTTCGTAAACCGTGCTCATTCAGTTATCTGTTTTCCCATGTTCATTGCAGCTTTGTTCCCAATAGTCAAGATATGGAAACAATCTAATATCTTGTCAGCATAACCTCCCACCGCCATCAAAAAAGGATTTCATAAGTAAATGAGTATCATTTAACTTAACAAATCACAACTCTAGCATTAAAAAAAAAAAATGATTGAATGTCCAGAAATTTCAAGAAATGGTTAATGTTGTACGGGTTAAATATATTTATACGGATTATGACTTCAAAAGAAAAATGTATGTTTTTAATTTTTTAACCTTTTTTTGGAGGGAGAGAGAGGGAGAGAGAGAGAGAGAGAGAGAGAGAGAGAGAGAGAGAGGGAGAGAGGGAGAGAGCGCGAGCATGAGCAGGGGGAGGGACAGAGAGAGGGATACACAGAATCTGAAGCAGGCTTCAGACTCTGAGCTGTCAGCACAGAGCCAAACACGGGGCTTGAACTGACAGACTGCGAGATCATGACTCAAGCCAAAGTCGAGCGCTTAACCGACTGAGCCACCCAGGTTCCCCAACATAAAAATAGTTCTTAAAATTGTTTTAGAAGACAGGGAAACTGTTAAAATATTTTTAAACAGAGTATTCGACTGAAAAAAAAATTTTTTAATTCTCGCATTTTAAATTTTATTCAAAATTTAATCACTGTTACTGAAAAAAAAATACCATGTTTCATTCAGATGATTACATAAGTTAGTAAATAAAACAATGAAAATGTATTATCAAGACTGGATACCATGATATACTTTCTAAAACAAAAATCTGTCTCATAAAATAGAAAAGAAGATTCTGCTAAATTTTACGGGAAAAAAAATCCTTTGCTTTGAAACAAATCAAATCTCTCAGTGTAAAGAGAGCTAGTCTATGCCAACTAAATATGTAAGCTGTCATTTCAGTCTTAAATCCCTAATGGAAACAATCAAGAACAGATTTAATTTTTGCTGATTTCCAAATAATAGTATCAAACCCAGAAGTCTGTATCAGAAATTTGGGGTTAGATTATCTTTGAACATATATTCTTCTGAATTTGATAGGAAAATCAGAACAAAGTGTCTTTAAGTCATTAAAAACAACATCACATAGTCTTATATTACCTTCCTATACAATAATGATACACTATTAATAACCAGGCAGTCAGGGACAGAAGTTTTTAGTGTTTAATAAAATCAAATCATTCTAATAGCTTATATGCAAACATAAAATATTTTAAGAGTAACTGCATCTGGCACTCAACTATCTTCTTCAGATCGCTTAACAAAATTTATATTCTAAACAATCAACCCATCATCAGAAAATCTTTTTGATATTAAAGGATGTATTATTTTCTTCTTGGAAGCTTATCATTTACCTACCAATTAAATCACTTTGTTGAGGTTTAATTGTTTTAGGAGATCTAGGATTCAAATCCAGATTTCTTTAAAATAGAAGTTATATCTGAGTGCGAAGGATTGTTTTTTATGTGGAATAAAATTTGAGGCAAATAATTGGCAAATAGATTAATTACTCTCTGTGTCTACTTTCTTAAAATGTTTCAACTCTTTCCTACATGCAGACAATTCTAGAAATTCAAAATGAGGTAAAGCTAGATAAACTGCTAAATTTTAATTCAGAGCCTACAATTTACAAAAAATCAAGGGAAGAATGATCTCTATATAGAATATGAGTACATCAAGGACTTACGACAATACGAATTCTAAAATAATAAAGATGTAATAGGGTTGTACTTGATGTACAAGGAACAGAGACTGCTGACAAAAACTGGGGGATTTTAAACATATTTTGGCTTTCTCACATAGATCAATATAGAAATGGGTCCTAAATTCTTTAAAACTAGATACATTTGATACTGGTCAAAGAAGAGATCTTTTTTTGTAGCCCGTGAGTTATATAAAAAAGGAAGGTAGGCAAAGATTATATATACAGTTTATTTACAAATAATGCGAACCCCTCTTTGATTTCAAAGAATGCTGAGATCTGAAGCATCTGTGATCCTGGAGACTGATGTCAGGATCACCAAGAATAGTGTCAAGTTTAGGCAAAAAGTTTCAGGAATTCACTTCTGGATACTACAGAAATCTAATACAAATTAACACAAGAAAAAAACGAGTGGAATTTCTTACAAGAAACGAGGAAAGACTAAATGTTAATATCCCTTAGCTGCACTAAACACTCTCGTTAGGTTTCCTCAAAGTCATTAAGTTTATATGCTAGTCTTACCTTTCAGACCTTAGATGAGTTATCTCTTCCAAAACAAGTATTTTCAGAATATTTAAATTACTCTATAATTGTCATTAAATACCTGTATATACATCCTGAATGGTTCATGCTTTTTAAAATAATGTTTTTACTAGAAAATTTACATATTAATGATTGAAAGTTGCATATAGTATAAAGACAAAAAATAAACTTCTCCCTCATCTTGCCATCCCCCAAATATACTCCATATTGGAAACAACCATGTTTGAAACATCCATCTATCCAAAAGAGGCAAAGCTGGTTATTTTTTCCCATCATCCTTTATTATTTACCCAAACAGGATATTTATGAAACTATTCAATCAAAACTCAATGGTGTAGATATTGAGAAAAGATTACCTTTGTGTTGAACATTTTCCTATAGGGTCATCTTGAAATACTCTAACCGCTAGGTCTGTATTTTTCCTTCCCCCTTTGTCTTTTTTTTTTTTTTTTTTTTGAGTTGTTCTTTAAATTCTAGTTGGTTAACATACAATGTAATATTCGTTTCAGGTGTATTCACAATACAGTGATTCAACACTTCCATACAACAGCCAGTGCTCCTCACGGCAACAGCTCTCCTTATGTCCATCTCTATTTAACCCATCCCCCCAGTGATCTCCCCTCTGGTAACCATTAGTGTGTTCTTTATACTTAAATGCCTGTTTCTTGGTTTGCCTCTCTCTCTTTTTCTCTTTACTCATTGTTGTTTCTTAAATTCCACATGAGAGTGAAATCATACGATATTTGTCTTTATCTGACTGACTTATTCCACCTAGCTTAATATTCTCTAGCTCTGACCATGTCATTGCGACTGGCAAGATGCCATTCTTTTCCATGGCCAAGTAACATTACACACACACACACACACACACACACACACACACCCCACAAATCTTCTTTATCCTTTCTTCTTTTTAAAGGCATCACCACATTATGTTTTAGAAAAGGAATCATCAACTAATATTCTATTATATTTTTTTTGTGTTTCAATTCTGTATTAAATTGTAGAATTTAAAACAAAGTTCTCATTTAAAATACCACAGCATGTCGTAGCTATCTGCATATGGTCCAGTACTTCACATATACTAAGTGGCCAATAAATATACATTCGATGAATGAAGACTCCGTGTCAATAGCGTTCTGCTTGTTTGTATGTGCATGTGTGCGTGGTGGGGGTGTGTGTGCTGCTGCTTGGTTTATTTACTCGAATGTAGAACATTTTAGTCCACCAAAAAATATAGGACCTAGGACTGCTATCGTTTTTTACATTGTTTTTTTCAATGAAATGAGATACAAATATTTAATGTGTTCCTGCCTACTCTAAAACACTTTTCTTGTCCCTGACGTGTCTTCACAGAGTCCTTTCAGGCTACCTAAAATTGCATTGAAGTCCTGGGACAAAGATAAATGAGGTTTCTGCTCAAGGTACTACAAGACCAATTAGCAGCATATAAAATATAAATATGATCATAAATACATTAAAATAGAGCCTTTAGGAGAACTAGGTCAATGGCAAATTTTGAAAATGAATGAGAATTACAAGGTTAAATACCCTAGAGGGCCATTAAATAATAATTTAGAAGAGAGTACAATATTTTCTGTCTTAAAAATGGTATTTTATAAAACATCATCTCATCTACAAAAAGATGCCCTCCAAATCCTCAAGCTTCTAAACTGGGCTTACCATCTTTCTTTTTTTCACACATCTCCATTAAAATCCAACACAATTCCCAACATTCTTCTCTCTCAGAAATTCACCTTGCTGGGAAATTCACCTTGCTGGGAAAATGTGTAATGCACTACATTCCTTTTCCACAGGGAAAAAGGTATATACTTTCTACTAAGTTATATTTCTTTTTTAAGTAAGTTCTATATGGGGCTTAAACTCATGAACCTGGGATCAAGAGTTCTGTGCTTTACTGACTGAGCCAGCCAGGCCCCCCTGAGTTACACTTCTTTTTGTGTCTCATTACCTTAGAAGAATGTCCTTTTCCATTAAGTCCCTCTTTCACATTTGTTTTCAATTGGTGTTACTTCTCATAATCAACTCAGAAGTAGAGTCCATGCTTCCCAATACCTCATGTTATCACACCTTGGCAATCACAGGACTTAAACATTTCAAAGCAGAGGTGATGCTTATGACAAAACCATAAGTGAGAATTAAAAGTACCTACTCTAGAAAAATAGCCATTGTCAGTTATGCAATAATCAACGTTCTTCTTTCTGTATTTAAGATTCAACTAATCCCTTCAGTAACATCCCATATTATAAGTTTATCTGTTGGTAAACTCAAAGACTCCTAGAACCTCATATTTTTTATATATATTCTTTACTCAGTAAAAATGTACCACTCAGTATGGCTCTTACTTAAGGAAAAACTACATTTAGACTTCATTTCCAGAATAATCCATGTTTTCACTTCTTGAATGAATACCTACGAGTGCAATAGCTGGGGCACATGGTGAGTAAATGGTTAAATTCTTAGGAAGGTTAACTTGATACAACCATTCTCTACCATCACTACCATTACTCCATCCATAACTCAACTGCAATGTTTCTGTAGCCTCCCAAGGGCTCTGTTTCTATCCTTGTCCTCTTACCTGTCAGTAAAACTACAGCAGTGATTTTGTTATGTGAATCAAGTTACAACATTGCTCTATTTAGAATATTTCACCAAGTTCCCACCACCTTTGTAATAAAATCTAACCTCTCCATTGTAGGTCGTCGGTTATCTCTAAAAATTTACATGCAACTTTCTATAGCCACATAAACTGCTTGGTTTTCCTCAAACCTGTCAGTTCATGTCCCACGGATTAAGGACATTTAACTTGCTATTCCCTCTGCCTGCATGTACTTTCTCAAATATTACCATAGCTTATTTTTTCACTTCACAAAATTGCTTTTTAAAGGTCACCTTTTAGATTGGCCCGCATGAGCCAATTTTAAGAATATACATTTCAGTAATTAGCTAGGTTTATTTTGTTTTATCTACAGCAGTTATTGCTTTTTAACACATATAAAAGCATATAAGTATTTATTATAAAGCATATATTTATCACCTGCCATTGGCACTAGGATAAAAATTCCAGGGGGTGAGGTATTTTTCCTTTCCTCTTTTGTACAATTCCTCTTGTACCTAGAATAATACTTGACAAATAGTAGGAATTAAGACATTTGCTGTGGTAATGAATAACAAATGTAACATCCTACATTTTGGCCCACTAGCTTTTGAATCACCACAGACTTCACTGAAGGAGATAATAAATGTAAAATGTATGAAATATAGTTATACAACCTAATCTAGTGACCTCAAAATATTTTTCTATCATTTTCTGCATTCTGTTCTCGTTTTCCTGCTTATAGTAAACGATTAACAATTGTAAATACAGCTTTGCAATTGGCTCAGATCCTTAGTTTTTTTGTTTTCTTCAGATATGATTATCTGATAATCCATAATCATGATGAACTCAATATTTTGCATTTTTCAGACTCACCTCTGCTTGGGTAAGCACTACTTCTGAAAATCACGCATTCAGATTAGGGTCCAAAACATTCAAGACCATCAGGGTTAAACTGACACTCAAAACTTCTTTGCAGATCTATCATATTTGTGTTTTATTTCCTATGTTTGTTTTTTTTTTTTTCTTTAGCAATAGCTATTGTGTTTCCTGACAAAAGAGAAGCCATCAGACCGGAGAACTCTTACCTTCCTTTCACTCTTTATCAAGGTCTGTCGGTTCAATAAATACTTTTGTTTTATTATTCCTATTTCAAAATAAGTGATGGTCCTAAAACTCTCAAAGCCGAAATCTCTAATTGTCCACTGAATCCTATCCTCCTTACCTTAAGCTTTAGATGTCCTTTCTTTTTCCATTTCTAACAGATCATTTCTATGGATATAAAAACGTACCGTACTATTCATGTACTAAAATCAAAACAAAAACCACAACCACCCCTACTTGTCTATCACATGGTCTAATTCATATCTCTACTCTATACAACCACATTTTTTCAAACAATAGTCTCTATACTTTCTCCTCTTCTTAATCCCTAAGCACTCTTAAACATCCTCCAATCTAGGTTTTATTTTGATTCAGATTGATCTAGCCAAAGGGACCAATGATTTCACATTGCGTAATCCAATCATCTTTCTTAACTTCAACTCATTCTATACCTTGGTTGATTCTGATGACATTAGTTCATTAACTCTTTTCCTCCTTTTGCATCTGTGATAGTACCAAATCTTCATTTTCCCCTGATATATGATCATCTCATCTCCATCTACAATGCCGTCTCATACTTTACATGACCAAATGTAGTATATATGCCCTCGGAAAACACATATACGAGCACACTCTCAAACAGATATGTAACCTCACATGGATATGCCGATCTCATATATGCATTCCCATACACGTATGTACTGCCCCGTGTAAACACACACTCACGAACATGCACATCCCTGCACATCCATATACATACACACATACTACCGAAAGATATTCCTAGAAATACGTGTAACCTCCTACAGTCACTTGTACACTGGGATCCCCTCACCTAAACTGACACACATAGATCTCCCCCCACACGCTCACATAAATATATACACCACTTGCACACTCAGATACACACATCTTCCATACAAACATACACACACGCAAAGCTCACGTGCAGACACTTATGTACTCTCAAGCATGCACACTATGCACACTTCTTTCAGACTTGGAGTGTTTATACCCCAAAAAAATAAAAATGTGAGGACAAAGACTCAAAATTTACAACTTTCAGAAAATAAGTCAGAATCTGAAAGTAAAGTCGACTCTTTCCTCACAATTGCATCCCAATTTCATCACCTAAACTGCCATTCCTCTAAAAAGTGTATCTAGAATTTGCCTATAGATTTCCATTTTGTTTGCCACGCAGCTAGTTACACCATCATTGTTTATCTACCTCCTAACATTTTTCAAGTTGCCTATTTTGCCCTGTCTATCCTATATGATTAACTGTGTTAATATTTCAGGACAAAATTCATATTATACAACTCTAACACTTAAATTCATTCAATGACTGTCCATCAAGTTCTATTTTCATTATTAAAATTATCCTATATTGAATATATAATACTAGAAAGGAAATGATAAAATAAGCATCATCTATTTTAGGTAACAATTTAAATTATTTAAAATAGATTTGATAAAACGTATGCAATATATTTCAAGGTAAAAAAATAAATATACCATTTTACATATAATTGCATTTCAGAGACCATATAACCAAATTTTATCAAATGCTAAGAATGCATGCACAAAAATACATATTGTGGTACTACATTAATAGGGCTATTCAAAACAACATAAAAATAACACCAGGAAAACAAAAAATGAAGTATCCATTCAACTGAACATTATATACTCGAAGTATTTTTGAATAGTTTGTTTAATGTTTTGTTTATCTTTGAGAGAAAGAGAGAGCAAGTGAGCATGAGTGGAGAAGGGGTAGAGGGAGAAGGGGACAGAGGATCTGAAGTGGGCTCTCGGCTGATAGCAGTGAGCCCAGTGGGAACCTTGAATTCACAAACTTGTAAGATCATGACCTGAATCAAAGTTGAACACTCAACCACCTGAGCCACTCAAGCATCCCTACAATAGTTTTTATTTATATAATCAATGTTCCTGTGAGGTTGATAATGTATAAAATGTTGAACTATAAAGGTGTAAAATGGGTTTAAATTTGTACCTGCAATATAATCATAGCTCAATTAAAACTAAAACAAAGAAAAATACACAAAAGCTTTAATAGTGGTAATAGCTCAGTGATTTAATTATTTTACATTTCCTCCTCTCTTTCATTATCTGCATTTACCATTATAAGAATATATAAAGGAAAAACCAATTAACAAAAGAATTATTATTTTCCTCTTTTCTCTACCCTATGGCAAATGGAATAAAAGTAGCTCTGGAAATCTCTAGGTCATTAACCTTTTTGTATTCTTTTTGTAAACCTCAGGTTATTAATTTTTCTCTAGTCAGGAAAATTAATCTTAGATGCATTATTTATTTATTTCAAAGTGCCTTTTAAATATTGAAAGTATCTTTTATTTATTTATTTGAAAGTACTTTAATCAACATCCTGACTAGAATCAAAGTTCAAAATAGATGCTATTTGAATGATGGCATAATTAGGAAGGAGGTCTATTTCATAAACTAACTTCAAGGTGTTACCAGAAGTATTAAACGCAAATAGTAAGTATAATATGGGAGCCAACTCCTAAATGAACAATAAGATTAAGAATTTTGTTATCCTTCCTTTGTTTCATCATATAATACATTATGAGGAAATAACATGGTCACGGTTTGAGTTTCTTAGAAACAAAATCTCAGGTTCTAAGATTTGGGTGCAGTTTTCTCAAAAATGCTACCAGTCAGGTGTGAGAAAAGCTGGACTGGGCAGAGAAACACTATGCATTACTGAATATTTGCACCTGCTGCCTAGGCTACCCTAAAAGCGGTTGTGAAACTGGCATGGCTCTTCACAGTCATCCCCAACTGAGGGGAGGGCACTAACTCTTCATAGCCCCCTACTGACCGGTCAGTCACTGGCTATGGGTTACTTCTAAAAATGGGGAGTATAACCTTTGTATAAGTAGCTCTTTTCAAACAGGGTAATTACTAGAGAGGTACAAGATATTATCCACAACACTCCTAAGAAGTAGGAAAAAAAGAAAAAGTGTTTCTATCTTGAAAGGGGTGTTAAAGGTAATAAATAGAAATGCAGCACACCATGAATTCAAGTTTATGTATTTCACAGTCTCCTAAAGTTGCTCTGCCAAAAATAGTGACGGTTTCCTCAGTTTACTAAGGTTATGTTCCTACTTTACGGAAATCACTCCTATAATAAAGAAAAATTATAAATATATAATGGTATCCTCTCTACTGGTGTGGAGATCAATGAATATTTCCAAACTATAGTCTGACTTTAAAGATACAGGAGCAAGTTACGGAGTATTTGAAAAAATTAAAATAGTTTTCATACACCAGATATTCTGAGTTAGGTTTTTACATGTAGTAAGGTAATATAAAAATTTAAGTAGTATCTTTTTTTGTGTTTGTTTATTTTTCTTATACTCAAAAAGCATTAGTTGCTGGAAAAATAGAGATGATGTGGTAGAAATTGCACAGAGGCCAAGGTGAAAAGTTCTAGAACTATGGTAGCAAAAGCACACTCAGTGACCGTGTTTTGATTTCTATATCCATTCTCCAATAAAAGGAACCTGAACTCCTTGGAGAAAAGCCCAGTTCTATGCAAGGAGAGTGAAAATAGAAGATGAGACTAGAGCATCTTGTACTATCAGAAAATAAGAAAATGCTAAATGATGATGGTGATGGTATGATGATGTTGATGTTGTCGTGTTCAAAGAAATGGAAGTCAATCGGAAATATTTTCCCTATGTACAAAATTGGAACAATTTAAGCAACAAGATGAATAATGTTGATTGCTGGTTTGGGCCCCAATTTTAAAGAACTTAGAAGTTCCCATTCTCATTCTTACAAGGAGGAAAAGCTGAACACAGTAATCATGTATATTTTTCCTCAAACTATCAGAGAACTGAGGCTACAGGATAGTCATCCCCAAATCTGGAGAGACAGCTGAAAACCAAAAATCAAAAACCAAGATTCTTAATACCAAGAATCAAAATTTACAGCTTACAGAACTGAGAAGGTACAAAAGACATGAACTACTAGTAACACTAAAATGGCAACTTTTATAAATTTCTGGGGGTTGAGTGTGGATGAAACTGAGAGTGAAAATCTCTGGATGCCAAAGTCTAGGGAGAGAGGACCACATCTTCAATTGTTTCTTTTAATTTATTTTTTAATGTTTGTTTATTTTTGAGACAGAGAGAGACAGAACATGAGTGGGGGAGGGGCAGAGAGAGAGCGAGAGACACAGAATCCGAAGCAGGCTCCAGGCTCTGAACTGTCAGCACGGAGCCCACACACAGCTCGAACTCAGGACTGCGACATCATGACCTGAGCCGAAGTCGGATGCTCAACCAACTAAGCCACCCAGGCGCACCTTCAACGGTTTCTAACTCTAGGAACTAAGCAGATTCTCAAGATGAAGTGCCAAGAAAGATCCTCTCATGAGTCTAGCAGAGGGAAAAGAAACGTAATCCTTGTGAAAAATTCCTAGAATATCCTTCATATCAAAGTCCTATGCTCCAAGGGAGAATTTTCTATAACCTTACTCCAAATGAAGAAGGTCATTCCTTCTACACCAGCATGCTTTCTCTTCCTACCGCATCTAAAAAAAAAAAAAAAAAAAAGATGTGCCATTGGAATAGCACTTGTGATGGACTCAGTCATGATGAGGTCCCCCTACAAGACTTAAGATTTAAAGAAAAAATTATAGAATGCTTCTTCTACCTAACAACTGAAAAACACATCAAAAGGACTTCAGTCTACTAACAGTAGATATATACTAACATATAGTATACTAACAGCGAATCATAGCTCAATGAGCAAAAAATTGCTCTCTTTGAGGAAAAAGAGTTCTAGCAAGAAAAAAAGCCATAAACAAGGAATTTTCAAAGAAGGGTAGAGACAACGCCAATAATAATAGTAGATTCCTCTATTTTTCTTTCTATTTCTATCCATTTTTTAACCACATCATGCAATGTTCCTTTTTATTCCCACTAATTGTCCTTGTTCTGAAGACTTTCTTTTGAAGTATTGCAAATAGGACATAACTACATGCTGTCTACAAGGAACCCCCTTTAAACATAAATAATTAGGTAAAAGGAGGGACACATGGGTGGCTCAGTCGTTAAGTGTCCGGCTCTTGATTTCGGCTCAGGTCATGATTTAGCGGTTAATGAGATTGAGCTCCGAGTGGAGCCCCATGTGGACGGCTCGGAGCCTGTGTGGGATTCTCTCTCTCCCTTTCGCTGCCCCTCCCCCACTTGTTAGCTCTCTCTCTCTCTCTCTCTCTCTTAATCTTAATCTTAGTCTCAAAATAAATAAATAAACATTAAATAAATAATTAGGTAAAAGGAAAGAAGGGGGAGATATGTAGCATGCTAACACTAATCAAAAGCAAGCTGGAGTAGCCATATGAATGTTAGCCAAAAAACAAAACAAGGAAAATTATTAGAAATAAAGTGGGTCATTAAATAATGAGAATCAAAAACAATCTTGAGAGTCATATTTTCAAAAAATGAAAAGGAGAACAAGAGGGATCCACTAATTGTTGTGGAAGATGCTATAGCCCTCTCTCCATTATAAATAAAGCAGTCAGAAAATCTGGAAGGATACTGTTGACACAAACAGCATCATCAGTCAGCTTTATACAAATGACATTCACATAGTACTACAACAACTGAACACTCTTCACAGCTCTTATGGAATACTCACCAACATGGACAACACTCTTGGCCATAAAACATGTTTTCAGAAACTTAAGTGCATAAAAATCATGTAAAAAATGTTTTCGCACATGAAAATTAAACTAGTAGACTATGATCAAAATGTTTGTTTCCCTCTAAAATACTTAGGTTGAAATTTTAATCCTCCATGAGAGGTAAAGGGAGGGGGACCTCTGGGAGCTGCTCAGGTCATGAGGGTGGAACACTCACAAATGGGATTAGTGCTCTTATAAGAGACTCCATGGTGACTAACACTTAGTACTTCCCACCTTGTGAAGACACAAGAAGACACAATCTATGAACCAGGAAGTGTGTCCTCACCAGCCACCTTATGAAAACAGTTGGCACCATGACCTTGGACTTTCCAGGCTCCAGAATTGTGAGAAGCCAATTTGTTGTTTACAAATCATTCAGTCTCTTGTATATTGTTATAGCAGCCCAAATGGACAAAGACAACTAAAAATCACTAACACAAAGATAGCTATAAAATTCTCAAATATATGAAAATTCAGCAACATACTTTAGACAACACATAGGTAAAATCTCAGAGGTAAGCTACAAATATTTGAAACTAAATGAAAAAACAACTTGTCTAAATTTATAGGATGCAAAGAATAGAGTGCTGAGGAAAAAATTACAGCATTCAACATAAATATTTTTAGAAGAATGAATATCTGGCATCAATAATGTAAATTTCTGCCATAGGAAAATAGAGAAAGAAGAACAATGTAAACCTAAAACAAGCAGAAGAAAATGAATTAAAATTTAGAGCAGAAATCAGTAAACTTGAAAAAAAGGACAATAATAGAAAATCAACAAAACCAAAAGCTAGCTCGTTTTGAAAAGAACAATGAGGGGCTCCTGGGTGGCTAAATCATTAACCCTCTGACTTCAGCTCAAGTCATGATCTTAGGTCATGAGCCCTGCATCAGCCTGTCTCTTGTCAGCACAGAGCCCATCTTGGATCCTCTGTTCCCCTCTCTCTTTCCCTCTCTTGCTCTCTTTCTCTAAAGTCAACAAACACTTAAAAAATCTTTTTAAGAAAGTAAAGAACAATGAAATCAATAGCTTCTAGCCACGCTAAGAAAAAGAGAGAGGACAAAAATTCCTAAATCATGAAATGAAATCATCACTACTGACATCATGGATGTCACTTACTAACATGGATGTTAGAAGAATGAATAAAAACTATGAACAAGTCTATGCTCCAAATTTGATAACTTAGATGAAATGGACCGATTTCTTGAAGATGAAAAACACCAAAACGCACGCAATGATAAATGGGTAATTTGAATGGACCTATGTCTATTAACCTGAATCAATTCAATCAATAATTAATTATATTCCCAAACAGAAAACAGCAAGGCCAGATGGTTTCACGGTGAATTCTACCAAACATCTGAAGGAAAAATTATAACAATTCAAGAAGAAAACTTAACTTTTCATTTATCTTTCTTATAATTAAAAGACTTGATCAAGCAGACTTTCGAAATTTATTTGTTTTTAGGAAAAGGTGTTTTAAAGGAACCATTTATCTCCAATAGTATCATTAGCAACTTGGAATAACTTTTATATTTTCCTTTTGTAACAATTAATAGCACTGGTCAAAATGGTAACAGAAGCCATCTTGCATCCACTTCTCCAAATGCAGAGGTGAAGAAGGTGTGCAGTCATGAACATTTAGATATTTTCTGTTTGTTAAGTCATGATACAACTAAGTTTTGACTTACTTTACATTAGTATGATAACAGTTAATAAATTATTCCTAAGACCTAATTATGATCAGAATTCTAGTACTGAATTTTAAAATTGTACTTTTATTCCCTTGAAAAATTTTATCATCATGGTAACAGATTAATGGCCACCATCCAGTGAAAAATTCGATTCACTAGGGTCAAGTTTGGGGGCCATACCATAGCAACTTTGTTCCATTAATTATCACTAGAGTGAAAGGGAATGGCAGAACGCTAAGAAAAAAAAGGTTCAATGTCATCTATAATAATGCTTCAAACCATGAACCAAAATTAATAATTATAATCACATTTTCCTGGAATTAAGGGCCTAGTCAGTTCCTTTCGAGCAAAATTGTATGAAGGACCAAGCACTGCTGGTGATTGTAAAATGAGTGGCAGCTCCTGTGACAAGCAGAATAATTGCTCCTAGGAGGATAGGCAGAGAGTGTGAAGAACTTTATTACCATTCTACCAAATATTTTGCTCCCAATTCACAGATTCTGTATCAGTTCATATGTAATTACTTAGTCCAAATATCATACAGAAATTTTTCAAGATCATCTTAAGAAAGTCTTGGAGAGGCGCCTGGGTGGCCCGGTCATTTAAGCATCCAACTTTATTTATTTTTTTATTTTTTTAATGTTTTTATTTTATTTTTGAGAGAGAGAGAGAGAGAGACGGAGCACAAGCAGGGGAGGGGCAGAAAGAGAGGGAGACACAGAATCCCAAGCAGACTGCAGGCTCCGAGCTGTCAGCATGGAGCCTGATGCGGGACTCGAACTCACGAACTGTGAGATCATGACCTGAGCCGAAGTCAGACGCTCAACCGACTGAGCCACCCAGGTGTCCCTTAAGCATCCGACTTTAGCTCAGGTCATGATCCCACGGCTTGGCTCTTGAGTTCGAGCCTTGCATCGGATTCTATGCTGACAGGTTGGAGCCTGGAGTCTTCTTGGGATTTGTGTCTCTTTTTCTGTCCTCTCCCACTCATGCTCTCCCTCTCTCTCTCTCTTAAAAATAATAAACATTAAAAACCTTTTAAAAATCTAACTGTCCATTTTCAATTTATATTTTTACTAATTAGTATTTATTCGATTACAGAATATTTGGCAAGATGTTTTCACTTATGACATAGTTAAATATGAATAGTTTATCTATACCGAAGTGTCTTTTCAAAAGGCTTACTTTTGAAAATAACAGTTAAAGCAAAGAAAAAAAATTTGTTTTATAAAGCATTATTTGTGATTAAATGTCTGTAACAAGAATATTGGTGTAATTAATGTTCCTTTTGTTTGAACTCGTTGATAGAGACTCAAACACGAGTCTCTATGAATCTATTTATAGACTACTCCAATATTAGATTTATTTGCTGATTCTATCTACTTTAAAAAAAATTAAATATTTATTTACTTTTGAGAGAGACAGATACAGAGCATGAGAAGGGAAGGGGCAGAGAGAGAGAGGGAGACACAGAATCCGAAGCAGGCTCCAGGCTCTGAGCTGTCAGCAAAGAACGCAACGCAAGGCTCAAACACACTATCCATGAGATCCTGACCTGAGCCCAAGTCAGCCACTCAACCAACTGAGCCACCCAGGCACCCCAATTTTATTTACTTTTTGAAGCACGAGTATTAGACATGAGAAAAGGTGTCTTATTTTCTGAAAGGATAACTGCAAATTTATTTCTCTATTATCTTGAAGGAATAATGAAAGAATTTTTTGGAAAAGAATTAGCAGTATCATAAATTATTAATCAGTGAAGAAATAAAGTAGCACATACATTTTGGGATGTAAAAACAAGTAGCATTAATGCTGTGAAAGCTTTGAGTCCATCGTGGGACATATACATGGTTGATGTTTTTTTCATTATAATAGTTTATTTTCAAATTGATTTACATGTAACACCCACTGTTCATCCCAACACATGCCTTCTTTAACGCCCGTCACCCCCTCCCTCACCCGCCTCCCTCACCCTCAGTTTGTTCTTAGTCTTTGAGAGTCTCTTATGTTTTATCTCCCTCCCTCTCTGTGTCTTTTTTTCCTTTCCCCTCTTCCCCTCCCCCTGGTTTTTGCTTAGTCTCACAAAATCCACCTATTCGTGGAAACATATGGTATCTGTTTTTTTCTGACTGACTTCTTTCACTTAACATAATAACATGGTTGTTTCTTTAAGACGAATACCTCCAAGCGGATTTGCTCCATGCAAAGATACCCAATTTTTAATTGTGACACGCAATGCAAATCTCCCTCCTTCTTTCCTTACATCTCCAATACTCTTTGTCACCTATCTTTATCAACCTGAGGAAAACGCACCCCTAATTTTAAGATTTTATGCTAAAGAAATGAGCACATTCCTACATGTTTATTGCTTATATGTCTTATCTTTTGCCAGTTTTCTATGCTTTTCTAAATTATACATGGAGCTTTAAATCATTGTTTACATGAGTTAGGACCATGTGCTAATATGGTAACAGCATTAAACCATATTTGCTGTTCTTGTGTACTGAAATGTTTTTTCGAATTTATGTTATGTTACATGTTATGAGATAGATGGATCTCATAATATATGTTACGTGATATAGGACATTTGAAAATGATTCCAAGGGGCGCCTGGGTGGCTCAGTCAGTTAAAGCATCCGACTTCAGCTCAGGTCATTATCTCACGGTTCATGAGTTCAAACCCTGCGTTGGGCTCTGTGCTGACAGCTCAGAGCCTGGAGCCTGCTTCGGATTCTGTGTCTCCCTCTCTCTCTGCCCCTCCCCAACTCATGCTCTGTCTCTGTCTCAAAAATAACAAAAAAAAAAAAAAAAAAAAAAAGGAAATAATCTGAAGACTACCAGAAAACCTTTTCCACGGCTGTGGAAATCAACAAAAAGCCATACTGAGAAGGACAGTAAGGGCAGGCACGCAGCTGGGAACCAAATCCCTGAGAGAATGACTCGAAATGCACGGAGTATCACAGGCAGAGAGGTCTCTCTTTTTTTTTTTTTTTTTTTTAAATTTTTTTTTTAACGTTTATTTATTTTTGAGAGACATAGAGACAGAGTATGAGCAGGGGAAGGGCAGAGAGAGAGGGAGACACAGAATCCGAAACAGGCTCCAGGCTCTGAGCCATCAGCACAGAGCCTGACGCGGGGCTCGAACTCACAGACTGTGAGATCATGACCTGAGCCAAAGTCGGCCGCCCAACCAACTGAGCCACCCAGGCGCCCCCAGAGAGGTCTCTCTTATGGAGCAAGGACGTGAAGTCCCGAAGTGTGCAACCTAGCCCCAGAAATCTGCCCCAGAAAGACAAGCCCTCCTAACATCTGGCTTTGAAAATGTTCAGGATTTAACTCACGGGAGACATAGGGCTACAGGAAACTGTGAGTCTTCTTTTAAAGAGCTCATAACTGTCAAGGTGCAGCATTAAATCACAAATACATTAATTAACTGCAATATAAACTGCCCCACTGTAATACGTTTGCAGCCACTGCCTGTTGCTGTGATGAGCTCAAGTGTTGCCAGTATCCATTTAAAACACCACGTGATGCTAATCATCTCCACAGTACAATTTGTCTCTCCAGGAATTGTGTATCACAGTAAAAAGAGACTTCTCACAGTCCTTATGTATTCTTCACTGAGTTTAGTGCAACGCCGTCAACATTTAATAACGCCATGGGACTCATATGAAATATCACTAGTGATGTTGGAAATGCTCCCCAAAGCAAAGAGAAGTCATGACATTACAAGAAAAAGTTGAAATGTTGGATGTGCATGGTATATTGAGATCAGCAGCTGTGGTTGCCCACCATATCAGGATAAATGAAACCAGCATAAGGACCTCTGCAAAAAAAAAAAAAAAAAAAAAAAAAAAAAACCAAAAAAAAACAAAAAAGGAAATTTGTGAGGCTCTCCCTACAGCTACCCCAACAGGCAGAAAAATGTTGCACTTTTTGCAAAATACCTTTTATCTCCTATTGACAATGTAGCTTTTATGTGGGCAACGGATTGCTGTAAGAAAGGTATACTTACAGACTCTAATTAGTTTCTGAGAAAAAGCCAAGTCATTACATGACAACGTAAAACAAAAGAAAGGTGAAGAATCTAAAAATGGAGAATTTAATGCCAGCAAAGGATGATTTGATAATTTTATAAAGAAGTTTGGCCATGAGAACACGTACTGATAATAGACCATGTAGCAAAAGGGTTCCGATTATTCACAAGTGCTTTTGACTTCTTTGATGACATGGAAACACACAGTCAAACTAAAGCAAAAGGTGGAAGGATTAGTATAATGTAAAAACCTTTTTAGAGAAATAAAAAAACAAACAGACAGAAATTACAATGTATTTCTGCCAAGTGAGACCCAGTGTACCTGCCACCCTGCATTCCCTTTCCATTGCTTGTGCCATCCCTTAGACAGTAAGACCAACTACCCCTCATTTACCCCTCATCCTTCTTGGCTACTCAAGGTGACAACACGTGGATGAAGACCTTTAGGATGATCCTCTTCCACTTAATAATTATGCCTTACACGTAATTAACTTGTGTTGTGCACGTGCCTTCATCTGGAAATCTAGTTACTGTGCAAGAACTGGAAGAGACCTTTGTTGGTTATCATGGCCACTTAAGTTTCCATTGTGTATGACGTCATGTGCAAGGCTTGTATGGAAGTGGGTAGCCTCCCTTTACAAGTGAGACACCTAATATACAATTAATGTTAGTTTTCTTACTATTTTACAACTTGGCTTTGGGAAGAATGACATTACCATATAATACACCCCTCTGTTTCATAATTCAAGAAAGTACAAACCCGTCTATCACATGTCAGTGTTTCTTTTTTTTAATTAACAATGTTTATAATACATTGTGACTATATTACTCTGTCTTAAAAATTTTATGATTTATTCATTAGTGTGTCAGTTAGACTATTGTGAAACAATCTGATTGCATTAGGCTACCATGGAATAATCACAGTACAGTTTCTTCTTTATCAAGGTTTGACTCATTATACCTATAAATTTCTTTTTCATATTACCTTTGTATTTTTGATATATAGAATTACTAATCTGGATAAGTTCTTTAGCATTTTTATCCTGTGAGATATATTGACTTAGTGACCAATGGTTCATGTTATCAAGAGAGGATATAAAACTTAGAGTATCAATACAGTACCGTATATGTACTTTCTTTGTAATTTTCTTAATATTTTGTCTAGCTTTACTGTAAGAATATGGTATATAGTATATACCACATACAAAATAGGTTTGAATCAACTGGTTTTTTATCAGTAAGTCTCTGACGAACAGTAGGCTATCAGTAGCTAAGTTATGGGTGAGTCAAATTTATATGTGGATTTTCTACTGCATGAGAAGTTGGTGCTCCTAACTCCTACATTGTTCAAGTGTTAACTTTACAGTCACAATACTGTAGTAACTTTCTATGTTGACAGATAATAACTACACTTATCATGGTGAGCATTTCACAATATATGTAATTGTCAAATCATTCTGTTGTACACCTGAAACTAATAAAATATTGTAGGTCAACTATACTTCAACAAAACAATTTTTTAAGTATTATTCATTCTTCTCTATGAAACAAAGTATTATCTAGATAGAAGTTATACATACATGTTATTTTTTTTACTTTTTTAAATGTTTATTTTTTGAGATACAAAGAGAGAGACAGACAGACAGACAGAACACAAGTGGGGAAGGGACAGAGAGAGACAGAGACACAAAATCTCAAGCAGGCTCCAGGCTCTGAGGTGTCAGCATACAGCTGGACATGGGGCTTGAACCCATGGACCACAGATCATCTCCTGAGCCGAAGCTGGACATTCAACCGACTGAGGCACCCAGCCTCCCCTATACCTGCATGTTATTTTATGGTAACTTATTTTTATATAAAACACTTAATATATAAACATTATACATGAAGTAGAAATATGTTAAGTAATATATATTGAAAATTAGTATTTGGTTTGATGCCACCTTTAGACATATAATTATGTAAAATTTAGAAATGCAATAGTCTTCCATTTAGAGAAACATACTGGGCCTTCAGAATCTTCAAATTTTATTCATCCCTACTGCTGAATACTTGTGAAATACAGTATTCGACTAGTCCAACACTTTCATTTAACCATGAAGAAATTGCACCCAAGGGAGCTTATTGGACACATAGAAGACCTCACAGCTGACAGTGGAAAAATGAACAAGATTGAAGATCTGCGTATTCTTTATGTTAGCTCATCATGTTGTGTATTGTAATCTCCTTACAATAGTAACTGAAGTAATATTGGTATCACTAGTAGGATGTCAAGGAAATGAACATTGAATTAAATGGGGGAAAAATATGAAAGCATTTAATTTGAATCCAAATGCCTCTTTAGAATCCCTGAGCAGCACCTGTGATGCTATCCTGGAAATATATATGAATTTCGTTTAGAAATAAAGTGATAAAGCTTTTATTTAACTATTAAACATGTTCTCCTGAATTGATTTACATATATCTAGAGATCCAGTAAAACTCAATAGAATATTTTAAGATCTTTCAGAGGTAAAGAACTATGAAAATTAAAGATGGTAGAGTTTAAAAGGATTCATAAAAAAGAAGACTTAGTCTTATGAATATAAAGAGCATCAGGCTTACCTTCTGAAGGCTTTTAAATATTACACTTAATGCTACATGACTTCATGAAAATTTTACAAGGAAATACTTTCTAAATTCTGAGCTTAAATGCACTTTTTTACATTCACACTTATTCATAGTTCATGGTTTATCAGTGTTATTATGTAAGTTTGTCCTAACAGGCATCCTTTTTATTGAAAACTATAAAAAACAAATAAACATAGAAAGGAATCTTAAGGCATGAACATGTTTCTGTATGAAATGATGCTTAAAAAACAAACTCTGGAAGGATAATATTTAAATTGGATAACCAAATAAATTGCTACATGCCGTCATATAGAAGACATATAGGTATCTAAATCTACAGTACAGTTAATTAGATAAATCTGGCCATGTGTAGCAACATGGATGGAACTGGAGAGTATTATGCTAAGTGAAATACTGTGACAAAGACAGATACCATAGGTTTCCAGGCATAGGTGGACTTTGAGAGACTTAGCAGAAAACCATGGGGGAGGGGAAGAGGGGGGGAATAAAAAGACACAGAGAGGGAGGGAGACAAAACATAAGAGACTCGGAAAGACTAAGAACAAACTGAGGGGTGAGGGGGGTGTTGGAGGGGGAAGAGGGGGTGACAGGCACTGAAGAGGGCACTTGTTGGGATGAGCACTGGGTGTTGTTTGGAAACCAATTTGACAGTAAAATGTTTAAAAAAATAAATCTACAATTAGCTATTTCTATTTCTTACATAAAGTAGTTATATACAGTTATTATATAGGGTATATGACTGATTTAATGCAGAATGATTTTAAAGAGAAATGTATGTTGTATTTAGACAATTTCAAGCCATTGCCCATTAAATGAGTTAAATATAATTGAAATATATCGATACATGTAGTCAAACCACATTCACAGCAAAACTGTAAAGAAAACATTTTCTTCATTGTGAAGTCCTCTTTCTTCTTCCTCTCAAAGTTTACATTTTACTCACCACTCTTCAATTTCAGTCATATTGTTTCTATACCCATTTAAAAAGTCTGATGAAAAATAATAGTTTGGAAAACTCAGAGTTTCTTTGGATATAAACAGTATTTCCATGTTCTAATTAGAAGTCTGCACTTTGCCTTCGTATGCCTGTCCTCTGAATCTAATGTAATGTTCTTCCTCACTTTTGTCAGATATAAATATTCCTGACTTGTAAATACAGATATAAATATTCCTGATTTGTAAATTAGTGGGAGTTGGGAAGAAGCACACACACTATTATTTCTGTTTCACTCCTTCATTTTCCTTTACAAGAAGCGTTTTTACCTACATGCTTCAGTGGAGATTTACACACATTATAAACAGATTTAATGGATAAGTATTCAAATTTGCTTACAGATTTTAATGGAAATCAGTCAAAGACTGATCACTGTGCCTATTTAATCAATGAGGGCCCAAATATGAGAGACAATCAAGTTTGGTTGTCATAATCAAATAGCATAAAAATACACTTTTTAAAAAAAGATTAAGAAAGCAAAAACTCAGTATAAGTAATAAGAAAAAAAGAGTCTCAGAGGATCAACTGTAGTTTGTTCCTAAAGGGTCTCCCAATGCCAAGGACAGTTTTATTGAAAGAAGCCTGTTCTTTACTTTTTAATAACATATTTACTGTAGTCTACAGTTTAATAAAAGTTTTCGGAGTTTCAAATCCTTTAAGCATGCTTAACAGTGTCTCAAGAACAAGGTGCACTGGTGGCTAAGATAACTTTTGATACAAAAATAACACTTTATAGATCTTTTTATTTAGTTATTGACTGACTCCACACCTGCACACTTTTTGTTGCCACAAGGTTAAAGGCCTAAGCTATTCAATATATACAACGATTGAAATTGACAATTTTTGTGCTTGCTGAAAATATTATACATTTTGGGAGTATTATTCTTAAACATTTCATGGATCATATTTTCCTCAACTCTGCCCAAATTCATACATAATTTTTGTTAATTTCATAGGCTGGCAAAACTTTTGCAATGGAAAATTAGTCGAGCTCTCAAATTTTGCTTGATCCTTACCCAGTACTCAAATGTCTTGCTTATGAAATGTTATAGATACTGACATTCATTTTTCAAGTGTATTTATTTATTTTGATGGAAAGAGAGTGAGAGAGAGAAGGGAAAAGAGAGAACGAGCAGGGAAGGAGCAGAGACTGGGAGAGAGAATCCAAGCAGGCTCCATGCTCTCAGCACAGAGCAGGATGCAGGGCTTGAACTCATGAACCAGCAGATCATGACCGGAGCCAAAATCAAGAGCTGGATGCTTAATTCACTGAGCCACCCAGGTGCTCGGATACTAACATTCATTTCTAAGGGTAGCATTTTTTTCCTCTCATGTTTCGGTTTTGCTGCACGTTTAATTGCTCATTTTCATTGGGAGTTGAGTTCAAGCCTATGATACTCCAGAAGCAATTTATTAATAACTGGCACTTTTAAAGTTCCGTATTGAAAGCTTAACAGTGAGTTATAGCACTGACTGCACATTAAACTACCATCGCGTGCAACTAATGTTACAGATAATCTGCTACCTGAAATATTGGTATTTTATGGCTTTGGAGATTACATTAATTATAGTCACTTTAAGAACGCGATAATTAGAATGTTTTATGGTAGCCACTAAGGTCAGTTTATACAAGTAATTATTCACCTGCTACGAAGCTTTGTGAAGGCATTAAGTAAGCACATATATACACATATATTTTGTGTGGGTCTCTCACAAGATGTTATGTTTAGGAAGTGTAACACTAGTGAATGGTGTTTCTTTGGAAAAAAAAGAAAAAGCATTTGAAATAAAAATGAGTAATCCCTGGCATCGAATTTAAGAAACAAGATGTAATGCCTACACATTCAAGCCTGTATTTACTAACGGTATTTTACTATGTATGAATAAACCATGCTGACAGAAAATTTGTTCATCAAAAATTCCTGGAAAATAACCCATTCTTACAAACAAATAAGGGTAAGGTGCTATAATACTTATCTCAATAACTTACCCATCAGCTCTATAGAAAAATACCAACATTAATTTGGCCTAATTCATGTATATTTGTAATATTATGTTTATGAAAAAACTAACATGAGATACATATATTTAAAAAAGATAAATATGCTAAATAAATATAATAAGCATTATAGATGGGAAATCTATAATTGATAAATGTGAAAAAAAATTGCTATTGATAGGTTACTAACATTTAAAGCTTGAACTACAATCACTATTAAGAAAATGACCCTGATGAACGACAGCAGTGAACAAAGATAAATTCTCGAAATATTTTCCATTGCCATGATTCTACTATACTTTATGTAGTCTGACTACAGCTTTTGAGCCATTATCACTAGGAAGTTCAAGGCAACATTTAGGTCTTAGAACCTCGTCCACTGATTAACAAATTAGTAAGCCCTTGTGGTATGTCAGGACTTAGACAAAAGGTTTCAAATGCACACAAGCACAATGTTGGCACATATTTTCCACATGAACTTTTCTGTCCCCACTTTCTACTTCCTATGTTTAATGTTTCAACATAGTACTCTATCATTAGAATATACTCCAGGTGCTAGGTGTTTAAATTACCCATTCCATTCACCAACAGATACATACGTGTTTTTCTTAAGTAGGCCAAAGAATCAGAGATAGAAAATCATTACCTACACTTAGTTTTTCCTTATAATTTACCTTCTCTGATACTGTGCTCTCATCTTGATATCCTTTTTTTTTTTCAATATTTTTTACCCATGGATTGTGAGGTCTTTGAGTACTTTTCTTAATTTGTCTTTAAATTTATTCATGCTAAGCATTTTTCCATCTACTCATTTTATTCCCTTTCCTCATGAATGAATACAGTATTTTGATACAGTCCTAAGCATTCAGCAAATTCATACAATACATTAGAACTATCAGCAAAGAATGATGGTATCCCCAGTTCATATAATTTTTTCAGAGATCACATTACATTCCCCTTCAGGCCTCTTGTGTCCGTCATGAACAGTGACATGTTTACTGAATAATTTCCTGCTCCAGGCTTTTTTTTGGTAATATGTGTATCAAATTAGTCTTTCTCCCAATAATTTATGCTAATACCAAATACGTTTCTATCTTTGAAGACAAAGACTCCATGATGAAAGACCACTTTGTTTAACACATAGAAGATAGTACTAAAATATTCACAGTTCCAATAGCAAGGTATGTTGACAGAAAACAAATTACAAATGATTGTTGTCATTTACTTGGAAAATTCAAATGCCTTCATCTATTCTAAATGAAGCAGCTTCAGAGTAACTACAATCATGCAAAATTAAGTAAAAGAACTGGTAGAAATAGGAAACGGAGGCTTATGTTCAGTAAGAACATAACATTACCCAAGGAGGGTAACATAAATGTTGTGCAGAAAGCGAAGAGAAAAGATAAATACCAGAAATACCATGTCATGAAACACTGCAGACATTTTGTGACAAGGTAAAAGCATGCTTTTATGGGAAGATTTTTGATTAAAGTATGAATTGGTTGATTTAGGCTTAAAGTTCTATGTACAAATACTTTATAGCACTATATTTAACTTTTGGTAACAGAAGTTTTTACCCAATCAAGTTAAAATAATTATTGTTTTCTCTTCATGTAGAGATACCTAACTATAAAAATCTTACAGTGGAAAAAAAGGTTTTTCACATCTGTGAATACTTTGATCACTTAAATTTTTTGTTTACTGAGTCAAAAATTGTTCCTAAACTCATTCCAGTTAGCAACCTTTCCATTATATGGTTGTTTTCAGAAATGATTGTGGAGAATTTCAGATGAAAAGAGAAAATATTTTTCTATCAACACTGTAACGGCCTGATAAGTTCAAGGAAATAGGATTTTACTTTTAAAAGAAATACTTAAAGGGCACTATAATTATCATAACAGATTATCAAACATACCTCAAGTTTAAAATGTTTCAATGAATGATTACTGCAAGATCTTTCACAGACGCAATAATCAGACGGGCCAATGGATTGGGGTCATAAAGAGCAGAGTAGTCGCCATTGAAAACTGCATTAAAACAAATGCCCACGTGTTGTTGGGTGTATCACACGGCTGGTTTCATCCTAGTACTTTTGACATAAACTGAAGAACCTTTTGTTTCATATTTAACTACTTATCATTACAGCTGTGTACTTTCTACTTAGGAATATACAAAACACCTGCTAACAGGCTTTTTGGCTTTCATTTTTCTCTAATCAATTCTACAGTTTTTCTTAAGCCTTCTTCCAGAAGTACAATTAGATCACATTAATCCCTAGCTCAAAACATAATCAATAATGCCCCATTGCCTACAGAATTAAACCCTTACTCCTTAGGATCAGATCCCCTTATAATCTGGTCTCAACCTCAATTTCCAAAGGCATGCTCCATCTCTCCTTTGCTCCTACTGTGATCTCTAGAGGCGAATTTAAACAGGAAAATGTTCATATATGATAAACGATAAATTGTTCAGCTTGATAAAGCAGAGTTTTGGTTTTTTTTCAACTTGTGGTTTGAAGAAAATTAGTAATTACTTCTCACTAGTAGGGGGTGGGTTTTGGAGGGGAGGTGAATACTGGGAATGACAGAGAGGACACCTGGCAGCAATCCCCATCTCCTTTTGGTTAAGGATCACAGTGTTGTTTTTCTTCTGTTTGTTTTTCATGTGTCCCTGCTTCCAACGTTACATAGTTCTTTACATTTTATTTAGAACACTAACTGCCAACCTTAGGTTTCCAGGTTATTTGCATATAAAATGTGTCTCTCTTACAGAAAAGGGAAACTGTGTTGAATTTTGGATTTTTTTCTTGAAATCTTCAACATAGTTTCTCCCTAAACATGAATGAGAGCTGGAAATTCATCGCCTGGGTTGACCAATTTAAGGACACAAGAATTTCCCCTCTTTATCAGACTTTGACCTAGAAAGTATCTTCCCATTCCTCAAGAACAAGAGCTTCCTCTATGCTCAGGTAAAACTATGATTAAACAATCATCCAAATGCCATCTCAACCTGAGGCTGCACAGAATATCTGCACGCAGTAATCACTTATCTTATTAAAGGAGTAGGAAAACCTTAAATATAAAAAACTAATATGATAATTGGTTGATATCGAGAGGAATGGGCAGGACAAACATGAAAACTACCAAAATCACCATAGGGTAAAGCCCAAAACACACAGGTATTCCATAACAACCAACACTTTAAATATATACGCTGGGCCTTGTTTCAGGTTCCCTCATAAGGGGTTTGGAAGTCACCGCTCCATCCCTACAACAAGTTAAGAAATGAACAAACTGAAAAAAACATCAACTCTTTTTGGATCCACAAGGAGAAACACACGGAACAAACCGCTGCCCCCAAATTTGGATAATCAGGTGAAGAGAGGGAGTCACGACTTACCAGAATAGACACTCCTACGCAGAAAGAAATGCCAGGGTAGGAAAACTTGAACCGTAGTTGAGGATTTACTGAAGGCTCATTGTGGACAAGTCTGGGAGTTAAAAACTCCACAGAGATTCGGGTGGAGAGGGGCCACCACACTACTCACGCTTCTTTGAGTTTTACCTCCAGGAGCTGGACTCGGTTTTCAGAGGAAACACTGGAGAAAAAACCTCTTTACGCTCCGGCAGGGGTAAGGAAACCATTTGAAATACTCCAGAACACCTGGTTCTTCTTAACAAAGCCTGCCCTCAGGAGAAACTATTTAACTAGAACCTAAATTGTTGTGGTTTAATCAAACCCATACTGGCCTTTGGGAGGCAAAATACCCAGCTCCGGCCACACTGAGCCTTTCACCTGGGAAAAGGGAAATGCCCAACTGCAGCCCAATTCAAAGGGGGAGATGAGAGAACTGGGAAGCATTTGGGGGTTCACAGTCCAAAGGTACAGGCTCACTAAAAGACTGAGTCCTAACTCTAGGCCTATAGCATTTTTCCCATCCCCCCAACCAACTTAGCCAGATCACTAAAAGGCCTATTTACAACAGATGTTTGTACCTACTACATCATATCTGGCTATCCAGAAAAACTTACAAGAAATACCAAAAGGCAGCAAACACAATTAGAGGAGACAGAGCAAGCATGAGAATCAGACATGACAGGAATGTTGGAATTACCTGACTGGTAGTTGAAAACAAGTATGATGGACATGCTAAGGGCTCCAGTGGATAAAGTAGATGGCATTTAAGAAAAGAGGGGTAATATTTACTTCTCTGTGCAGGAGCTTTTTATCTTGATGAGATCCCAATAGTTTATTTTTGCTTTTGTTTCCCTTGCCTTTGGAGACATGTTAAGTAAGAAGTTGTTTTGGCTGAGGTCAAAGAGGTTGCTACCTGTTTTGTCCTGTGGGGTTTTTGATGGTTTCCTGTCTCACATTTAGGTCTTTCACCCATTTTGGGTTTATGTTTGTATATGGTGTAAGAAAGTGGTCCATTCTTCTGCATGTCGCTGTCCAATTTTTCCAGCACCATATGCTGAAGAGACTGTCTTTTCTCCATTGGATATTCTTTCCTGCTTTGTCAAAGATTAGTTGGCCATATATTTGTGTGTCTATTTTTGGGTTTTCTATTCGGTTCCAATGATCTAGGTGTCTGTTTTTGTGCTAGTACCGTACTGTCTTGAAGATTTTAGCTTTGTAATATAGCTTGAAGTCCAGAATCGTGATGCCTCCAGGACTGGTTCTCTTCTTCAATGTTACTTTGGCTATTTGGGGTCTTTTCTGGTTCCATACAAATTTTAGGATTGTTTGTTCTACCTCTGTGAAGAATGATGGTGTTATTTTTATAGGGATTGCACTGAATATGTAGATTGCTTTGGGTAGTATAGACATTTTAACAATATTTGTTCTTTCAATCCATGAGCATAGAATTTTTTTCTTTCTGTCTTCTTAAATTTCTTTCATAAGATTTCTTTAGTTTTCCGCATACATATCTCTTTTTTTAAACTTTTTTAACGTTTATTTATTTTTGAGAGACATAGAGACAGAGTATGAGCAGGGGAAGGGCAGAGAGAGAGGGAGATACAGAATCCGAAGCAGGCGCCAGGCTCTAAGCCGTCAGCACAGAGCCCGATGCGGGGCTCAAACTCACAGACCATGAGATCATGACCTGAGCTGAAGTTGGCTGCCCAACCAACTGAGCCACCCAGGCGCCCCACGCATACAGATCTCTTACCTCTTTGGTTAGTTTATTCCCAGGCATCGTATAGTGTTTGCTGCAGTCATAGATGGGTTCGATTCCTTGGTATCTCTGGTGCTTCATTATTGGTATATATAAATGCAACCAATTTCCATATGCCGATTTTATATCCTGTGACTTTGATGAATTAATGTATTAGGTCTAGCAGCTTTGTTGGTAGACTCTTTCAGGTTTTCCATGTAGAGTATCAAAAACAACAAAACTAAAAGGCAATGGACAGAATGGTAAAATATATTTGCAAATGATATATCAGATAAAGGGTTAGTATCCAAAATCTATAAAGAACTTATCAAACTCTACACCTCAAAAATAAATAATACAGTGAAGAAATAGGTAAAATACATGAATAGACACTATGCCAGAGAAGACATCCAGATGCCTAAGGGGCACATGACTCATCACTTATCATCAGGGAAATACAAATCAAAGCCACAAAGAGATACCACCTCACATTTGTCAAAATGGCTAAAATTAAGAATTCAGGAAACAACAGATGTCCGTGAGGATGTGGAGAAAAGGGAATGCTTTTCACTGGTGGTGGGAATGCAAACTGGTGCAGCCACTCTGGAAAACAGTATGATGATTCTTCAAAAAATTTAAAAATAAAATGATCCTATGATCTAGCAATTGGACTACTAGGTATTTATCCAAGGATACAAAAAAGGCTAATTCAAAGGGGCACATGCCCTCCAATATTTATAGTAGTACTGTCAACAATAGCCAAACTATGGAAAGAGCCTAAATATTCATCTGATGAATAAAGAAGATGTATATATATATACATGTATACATATGTATACACACACACACACACACACACACACACAATGGAATATTACTCAACAATCAAAAAGAATGAAATCTTGCCATGTGTAATAATGTGGATGCAACTAGAATATATTATGCTAAGCAAAATAAGTCAGTTAGAGAAAGAGAAGTATCACATGATTTCACTCATATGTGGAATTTAAGAAACAGAAAAAATGGGGACGCCTGGGTGGCTCAGTTGGTTGAGCGTCCAACTTTGGCTCAGGTCATGATCTCACTGTTAGTGGGTTTGAACCCCATGTCAGGCTCTATGCTGACAGCTCAGAGCCTGGAGCCTGCTTCACATTCTATGTCTCCATCTCTCTCTGCCCCTCCCCTGCTCATGCTCTGTCTCTCTCTCTCTCTCTCAAAAATAAGCATTAAAAAAAAGAAAAGAAACAGAACAAATGTACATAGGAGAAGGTAAGGAAAAACTAATATAATAAGAGAGAGGGAGGCAAACCATAAGAGACTCTTAAATACAGAGAACAAATTGAGGGTTGCTGGAGGGGAGGTAGTTGGGGAGATAGGGTAGATGGGTGATGGGCATTAAGGAGGGCATTTGTTGGGAGGAATGCTGGGTGTTATATATAAGTGATGAATCACTGGCTTCTACTACAGAAACCAATAATACACAGTATGATAACTAACTTGCAATTAATTAATAAATCTTTTTCTAAAAGGTTGGCCAGGGGTGCTTGGGTGGCTCAGTCGGTTGAGCGTCCAACTTTGGCTCAGGTCATGATCTCACCGTTCCTGAGTTCAAGCCCCACGTCGAGCTCTGTGCTGACAGCTCAGAGCCTGGAGCCTGTTTTAGATTCTGTGTCTCCCTCTCTGTGCCCCTCCTCCGCTGATGCTCTGTCTCTGTCTCTCTCTCTCTCTCAGAAATAAACATTAATTTTTTTTAATTAAAAATTAAAAAAAAGTTGGCCAATGTAAGCAGAAATATGAAAATATTATGAAATAACCAAAAGGAATGCTAGTGATCAAAAACTGTAACAGAAATGAAGAATGTCTATGACAAACTTATTAGTAGACTGGATTTGTCTGGGGAAATAATCTCTGAGCTAGAGGACATGTCAATAGTAGAAACCTCCACTACTAAAACACAAAAGAACAAGATTGAGAAAAAAAAAAACAAACAAAAAAGACAAAACAAACAAAATATCCAAGGACTGTGGGACAACTACAAAAGTTGTAACATACACATAATAAGAATACCAAAAGGAGAAGAGAGAAAGGAATAGATGAAATATTTTTAAAAAATAATGACTGAGAATTTACTCATATTAATGTCAGAGACCAAGTCACAGATCCAAGAATCTCAGAATACCAAATGGAATATACGCAAAAAACAAAAAGAAAAAACAAAAACAAAACAAAAAACCCATTATGTTGGCATATCATCATCAAATACAGAAATAAAAAAAAATAAGCAAAAATTCCTGAAGGAAGCCAGAGAGGAGAAAACATCTTATCTGTAAAGGAACAGAAATAAGAATTGCATCTAACTTTTTTTTCCCAGAAACTGTTCATTTTCCATCAGTTTAATTGCCTCTGTAGAAGAGCAGCTTACGACCACTCAGTGGTTGTTTCTACCCATTCAGTAGCCTGAGCAGTAGGAGCTGGAGACCAGTCTTCGGTGACAGGCTCAATGCTCCAGGTATTCAATAGGGAACTGCTGAAAGGCACAGAGGGCACCTGCATGCCTTCAGACCAGTCTGCTACTTCAGGTTGAGCAGCAGTGATCTAGGAGCTGGAGCAGTCCGTTCACCTCAAATCCCTTCTTGATCACAGCCTTTGCAGCAGCAGTCTGCTCTTCTGTTTCAATCTCTTCAGGATCTCCTTAGAAGTAGAGATTAGGTATGACCTCCCACGGACACGCAGAATTTTCTGAACCACCATCCACCACATTAGACCCATTGAGTGAGCTCCTGTGTTGTTGCAAGGGATGGCAATGTCCACATAGCACAGAGGAGAGTCCGTGTTACACAGAGTGATGGTAGGCAGGTTAAGACGCCTCTGTGAGATGCCTCTGTGAGATGTGAGAAGCTGGTGGTCAGCCCTGGTATCAGTAACCACCAGAAGTCTTGGCTCCCAGAAGGGTACCTGGATCTGGTTAGTGAAGGTGCCAGGAGTGAAGCATCTAGCAATAGCAGTGGCTCCAGTAGAAGCAGCAAACTTTGGCACAGCTCGCTGGCCACAATTCCTGAATGATATGACACTGACATCAGCTGGATTTTCAATGGCAACAATGGCATGAGCTGCCAAGAGAAGCTTCTCCCAGGTTCTCTTCAGATTTATGATGTAGATGCTATCACTTATCCTTTCGTAGATGTACTGTTCTATTTAGATATCAAGCGGGTTCCTGCTCCAAGAAATTTGAGGACATCCTCCTCTTTCATTTACTGGACATCAAGGGCTCTGAACATTGTAAAAATTTCCCTTTAAGTTATGATGGGACACAAAACAACTGAATGGTCCCCTCCCTGGGTAGAGCAGAAAAGCAAGAACTGCATCGGACTTCTTAGAACTTGTGCAGGCCAGAAGATAATGGGGTGAAATATTCAAGAGTAGAGAGAAAAAAAAAACCAACAACCTCGAATTCTGTACCCTGAATAATTATCCTTCAAAAATGAAGGACAGATAGACTTTCTCAGATGAACAAAAATTGAGAGATCTCCTGCCAGTAGATAGTGTTATGAGAAATGTCAGAAATTCTTTAGAGAGAAGACAAATAATAGAGGTCAGAAACTCAGATCCACATAAGGAAGATTATTGAAGAGAGAATAGCAAAGGTAAATTAAAACATTTTTTAAATTGATTTAACAGATAAGTTTGTTCAAAATAATAATAGCAACATGGTATTCAATTACATAATATTATGTATATATCTTATGTGTACATGTATGCTTATAAGTAAGATAACTGAGCAAGTGAGAAGGTGAAATCAAGATTATTTGGTTGGTATAAGGTACCCATACCACTTATGAAGGTATTTTGTTTAGCAAAAGAAAAACAAAAATAAAGGTCATGACTAGAGTTTGAAAACTTCATGAATTGGCAACCCCCTCTGAGAGAGAGTTTAGAAGTTGGAATGAAGTGGAGAATTTATACTCCACTAGTTAAAAATAACATTATAGGGGCGTCTGGGTGGCTCAGTTGGTTGAGTGTCTGACTCTTAATTTCTGCTCAGGTCACGATCCCAGGGTCATGGGATCAAGCCCAGTGTCAGGCACTACACTGTGCATGGAGCCTGTTTGAGATTCTCCTCTCCCCCTACCCCTCTCCCCTACATTTGCCCTCTCTGTCTCTAGAAGAAAATAATTATAACATGAAATTGTCCCAAAATAAATATGCTGACATTCCAATATATAAATAATGAAATCAATTGTTTAAAAAACTGTGCTAAATCATCCACACCATAGAATACCATTCAGCAATAAAAAAGGAACAGCCATCAATTTCCACTACGATTTTGACGGATCTCAATTTAATTATGCTTAATGACAAAAGCCAGTCTCAAAGGCTACATACTGTATGAGTACATTCATGTAACAATTGTGAAAAGACAAATTATAGAGGTGGAGAACAGATTAGCTGTTTCTAGGAGTTAGGGTGGAGAGAGGGAGGGAAGTGGCTATGGCAAAAATGAATGGCACAAGGCATCATCGTGATGGAACAATTCTACATTCTCATTGTGGCAGTTGTGACAGAAATTCACATAATATGAAATCCTATGGAATTAAATACACACAGTGTGTAAAGCTGGTTAAGTGTGACTAAAAATGACTGCAATAAATGTCCTTTCGTGATGCATATTGGTTGTGATATTGGGCAATAACTACGCAAGACGTGACCACTGTCGGGAACGCCTATGAAGTATACATAGGAGTATACATGTGGTCCCTCTGTATTGTTTCTTACAACTGCATGTGAATCTTCAATTATCTCAAAAGAAAAGCTTTTAAAAATCAAGAGCAAAGACAGTGTCTGAAAAAATGTTGAAGTCATTAAGTACAAAGTGTGAAAATGAAAAATGAAATCATTAAATGGATTCACTGAAACACTGCTTAGAGCTGAGGAGAGGAAAAGGGAGAGACAGGAGAACAGCACTGCCGTTTATTGACCGCAGTGAGCCAGACATTTTCTAGATGCAGTATACGTATTCAAAATCACTGAAGGTCCCAAAGAACCGGAGCAAGTGGGCATTATTATCTTCATTGTATGCATACTGTGATGTCAACAAAGTGCTTAGCACAGCAGCTGGCTCTTAATAAATGCCCCCAAATAGTAGCCATTATTATTTTTATAGTGCTATTAATATCATTTTATAGAGTAGAAACTGAGGCCGATTGAGGTTACGTGACTTGCTGAAGGTCACAGAGAAGTCAAAAAACAAAACAAATCAGAAACAAAGAAATACTTCTCAATAATTACATGTTCTATATCTGAATCCAACTACTTCTTCTACTATAAAGAAACAAACTGAAAAGAAAAAAACTAAAACGAACCTACAAACAAAAAACCCTACAACTTGCATATTAATTGAAACCATGTGACAGAAAGTAGTATGAGATCTTTCTGCTAATAAATGATCAAAAAAACCCAACTTGCTCAAGTATTAACAATATAAAACCAAACTGCAGCATGTATATAAAAATCGCATAATGAAAAAAAAAAAAGCATCGATTTCTCCCAATAGTAAAAACAAAAAGATATGAAATTTATCCTGAAATACAGGAACATTGTGCCACAACAGTCCAACATGACTTTGATTCAACTCATAATGAATTATAACTTATGATGAAACAAATTATGATGAAACAACTCAAATCAAATATAGGCGCTCGGATAGGCAAACAAGAGGCAGTATCTAGAAAACACAGGAGTTATAAATGATAAGAATTTAGGAAAGAGTGATGGGAAAATTACTTCAGAAATAAGGATTCAATTATAAGAGCATAAGAGAGAAAAGACCTCTTAAAAGCTCAACAGGCAATATGGAGAATAGAATGAGAAAACAAATAAAATGGAAAAGAAAGAAATATGTAAAAAGGTTCAGATAGACTAGAACTGCGACAGATACTGAGGGTGCCCTCTATAATCCTCTGTGCCTTCCCTTTCAGTGCATTGTGGCCACACTTGCACCACCAGCCTCTCTATCTCTTCTCCTGAAAGTTTTTTGAGTCCTCTGGAGAAGTCTTCTCTGCCTATGCACGCAGTAAGCTGACTGTGAGAGAAAAGGATAAGCCTCAAAGAGCAGACTTTGTACTTGCTTGATAGGAATTATCTGGCTTTTGTTGTTGTTGTTGTTGTATTGTTTTGTTTCTCTTTGTTTTTTGCCCTTCCACTGGAATCATCCCAAAACTCATGTTTTTCATTAGTTCTGAGTTCTTCAGTGCCTTAAGTACGTGTTGCCTATGATGATAATCCAATGAAAAGATACTCTCTATTACCTGTATTTCCCTTTCAGTTTTCCTTCTTTGCCTTAAGACTTTTTTAAAGGACAATCTTCCATTAAGACTACTTGCATTAAATCCTACTTGGCTAAGTATCTTCTTCTAGAAAAACCCAAACCAAGAACAGGTATTAACAGCCATGGATCCTGGAAGCAGTTTTGGAGGATAAAGTTTAGAAATTGAATAACTTATTCAGATGACAATTGGGATTACAGCACAGATGGTAAGTGGGTTGTGATAAGCCTTGGTGGGCTGAAGCATCACAGTTACTGCAACTTTCATATGTGATGAGTTGGAATATAACACATATGGGCAGGGGATCCATGACTTATACAATATCTCTAGCAGTGGAGAGCTATGGAGCAGTGGTGATGATAAGGAATGTGGAGTTAGTTATTTGTTACTAAGTATCATTGAAGCACTTATGGAAGAAAATAACAAGCCCAGGTTAGCCAGCTGTTATCTTAAACATGATTTAAAGCTAAATAAAGAGTTTATTATTATTTCGATCTCCTGCTTTGAAGTCTGTGCTCAAATTCATGCTCCAGCTCTGACTTTAAGAAGAGAGATGCTACAAATATATATAAAGCTAAATATATAGGGCACTGGCAAGTCTCTGAGGTGAAAGTAAGGACAGATATATGGTTGGAATAGGACCCTGAGATCTCGGGTAAGAACAATATCGCCATTGACATTTGATACAATTTTCTGGCCTATAGTATTGAACACAGAAAAAGCGGATGAATAAAAAAAAAAGTATCTGGAATTACAGAACCTTTAAGAACGTGGAACAGAATGTAATATTCTTAATATTATAGAATATTAATATTAACTAATATTAATATTATAGAATATTATTATTCTTAATATTGTAGAAAATTAGATCAAATGCATGTCGGTGTCATATTTGAAATCATACTACCATAATTATAAGATAGAGATTAGTGAGTAATTTAGATTTTATTGATCCTGTGTTTTAAAATAGACTTCCACTCAAGATGCTGAAAGTTAATTTTCATAGGGTTTATTGAAATCATTAGTACTATGTCCTTGTAAGAACCCAGCTCTGTGTAGAAATTCTAAAGTGATACATATTGAGAGAGATTTGTTTTGACTGTAAAACTTTGTGTGGCACATATGCAGGAGGACTCACATGCATGAGCACACTGAATGACCTGGGATTTGAGTGGAGTTCAGGACATGAAGCAGTTATACTTCCCAGAGCCAGTCACCTCTCCTAACTCTCAACTTTGCCAGATGACCTCTCCTTTAGAAATGAGGCAAAGTGTTGACTGAGACTGTATGCCAAAATCACTACCATTGATCAATGAATGGCTGCTCTCTCCAGGGTACATAATGTTAGCTATGTTGCTTCTATGGGTTCATTCAGGAAGGCATTCATGTTGTGGGGAAAGTCAAACTTATAGGCTCACTTAAATTTGTTCTATTATATCAGGCCTTATGTACTTAAAATTTAAGAAAAATGACTTTATAATCTTCATTAAGAGAAAATTACATAGTGAGGAGGAAGTGGATTTTGTTTGACTTTTTATAGTTTAGACTTGCAGACTATCTGATTATAATTCACAATATATTTCCCCTAACTTCTTCACTTTCCTTATGTAGCTATAGCTTAAACAACTGCTTATATTTTGAAGAACAAAATTGGAAATATTGGTTCATCTGAGCAATCTTAGAACTGCTATAGGCCAAAGTATTGTGGTTGTCAATTTTAAATAATGCTATGATTTTTTAAATGTTTATTTATTTTTGAGAATGCGAGCTCGAGTTGGGGAGGTGCAGAGAGAGGGGGGAAGGACAATCCAAAGTGGACTCCACACTCACAGGAGAGCCCGATGAGGAGCTCAAGCTCATGAACCATGAACTCACCAACTGTGTGATCGTGACCTGAGCCAAAATCAGATGCTCAACTGACTGAGCGACTGAAGTGCCCAGCTGATGCTATGATGTAATCCCTCCTGATGGGCAGTGCGAGAAAAGGTATCAGCCATCTGGGTCTGCTTTCTACCTCCACCATTTAAAGCATCTATGACTTTAAACACCTGCTTTGTAATTTCTGATTAACAAGTATTTTTCTTTAAAACATCTATAAGAATGTCTACTCCCCAGAAATGTTGTCAGTGTTTGTTAAGATAACTATGTAAAAATACCCCTTTGCTCATAGGAGTGCTAAATGAATGTAGCATGTATACACACAAATATTTTCTGCCTCACTTTTCATATAACTGGGCAGAGATCTGTATAATTGAACATGCTAAGTTTATTGATTCTTAAATGAAACTATAAGTAACCATAAAGGACAATCTATAAATAATATATATTTATATGTATGATTTATCGGTATGTTTTATATACGTGTGTATATATATGTGTGTGTGTGTAATGCATATAGCACATAATATATTTGTGTGTTGTATATAAAGGCATGTGTGTGAATTTTGCAAGATGAGAGATGCAAAATGTATGATTAGAGAAAGGATTGTTTTGTTCCACTAATGATTTGGGGACCATCGAATATCTTTAACTTACACTTCACAGCATATACAAAAATAAACTCAAAATGTTTTGCAATTCCAAACATTTTACAAAATGTTTTGTAAAACTTCTAGAAGAAAACATACGAGAAGGTCTTTGTAATCTATTAAAAGACATCAATTTCTGTGGCACCAAAAGCACGGTCCATGAAAAAGAAGTTGACAAATCGGTCTTCATCAAAAATAAAATATATGTTGTCCCAAAACAAAAGAAAACAAACAAACAAACAAACAAACAAAACACTAATGGAATGGAGAGACAAAATAGGAATTGGGAGAAAATATTTGTAAATTGCGCATATCCCAAATCTCTCAAGTCTACTCAAAACTTAATAAGAAAGGAACAACAAAAATTAAAATTGGCAAAAAACTTTAACATTTTATCAAATAATATATACAGATAGGAAATAAGCACACAAAGAGATGCTACACATCCTCAGTCGTTTGGGAGGCACAAATTAAAACAATGAGATAATAATATATATCTATGAGAACCGATAAATTTAAACCATACCTAGTGCTGGAAAAGATATGCAGAAATCTTTTACATTTCTGGAAGGAATTCACAGTGGTTCACCACTTTGGAAAAATGTCAATTGCTTTTAAAAAATGAACTACACTCTTACCCCATGAGCTGTTTACTCAAGAGAAATGAAGGCATATAGAAATATTCATATAAATACTTTAAAGAACAGACACTACCCAACACCCAAAAAACTGAACCAATTTAAAAATGGGTAGAAGACAAAGACATTTCTCCAAAAGAAGACATACTGATATCCAAAAAGCACATGAAAAGATGCTCAACAAATGAAAACTACCATGATAGAGCAGCTCACACTTCCCAGAACAGCTAAAATCCCCAACATAAGAAATTAGAGGTCTTAGTGAAGATACGGACAAAAGGAAACCTCTCTCTTGCACTACTGGTAGGAATGCAAACTGGTGTAGCCACTGTGGAAACATTATGAAGAAGGTTCCTCAAATAGTCAAAAATAGAACTACCTTATGATGCAGCAATTGCACTACTGGATATTTGCCCAAAGAATACAAAATTCAAAGGGATACACACACCTCTATGTTTATAGCAGCATTATTTACAATAATCAAGATATGGAAGCAGCCCAAGTGTCTACTGACTGATGAATGAATAAAGAAGATGCGATTATATGTATATATATGTATATATGTATATGTATATACACACACATGGAATATTATTCAGCCATAAAGGATGATATCTTGTCATTTGCAACAACATGGATGGAGCTAGAGAGTATAATGCTAAGCAAAATAAGTCAATCAGAGAAAAACAAATACCATGTGATCTCACTCATATGTAGAATTTTAGAAACAAAGCAAACAAGCAAAAAGAGAGAGCCAAAAAAACAGACTCTTAGCTCTAGAGGACAAAATGATGGTTATCAGAAGGGAAGGGGTCAGACGATGAGTTAAATAGGTGATGGGGACCATTCCTATTATCATAAGAGTAACATTTCAATGACGAAAAAAATCAGTAAATAAAATATGTACTGACTACAAAAAAAATATATATTACCTAGAGATCAGAAAAGACCCTCTGTATATCCTGTTAGTTATTATTAGTTATGTTGCAATGGACAATGCTTTAACCAAATATTACTTCATGAGAGTGCATTTCTACTCTACAGACATTTTAATTCTCTGCTTTCTTACAAGCCTTTATACCTCTCAAAACACCTCACCATTACAAATATATGAATGATTGCTTTGGGACAACATCTTAATGTTGTGTTTAGCTATGAGGAGTTAAAATATAGATTTATAATAAGTTATGAATATGACTTAGTTCATTTCATTGTTGTGCTGATAATTTGGGGGGTCCTAATAGTATATTTGTACATTAAAGATGATAGAAGACCACATGTTTCATAAGATCATTGGAGAATGTAGATTTCTCCCTTACCTACCAAGATGTATAATGTAACACAATTTACCTTTGGGATAAATATGTTTTTAACCTTGCCACGAAAACATAAATCTGTAGATGGCTTTTATGAATTTCATGTAATGTATAGAAAATTTATTTTCTCTCCCTTTTTTATGCTTCCTTTATAAAGTAACATAATGACTTAATTTGAGGATTTGATTTGAAAGGTGCCTCCACCATCCCTCTCTTCAAGAAAATGAATGAGTGATGGAATTAGAAGCTAACTGGAGAGGCTGTGCAGAAGTCAGAACCTGGTCTTTGTATTTCTGAGGTATGCATTTCAAAGAGGTAGCCTATTCTGCAATCAAGAAACTGGACAGTGTCAACCACTGCAGGTCAGAAGTTTAAAAGTGAAAGAAAAAGGTTTGGAGCTGGACTCATGCATGTAGCAAAATCTGAACCCAAAAGAAAGCCAACTGCATAGTTTGACAGTGACCCTGGAGGAGGCAAATCCAATTAATTGGGAAATGGATTACTTTGAAGAGACCCCTCAAGTGGAGCTTGCCAGAAAGGATCTATCTCCATAGTACGTTTGAAGAAGAGCCATCAAGTCAGGTGGATTATCAATGCTCCTGTGCTAATCCCCAGTCAGAACATGAGACAGTTCATCTGCATTTTTTAAAAGCTGCCTTCCAAATAAAAGATGACTTATAAAAACAATGCATTGTGTACTCTTAAGCCCAAAATACCCTGAGAAACCAATAGTGAAAGAAACCCTGAAAACAAAATGCAAGGAATATTAGCTACAAGTTACTTTCACCAGCAGAAGGAGCTTATATACCAATACTGTGGGGATGGGCTAAAGCAAATTAATGCAGCCTCAGCTATAAAAAGAGCAGAAGGAGCCCTCTGTTAAATAAAATTTAAATTCCAAAGATAACATTTCATAAGAAAAAGAAAGCAATGAAATCATTCTTAAGCTAAAAATAAGATTTTTCATTTGTTTGAAGAAGAAGAAAAAGAAATTCACAGTGGTTTAATTTACCAAGAAAGAGAATTATTAACCTTAGTCTTCTGCTTTGAGATTGTCATTAATGCAGTGAAGACATTGCATTACCTTCCTTTGAAGATACATAAATGAAAATCGCATTTTGAATCCATCAAAAAGATATAAGGTTAATTGTTTGTACTTTGGACTTCGTTTTTCACTTATCAAATATTTATTTAACAATTAAATGTACCAGATGTTGTGTTAGATTCATGAATTCATGAGTTAATAAGAGCTACCTGTTCTCAATAAACTTATCTTAGAGGTTTAGATGGGTGAAGGGAAGAACACTAACACAATCATTAGCAGTAGGAACCAAAGAGATAAATGTGTAACTGTTAATATCATTTTAACTGTTTAGAATGATGATAATTTTTAAAATCATAGAAATATGTGTTGCTTATGATATGGGTAATAGAATTTTATAATCCAATTATTTTACAAGTCATCTATGTAATTTCCCTCTGATTCTTTGATCCTACCAACTATATTCATCAAACGCCCTTATGTGAAATACTGGGAACAGTCATGTCACTAGTCAAGGTCGGTATAAGGAATATTAGGTGTATAACTGTATGACAAACCTTAAAATAAGCACTAATGATTTTTTAATGTATTAAATTCTTGAATAATTATTTAGTGCTATGAATTGAACAGCATTATAATTACAGAGATATAATAGTGAGAAGAGTCCTTGCCATGGAATCTGATACTTTCCTGAAGACACATAATAAATAAATGAATATATAAATAGGTAAACTGATACTATTATATGACACAGTAACAAATTATATGAAGCAAGGTTAAGTTTTTGCTTAAAAGGCAAAATTAAAAGTACGAAGTAAAGATTGTTGGGAAGGAGGGGTATTTTGGATAGGTGGCAAAAAAAACAAAAACCAAAAAACCGTTCTGAGAAGTCTTCATTAACCAGAGACCAGAAAGAATTAGAGTGAGGAAGATACTAAGTGGAAGAATATCAAGGCGTTTAATTTGAGCTGTCATCCCAGAGCCTGAGTTGGGGGCTATCAGCCCAGAGCCTGGTCGGGGGCTCCAAATCATGAACCGTGAGATAATGACCTGAGCCGAAGTCAGATGCCTAACAGACTGAGCCACCAGGCACCCAGATAATTTGACTTTAAACTCGCAAAGACAATTATGGTTCACTACATTTGAACTTGATTCATTAGACTCTAGGAACTACCTAAGTGCTTGAGAGAGTCCATTTGGTTATTCAGACAATTTAAGGGCTTATAAAGAACATGAATTATTAAAATTATAAATGCTGAGATAACATTTAAACATGTAAGTTACAAAATTGTAAGTCTTCTCAATAGCGATAATTAAATTTTACTAGCATGGAGATATAATATTTGTAGGTTGAATTTAAATGTTCAATCTTTTTTTTTTCATATATTAAGTCAACAAATTATCAACTTAAAAAATCAAGTTGCTACAAATGAGGTAGTTTTTTGGTTTGTTTACAAAGATTACCACAAGTATATACTTTGAAAATACATATTACTCCCTTAAGAAAAATTTATTAAATAATCAATGATTGAATAATTGGTTTTTCAGTTCATTTAGGATCATTTCCTTTATTAACTACTTTGTAGAATCATCTATGATATTTGTTAAAACATAAAGACAGGGAGAATCTCCCCCACCTAGAGCTACTGATTGAGTAGGTGTTGGTGTAGTCTAGAAATCTGTTTTTCACTAATGTCTCTTTAGACTCTCAGCCAGAGGCAAAGTTGTACTATATTGCCTGAAAGCGCATTTCTAATTTGCTTCCTATCCAGTCTAGCTCTGCAGTTTTGTGCCTGCGTCCCATGTCTGATGCCGTCAACCCTTCTGATACAAACTCTGTCTGCGTGGATGTGCGTCAGGGCAAGTTGTGGCTCCTCCTCACTAGCTGGGATTGCCTCCCTGCCTCCAGATCACATCTGTCCTGGGCTAAGAAGCCTGAATAATGTGTTCTGATCCATCAGCAAGCTGCTTACTAATCCCATCTCATAATAATTTTTTTCACTTTGTGACAGCCTGTTCACGTCAGAAATAGGCGTGAAAATAGCAAATTTGAATGGCAACTCACAGTAGAACTTGACTACTTTTAAGTTCCTTTCAGAAAAGCAACTGAGTTATTAGGAATGTTTATTTGAATATGTTAAGATTACACTAAGGCTCTTGAGTGACACTTTTCTTTCTTCCTTTTTTGAAGCTATCCTAAAAATGACTCAGTTTTTGCTATTTGTAATAAAATCAAATATGTTATTCAATTGCAAATGCAGAAAATAGCCTTCCAGTTTGATCTATTCCTAGGATGTACTATTTGAACATTAATAATTCCTCTTATAATTCATGGATCCTTAGCTTGCTATGAAATGATACTCTTTCCTGTGTAAAATCACAGGTAAACATGCTCATTCAATAACTACCAACCAAAGAGTTTACTCAGACAATGGAAGATTGGTTCTTAAAGTTATTGAAATCTATGCCATTTTCTCCTGTCACTTTATATTCAAAATACTTCATCTGAATCAGAACTGTGATTATTGAGGACTGTCTCTTACATCCTATTGTCTGGCTGCAGAATTACTTGGGCTGAGTTGAATTTTTTAAATCTACTGGCTTTTTTCTCAAAACATAAAATGCCTAAACCTATCATCTAAGGTAAATAGGTTATCTAGTTCCCAATGGATACATGGAAAAAACAAAAAGCAAAAAACAAAAGCGTTGCTATCCATGCAATCTTACAACATCAAAAAAGTGGCAGCATGCTCTGTTACGAATCGCCCTAAATTAAATTTGCTCGTATATTTATTCTTACTTTCATTTTCTTTTTCATAAATTGAAAGCACAAGTCTTTTTTATACTAAAACTAGGACTAGCTTTTGTTGGTCATGTGCTCTCCTAATTGCAGACAGAAAGATTGAGAAAGCAGTGTTTTGCAGGATCACTGTAGCTGATTTGTAGCACAGTAATTGCCCAGCATGTGCTAACAAACTGTTCAGCTCATCCAGGCACACTCAGTCACAGAGTGCAAGGTAGTAAAGAGAAGGAAGATAATCAATGGTAATCATTCCTTTATTTTTGTGCTTCCCTTCAAATGCCATTATCATCGCATGTATGTGAGAAAAACAAAAAGCAACTTAGGACGTTATCAAAATCAAAAGGAGAAAAGTGCAATTTGGAAACAGGAAATATCCATGTGAATTGAAAGAAGGTTTGATTCCTTCAACAATGAATGAGTACACTTTTGCAACAAAAAACAAGATAATGGTATGTTGCTCTAGTGATAATAGCCATCACAGGGAAAATCCAAAAGTAATGCAAGATGAATTGAATTATGCTAGGCATATCAACAGGAGATAAGCACATGAATTGAATTACATTATAGTAACATACAGTATGGTCCACAGTATTTTAGATTTTGAACACAATAATTTAGAAATGAATATTCCAGTACTGTAAATGTATGGTTAACTGTCAATAGTTCCTACACATATATGGCTGATAATGATATCCATTAACTACCTAGTATACTTTCCTACTGTGCAGATTTGTGGTGGCCATTGTTACGGCCAGAAAATAATGAGCTCAAAGTTATTATCATTCCATTCTTTCCATATTTATTTGCATATATGTATATATGTATATTTTCAGGCCTCAGCTGTATTTGAATAAACACATGCATTCAAAGTGATTTAAAATTGACATTCCAATCAAAATACCTCATACAAGTTCAAGTTACAAAATCTGATTCTGGAATATCCTTATATCACCTAGGCATAATAAGGTAACCTCAAATGGATGCACTTAGAAACTTGGATTTCAATACTTGGATATTTGGTGTTAGATATCTAAGTTTAGGTAAGTGTCTGATTTAAAACACTTGAAGAAAGTATAATTATTCAGATTTTTATTTGTTTCAAGGGTGTTTTCTGCTCATAATTCATGATGAATATCAGATCTTACACTTACATTTGGTGGGAGATTATGAAGTCATGGTTTACGCATACTAACATTTATGTTATGGTGATAATTTTAGAATCACTCTGCTGTCATCATAGTTCTTGTTCCTGATTTCAGGTTTAATAGCAAGAGGAATGGGGTAAAAAGCAGCACATCTAAAGAAAATCTGACCCAATTGGTTAACATACACTGTAATATTGACTTCAGGAATAGAATTTAGTGATTCATCATTTAAATATAATACCCAATGCTGATTCCAGTAAGAGTCCTCTTCAATGCCCCTTACCCATTTAGCCCTTCCCTTCCCACTCAACACCCCACCAGCAACCCTCAGTTTGTTCTCTGTATTTAAGAGTTTTTTTATGGTTTGTCTCCCTCTCTGTTTTTATCTTATTTTTCCTTCCCTTCCCTTAGGTTCATCTGTTTTGTTTTTTAAATTCCACATATAAGTGAAATCATATGACATTTGTCTTCCTCTGACTGGCTTATTTTGCTTAGCATAATAGAGTCTAGTGCCATCCACATTGTTGCAAATGGCAATGGCAAAGATTTCATTCTTTTTGATCACCGAATAATATTCCATTGTGTGTGTATATATATATATATATACACTACATCTTCTTTATCCATTCATCGGTCTATGGACATGTGGGCTCTTTCCATACTTTGGCTATTGTTGATAGTCAATAGTTCATTGGGGTTCGTGTGCCCCTTTGAATCCGTACTCCTGTATCCTTTGGATAAATACCTAGTAGTGCAATTGCTGGGTCATAGGGTAGTACTATTTTTAATTTTTGAGGAACCTCCATACTGTTTTCCAGAGTAGCTGTACCACTTTGCATTCCCAGGAGTGGTGCGAAAGTGTTCCTCTTTCTCCGCATTTTCATCAACATCTGTGGTCCCTGAGTTGTTAATTTTAGATTTTTCTGACGGGTGTGAAGCAGTATCTCATTGTGTTTTGATTTGCATTTCCTGATGATGTGTGAAGTTAAGCATTTTTTCATGTATTTGCTAGCCATCTGTATATCTTCTTTGGAAAAGTGTTTATTTATATCTTTTGCCCATTTCTTCAATGGATTATTTGGTTTTTGGGTGTTGAGTATGATAAGTTCATTATAGATTTTGGATACTAACCTTTTATCCAAGATGTCATTTGCAAATATCTTCTCCCATTCTGTCAGTTGCCTTTTAGTTTTGTTGATTGTTTCCTTCACTGTGCAGAAGCTTTTTATCTTGATGAGGTCCCAATAGTTCATTTTGGCTTTTGTTTCCCTTGTCTCTGGAGACGTATCAAGTAAGAAGTTGGTGTAGCTGAGGTCAAAGAGGTTGTTGCCTATTTTCTCCTCTAGGATTATGATAGCTTCCTGTCTTACTTTTAGGTTTTCATCCATTTTGAGTTTATTTTTGCATATGGTGTAAGAAAGTCTGACCCTATTTTTAACTAACCTTAGGATTTAGATCTCACTTGCTTCCTTTTATTTAATTTATCAAGTTATTTGCCTTCTCATACAAGTCCCATATTTAAGTCTATCAATCTGGATAACGTTCTACAAAAAGTTTTCAGATGTCCTGCTCAGATATACAGTTACCACCTGTAACTTATAGGGTAACTAGTTTTCTAAAATGGAAACTACTTTTAAGCAAACAGTTTCATGACCGATCACAATTCATGAGTGATCACAATTCAGCATTTTACTACTTAGATTATATGACCCACTCTGAAAATGCAGCAAATTATGAGCCAATCAGGCAGGAATCCCTTTTACATTGCTGAAATTATCAAATGTTGTCTATTCTCTGTCCTTTTAAGTGAATTATGCATATGAGAGTTACAATTTGTGTCCTTAAATCTAAAAGAGTGCCTATGTGTTAGTCCATCCATAATTTTGTCCAAAACACTTGCATCATTTCTATATATGTCTCGATCCTATTGAAGTGAAATACAAATTTTTTACCCTTATAACTATCTACTTCTGTCTCTAGCATCTTGCACTTTTAAGCCCTGGATTCTGTGGTGACAAGACATTTTTATTTTTAGTAAAACTGTTATTCTAGAATAGTTTTAGATTTGCAGGAAACTTAAGATAGTAGCATACCCCACATATACCAACAAACGTCATATGCTTCAAATCCAGATTTTTCCAATTATTAACACCTTACATTACTGTGATATGTTTGTCACAATTAATAAACAAATACTGAAAACATTATTATCAATAAAAATTTTTAATTTGTCCAGATTTTCTTACTTTATACCTAACGTTCTTTTTCTGTTCCAGAATCCCATCTAGGGAACATGACATTTAGTCTTCATGGCTCATTAGTTTCCTCCTTCTGTAAGAGTTTCCTAGACCTCCCTTGTTTTCAATGACCTTGACACTTTTTTTTGAGAGAGGTAAGAATAGATATTTATTCTATTATATATGAAACAAAATATATTGTTTGTTTTAATATATGAAACAAAATATATTAAAATAGGAACAGAGAACTAAAAAGCCTCTGAGAAAATAAAACTATGGTACCATTTTTTTTTAATTTTAAATTTTATTTAAATCCAAGTTAGTTAACATATAATATAATAATGATTTCGGGAATAGAATTTAGTGATTCATCACTTACATATATAACACCAGTGCTTATCCCAACAAGTACCTTCCTTAATGCCCACCACCCATTTAGCCCTTCCCCCCACCCAACACTCCACTAGCAACCCTCAGTACTAGTCAGATAATTTATAGTACACCCCTTAATTGGAAATTGTCTAATATTTTTCTCACATTAAGATTGTGGTTATCGGCTTTTTTAGGGAAGAACACAGAGGAAGGCCTTTTCACACATCAGTATCAAGGGTATATGATATCAACATTACTCATCAGTGTTGCTATTTATTTTGCTCATTTGGCTGAGGTAATGTGTGTCAGGATTCTTCACGGTAAAGTCATGACTATGCAGAGCTCACTTGCAGTGCGAGAACTTATGCTCCATCTCCTCGACGAATATGTGGAGACTACTAAATAATACACAGACCAAAGGAGAAAACTCAAAATAAATTAATATTTTGAACTAAATGAAAGTGGAAACACAATTTATCAAAATTTGGAGGATGAAGCAAAAGCAGTTCTTAGAGGGAAGTTTGCAGTATTGAGCACATATTAGAAAAGAAAAAAAATTTAAAATCAATAATCTAAGTTTTTAGATCTAATAATCTTTTTCTAAAGGACTGGAAAAAGGAGAGCAAACTAAATCCAGGCAAACTGAAGAAAAAATAGGAATTAGAACAGAAAATAAACTTGAAAACAGGAAAAACATAGAGGAAATTAATGAAACCAAAAAAGCTGTTTTATAAAAAATCAATAAAGCAATAACCCTTAGCCAGGAAACTAAGAAAAAAAAAAAAAGAGGAAGGACACAAATTACTAATATTAGAAATGAAAGAGGAGACATCACTACAAATCCAATGAACATTAAAGGTATAATAAAGGAATGTTATGAACAATTCTATATCCTCCAATTTGAGAATCTAGATGAAATGAGTATCAACTCCTTGAAAGATAAAATCTGCCACACTTAAAGGAGAAGAAATAGACAATCTTCATAGGCCTATGTAGATTAAAGAAATTGGAAGACTTCAGGTATTGTGAAGATTTTTTTAGATACCAAAGATGCAACCCATGAAAAAAATAATTGATATGTTGGACTTAATTAAAATTAAAAACTTTGGGGGCACCTGGGTAGCTCAGTTGATCAAGCATTGGACTCTTGGTTTCAGCTCAGGTTCTGATCCCAGGGTGGTGGGATAGAGCCCTGTGTTGGATTCTATGCTCAGTATGAAGCCTGCTTAAGATTCTCTCTCCCTCTTCCTCTGCTCCTCTCTCCAGCTGTCGCTCTTTCTCTTGAATAAACAAAACAAAACAAAACAAGAAAACCCACTTTTGCTCTGCGAAAGGCCCTGACAGAGAATGAGAAGATAGCCTACAGACTGGAGAAAATATTTTCAAAAGATACGTATAATTAAAAAAAGAAAACCTGCTATCCAAAATATACAGGGAACAAGAAAACAAACAAGCCAATTAAAAAAATTCCCAAAGCCAGAACACCGGGCTCCTGGGTAGCTCAGTCGTTAAGCGTCCACTATTGGTTTCAGGTCAGGTCATGATTTCACAGTTTGTGAGTTTGAGCCCTACATCAGGCTCCATGCTGACAGTGTGGCGCCTGCTTAGGATTATCTCTCTTCCTCTCTTTCTCTACCCCTCTCTTGCTTGTACTCTCTCCCTTTCTCAAAAATAAATAAACTTAAAAAAATTTTTTTTAATGTCCAAAAGCCAGAACAGACACATTACCAAAGAGGGCATACAGATGGAAAATTAGCATATGAAAGACCCTCAACATCATTTGTCATAAGGGAATTGCAAATAAACAACACCAAGATACTACTTATTAGAATGGTCAAAATCCAGAACACTCACGACTCCAAATGTTAGCAAGAATGTGGTAAAGTTGTAGAGTACTAGGAATTCTCCTTCATTACCAGTGGGAATGGAAATGGCATAGACTCTTTGGAAGCCGGCTTGGTGGTTTCTTACAAAACTAACCATCCTTTTACCATATGATCCAGCAATTATGTTCCTTGGTGTTTATCAAAGGAGTCTAAAGCGAATGTCCACACAAAACCTGCACTCATATATATAGCTGTGTTATACATAAATGCCAAAACTTGGAATCACTGAAAATGTCCTTCAGTAGGTGAATGGATACATAAACTGTGATACCCCCAGACAATGGAAGGTTATTCAATGCTAAAAAGAAATGAGCTATTAAGGCAGGAAAAGACATAAAGGAAACTCAAATGCATAATATAAAATGAAATAAGCTAATCTGAAAAGACTACATATTGTGGTGATTTTAACAATATGGCATGCTAGAAAAGGCAAAATTGGAAATCATAAACTATTAGTGGGGTGGCAATGAATAGGTATAATGCAGAGGATGTTTAGGGCATCAAAAACACCCTGATGATACTATGATGATGGATACATGACAGTATACATTTGTGGAAGTCTACAGAAGAGAACGCTCCAAGAGTGAACCCTAATGTAAACTTCGGAGTTTGGATGATTATGATATGCTAATGCAGGCTTATCAGCTGTAATAAATGTACCACTCTGTGGGGGATGTTGATAATGAAGGAGGCTAAGCATGTGTTGGAGCCAGGGTATGTAGGAAATATCCGTACTTTCTTCTCAATTTTGCTGTAAAGCTAAAACTGCTTAAAAACATAGAATCTAAAATAATTTTCCATTAGGTTCTTCAAAGTTTCTGCTGAGACTTTTTAATCATTTACTTGGTTCAAATGTTTTGTAATTGCTTGTTGAAGCATTTTATGATGCTGATTTAAAATCCTCATCAGATAATTCTATAATCTATGCCATTTCAATTTTGGCATACGCTGACTTTTTTTTTTTTTTAATTCACCTTGAGGTTTTCCTGATTTTTTGCAACAGGGAAAAGGTGGAGACACCAGTTATTTACTGACAAATGGGATTATAAATCTTGCTTTCCCACTCAGCTTCTGTTGATACCTACTGGGGCCGTTTTCCTGGTTTCTCAGGGCATGAGTGGGCATAATAGCTACCCAATAAGGTCTCCATTTACAGCACATTGGCTGAGAGGGTGACTCCTTCTTGGTCTCTGTGGGAGTGCTTTCCTTATAATAGGAAATGGTCAAATTCCTGACTCTCCTCTAGGCCCCTCTGATGCCATCTCAACATAGATGGAAAGGAAGCTTCATTACTACTGGGTAGGAGTGGAAATTCAGGCTCTCTGTATGCTCCCTGATACAGGTGAGTAGGTTATGGCTCAGTACTGCATGACAGTGATGAAGGTACCTATTCAATATTGTATCTTGTTGGACACCTCATCAGCAGGGGTTGGTATGGAATCTCGTCTCCCTATTACAAGCTGCTGCAACTGAAGTGTAGACAGCTGTCTGTGGTAGAGACTTGACAGAATCCTGTGGAGTAGTATGGTCGTTGTTTAAAAGATTTCTGTCTTACCAGCTGTCCCTTTTCTGGTCTGTTGTCTTAAGGGAGTAAGTTTTTGAAGGCCTTTTTTGGTCTACATCTGTTAGTGTTTCCAGGTTGTCAGCTTCTCCAGCGCTTAGTCTGGAATATATAAAGCAAAAAGAAAACCTGGGAAATTCACCTTTCATTGAGCCTGAGTGGCCCAGGCTATTTGCGTTCTTGCTACCTTTCAGAGTCTTATTTTTGTAACATTTATGTTTAGATGATTAACTTTCCACTGTGAGGGTGGAACAGGAAGAAGTACATATATTCCATCTTTTTGCAGTTCTAGGTTTATTGAATTTTTTTACATATGGTATGATTAGGCTATTACTTTAAAGAGAAGAATCTTGTATGTGGACCTAGTAACAAGGTACAGAAACAGACAAGGCAAGAAATGATGTACTGCAGAACTGAGGCATTGGCTATACCATTAGAAGGGAAGACAAATAATAGAATAAGAAATTAAAGAATAAAGAATAAAGAAATAATGGAAATAATAAAGAATAAAGAAATAAAGAGGCTAAGATGGTAGTTTTTTGTGATCAGTTGTTTGATAGAAAACATCACCTTTAAATTTTTAAAATTTATAATATTCATGATACCTTTAGAAACTTATTTCCCATACATTAAACATTCTATGGCTCTGAAGATTTTTTTTCATTTAAAAAACTCTAATTCGTATTTTAACACACAAAGAAAGAACCATATTCTAAAACACAGGGAATTATTAGGAAAAAATATGCTTTAATCAAGGGCAAGAAAGTGCATAGAGCAGAACAACATATTTATAGTAGCTCCATTCCTTACTACTTACAATGACTTACTTGAGAGTAATGTGATGTAATAAGAAACATCAGAAATTTTATAACCCTATGTTTTCATACTAGAAAACACTAAAAAAATATTCTAGTGATAATGATTCTTCAAATTAATGCTTTAAATAGTAAAGATATTATTTATCTTCTTCTTTTAAGAATAAAATATATCAAAAAGAAAATAATCAGATTAAAGATGAAATTTATACAGCAAATCATTAAAGAATGGTAGTAAACATGTGAATTTTATATATGCATATATTGGGAATATGTATGTGTACACACTCACACACATATGCACATACACACATGGAGATATATACATATACCAACACACACACAAACTAGTTTTAGAATCTCCGAACCCTTCATCCTTGATTTTTAAATATGTTTGTAATACAGGTTTTTGATTAAAAAAAGGATAGGGGCACCTGGGTGGCTCAGTCGGTTAAGCGTCTGACTTCGGCTCAGGTCATGATCTCACAGTTTGTGGCTTCAGTCCCTGCATCAGGCTCTGAGATGACAGCTCAGATTCTGGGTCTCCCTCTTCAGATTCCGGGTCTCTCTCTTCAGATTCTGGGTCTCCCTCTCTCTCTGACTCTCCCACTTGCACTCTGACTCTCTCTCAAATATAAAAGAAAAATAAACATTAAAACAATTAACAATTTCACCTCTGGAAAAAAAAACAAACTCATTAGTAAATCTGAACTTAAAATGACTTAGAAGAATATAAAATCTCAAGACTATGTGTTCAGTATTGCAGATGAAACTTCACAGCCTGACTTTTATTATATATTTAGCACTTACCTTTTGACAAGTTTCTTCAGGTCCTAAATATCCTTATAAATTTTATGATCAAAGTTTTAATTACAACAGTCATATAAAGCCGAGTGATTGTTTATATATCTTTCTTCTCAGAAACATTATCGTTTTGACTTTACAAGATGATCATCGTGATAATAATAAAATGATATTAACAGCTAATATTTGCTGACACTTAACCCTGAAACAGGCATTGTAATATATGCTTTATGTGCAATCTCATTCCAGTTAATAGATTCATCCGGGTAGTTGTTCACAATTATACCAAGTAAGGACTAAGAGCAATATTCAAACTCTAAACTATCTCTATAGTATGTGTACTTAATCCTAATTACATTATCTTGAAATTGTATACAATTACAATTTCTTTTAAAATCTTTGTGGGTGAGGGGAGAGCAAACAAAATATGTTACCCAAATAACGAAATAATTGTACCAATGAGAAATCTTTGACATCTAAAAAAGGTAAAATTTAAAAATTAAAATTAAAAAGAGAATCTATTGTTCCAGATATATACAACATGCCATTTATCTTTAGAAGGTTGAGGAAAATTTACAAATATCTCAACCATAATATATTTACTAAGATCTATTAGTATCTTTTTAGATTTTGCTGAGCCTGTGGAGGACATCAGTTACTATCCTGTTTTTACCACCCCTTTAAGCCACTCACAGAGATTACATTCTAGAAAGACTGAGGGACATGGGAAGCCCAGTGGGTTAAGTATCCGACTCTTGATTTTTGGCTCTGGTTATGATCTCGTGGTCCTGAGTTCCAGCCCCACATCAGGCTCTGCACTGAGGGAGCCTGCTTGGGATTTTCTCTCTCCCTCTCTCTTTGCTCCTCCCCATTCACATTCTCTCAAAATAAATAAAAATTAAAAAAAAAAAAGCCATGAAAATAAAACCATTGAAAGACTGTCTAATACAACATAACAATTCTTATTTTTAAAACTAGTATTTAGCACATAGTAGATTTTTTAATCCTCATTCAAGCTAGTGCTTGATTAGCTACTTCAAGGAAGTACGCAGGCATACCATCAGGCTCAGCCTCACGTGTAGCACCTGAAGCTTTGCTCAGCTGACTTTGATCTGTGGATCCAGGGACATATAACTGAGAATTATCTTAGATAAAGGATGTTTACTAATAGAGAATGAAATGATCAAGCTTTTTCCACAAGGAAAGATACAAGAAGTTGCACTTTTAACACTTTTCATATGTAATTTCAAATCCTGTTTATCCTTTTACCTGTAACTGATTTCACAATCAATTTTAATTCTAAAGATCAAATGAAGAATAAAAAGAATATATTTATAGATTTTGAAAAATCAATTCTGAAAAGCAACTCTGCACCAGCTTTCAAAACTTTGCTTAAGAATTATTTGAGTGGCTTCCGGCCTGACAGCTACCAAGCCACGATCATGGACAGTGCTCTCTGCAGCGCCTCAGGCTGGTAAGAGTCACCAGGTGCGAGGGAAGGCAGGCTCTCAGGTACCGTGGATGCAGATGTGCATGGACTTATCAGCTGTTGCATCAACTGCCACATAAAAGGCCCCACGTGGAGGCCAATGTGGTCACCCTCATGGAATCAGAGCAAGGGGCTTGGAGACTGTGCTGAGACTGCTGCGGCCTAGATAACTGAGTTGATAACCACTTGATCCATATGCATGATTTGCAACCATTAAAAAAGTGTGTATATTGTATTTCAAAAATAAAAAAAATAAGTATTTGAGTAAAATAAACACCTATATTCTGAAATAAACCATTTCCCAGAATGGGGAGTACATTTTTTAAGTCTTATTTCATGTCTGTTGACTTCCTATTTGGCAGTCAATAAATAGACAAAAGGAAAGATGTTACATACAACTTACTCAAGTAGTCCCAAATATGTACAAGGAGAAAAAATACTTACAATTGTATAAATTTCAGTTCTTTGCAAAATCATTCAACGCATACTCTCTCTCCCTGTCTCTCTCTCTCTCTCTCTCTCTCACACACACACACACACACCTAGACTACTACACTTGGAATAGTACCTAAACTAACACTGAGAACAAATAGTTTTCTACACAAAACACTTTTGCTGATTTTGACAGCAGACAGGAAAATAAATGTTTCATCCTCAAACCCTCTGGCTTTAGTCAGTGCTGTACTTCTTGTTTTCCCCCACCTTTAACGCCTTCCAATACCCAAGAGGTGAAGGATGCAGGGTTATCAGTAACCTCAGGTCCTATTACTTTGAAATGGATTGATTGCAAACTCAAAATCAGGAAAATTGAACATTTTAAATGTGGGCTTTCAGCTTCATTACTAAGGCTCTGATCCTATATAGTTGACTCTGTATGATATTGGGCATAAGTAAGCTACTAATGTCACCGTATGTGTAATGATGTGAAGCAGACATCACATCACAGTCCCAGACGTCAGGATAAAATTAGCTTATTCCATCATGAAAGCATCAAACCTCAATTTTCATAAATAGAATACATGGATGGCACTGATTAAAGCAAAACAATAATTACAGTTAAAGGAAAGAAAACTATAGCTTCACAGAGTCACAGCCAATACTTTTCTGAGCATTTTAGATGGAATCAAAGCCAATCCTAAAGACAATTGATGAAGACTGCATAATTAAAGATTGTTCTTTAGGTAAATGAATAAACAATGACTAAGTTTTAGTAATGATAGTCTGAAGCAAGATACACATACCTATGTGTAATTCCCCATTATAGACTATAGAATATATTAAAGGGAGACAAAAAGAACGATGATTGTTCATGACTGTATTTAGATAGTTGGATTCAGGGAATTCTTTTTAATCATTACCTAGAAGATTATATTTGGGTGGGGAAAAGTTAGACACTTAAAGATATATTCCTCAAGTAGATTCTGTGGTAAGGAGAATTCTAGAGGACCCTGAAAGTTCACACACACCAGTATACATGTCTCTATATATTCCCCCTTTGACTATAGTAAGAATTCCTGAATATGATGAGATATAAAGCTGGATATTTTACATGACAAAATATTTTCAGATGTAATTAGAGCCCTTAATCTGTTGTGTTTGGCTTAATTAAAGGGGAGTTTACCCTATGAGGGCTTGATCTAATCAGATAAAAGAAAACTAGAGCCTTCATTAAGGTCAGATATGTTGTCCTGCTGGCTGCTTTGAAAATAATGCACCGTCAAAAGAAAGTGTTAATGCAGAGCAAAGGGCAAAGAACTGAACGTAGCTGTAAGTCTCCAACAGCTAGCAAGAAAAGGGGACCTAAGGGGTGTCTCGGTGGCTCAGTAGATTGTGTGTCTGACTTTAGCTCAAGTCTCCATCTCACAGCTTGTGAATTCAAGACTCTCGTTGGGCTCTGTGCGGACATCTCAGAGCCTGGAGCCTGTTTTGGATTCTGTGTCTCCCTCTCTCTCTGACCCTCCCCTGCTCACACTCTGTTTCTCTCTCTCTCTCAAAAATAAAGAAATATTAAAAAAAAAAACAAAAAACTAAAAATCTAAAAAAGAAAAGAAAAAGAAAATGGGACCTCAATCACATAGCTTCAAGGAACTGAACTCTGCTAAAAATCACTGTCTTTGGAAGATGGCCTCAAGTAGCAGAAAGGAAAACAATATGGAAACCTTTTTGATTTCATCTTTGTGAGTCCCCGAGTGGAGAACCCAATGAAGACATGGCCAGATCCCTGACACATGGAAACTGTGAGACCAAACATGTATGTTGTTTTATATGGTTTAGTTTTTGGTAACTTCTTACACAGTCACAGAAAACTAATGGAGACTCTCACTCTCATACTAATCTCCAGTTCCTACCTGGAGAACCAACATAAGCTTTATCTATTTTTATTATAATTGCATAATTCTTAATTTAATCACATTTTTTCCAAAGAAAACCATATTTTTTGGGCAAGAATATGCTTCACACAAAAATACCCTATATATTCCTGAGGGAATATATTTTCTTCATTTAGACATAGGTATAACTTGAACAAATTAATTTCTACTTTTACTCTCAAGCAGGCCCAAAATACTCATATTTCATCATTAAAGCATGTTTAATTGTAGAACCTTAAATTAACACTCAGAATTGAAAACATAAATGCTTTATAAGGCATGTGGCTGCAAAACTTACAGAGCATACTGATACACTACATAAAGAGTTGCAGAAATATGCAATCATGTACAAGTATAGCTATTTGAGGAAGAAACTAATTGCTGAGGTGAGTTTTAGATTGCTGTGCTTTGTAGTGACATGCAAAATAAGTAATATTTTTTTAGTAAAAAGCAAAATGTATTGTTATCTCTAATATTCATCCCATTTGTTTGTAAAGGCTATTAGGCCAGTCATGAATATGCCAACTATTCACAAAGCATTCTCCAGTGTGCTCCCAGGGATGCCAAGATTGTTATCTGCTCACAGAGAGCTTAAGACTCTTAGCTGATGCTACTGTTTTCCCTTCTCAGAAATAGTTAATTCCTGATTCAAAATATTTATGTAAGGATATATAATTAGAATAAACCTATAACATGGATTTTTATCTGTTTTTACATTGTGAGAAACATGACACTTAGAGCAAAGTAACCATTCTTCATGTGCTGTCACTCTTTGTATGACTAGAAAAGGGTTTGACAGCCTACTCCCAACTCCCTGCTAATAAATCTTCCCAAATAACTTTAACAATTTATTAAATGATTGCAGTGGGTAAGCTTGCTGTGCACATGGATCTTGCATTTCTTATAGAACACCTAAAACATAGATTTTAACCTCAAACGCAAAGGCTAAAGCTTAGCACACAGGCAATGGTCACAGGCAATGGAAGCCAAGCAGAGATGCTAACCATTTATCTTATTCTGAAGCCGGTTTTCTTTTCCAATTCAAATGACTCTCCCTCTTGACTCTATCTATCCTATCAGTTGCCACCAAATAAATTGATTTCCCCTCCTTGACTTCCGCAAAAAGCATCCTAAGCTTCATTGCTTTGAATCACCCGGTTCTGTAGCCACAGGAAACAAGGAGAAAAAACAAGATGGAGAATATTAAAAAGGATCATGTTCTTCCTGTTTTAGGCTTCCATTCTGAGGCTGGTAAAATGAATGCAGAGGCAACTTAGAGTTTGATTCTTCTGTGGGACTAAGCAATCTTATTTCTGAATCTCTGAAATTAAAGCTGATTTTTGGACTGTTTATATGATAATATGCAGTAAAGTCACCAACCTGTTAGAATTTTCATCTAGGTCAGGGACGTTTACACTTAATGAAAAAAATTTAAGGGGGCATTGGAAGATAAGTTGTGCTTGCTCCCAGCTAAAGTTTGAGCATTTTCTTACCCCCATCTATTTGCTTTTTGTACTGCTCTTTCTCAAATATATTTAGCTTTTATGATTAACTATTTTGGTGACAGAAAAATCAATGCAAACTGGCTTAAGCAACAATGGAATATACTGACACAAAAGCACAAACCCAAATGACGACACTGCTCATGCTATCTACCTTCTTCAATGTGTTGACTTCACTCTGTGGCTGTGCATAATGGCAAGATATGTGGATGCAATAGACACCCCCTTGTTAAAGTCCAGTGGAAGGGAGATCTGTTCTTGAAATGATCTGAAAAGCATGGAGAGTCACTTTGAACAGAGCAGCTTGGATTATGTGCTCACCCTAATTGAATCATGTGGCCAGGAATTGTTATCCAAGGCTGGGTGTAGGCCTGGTTCATAAACCCCTTACTTATTCATAGAGTGAAGCCTGTTTCAGGCCACATAGATTGGGATTAGGGGAAGAATAGAACTGCAGATGAGAAGCCAGAGCTGTCACAGGAGGAAAGAGGAGAGGATACTGGGCAAGCAAGTACCTATCTACTGAGAATATTCTTTGTAAAAGTTCTATTCCAGAGGATTTATTTATTTCTGAACATTCCACGCATTGTATCAGATTTTAAGAACCAGATCCATTCAATTTAAGCCTTTTTTCTGCAAACTGCAGTCTTCATACTTCTTCCTTCTATATTAGCTTTTTACATCTTTGACTGTTATCCACCATCTGCAGGTGTTCAGCCCTGAGTTAGAATAAGAATCGTTGAGAGCCTGTGTTCCAGAAGCTTGATGACAGTCTTTCTCTCTTGCCCCATTGTCAAAGATGGGTTCAAGTGCTGCTCATAAATGTTTCAGAAGAAGATGATATGTCTAAATCAGCCAAATGAATAGCCAATTGTGATTTTCAGTCTGTAGCTTTTACTTGATGTTAAGTTATTGAAATTTTCTCAGAAAGACTCCAGAACTACAATTTTTCTGGAATTTCTTTGTCAGATCCCTCACTGAGTTTGAAAAGCTGCACTGCAATGATGAGGCCATATAATGGCCTTCAATTCCATAGCCATTTGCTCCCACTTGCACATTTAAATTTGTAGCAGAAATCCAAATGTTTAGCTTAATTGCCCTACTATGAAATACAGAGATTTATGAAAAGATGCTAACAGCCTGTCCCTGTGCCATCATTGAAAAGGCTCGCTGCGTATTCAATAATAGGAAAGAAAAAAAGCATAAGTATAAAGAGGCAAAAATTACATTTAAATCAACATGGCAAAAGGTTTCCATGGTACAAAGAAAAATTAAATCAAACAGTGGGGTTCTTTTCAATTGAGTCCTTTAAGGAAACGGGCAAGATGTAATGTTCTTTATTTGTCAGACAAGTGACACAGTTAATCAGTGCTAATTGCCCAGGATTGGCCTCTCAGTTATGTCAGTTAATTAAAGTACATTCTCATATGTACTGACCAAACCCCTCTATGTGGTGGGTAGGCAGAGAAATGAACGGCATAGATAGTGGGTCCCTCTGTCACTTGGAAAAAGAAATCAATACTGATTTAGTTGTAGCAGAATTGAGCTATTTTGTCTGCAGTCTTTTTATCTGCAAGGCCCCCTGGCCATCAGTGTGGGAAAACATTCATGGAACGAATGCATTTAGCAGGAGTAATCATCATCATCGCGAAGTGCTTATCAGAAATGAAGACAAAATGCAATTAGGCTGGATTTACAGTTGGACCAATAATTACCACTCAGATGTTTCAGCTGAATGGAAAATACATGATTCCAAACCATGACATTTGTGTTCGATTGCTTTCTCCTCCTTTCTCTTGTGATCTCTAACCCTCCTCCATTTTCTTTTCTTCTTTTTTTTTCACTTATAAAATATGTCAGTCATGATGTAGCACAGCTGAATAATTGTCATAGAGTCAAATGCTTGCAGGTGGTTAATGGAAACAGAAAATTAAATGAACAGCAGTAAAGAAACTCATACAAAATTAAAGAACTCTATTGCAAATTTAAAGGGTCATTTGGTTTCATCAAAAATCAAATAATATGAATATGTTATCCTCTGCATGAAAGAGACTATGTTAAATTGTTTTGAGAGCTGAAAAATGAGCAATCAATGGTGTGCTAATGAAATTTGTGAAAAAATCATGCACTATTGAAATACGCTGTAAATTGTCATTTAGTCCCTGCAGACGAAGGCCTACTATGAGGGATCAATTTTTTTTCCTGAACTTATTGTTTACCTAAATTATTGAATTGAAGATATGACTTGAAACAAGTTAAGATTGTTACTAAAAAGAAATGAGAGTAGGATTAAACTAAGCATACCTTTCTTAGCTGCACAAAAACAGAACAAAATAATAAAATAAAATAAACCCCACCAAACTAGTTGCTCCTTCAAAAATGTCTTGTCTGAGATCTTTTTCCTTATGTGACAGAAGCCCAGCAATTCATAACACATTCACGGTATGTCCAAAAAACTGAATCAATGGCCCCATTGACCTGCAAGGACTTAAGACGGTTTGGCCCAACTAAGCTCTCATCTGCCTGGCATTTTTGAAATATATAATTGATAAAACTTTTGTGAAAAGAAAAGCTGTGTCTCTGGTAAAGCATTAGACATGATGTTGTATGGTGTCATTCAGAAGTGGATTTTAGTTACGGAAACTTTAAGAATAGATTTCAAGATTACAAAGCGTTACATTCTTTATTCACTCCTTTTTATTTTTCATTATGCTCTTCATTCTCTGGGAAACCCAGAAGTCAATATGAAATGCCTTTTGTCCATCATAGAAATGATTTTCGTCTTTGCTGGTTGCTCGTATCAAAGGGAAAGAAAAACGAAGACATATAATTGAGTCTTCATTGAAAATAACTCAGACATTTGTGACATTGCCTTGAATGGCTATCTCATAGCCGAATATTTTTAACAACTAACAAAATCTTAGAGGGTGTTTGAAAGTGAATCAATTCTTCACATAAAAAAAGACAAAAATAAATATTTCTAAAAGGATGCTTTAAAGAGGTTAAAATAAAGCATGTTTTTAAACAATATAAATCCCTTAAGATGATTCATAGCCTTTACAAATGCAAAACAAAATGTATCTTATCTTGTGCTAATGAGAAAGAAATAATATAAACACACAGCTTTTTTCTTTTCAATTATCCTTGATGATTTAAACCATTAAAAGTATTTTTGATAGTTTTTTTCTTCCCCTCTCAAACTTATGAGTTGTCATTGAATTGTATATAAAATTGATGCACAGGTGAAAATATTGATTCAACCTTTCATCTGAATGAGTATCAAATACCTTATTTTAAGAATACTTAGCAAAGGTAAAATTTACTTGCTTGTTATTTCATGTTAAAGTAAGATAAAAACTAAAATAGCTCAACAAATGTAACCTGTATGCATGAATAATAGAATGAAATGTCCAATTTTTTGAGTTAAAGCATTTTTCTGTATATGTTTAAACATTACTTCAATTTTAGAATTTCTCTGCCCTTTTATTAAGGTTTTATTTATTTTTGAGACAGAGACAGAGTGCAAGTGGAGGAGGGACAGAGAAAGCTGGAGACACAAAATTGGAAGCAGGCTCCAGGCTCTGAGCTGTCAGCACAGAGTTCAATGTGGGGCTCCTACCCACGAACCAAACTATGAGATCATGACCCGGGCTGAAGTCAGATGCTTAAACAGACTGAGTCACCAGGTGCCTCTAAAAGTTTTCTGCCCTTTTTCTAACTGAAGCTCTTTAATGCCCCCATTTTTACCCAACAGTATTATTGTTGTCATTTAAATCCAGCCATCCAAATACTAAATGTAGAAACATTATCTATACAATTTTCAAAATGGCACTCTTTGAAGACTCAATACTATAAAAAAATTATAGGTGAAATTTGTAGCAGGGACATTGACATTAGTCCCATTTAACATCATCACTCTTCTGCTGTCACAGATTATGACTCTGGAGTTTTCACTTGTCCAGCAAGAGAGCAGACACAGAATTGAGTACAAGAGAGACTAATGTCTAGGGGAAGAGAAGAGCCTCAAACAGAGACTTCATCTCTGTATTTATTGAGCTCACAAGATATTACCCACATGGTGAATGTGAAGAAAACAAGATCTTACACAGGTGAACATGGAGAAACCAATCAGACAGTAACCATTAACTTGTGTAGTAAGAAGCAAAGGGTCTGAGGGGCAAGTGGTGTTTGTGATCCAGGTACATTGTCACCAGATGGAAAGTAATTTCTTTCAGGTGATATAACAAATTACTGGTGATACCATTAAAATATCTCGCTAGCTAACCTCAGGCCCTTTGCTCCGCAGTGACACCTTTCTGCCCTAAGCTTTTTTCTAAACCATTATGTGAGTAGAACCATTTCCCCACATTCCACCTCTCTTTTAAATTAAGATTTTAACTTTTTTTTTTTACTTTTCAAATAAAATGTAAGAAATTTTTATGCCAGAAGCAAACATCTTTATTTTCTTGTATTCTACTGCATTTTTATAAATATCCCAGTGCCACTAAAGATGGGTATTCAAGATTTCTGTTCACTACAAAGCACATTTCATACAGATAGAACACAGTGCATAGATATGTCTGAAACACTATATATCTTGATAAATATATTCCCTTTTGATAATTCTGTTCTCTTAAATTAATACATATCAAAGCTAGAAGTTTGAGAGGAAAATATAAAACATCTATACTAGTATTTAGAGTGCCTTTTTAAATTCAGGATGCCACTAGAGGCTAGAAAAGATGTTTTCTCAGCAGTCTGAGTTTCTATGGATGAGACTAGTCTCACAAATGTGAAGTAAGTACAAAAATAAGTTCATTGTAATTTTCTAGAGCCATCAAGGTCAAAAAAATTGAAGGAAGACTAGAGTGGAAAGTGTTACCCTGCCCAGGTTCACCTTCAGGAATAGGACGCTCATTATCCCAGACACCAGGAATGTTTGTAACTGACAGCCCAGAGCTGAGTTCTTCTCTTGGAATTACACCTCACCTACTGCCACTGCCTTGAAAACATGCTTGCCTTCACCTCATTCTGTATCTGGTGATTCATGTGGGTACAAAGTTTGCACCCTTACCTCAATTCCACACATGTCTAACAGGCGACCCCAGTTTCAATGCTCCCCATGGGATCAGATAAAGCTATTGATTTATGCAGTACTGCTTCCCTTACTTCATCATCACAGGTTGCTTGAGAGCAAGCCTCTGGAAGCTTTTGCACACAGATCTTCATCTCAGAGTTGGGTTCCAGTAACCCAATCAAAGGGAGAGACCTTTATTTGCCCTTGAGTGATAGGCAGCACTTGGTTATAATTAGAGAGATGAAGGGAAAGCATCACAGCCTGGTGTGGTGTGGAACACACAACTGCGGTGAAAAGTGCAAGTGACTCACTATGATTCTAAGATGGCGAACAGCCCCTGGTCTGACGATCTGAGGGATTTTCAGGGAATTATTGAAATAAGAAGAGAGAAGATAGGTGTTGGTAGAATGTGAACGATATTAAAGGTCATGTAAAGGATTTGGTTTTATTGAGTAGATGTTTGCAAGTCACTCTAAGACTAGACTTAAAGTGCAATGATTAAGGAAGCTTGGTAAAGCAAGGATATGCAGGATGGAAAAGAATCAGGAATGACAGCACAAATCCGTGACTTAGAGAGTGAAGGCCTGCAGAGGGTCAATGGAAAGAATAAATACATCTCTCTTTCTACTGTGTGTGTGTGTGTGTGTGTGTGTGTGTGCGTGTGCGCGTGTGCGCGCATGTGTTTGCATTGAAGAAGAAAAAAAAAATCTTACATATACTTTCTAAGGAAACCCTGAAAGGTATGAATAGGCCTTTTGATGAATCCTGTTATGAACCGTTTTTTCCAAATCTACCATCAGAGAGAAATAACCTGGTATATTTTTTCCTTCCATTACGTACTTCCTATTTCTATCTTGTGGAGATACTCATGAAAACTAAGGTAAACATGTGAAAAAAGCCAGAAGAAAGGGGTTAATCAAAGCACCTGGATAATGGTACATAAACTAAATAATGGCCTTCTGGCATAACTGAGAATTGTTTCTTTAACTCATCCAAGTCATCTCCCGAGGATGCAAGGTGAATGATAAAGGACCCGAATGAATGAAATAGTTAATTTCCTACACCTTAGTTACATTTTTGCCAACTTTGAATAAAATACTAGGTGCTCACCACACACCTTGTCTCCAGGACAGTTTTCAACACTGTTCTTTTCTTTTAGGAGCAGTTTGAGTTTCTCTTTGAACATGACAACATCTATCACCATTCAATGAATTAGCAAGTGTGTCAGTGGGTATCTTGAATATCTAAATCAAAGATCCCAAATACAAATTCCTGGCAATATTATCATTGCTCTCAAGTACTAATGGTATTACTATTATTTATTTCTAATTTTTTCACAATTAGGAAGATGTCCAAATTAGTTTATCTTGCAATATCTCTTCATACTCAGATGAAGAAACAATTAAGAAGGCAAATATTATTTCAAGTCACAACTATTTCCTTAGAAAACGACTGAGGCTATCCTAACAGATTAATAGAGCATTTTGCTGAGTCTAGCCTAGGTTACCCAGCCCTTGGAATAAAAAAATATTATATTGCTATGGGCTCCTCTAAATTTTTGTCTTCAGAAGAAAGGAGTTATCTAAATTTATTGGTTTAAAGAATTCAGTATAGTAGGATTCGAATTTAAATGGTTCCCCTTCATTTTGATTTTACATTCTTAAATAATCCAATAGAAGCCCAACATGCGAATTCCTCCAAGTAATGGTGAGGAACAGGAGGGTAGAACAGGATACCTACTTTAAACTTCTAAAAGACATTAAATTTCCATCAAATTAATATAGTCTTTCTAAATGAGAATCCAAGTTTCCTATTTTCTAGAAATTTTCTCTTGCCTGACTATGGAAAGTTTGAGTTCTGACAAAAATCCCTTATTTAAAAAGTTTCAAAGGACATGATATTTTTCACAAGCCATTGACTCTTATAAGTATTGCCAAATAGCAGTGATGTTTTGCCACATCTAGCAAAACATAGGCATTTAATACTGAACAATAATGTACTTTATTGTTCTTTCTGCCTAGTTTTCTAAGAGTGTGCTTTGACTTGATTTTGTAAAGAAGTAGAGGGAATCGTATCTATGTTTTCCTCTTCTATTTCTCTTTTGCCATAATTATCCAAATTATCTTCAACAAAATGACAATAGGACATCCTATAAAAGCTGGAAATTATTTAGAGAATTCTGATAGTGTTCTGGCCACACTAAATCTGAAACTACATTTTGGCATACATTGCTATCTGGAGATTCAAATTTGATTATCAAAACTCAAGGTGGAAAAACAGTTTCTGAAAATCTCTAGACTCCTCCAATACTCTCTTAATACCAGTTCCTGCATCACCACTATTGATGTAGACAGAGGTTATGCAGAAAGGGTGAAGGGAATTAGCACTTTTTAAAGTCGTTTGCCACCAAAGTGAGAGGAACTGGTTCTTCTTGGAATCTAAATCAAAGGAGATGAAGTTTATCAAATGGAATAGGTGACAGTGATTTTCTTCAATCTAGGTCATTTTGATTGTGCTACTGAATGTCACAGACAGCTTAGCAAGAAAACAGTAGTAAAACTGCCAGAAGTAGTTTTGTTTCACATAATTAAGGACTTGTAAACTCAAAAAGGAATTAAATAATGGAACGAGATTATGTGGAGCCTTGGACATTTAATAATATAATGAAAGGGTTAGGAACCAAAACTGTTTGCTTACTTAGGTAATTCCAACAGATTTACATTGAGAATCAATCAGTGTTTTTTCAGGTGTTTAAAAATTATTCCAATCAAAGTGTCATCTGATGAATTTTGAAAACAAAGTTTTTATCTTATTTTTTTCAACTTGTGATTGAACTAAAATGTTCAAGGCTACTGACATTTAAGTGAATAACTTCATAATAGGCTAATTTTTACTTGGCAATTAAAATGCAGATAAAATATAGGTCCAGCCATTGTTTGGGGGCATTTTAGGGTATGGCATTTCAATAATGAGTATAAATAATAATAGCAATGAATTTTATCATTCACAGGGAATTTTCTATGTTTGAGACACAGTTTGAATCATATTTTTACATTATATCAACTCATTCACTCATTTAATATAATCCCAAGTAGCCTCCCATGTCTTGGATATTTTTAGCCATGCCTGAATTTCCCTTCTTACTGCCATTTTCTTGAGTTATGCAATAGCATTATGGAACTATTCTATAAATTTCTTATTTAGTTCTAACCATGAATTTGTGGAAGGGATTCTATACTTGATATTTGTAGCAATCAGAAAGTCCTATCTTTGGCTGCTCATGATTAGGCTGATACTTAGCTGATGGAGTTATGGCAAATTATCTACAGATTTTGAATATGAAAGCAAGTTTAGCATTAAGGTAGTTTGTAGTTTAGAAGTTTTATATTCTGAATCTTGGGAACATATTACCTTCGATCATTAATAATAGCTGGGGGGAGAGGTAATTCAAGACAAGTGAGTTTCCCTGAGCCTTTAGGGAAAGGATTCCAGAAGATAGCAGAGGCTCTGGGTGGTGAGTGATGCCTCAAATGTCAGAAAACACATCTCATTAGCTTGCAAGAGAAAACAAATGACAATTATGTGGGAAAGAGTGCCAGAGAAATATATCTAACACTTCTGCCAATGTTGCCTATGGACAGGTTGGTAGGCACCTGACACCAGAGCAACAGAATTTTCAAGTTGTCTTTCCCTAGGGAGCCCCTGGTCACTAACTGTAGCCTTTCTTCCATCTCAACAGCACTAGTTCTACTTCCCTGCCATCTCAATTGAACAAGTAATAAATGGCTCTCCAGATACAGAAAGTATTTCTAGGGCAACCCCATCTTAAGGCAGCTGCAAATATTAGCAGCCATCAAAATATGACACTAGTTGGATTTAGAAATCTAAAATATCAATGACAGAACATAATTATCATGAATCTCAAAACCAACACTTGTTTGATCTCCCAAGAGAGAGAAATTTTGTCCATAAACACATCCTGGTGGATATATTTAATTTAACTTACTCACAAGCTCTTAAAACCTCTCGCTTTAGGGCTAATGCAACCTATTGTGTACCACGAAGTTTTCTTCACAAAAATATAGCTGCCAAAGTGTCAAGGCTTAAAGTCATTGTGTGGAGGTTTCCCCAATTCAAGTTGGAAGATGTCTTTAGATAAAATTGTTTCTTGAAATGACTCCTCAACACAAAATATTGACTGTATCAATTATTTTTAAAGATTTCTTTGACTAGTCTTATTTGTTTCATCATGCTGGCAGATCTCACAAATCTGTGAGTTTTCCAATGACAAGTCTACTGAAACTTCAGATTTAAATACCTTCACACACTAGTATTGTGATATGTTTACAAAGTAAGCCCTAAAAATACCTTAAGGGTACCTACATATTATTACATATTATTTACTCAGAATATAGTAGATGATAGAAATAAACTACATTCCAGGGAAATCTTATTCACTCTCTGTCACTAAGGAACTTGGATCAATTGAAGAAGAGTCTAATAGTTCTTTAGAAGGGCTATCCATTGAAGATATGCAATAGAGGATATATTTTAAATGGACAAAACATTTCTGTAGTGTTGGATGTTTTTATGGAACTAGTGTAAAGTTTGACAAGTTTTTCTTTATGTTTTTCATAATTTTTCATGAATAAGAAACTGACCAACATTCAAGACAGAGGGAGAAAACAACTTTTCATCTTGAATTAACTGCTTGTTAAAGTGAAAATCGGTACAATCGGTCTTGAATTATTATAATCAAAGACATATAATCAACATTCTTGTCCTACATACTAGAAGAAATGCTGCAATGAAAAGATTTATCTTACCACTTTCAACTGATATCTGACTGCCTGAAATTGGTCATGCATGTTGATTTTTAAGGAATCAAAGGAACTTACAAATTATAAAGAAATATAAAATGAAATTTAAAAAAAATTCCCACATTATTGCATGAATCTACATCTATGCAAAATTCTCTGGACACATAACTATACAAAATCTAACCTAAATCTATGAATACGTTAATCTAAGGAATAGAAAACATCATTATTAAACAGTTAATTACTGTAAAATAGTACAGTGGATATCTATTATTTTCTACTGCTCAGCTAATTATTCTCTTCCAACACTAGCATCTAGATATCCCTTTATAGAACCACCCCTTCATCTTGATCAGTAATTCCGTGTATGTGAGATTGACCCTAACTTGTCATTCTATGAGGTGGCATGAGTATCATATCACCGTGGCCTTAAAGACTGCCTCAGGAACGGGCAGATTACTTAAATTCAGTCTACTAAATGAAAGTAGCAATTGGCTCTATACATTTTACTATAAATTTCAGAATGAAAATATCTCCTTTTGCACTGGGATCATAAAGCTGGAGCTCTGGCAACTATTTGATCATCAATTTTGAGAAAACTACCTGAGAATAAAAACAAAACACAGTGAGGTATGACTAAGATACAAGAGGGAATGGATTTCTGATGATGTCATCTGAGAGCCAACATTCTTTCATGTTTGATGCTATATTGAACACTTAGTATCTTTTTGCTGGAGCCAGCTGCTAGTGGGTTTCCATACTGTAGGATTTACAGAGTCCTGGCCCACATAATTACACTCATAATTAGAGAGATAAAATAATCATAAGGTATTAAGAAAAAAAATCAGCAAACTCTTCAGATATGTAAATCTGTGGTCTTAAGGCATGATACACATGGCTGACTGACTCACTCTATCCTTTCCAACCCATTTGTAGATGACTTGCTTTCTCAATCTCAATGTGCTTAAGAATTCTAATGGGAATCTTGTTAAAATACAGATGGCAACTCAATAGGTTTGGGATGATACTTGAGGCTCTGCATTTCCAATAAGCTCCCAGATAATTAGAGTCCACTGTAGCGGAAGGAACTTGAAGTAATAAAAAGTCACTGTATGTTAGAAGTTGGAAATCCAAAGAATACACTCCTCAAAGTTTCTTTAGCTTGGGTTTGGATTGTGGCTCAGTTCCTACTAAGCAGACATATAGCAGGAGGTTTAGAGGAAATTTATGAGGTGGAGAATGTTCCTATTCTTTAGCTGATCCTTGGGCTAGCAAGTTCTATCATGGCATGGGACATTCTTTTTGTTGATAAAGATTAAGGCTAAAGTAGTGTGGGCCTGGATGTAACAGTTTTGGAGGCAGCTTTCTGGTCTTCAGGTAACAACCGGGTCAATGTGTTTAACAAGCTAGCAGTTAGAGCAGCAAGTTCCTAGTTCTTTAGGTTTCTAATCATAGTGTTACTCCCTTAGGAGCAAGTTCTGGTGTGCCTTTTCTAGGAGGCAGAGCCTAGAGTCTTCTCCACTCCTTATATAACCTGGCTAACCAGTAATTCACCAAGTTCAATCCCTTGCACTAAAAACTAACAAAAATATTTTTTTTAAATGCTGAAGTTAAAAAGTACAAATTAGGGGCACCTGGGTGGCTCAGTCTGGTTAAGCCTCTAACTTTGGCTAAAGTCTTGATCTCATGGTTCCTGAGTTCTAGTCTTGCATCATGCTCTGCACTGATAGCTCAAAGCCTGGAGCCTGCTTCAAATTCTGTCTCCCTCTCTCTCTGCCCCTCATCAGCTCATGCTCTGTCTCTCTCTCTCTCCTCTCTTTCTCTCTCTCTCAAAAATAAATGACAATAAAATATAATTTTTCTAAAAAGTACAAATTAAATACCTTCTTAGGGTATAAAAAGGGAAAAAAAAATGCATGATGAAACGGAAGGATAAAAAGAATACTTCTAAGAGCAAAGCAGTGACATGAGCCCCTGAGGAAACTGGGCATTCTCCTTCTTGTGAGCTTTCTATATCTTACCAAAGAGTCTGGCTGGGCCACATCACATGAGGCAGCATGATGGCAGCACGGCTAGAGTGGTTACATGGTATTCAAAAATCTGGATGCTTTTATGGGTTTAACAGAGACAAATGTCTATGAGAAGCAGGAAGGAGGTACAAGTGAGGGAAAAAGATTGGTTACATTTTAAATAGGCAGAGACCAGGTAATCTTTTGTTAGCATGGATATCAATCCCGATAGATTGAACAATTAGTGTTCAAAATATTACAAATTAATATTGTCCTGATTTTTAAATGTTTACAATTACTGTTTTATCAAATGTTATGTTGGCTAAATAGCATTAATAGAATAGGATACATTCACAATCATTTGGAAACTTCATTGCTATTCCTGTAAACTATTATTTCACAAACTTGAGCCTTAGTACATTTCCATATATGTCATGTGAATAGTCTAGTGTACAGTAAGAAATCAATAAAGGATTTCTATCAGTATTCTTAGCTGCCTTTGTACTTCATAGAAAGATGGAAAACCATGAAATGGATAAGGAGCACAACTTATAATTAGCCAGGTTATATAAATGTGCAGTATTAGTTTAGATAAAAATCTGTTTTATAAGCAAATTAAATGTCAATAACCCTGTAAAGCAGGTTACAGAACTACTCAAAACGGGTGTGTATTGACTTTGATATATGGAGCAAAGACTCAAAACTCTCCTCTGATGAGTAGCAAATAAGTTGTAGATTTTTAATTGATTTATTTTGACTCTCATATGATCAACAAGTCATAAATAGCATACACCCATATAAACTACGGGTCAATACTGTACACTCGGTTGAGGATAGGCATTTCAGGAATTAAAATTGTATCTATCTGCCGGCATCTGGTTATGGAAAGAATAAGTCACAGGCATCAAAGGCACAGGATAAGGAATATAGTAAAAGATATTGTATCAGGACAGATGGTAGCTGCACTTATGGGGAGCATAGCATAAAATATGAATTTGTCGAATCACTTTGCTGTATACCTGAAAGTAATGTAATATTATGTGTCAACCATACTCAGATAATAAACAATTAATAAACTAATTAATTAAAAAAATATCTATGAATGATGCAACTATTTGACTCATTATAGATTAATTACTGATAAAAACTTAGTTTATCATGTGCTTTCTTTAATTGTATTATAAAATTCATGGCAAAGAGGAGACTAATCTAAGCCCCTAAGAATGGAATATGCATTAATCAGTGAGATTAAGGACTGGGAGATTGGATTTTAAAATATTATTTATCCAAAATGAGTCATCTAAGTTTTATTTCAATAACATAAATCATATAAATTTTAAAAGCTAAAAATAGAGATATCAGAGATGGATTTGAATGCACATTTCCAATCTTAAACTAAAAATAAACTTGCATTTTAATGAATTTTTTTGACAAAAACAGGTATTTTCGGTTTTATTTTCCTGTTATGTTTACTTCAGTTTCTTCCAAATAAATGATGTAGAATTCAACTAGCTCATCATTCCTTAACGAATATGATATTTTTAAATTTGATGTTTTTTAAATCCTTTTTTATAATTTGACTATTACTCTTTGAGATGCATTATATCAATGTTTCGGTATTTATTTTGTAATTAATTATATATATGTACTTATATGCAGGCACGTATGTACTCTATGAACATGTATATTCTATATATCACATATATCGCTTTTTTAGCTTTAAAACGTTAGCCTTCACAGTAAGCTTCATTTATTTATATATTTATTAATTTATAAATAGAGCTTATTTTCAAAAATATCTGAAATTTGTATATATATGTTTTCGTTGTTTCAATGTACAGGCATTACAGTGTTTGAACGGAGAATAGAAAATTCTATTCTCTATTGCTATATTTCTATTCAACATAGAAATAACTATGCCAACGATCTGGAATACATTGTACAGCACAGTGAAATGTGAAGTGAAATTTGCTTTTGAAGGATGATTAACATTCTGTTCCAAATTGGGGGGAAAAAAGACACAGAGAAAACTACTTCATCAACAATAAACAGTACAGAAGCAAAGAGCAGGGATTTACGCAGCAAATTTAAGAAAACCTAAAGTGTTTGATGGAATTGGAACACAAGATATACAAGAGTGTGTGCGGGTAAGGGAGAGATTATGATCTATGACTTGCCAAAGTCTTTGAACTTTATTTAGAGATGGTGCAAAAGTAAGACCTCACAATTCAAGGAATATATGAGAGATGGGAAAAACAGAGCAGAAACTTGGTACTGGGAATAAAGAGATACAGGAGAAATTATGTATATTCTGAGGGTGTGAATATTGGAGAACAGACGCCTGGGTGAGAAAGTGTCCAGGATTAAGGATAGTATTTCATTTGTTTATTTTAATATGCACTGCCTGTGGGTTTATTTGACTGCTGATAGGAATGCACTATTAAGTGAGACTGGGAGAGATAAGAAGACACTAGACGAAGACTCCATGGCAATAAAAGAAGAGGACTTATAAGTGGTTAAGATATGCATGGAATACAGTGTTTATATGTTTTTCATATGCACCTCTAAATCTTAAAATCTATATAGAATGTAAATAGGAATACATTGTATATAGAAGAGAGAATACATGCAAAATAAAGCATTGCTATATGCCTGTTACACAAGTAAGACGTTATATTTAAACATTAAGATAACCCACATTAATACCATCAATTTACATACGTAGGGCATGTGAGTCTCTTTTGAATCTCTGCTCAGCTAATAGTGATGTTATAGATTGATTATTCTGTGCAGGTATGGAAACCAGGGTATATACAGAACTTGGGAAATAGAACTCTCTTTCTCTGAAAAACTGCCATTAGATCAAGGGTATCAGTGGGAATTCTGTGCATTTTTGGAAGTACAGAATTTCATGGTTGCAATCTGTCATATTCTATGAAAGAAGATAAGTACCCGTTAAAGATTTTGACAAATCATCAAGTGTTATTAAAACAATAAATCACCAACCTATACTCTTTGAACATTTCTTTTAACTCTGTACTCTGGTCATTCCCTTTCTCATAACTTTCTTGGCTATTTATCTTCATGGTGCACCAAAGACCCATATCAGAATCATGTAAGCATCGCCATGTGATGAGCGTATCCACCAAATCCTTCATTGTCAACTGCAATATTTTCAAAGGAAATTCAAGTTTGGCTTTTCTGTTGACTAAAAGAATACTTCTACTGTATGTAGCAAGTAAATCTATATGTGATTTAAAAAAAAAACTTTTAAAACAATGGACATCATTTTGAAAGAGAACAATGCCCATAATTCATTAAACACATTTAAATATTTATAAAACACAATTTTAACATAAAGTAGGTATTCTAACACAAAACTGTGACTTGCTTAGCTATGAATTTCTTTCACAACAAGATTACTAAAATAAAGTGCTTTGTAGCCCTAAACCATGATTTTGTCAAAATAAGTGCTGGTTCTAGCTTCTGTAAAATTTAATTTAATATATAAGATCTTGTTCTTTTTTTTCTCTTCATAACTTCACTTGATGAAGCCTAGATTTTATTTGTTTGTTTGTTTGTTTGTTTGTTTGTGTTTGTTTCTGAGCCCCTTTTGCTCTTTTGTCAATTTTATGTTCCTTTTCCCTGAGCTTCCTCTGCTGTCAAGAGAACTATACTGTGCACAATTACTCTTCAAAATAGACAGGGTCAACTATTGTTTCACTCATTATCATAGGTTATGAATGCTGATAGCTGACATCTCTCATTGTTTCCACCAAACTAGATGCCTAAGGAAATCTCACTCCTACAATTGACTGTGAAAGACTTAGCTCAAAACTCATAGAGGCGCCTGGGTGACTCAGTCAGTTAAGTGTCTGACTTTGGCTCAGGTCATGATCTCACAGTCTGTGAGTTCAAGCCCTGTGTTGGGCTCTGTGCTGACAGCTCAGAGCCTGGAGCCTGCTTCGGATTCTGTGTCTCCCTCTCTCTCTCTGCCCCTCTCCCGCTCATGCTTTGTCTCTCCTACTCTCAAAAATAAATAAAACATTAAAAAAAAACAAAAAACTCATAGCTACACTTGCTTTAGAAGTGAATGTTTTATTAGGGATGAATTAATTCTTATATACCTGAGACCATAAAACCAAGAGCAGATCTACACAAAAAGATCTATGTGGCTTAGATGCAACAAGGCAAAATTAAACAATTGTTGACATGATTGCCAAGCAAGAGATAGACAGATAGATAGATATAGATTAGAATAAGGTGAATAGTAACAACAATCTGCTTGAAAATATTTGGAACCATCTACTTTAGTTCTGGACACCTTGATTTATAAGGATTTAAGAAAGATATTGACAAACTTTGGTTTATTTTGTTAAATAATTAGAAAGGTGATTTGAAACCATATCATGTGAGATATGTTTCAAAGGAACTGGGATAGATATTTAACCTGCATTAAAGATGTACGAAGAATAAATTTTTAAATATTTGAAAAGGTATATATATACAATGGAATACTACGCAGCAATGAGAAAGAATGAAACCTGGCCACGTGTGGCAACATTATGAAACTGGAGGGTATTATGCTGAGTGAAATAAGTCAGGCAGAGAAAGACAGATGCCATAGGTTCCCACCATAGGTAGGCTTTGGGAGACCTAACAGAAAACCAGGGGGGAGGGGAAGAGGGGAAGGAAGAAAAAAAAAAAAAAAAACACAGAGAGGAAGGAAGACATAACATTAGAGACTCTCAAAGACTAAGAACAAACTGAGAGGAGATAGGGTATGGGAGGGGGGAGAGTAGGTGATGGGCACAGAGGAGGGCACTTGTTGGAATGAGCAATGAGCACTGGGTGTTGTATGGAAACCAATTTGAAAATAAATTATTCAAAAATAAAAAAGAAAAAAATGATTGAATTTACCTTGGATATTGCCAAGGCTTAGAAATTAAAGAGTAGAAGAGTTACAAAATATTTTAAACTGCATATAAGGAGTTTAACCACCAGAATTTTACCTAGATATAATTTCACATATATGATTCAATCTATCTATCTATCTATCTATCTATCTATCTATCTATCTATCTATCCATCTATCTATCTATATAATTACGAGCTAATAAATGACAGGTACTCTAGACCCTAAAAGTAAATCAATAAAAAAACAAAATGCCCTTCTTTTCTTAGAGTACATATTCTAGAAAAATTCAGAATTCAGTGGTAATAGTATGAAATTATGAATTCTAAGAAAGAATATATCCAAAAATGGAAAATCATCATTCCATATATTCAAACAGACTAAAAATACCTCTGGACAATATTTTCTATATGCAATGAATTGCTGGTTATTAACCCAGCTTCATCACTACCAACTTTTAAGGACTCCTCTCAATTACAGAGGTGTTGGGATCTACATCTGCCATCATTTTCTTTCTTTAATGGTCCTAGCTTAAAATCTTTCAAAAATAAGCCATTATTATCCAGAGATAATGATGGCCACACTCGTGGGACAACCAAAGGCATTTGCTTCTTCATGTTAAGCCCTTGTGAATAACTTGCTTTGCCACTGCAAAGTGATACTATTTGTCAAAGATTCTCAGCTTTGAGATTTTCACTAACGAGCTGATATTCTCAGTGATAACAGCTTTCATAACCTCACTCCCCAAGCCCTTTCAATGATTGCATAAGCATTTATTCAAAGTATTAAAATCTTCAGCATTTTTAATTATTACAAAGTCTTCTCTATTCCTAAACTAACATTGACTGGTATATATATGTAGCTACCAGAAATGATTTCAGGGGGAAATATATTCGAAAATGACAATCTAGAATTGGCTTTCTATTCTGATTGATCTGAAGTCAATAAAGTCCTCTTTGACAATGGAATGAGATAGTCATGAACCCATATTCAGTTCCCAGATATAAGCCAATTCCAGACCTAGATCTTCATGAAAGAGAGAGGCAAGGACCACTTCAGCAAGGAGCTTGAAATGCTGCCACAATTACATAGAATAACACTTCTCCTTGTCTTTCTCAAGGGAACCTGAACCTATTTGCCAGAGTGAATTTGTTTTTGGGGGGAGAAGTGGGGAATGGGGAGGGAGGAAAAATCAAAAAGTTTTCATGGACTACTTGGCACTACCTGTGAACTGAAGTTAATTCCTTGGGACCAGAAACACTCCTCTGGCTCACCAGTAAAAACAAGGACTATGTAGTAAGATGATAAATAGAGATTTTTGTCATGGTCCATTGCACAGTGTACCTGGTGGGTCACATAACTTACTCTGTGGTTTATCGCCAGTTCTCAAATATACAATATGAACAGATAAATTCCACACTGTCAGAATTCCCACGTTAGTCCCATGATAAATGAAGTGTGGACTATCAGGATGGAAAAGGTTAGGCACAAGTCCCTGGGACTCCCTCTTCTTACCAAAAGAATAAACCAAAGTAATATATCACATCCTAGAAGACTGGAGAAATTAACATCATAATCAAAGACCTGAAAGATGCAATGGTGGATATTACATTTACATTCCCAAACTCCTATTTGGAAAAAGAAATACTGATCTTGGAGAATTAAAGTGGGTTTCCAGAAACGTCTTAACAATTGCAGCTGAATTCCGGATGTGGTTACTTAATAGGAACAAATTAATACCTCTAGTAATGATTTATATGTTTCTATTAATCTTGAGAATGCTGTTTTTTTTTTTTATCTTACAGCAGAAGTACCTTAGCTCCCTACCTCTATCATCACTTAGTCCGAACAGAGTTGGATTATCTTTCCATTAATTAAGATCTCATTCTGATCCTATATGGTATAACCTCATCTGTATTGATGACCTCATGCCTATTGTATTTGGTGAGAAAGAAAAATAAAATACCCTAGAAACCCCATTAATATTTATGTGTGCCAGAAAATGGTCAATATTGTCTAGTCTCTCAAGTTTTAAGGGATTATCACCTCAATGAAGTTTACAAGTCTAGTGCTTTGCAACATGTTGAGATATATATGAGACTGAAGGACAATTATGTTGCAATTTGTACCCTCTAACATTAAAAAGAGGAAGTGATACCGTGGGTCTTTTCAGATTCTAAAAGCAACTTGTCCCAGACATACGACATTTGAGTATGTCGCTTTAGTTCATTAACTGAGCAACCTATAAAGAGAAAGAAGCATCATGAATGAAAGTCCATATTGCCACAGAAGGTGTTTTTTTCATTGGTCACATAATCATGCATATCCAATGGTGCTTAAAATGTTTATCACTAATAGAGATGATGTATGAGATTTCTACCCTCTCTGATAGGAAAACTGTATGCCTCTTAAGGGATCTGGAAAATAGCCTGCCTTCTTCACCATATAGCCTTTCATCATCATCATCTTCTTCTTTTTTTTTTTTTTTTGATAACAGCCTGTAAAAGACAATGAATCCTTTATGAACATACATCAAGGTATGATGTATCCTAAGATGTTCTTTACATTGTCTGACCTACCAAATGATAAATCTGGACATACAAAAAAAGTACATAACTATCATGTGCAAAGAATCAACATAGCTTTAGAACAGATTCTATAGTCACAAGTAATTTGCATGAGACATGGTTCAAATTTCACCCATACCACTCCTGCTTCCACACCCCTACCCAACTGCCTATGTCCAACGGACTTGGAAAGACAATACTTGGAGTTGTTTTCAGATAATTCCACATGACATTTGACACCATGCAAGAGCTGATGGCTCACACACTGTAACTTCTCAGTAGAGAAGGGATATATTCCCAGTGAAATTGATTTAAAATAGTGCATCTTGTTATTCACTTTGGTGGAGGAGGAAAGATCAGGGATATGGGTCTATCCTAATTCAAGAGCAGTTAATAATGGTTTGATTGATTGTTCAGGGACTTGCAGGAGCATAATTGGAAAAGTGGAGATCTGGATTAAAAATATGTATAGGGCCTCTTAAAAGATATGGTTTAAATATATCCACATCTCATGTAAACATTCTCCAAAGGAAATGCACCACAGAGGAAACTTTCAGTAATCACATGGACAAAAATAACATTTTACACGGATGCCGGTCAGTCTCTCCCTCCACCATCCAGTTATTGAATAATGAGCTTATGGATTGCAGCATGGGTGAATGCTATATGCAATCATACCTGTATACATTCTCACCAAGGATATTCCAGCAGTAACTACTATTGAGCTTAAACACACATACACACACACACACACACACACACACAAACCATCAACAGTAGACATCAGTGCTAAACTTTTTATATGGCAAAATCTTCCAAAGAACAATAGTTAGCCAGCCTCCTTGGGGAATGGAGCCATACAAAGAGATCTGCCAGCAAATGCAGCACTAGACTATAGGGGCTACAGTTTTCTGTTAATTTTAATTTGATAAAAAAAAAAAGTACTGAAAGACACCCAAGAATGTGTTCTATCCAAACACAGAGAGAACCAGTATTTTGTGTACATGATTGAAAATCCAATAGAGGCAGATCTTATTGATTCGGACCCTTCTGGGTATCTCGCTAGGTAAATGATAATGATAAACAGATGTTGAGGGGTGTACAGGTGGCTCAGTCTGTTGATCATTGTCTCTTGATTTTAGGTCAGGTCGCGATTCCAGGGTCATGGGATCCAGCCCTGTGTTGGGATCTGCACTGAGCATGGAGCCTGCTTAAGATCCTTTCTCCTTGTCTCTCTCTCTCTCTCTCTCTCAAAGAACAAAACAAAAACCAAAAAATGCACATGCTGAAAACAATGAGATCATTGAACAAATGGTGATAAAAGGAAAACATAAGTCCTAACATAATCACACACTGCAGAATCTAATACAGAAATAACCATGACTATTTTCTTACTTATATGTCAGGACTGTTTTTGTATATAATCAACTGATATTTCCCTTCCCCATTGCCCTTCTACCTAATATCAAAGTGGATTAATAGTGACTACATTATAATTTGGTTTACATTAAAATGTTAAAGGAGACTGTGATTAAACTAGAAAAAATGATTTAGAACTCAGAAATCATAAAGGTGCATTTTGGGGCAAAAAAGATTGATCTATGGTTGTAACAAGAAGAGTGACAGTAGATTAGGAATAACACTGACCATTCTTAAAAGATTAGATATAATTTAAAGGGAACGTATATGGATGCTAAATTGGCAAAGGGTGGACTGTGCTGGCTTGCATGGTTTAAGTAACATCTCTATTACAGAGGCGGAGACAGAACAACGTATTCCAGTATCCCCTTCTATCTGTGGTTGCCAGGTTCAAGTTGGTAATAAGAAGCACTCTCATAGGTGCCTAGACTAATATATTTGATAAATATACACTTGAATATGCTTACAAGTATTTCAGTAATTCATGCATATCATAAAATACACACTGTTTATGGTGTTTTAGATTTCCCTAAGAGCTTGTTTTGCAAGCTCTCTCATGTAGTCCCTTATCTCCAAACCATTTTTACATCTATCTTGTTGAGGTATGTATATCTAATTTTTTGCTTCTTACTGCTGCATAGTAATCTATAGTATATATCTACCATATATTGCTTTCCTTTTCCTCTATAGATAAGACTCAGATATGTTCCAACTCACTGCTATCACAAAGAATTCCATAATAAATATCCTTACACATCTTACCTGGAGAAAATACAAATATATTTCTTTGGGACATTTATAAAAATTACTGTGTCGTATGACATAGCTCCAGTTCATTCCACCTTCCTTCTCTTAAACTTCACCACAGAGTCTAGAAGCCACAGACTATGTGTCCCAGAATCCCATGCAGTTAGAGTTTTAAATATGTGCTAAGTTCTGGCAGTTACAAGCACTCATTTGTAAGGTATGAAAAAGTCAGAAGGTAACTTCCTGCCTCTTTTGTCTGTTTTCTACTGACACACTATGCAAGTGACTTTTAGTTAGTGGTTGCACTTTATTAATGAAGGCAAGTAGTAAGCTACACATTGTTTTGCAAACTTTCCTTCTAAAATTTTCCACTTCTTGTAATGTAAAAGTGATTTTTTTTTTACAGTGTGAGGACATTTTGTATAGTAAGTTTGGAATCCACATGGACATTTCTAAGGGTACTGTTGTAACACTACCTTGAAAAAAACAGGGCCTGTCAGATTATAGATTTCAAATGTCATTTATTATCATTTGTGGTAATGGTGGATTAATCACTTGGAGAAAAATTTACATTAAACAAGCTCTGTGAATCTAATACATTAAAATCAGAATGCAGGGCATTAAAGTAGGGAATATAATAGGATGCTTGAGTTCATAATCACTCCCTCTAGGCAAAGTTGTATGAGAAGTCAAATTAAAATCAAAATATTGCTTTACACTGGATAATCACAACAAGGGTTGGACACAGATTGTAAAATCTTTATGATTAATGTCCTCAAGCCATGAACATTGGACACATCCATCTCCTTTATAATGACAGATCTGCTATACAGCCTAGAGACATTTTCATGACTCTGGTCACTTTCTACTCTGGTGAGGGATGGACACATACTGCCAATTTGGTCTGATTAGATTTCTTGACTTTTATAAATCAGGTGCAAATCATCTTCCTTAAATAACATATTCTATCTTCTGAAAGAATAGATTTCATATGCATACAAAGATAAAAAAAATTAAAGTCATGATTCAAACAAAACCCTTATGACTCTAAAGATTCTAACAGGTATAGTTTCCCTCTAATGGATATTGGATGTTCATTCCTATTATATACTTGTAAATGTGCCAGCAAATTCTACATGTTTAAATAACATTTGTTTAACGACTGAACTTGCAGTTCCTTTTTTAAACCAGATTACTGACTTTATCACTAACATATTGATACAGGCAATTTCCATTCTTTAAGGGTAGTTTTAACTTTAGTTGTCTGGATAATTTCTAGCAGTCCTTGTCCCATATCAAAATGAGGTTTTACTTTGGTAATATACAAAGCAATAATATTAAAATAAATGGTGTGCAACATTATTAAAAATAAAATTTATTAGCACTTTATAGTTTTAAGGCTCATGCACGTATAAAATGACTTGAAGTCACTTATATTTACATAGTCAAATTAGCTCAGGTAATATAATATTACATTATTTTAATGTATCTCTTCTACCTTTTAATATCATTTATATAATGATCTTTTAAAAACTCTGGAATAGATGCCTAACTCAAAGCTTTGAATGGAATACAACTGTAGATAAAGTTAGACCTTCAAAGGCCTGAAGAATTAAACAGGGAATGATGTTCCATTTTCTTCCCCCATCTATGTATCACAAATTACAAAATCCTATTACATGTATGCTGAAATTAAGATCACACTCCCTTGTGTATATTTTAATTGGAACAATGTAGACTATTTCTCAAAGTTGAATTTTCTTTTTTTGCATTCCTATGCTTTATTGATGTCATAAATATGAATTTAATACCTCTATCAGGTAATCTTATAAGGAGCATTATTTGATTGAATGATTCTTAATTTATGGGGAAAAAGTTGACTATATTAAATATTTCAACATCTTCTAATTCAATATTTGATCTTTCACAGATCATATATATCATCTACTGGATGTTTGAGACCAATTGATCAATTAAGATTAAATGAGAGCATACTAGGACAGAGAGGCACAGATTTCATCTTTAGAATTTGTATGCTACCAGTATTAAGTGGAGAAATATTTTTTTGTATTATCTAACACTAATATATTACCTACATTCATATAATTCAGTCAGGATAATCATTTACAGGTTTTTGCATGTATTGCATAAATTTATTCTAGGAAGAAGTCTAACATTTCTTAAGAAGTTGGTGGTGGGTTCCATTTGTCTGCAGAAAAAGAAGAAAGTTTACTTGCCAAAAAACAAGATAAAAACTTAGCTTGGTGTTAGAAATTCACAGTAACAAAAATATCAAGTGAAATGAATCAAGTGATAGGTTATACTTCTGGCTTCATTACCTGTTATTCCTCCCCTTCTGTAACCAATTACCTAAACTAGACCCCTCAGAATGAATGTATTAGGATTAGCAACAATAGTCTAGTGCTTATATTGAGCTACAATGAAATGATATGGCCTCTAGGAAAATAATGTTTTTAGGTATTTCATGATTCATTATTTAATGTTATTGTATAATTGAACATTTTTTCTTCAATAAGTAATCATGTTTTAGTGCATTTGCTCACCAAGGAAAATGCCCTTTTTAATTAATAAATTTTAAAAGTGGTTTTCAGAGTCTCTTATCTTTCTCATTCTGTCTTCCATCTATGCATTTGTGAAAAGAGGTAAGATATGTATAATGCAAATTAATTTCACACCACACTAGAGCTGTTAAGCCAGGTATTCAAATTCTTTTCCAATTCAAATGCATTCTAAAGCTTAACGTTATTACTGGTAACAAGTAATTTAATTTACTTAATTTAATTAAACTATATTTAATTCAGTTACACGAAGACATTCTAGGAGACTTTGAAAATACATATGACGATAATATCTATGGATTTAAGAAAAATATTGTGTTGCAAATATGCTTCATTATATTGTAGAATCACTGAAGGATAATAGTTCTCGAATCCTGAATAAAATTGTCTAAAAGATGATGATTAAAAACAAATCAGACAACAAACAATGAAGGGTAAAATTAACATATAAAATATGATTTTAGATTGAACAAGGAAACCTGGATGACACTTAAAGCTCACTGCAAAACAATATCAATAGAGCACGAGAGAAGCATTTTTTTCTCAAAGGAATAAATTAAAAGTCAGGAAAAAAATCTAAAACAAAACTTAAGGAAGTCAATGTCTGCCTGCTTTCTTCTAATTTCTTCTCTATGAATTATGCATGGTGGAAACAATACCATGTGAAAGTTTCTATTAGGTTCCACCACGTAGTGTTTTTTTTTTTAACACACATTATTATCAAAGCTTATCCATATGCATGGAGACAAAAATTTATAATGGCTTTTCATTCTTAACTAAAGCTTACACATTGAATTTCTCAGAGGCAGGGAACACTGGGGCCACTTATGAATAGCGCGTTGTGCGGTGGCTATGAGGGCCAAAGCAGAGAGCGCAGGCAGCCCATTCTCCAGACACTGAGCTGCTTGGTTCCACTCCATCTACTAAAGGCATTTTATACCCAAAAGCTTTGGGGGCTCCCTCTTGATGAGCTCACAGAGTGAACAATCAAAGCCTTCACTATGTGTTTTAAAAGCAGAATCTCCTTTCTCAAACTTTCCCATGTCCCTATTCACTTCCTGTTCTTGTTGATTTGGGGGATTTTTTCCCACCCCTTGTACAATTATTTAGTGTCTGCCCTGCTTTTTCCCATATTAACTTTTGTCCCTCATAAACCACACTATGCATTCTTCTTCTGTGTTCTGTTTCTCAAGCATCCTACTCTCACCGAGCTGTATTTTTCACCTTATTTCTTTTGCTTTCCATATTCTATGTCTTCTCTTCCTTTTTATCCTTATAATAAAGTTCTTTTATTTTCAAAATATATTGAATAAATATACTCTGTGTTCATCGTGTCTTTTAAAAAATGCTAAAAATTGTTTTCCTCAAACAAAACCACCGAGATTCCTGTCTTTCTCAGGTCTTGGACATAGAAGGGTGGATTCAGAAACCTCATGAACTAGAGAAGTGAAATAACAGAGGAAAAAGTGCTTAGCAGAAAAGAGAATAGATGCCAGGTGAAAATAGGACAATTCTGGGCAATGTTCCAGAGGTAATCATAGGCAGATGCAGAAATGGACATGGGACGGAAGACTAGAGGTCACAATGAAAATTGAGTTCAAAAATTCTGGCCTTGGAGCAAAAATAATGACTATGTGAGGAAACTGGTACAAAAAAAGAGAAACAGTTCAGGGAATCAAAGAATAAATTTATTTAGATATTTTGACATGAAGACTGAAATTATTAAACTAAGGAAATGTCTAAGGAATGAGAAGTTAATACATTGGAAAAGAAAATATGCTAGCATCCAACATTCTCCAGTGATAAAAAAATTAGGGTAAGAGGAAAATAATTTATTTAAGGAAATACAACTCTGAATAGTTTTAAAGGAGCAATCGACTATAGAATTTATTCCACTGTACCACCTAAAAGCACTCTCTAATCATAAAAAAGGCTTTGGATTATTCAAATCTTTGTAAATCACAGGCAAAGAAAAAACAGAGACTGATTCTCCAGGCTCTAAAAGGATACTGAGATTCTCTGACAGGTAAAGGAAACAAGATCATTGACGCCATCACAGAATATATAGGTTATTGACACTTCTGTACAAAAGCAGAGTAACCACTCAGAAATGCATTTTACTCTACAGATACAATTTATTTACTGGAGAAAAACAAATAAAAATTCTTGAGCTACTCATAAAGGCCCATACTCAGGGGTATGCAATTATCACCACAGGAAACTAAAATTTTCACTGGTGATCTATGATATATTGTTCTTTTGTCTTAATTATTACTCCTTTATTAAATTAGATTTCAAATCACTCCTTAATTCATAGAGCTAATGTCTCTATCATATAGTTTCCTCACTTAAGATGCTTAAATGTAAATGCTCTTTACATTTCTTCAACTTTTTTCAAATTTTAGCAATCATGTGTAGGGCCTCTCCAGAAACAACCAACATGTGTAATGAAAGTCCATACACACACACACACACACACACACACACACACACGCAGACTGGATTCAATATTCTAAAACACTGATTATTACATGGTTTTGTGGTTGGCTCATTATGGCTATCAAATAATTTTTTCCCTACATATGTTGTGTCAGAAAAGCAATTCATGGAGAAAAATGTCAGAAAAATACTTTTTCAAGGAATATTGAAGAAGCTAGTTTTACATTCTTTCGTGTTCCAGGCACAGTGCTTAAAAATACAAAGAATACACAAAAATCCCTGATTTATAAGAATCTTACAGTCTAGAAAAGAAAACTATATAAATAAATAATTTAGACTCAATATTCAAAATGCTAGAATGTCAACATGGACAACATGCTGTCACAACAGAGAGAGACAATGGGCCAGTTAACTCTGCTGATTCAGGGGAGTCTTCATAAAGAAAAGTATGTTTTCTGTAACTTTTTAAGTAAACAGCATTGATTAAAGAGTTATATCAATATACTAAAATTGATTCACTTAAGGTGTACAGTTTATTGGTTTAGCATGTTCACAGAGTTGTGAAACCATCATCAAAATTTAATTTCAGACAGTCTTCATTACTCCATAATAAAACACTCTACATATTCGGGGCCACCTCCTCACCCTAAGTAAATACAAATCTACTTTCTGCCTCTATAGATGTGCCTATTTGGATATCATATAAATGGAAACATGAATAAGTAATTTTCTGTTACTTGTTTCCTTTACTTATATTTTTCAAGTTCAGCCTATTCAGCTTCAGCCATGTTGTGCCAGGTACCAAGGGTTCCTTGTTAATAACCAAATAATATTACATTGCATAAATATGTATTTTGTTAATTTATTCATGAATTGATGGAGATTTGGGTTGTCTTCTCTGTTTCTTAATTAAGAATAATGCTGCTCTGATCTTTTGTGTTTAAAATTTTTTGAACCCCTGTTTTCAATTCTTTTGAGTACATATCTAGGACCAGAACTGCTGTATCATATGAGGAACCACCGAAACTGTTTTTCAGAGCAACGTTTTATATTCTCATTATTAATGTATCAATGTTCCATTTTCTCCATATCACTTGCTACACATTTTATTGCCCATCTTTTTTTTTTTTTATTACAGCCTATCTAGTGGTTATAAAATGGTATCTGATGGCTTTGATTTGCATTTATCTAATGATACTGACCATTTTTCATGTCCTCATTGGCCATTTGCTTATCTACTTGGGATAAATGTCTATTTAAATGTGTTAGGTACTTTTTAACTGGGATATTTATTATTGAATTGTTTGAATTCTTTTTTTTTAATTTATTTTGAGAAAGAGAGTAAGTGCAGAAGAGGCAGAGAGAGAGGATGAGAGAGAGAATTCCAAGCAGGCTCCACACTGTCCCCATAGAACCCAACATAGGGCTTGATCCCATGAACCAGGAGATCATGACCTGAGCTGAAATCAAGAGTTGAATGCTTAACCAACAGCTACTCAGGAGACAGGAGCCCCAAGAATTCTTTACATATTCTGGATAAAAGTGTTTTATTCATTATAAGATTTGCAAATGCTTTCTCTGATATTATAGATGGACTTTCACTTTCTTGATGGTATGGTTAGAAGCACAAAAGTTTTTAATTTTGATAAAGTACAATTATCTATTTTTTTCTCTGTCATATGTACATTTGATATCATATCTAAAACTACTGTTCAATGCAAGTTCACGAAGTTACTCGTGTTTTCTTCTAAGAATTTAGAGATTTAGTTCTTATATTTGAACCTATAATCTATTTTGGATTAATCTTTGTGTATGGTATAAGGAAGAAGTCCATTTCATTTATTCTCTCATGTGGCTATCAGCTGTCCCAGCATCATTTGTTGAAAAAATTATTACATCCCAATGAATTGTCTTGAAACCCATGTCACAGTCAACTAACTTCACATGTGAACGTTTCTTTGTGGCCTGTCAATTCTACCCATTTGATCTAGTGTCTACCCTTATGCCAATACTACACAGTCTTCATTACTCTATCTTTGTAGTAAGTTTTGAAATTGAGAAGGGTTAGTCGACCAAATGGTTCCTTTGTCTTAGGGACTAGATTTAGCTTATAGACTCCTAGTATTTCATGTAAATTTCAGGATATTGGTTTTCAAATTTCATGAAACAAACAAAAATACAAACAGGCAGCTAAAACTTTTCCAGTTAAGTACGATATTCACTATAGGTTTTTAACAGATGAAATTTTTCAGGCTAGGGAAGTTCCCTTATATTCCTAGTCTGTTGTTTATTTATTTTTTATCATAAATGGAAGCTGTCCATTTCTCCAAATGTTTTTTCTCCATCTAAAGACATGATCATGAATTTTTTTCTCCTTTGTTTTGTTAATATGGTCTATCATACTTATTGATTTATAGATACAAAACTTGCATGCCTGTGATAGATTCTCCCTGTTTATGGTGTATATTTTTCATGCATTTCTAGACTTAATATGTTTGTATGATGTAAAATTTTTTGCACCTATATTTCAAAGTGATATTGGTCTGAAGTTTTCTTTTCTTGTGATGTCTTTGTTTGGCTTTTATATCAGGGCAATATTTGCCTAATAGAATGATTTAAGATGGGTTTCCTCATCTTCTATTTTTGGAAGAGTTTCTGAAAGATTGGTATTGATTATCATGCAAAAATTAAATGAAATTTAACACTAAAGTTATTTGCACTTGGACTCTTTGTGAAAGGTTTTTGATTACTATTTAGATTTTCTAAATCTTCCCTAAACACAGTTTGTTTCTGGGAATGTATCAATTTCATCTAAATTATTTAATTCATTGTTTATACTATTGACATATAGTTTTTTTATCTTAATGTAAGCTTGAAAATTCTTACATTCCTGATTTGAGTAATTTGAGTATTCTTTTATTTATGTTGTTAAGTGTAGTTACAGGTTTGTCCACTAATCAATTATATTAAAAAACCAACTTTTAATTTTGTTAATTTTCTCTATTATTTTATTATTCCCTATTTCATTAATTTTTGCTCTATTCTTTATTATTTCTAAAAATATTCTTCACCCAATTTGATATGGTGGGACCAATTCCAAATCTAGGCGTGAGGGGTTCACCATATCAACAAGCAACTCAGCTCTGACACTATCTACCTGGAGACAGCATCAGATTCCACAGGTTAAGGGTTGAGTCCTAAAGCCCGGCCCACTCTCCACTTCAGATGCCAGGCACAAGCCCAGGTTTTCACCTATACTTTGATCAAGTGGCTATAGATTGGAGGTTCCAGGGAACCCTTCTTGGGTTGGATGAATTTGATAGAGAGGCTCACAGAACTCAGAAGAACAATTTAGTTACTAGGTCACTGGTTTATTATAAAAGGATGTAACTCAGGAACAGCCAGATGGAAGAGATGCATAGAGAGAGCAAGGCAAAAGGGCACAGAGCTTCTGTGTTCCTTTGAGCATGTCACTCTCCCCAAATTCTCATTCCCTGCCTCTCTATCCTTTCTCTTCTCAAACCACATGTTTACAAGAGCCAGGGCTGATCTAGCAAATGCCACTTCTCAGACACCAACTAAAAAAGTATTCCGAGACCCAATTCTCAATGTGGTGGTGGTTGGGTTCCCCACACCAACAAGCAATACTCCAAAAGCCAGCTGAGTGTCATACAATTGAACTCAATTCTAACACTATCTACCCAGAGATAGCATCAGATTCCATAGATTATGGGATTTGTGTTACAAAACGTCCAAAACACCTCCCTATTCAGATGCCAACTGCAAGTCCAGGTTATTACCTATATTTCTGACTGACTGTAAATCAGAGGTTCCAAAAGTTCCCTTCTTGGGTTCAATTAATTTGCTAGAGCAGCTCACAGTATTCAGAGAAATATTTTACTTACCACATTACTGGTTTATTATAAAAAGATAGAGCTCAGAAACAGCCAGATGAAGGAGGAACATAGGGCATGGTATGGAGAAAGGTTGGGAGTTTCCTTACGATCCCCAGTCATTTTCTTTGGGCACTTTGAATATGTCATGTCACTGCCTTCAGGCTTCCATGGCATCTGAAGAAAAGTGCTGTTAATTCTGGAGGATTCCTTGTATGTGATTTTTCTCTTGTTGCTCTCCAGATGCGCTCTTAACCATGGTTTATGCTTACTGTGGATCTCTCTTTTTAAAGACTTTGTTCTTAATATTTCTCAGAGCAGATTCAGGTTCAGAGCAAAACTGAGAGGAAGATACAAAGATTTCCCAAATACCCCTGATCCTGACATATCATAATCACCCAAAGTCCTTAGTTTACCCTAGGATTCACCCTTCATGTTTGTTGTATATTCTGTGAGTTTGGTTAAATGTATAATGACATGTATCATTTAGTATCATAGACAGTATTTTCATTCCTCTAAAAATGTTCTGTGTTCTGTCTGTTCATCCCGCCGGTACCACCAGCCCTGGAATCCACTGATCTTTTTATTGTCTCCATAGTTCTGCCTGTTCTAGAACATCATAGAGCTGAAATCGCACAGCATGTAGCCTTTTCAGATTGGCTCTCATTTGGTAATAAAAATCTTTGATTTTCTGTAGTCTGAAAATAACATCTTTAGTTTTAGTTGTTTGGGCATTCTCCATCTTGAAGTTTTTCTGAGCTTAATGGATCTTGCTCTGGCTCTTTTTCTTCACTCTTAGGTTTTTGAAGATTTTATTAATATATTTTCCACCTCAGTGATTCTTTCCTCAGCTAAGTCCAGTCTACTTATAAGCCCATCAAAGGGATTTTAAATTTCTGTTATAATGTTTTCATCTCTAGAATCCCTTTCTGGTGATTTCTTTGGATCTCCATCTTTCTGCTTACATCGTCCCTGTCTTCTCGTATGCTCTCTACTTTATTCAAAAGAATCCTCAACATGTTGATTACCTTTATTTTTAAATTCCTAGTCTGATAATTCCAACATCATTGCCATGTCTGGTTCTGATGCTTACCTTGTCTATTCAAGTTCTGCATTTTTCCCTTTTGGTATGCCGTACACTTTTTGTTGCTTGCTATGGTGGGTACAGCTGTACTGGGTATAAGGAACTATTGTAATAAGGCTTTATAAGGCAGTGGTGAGGTGTAATAGGAGAGGAAGTGTCCTGTGGTCCTATGATTAGGTCTCAGTCTTTTAGTGAACCTATACCTCTGGACTATGAACTTCACAAGTGTTTGTAAGTTTTTCTTTCTTCCTTTAAGTGGCACAGGATGGCTAGAGTGGGCTGGAGTTGAGCATTTTTTTTTCCCTTGGTCATTTTGGCTCTGAAGATACTCCTAACATGTTAGGCTCTGATTAACTGTTTCCCCTGAGGGCAGGCCTTGTTATGAAAAATATACCAGAATATTTCAAAATGATTCCTTTCCCCCTCTCCCTGATGGAAGCAGGAAGGAAGTTTTCTTCCATTTTTACTATGGGAATCATCAAATTCTTGGAAGTAAAACTCACAACATTGTGGGGGTCCCTCAGGATATTTTGACTCAAATTTCTACACACTGATCCTCCAGCATGTCATGAAGAGCAGTCCAGGCTTTCCTACCCTGGCTCTGGTTCCTCTGTTGGTTTCTGCTGCTGAGTCTCTGCTTCAGTAAACCATAACACCCTGGATGGGCCATTCTGTCTTCTCAGTCTTGGGTCAGTGTCCTCCTCTCTCTTGTAGATCAAAGAAGAGTTAATTTTTCAGTCCGTTTAGTTTTTTATTTATTAGGATGGAGTGGCAACTTCTAAACTCTACATGAGGAATTGAAACCAAAGTCATTGAGATTTCTTTGAATTTATCCCACTTGAAGTTAGCTGAGCATCTATAGAGATTAATATTTTCATCAAATTTGGGACATTGCATCCATTATTTCTTCAAACATTCTCCCAGTTCCATTTTCTTTTCTTTTTCCTGTCCTTCTGGGACTCTGTATATATATATATATATATAGGGGTTTTTTGGTACATTTAATGAAATTCACAAGTCTCTAAGATTATGTAATTTTTCTTTAGATTTCTTAATTCTGATCTTTAAACTGATTAATCTCAGTTGATCTATATTCAAGTTTGTTTATTCTTTTATCTCATAGTTTGGATCTGTTCTAGTACTCTCATTCTAACAAATTTTTGGTTACTGTATTTTTTAACTCCAGATTTTATAGTTTTTAAAATATTTTTATATCTTTATTTATATTCTATTCCATAATAGATTACTGCCATACTTTAATTATTTATACGTTATCCTTTAGTCACTTGAACAAATTTATATTAGCTCTCTTATGGCCTCTATGCCCCCCTCTAGGACACAATTTCTATGACTGGTTTTATTTTTAAATTTTTCAATATTTATTCATCTTGAGAGAGAGAGAGAGTGTGAGTGGATGAGGGGAAGAGAGAGAGGGAGACAAAGAATCTGAAGGAGAATCTAGGCTCTGAGCTTTCAGCACAGAGCCTAACACGGGGCTCGAACTTGTGAAATAATTATCTGAGCTAAGTTGGATGCTTAACCAACTGAGCCATCCATGCTCCCCTGACATGTTTCATTTTATGTGTATGTGTACTTAACTCTTTCTGTGTGTTTTATAATTTTTGTTAAAACTTGGAAATTTTAGATAACATTATGTGACAACTGTGGGTATCATATACTCCCTCCCCCTTTGACCAGACTTTATTGTTTTTCTTGTTATTGTTTTTGTTCTTGTTAGAGCTATTTGGTTATTTAGTGACTTTTCTGGACTGATGCTATAAGGTAAATTTCCTCTAGTATATGACCAATGAGCTTTCTACTTAAATATTTTATTGTCAGCCAATGATTAGTCACAAGATTTCCTTAAATGACCAATAGGACTTATTTTCTTTACTGAGGAACCCTATGTGTTTATTGGGGATAACTTCAATACTTAAGATTATAAGTCTGCCTCAAAGTGAGGAAGTAGGGAGTGACTGAGGCTCTCTAAATCACTTTTTCTGGACAGGTGTACAACCATGTACTTGTATACAGTCTTCAAATTCCCATAAATATTTCAGAGCAATTCTAAGCTTCCTATGTACATCTCATTACCCAGATATTATTTTAAGTTGTGTCAGGGCATTTGTGTGTCCCATATGTATTGCAGCTTCAGGCAGTTGTAATGTTAAATGTGAAATGTCCCAAATTTTTTGTTACAAATACCCTGGGGAAAGGGATTTTTCTTGCAGAACAAACTCTTCCAGTTCAAATAGTAATAATATTCTGCAAATGGGGATTTTATAGTGTTTAAATGTGTGAGTGTTTAATGCTATAAGGATAGGCCTTTATGAGGAATTTCAACCCTTTTCATTGATTGCATGGCACTGGCTTTCAAAACTATCATGGAGGTGGAAAGACTAGAACACACGTATTAAGAGTATGGTAAGTGAAAAGGTCACAAAGCCTCTGTTGTTAGCAAAGGCTTAGTAGTCTTTCTTGAATTTACACTACTGAGATCATTGAAAACCTTTAGTTATTGTTTCATTTTGGAAAAGTTTAACAGTTTTCTATCTAAAGTTAAACACTATATCTATGAAGTAGAAAAGAAAACTTAGAAGTAGCCTCACAAGAAATATGGCCAACCCATTCATGATACAGATGCAAACATAATTCAATGGAATAAAGATAATCTTTTCAACAAATATCATTGCAATGATTAGTTATCTGTAGGCAAAACAATAAACCTCGACTAAAATTTCACATTAAAAAAATTAAAATGTAATATTGACTGAATGTAAGACTTAAAACTGTAAATTTAAAATCTTCAGGTCTAGAGCAAGGAAAGAGTCTGAAATTAGGCACCAAAAGCATAATTCATAAAAGAGAGAAAAAAAGAAATTTGGCTTCATCAAAATCAAAAACTTTTGATTTGCAAAAGACTCTGTAAGAGGATAAAACAAGATGTAATCTCAGAGAAATTACTGGTAAATCATATATCTGACAAAACACTTCTACCCCAAATATATAAATCTCAAAGTTTAACAGATAAACAAACCCAAAGAAAGCATACAGAGGGCATATGAGGACATGGAAAGATATTCAACATCACTAGCTACGAGAGACCTACAAATTAAGATTACAATGAGAAATCACTACATGCTAATTGTAACAGTAGAGAGAAAGATAAGGAAGAAAGGTGGAAATAAATGTGATAATACTAAATGGAGAGAAGGTATGAAAAACCGGATTTCTCATATACCTCTCATACATTGTTGGGGGGAATATAAAATGGTACAGCAACTCTGAGAAAAAGAGCTTGATAGTTTTGTAAGCAAAGAAACATACATTTACCATATTATCCTGCATTTTACTTTTGGGCATTTATACCCGAGAAATGAAAAACATGTGCACACAACAAGTTGTGCACAAGTGCTTATAACAGCTTTATTTGTAAAAGCCTAAAAACAGGAAACAACCAAAATATCCTCCGATAGATGAGTTTTAAACTGTGTTCCATCCATATCATGGAAAAAGAATGACTTAATCGATGTGCACAATAACTTACATAGAACTCAAAGAAAACGTGCTGAATGAAAAAGCCAATCTTAAACCCTGTATGATTCTGCTTATATAGTATTACTTGAAAGAAAAAATTATAAAGATAGGAAAGAGATGAGTGGATTTCAAAGGTTGGAATGTTGAGGAAAAGGGAAGTTATATCTGTAAATAGGTGGCAGGAGGGAGATCTTTGGTTGATGGAGAATGGTTCTCTGCCTTGACAGTGGTTGCAGTTCCACAAATCTACACATGCATCAAAATGACGCAAGACTATAAAACACACTGTTCCCCAAAAAAGTCCTGGTTTAGATATTGTAACTATAACTAAGATGGGGAAAAATAAACAAAACTGGGATAGGTGTATACAGGACCTCTCCATACTACTTTTGAAAATTCCTGTGAATTTATAAAAATTTTTCTCTAAAAGAAAAAAAAAAAGATAATGGTTATATAATTCCTTGTTGAGATTCTGAATCTAAGACAGTTTGCAAACCTGGAAATCGTTGACTGAAAAGTCCTCAAACACAATGGCAAGTATACATAGTAATGATTCTCCCAGTATACCCCAAATGGGACTATTAACTATTTATTCTAATAACATTTGGGAAAAAGGAATCCACATATTTTCAGGAATGTTTGATATGGGTTTCTGGGTGATATTGATACCAAGAGACCTGAACCGTCATCACCAAACCTCCATTAAAGAGTAATAGTATGGGAACAAGGTAATAATTGGGGTTGTGGCTCAGATCTGGCTCATATTAGATATGTGGGCATACAGAGTGGGTATTTTCCTAGTCACAAAATGTATAAATATCTAATTTATACACTTGTCCAAATGTATAACTGGATTTAATATATATATATATATATATATACACACATATATTCACAAACACATATATATATATATATATACACAAACTGTATATGTGTTTGTGCATATACATATACATGTGAATATATATACACACACACACATACACAGAGAGAGAGAGAAAGAGAGAGAGATGGGGGGCCATGGTTAAGAACTTTCATTATAGGGAAAACCAGTTGGAAAACTCTGAAATGAAAATTCCCTCTGTATGGCCAACATAGAAAATAAAAAGCAATATAAAATTGGGGGGCAAAAATTAGTTCTCCCCATAAAGATCTAAACGATACAGGAACAGTGATCCCTGCCTTTTAATTTATGTATGCGCTCCCTGCAAAAAACAAATAAATCTGGACAATGGAAATGGACTATGGAAAAATCAACAAAAGTGTAACACAGATTGCAGCTGTTCTCATTTTGGTATCTTTGCTAGAGCAGAATTGACATGACTTCAGATCCAAGGTATGAAGCTACTGATCTGGAAAATGCCTGATTTCCGACTTTATCAGAAAGGAGGATCAAAAACATTTCACATGCATTTGGAATGGAACATATCATGTATTTACAGTCTTGCCACTGGACTCTCTCACTCTTCCCAAATACATATTCTAAAGAGTTTGGGATCTGCCTGGCATCCTCCAGAATATCACCCTAAGCCATCATATTCATGGCTATCCCAATTCCACAGGATAAGCAAGAAGTGACTAACATTCTTGAATACTTCATAAAACATATAATTCTCAGGAGCGAGAGGTAAATCTTAGAAAGTTCCAGATATCTGCAAACATCAAGTGATTACGTAGCGGTCTGCGAGTCTAGGTATGCCAGTTTATCCTCCCCAAATCAAAGATAAATTGTTCACTTTAACCCTCTCACCACAATGAATAAAGCATAGTATCTGTTAGAACTCTTTGGGTCCTACCTGAGAATACTATTTTAAACCATAAACTAGATGATACAGAAGGCTTCCGGGTTTGAGGCTGAGAGAGAAAACTGCTTTCTCACAGTTCCAAACTGCAGAGCAAGCAGCCCAACATCTTGGGTCATATGCTCCAGCAAACCCTATGCTTTCAAAGTTTTCAAGTTGGAAAAAGACACCAAGAAATTTTTCTTGCAATCCCCAATGAAAGAATGCATATCCTTGAAGTTCTGAAAAAAAAATGTGCATTGTCCATAGTAAATAATTATAAACATTTGAAAAAAAAAAAAAAAGCCACTGGCAGGCTGCAAAGACCTAGTAAAGACACAATTACTTACCTTTGTAAACCAAGTAAGCATGCAGCCAGAATTGCCTGTTATGAGCTGATTTCTAACAGATTTACACAATCATGGTCATAAAGTTAGACGAGCTCAGCAGCAAGAAATCAAGAGTTAGAAAATGCATCAGGATTCAGGCATGAGCCAGAGGACATAAACAAGCTTCCTGAACAGATATCCCAGACTCCCATGTCATCTCACACTGTTACCTAGGTGCCTGGCTATTCAATTCATGCCTAAGAATACAAGAGATGGGTCCCTTCTGACCAGTTGATAGGGAGGCCACAGCCTAAATTTGACTCACTGATGGATGAGGTTAGTGGATGGAAGCCACAAAGGACAGTGGCCACAATATAGGTCCACCAAAGGATGTCTTTGCAAAAAGTGGTTGGTGGGAAATTCTCTCACCGAACAGAGCTTTAGATGTCGTACAGAGGTATCCTCTTGATGTGGAGGGGATAGTGGCCCGAAGTTAAAAACACACACACTCAAGTAGTAAAATGGCTGGCTACCCGCTCAGGTGCCTGGAAGGAGAAATATATGAGAAGAGGAAAGAAATCTGGGGTAGAGACATGTAGATTGACATATGAAAATGAACTCTTACAGTGGAAATATTTTCATTGCAAGTTAACAACCATCGGAGAAGACCCACCACAGAAGAGACACTAACTAGCAGAGTAGAAAAAAGGTTCCAACAGTTGACATCATAAAGTAAACTCTCTGTCATTGGCCACCTCAGTGTTGGCAAAATGGGTGCATGAACAAAGTTGCTATAAGGCCAAGACGGTGGCTATACAGAAGTCCAAAAGCAAGGTCTCTCACTTGTCAGTGCAGATGCGTCTACAACACATTATCCTTATGATAATATAGGATCCCTTATACATTCAGTTGCTAATAAACATTTTAACCATGGTCTGTCTAAAATTACCTAATTATTTATAATTTATAATTTTGAGTAGAGACTTGTGTGTGTGTGTGTGTGTGTGTGTATAATTTAACTCTGTTTTATATATATATATATATATATATCTGTTGTGTTTTATATATATAACTCTGTTGTGTCCTGCATACATCATCCAATTGTGTGTGTGTATGCATGTGTGTGTGTGTGTGACGTAAGCATCAGTAGCATTTTACATCATTATGCAATCAATAGTTCATATTTAACATGGAATAAAATATTCCATGAAGTGTAGCATTGAGGCCTATTGGAAGCACTCAAGATAGTTTTTTGTTGTTATTGTTGTTGATGATGATGATGACGACGATGTATTCATGTGTGCTGACTTAAAAAGTCATTCCACCCCTGGTATATAGTACATTCAATAAACTCATCAGAACACAAAGGCCTTAAAATAACTACACAGGGTCATGTCGCAAACTGTTTGGCATGATTATATCAACTGTGAACTCTGTGCCAGTCTTGGCATTTGAATCAACTTCTACAGTGGTTGCTATGGTAAGTAATTGTGAATATTCTTTTTCATATTAAATGAAAAGGAAGTTAAATAATATGAAGTACGGAAGTGCATAAAAGTGATTATAGAGATCAAAGCTAATGTTAAAGTTCTGGGGCATAAAAGTAAGGTTTGAATAGGAATTGATTCACTAGATTTTCACCCAAAGAGTTTTCTGTAATTTACAAAAGAAATTGGCCCACTGTCTAGATAAAATAAACAGACAGCCAAAAATGAGAAAAGACACCCAATGTATATCTACTCTCTCAAAGCCTCGAAAGAGTCGATCTCACTCATACAACACAGGGTAAGAGGGAGTTGAACCACAGAGGACTGACTGCCAGGATCACAGTATATGACTGTTTTTAGGAATTATTTCTAGATATAACTCAGATTCTGAAACTCTCTTCATGTAACAAGTATCACCTATAGTAGGCTTTTCAAGATGGATTGCAACACTCATTTATTAGCCATTATAAACATAGGACCAGTGTGGAGCTTCGGGATTACAAATGTCAAAATCTGTTAGAGTTGGCTGCTTGCCACCTGTTGCTTAGATATGGGGCCCAGCCATCTTCTAGAATGTATAGAGCCTTCTATTAGCAGTAGCCAATAAAAATAGGCAAAGAGAAATGGATGACAGAAAGACAATTCAGCAGACAATATAGGGCATGTGAAGAAGAAAATTTTAATTATCTAGGTGAAAAAAAATAACTTTCAAAATCTTTCCTTTTAAATCAGAAATTCATCAAGAGCCCTTATACTTTCTTTTTTAAATTTATTTATTTTTCTTTGAAAGAAAAGACAGCATGAGTGGGAAAAGGGCAGAGAAAGAAGAATTCCAAACATGTTCTGCACTATCAGCTCAGGGCCAAACATGGGACTTGAACTCACAAACCGTGAAATCATGATGTGAGCTGAAATCAAGAGTTAGATGCTTAACTCACTGAGCCACTCAGGCGCCCCTCTTTTACTTCTTATATGTCTTTTTTTTTTAATATGAGCAGGTCCATCCTTATTTATTTAAATAATAATTATTTATCTAGTAAGCCCCATTAGCTATTCATTATGAGAAATAAATAGTTCAAGAATACACTTTTAGAACTGCTTTAAAATTCTTCATCCCAAAGCTTTATTGATGTTGAGCTCAGTCTGAAATTAATGTTATTAATTTAAGGGAATTTGGTTATTTAATTTGATCTGGAAGGCTTTATTTTACCCAACTTATATATTATAAGGATTATAAGTAAATGGGATGTCTTAAGCATAACCATGCCTGAAGCAAAAGTTAACAGACTGCAGGATGATATAAATGGATTCAACAAAGCAGAGCAGCCTGGAGTCCTGTCAGCAATAAAATAAACAGCTTCACCTGCTAAATAATCTCTCCAAGGCATTCAATAACAATACGTAAAAACAATTCACCAAAAAGTGTGGTCATATATGAACAGGAAAAATGTGATAATCTATTTTTTTATAATTCTGAAATAGAAGACGTGGGATTTGAAATAAATCTGTCAAACACTTGTGATACTGAAGCAACGGTAAATATTTTCAAACATGTGACGATCTCTAATATGCAACAGAGATGGTAATTCTTTTGAATTGTTAAAAGCTGAAAAAACATGGATAAATAGATGGCAATTAAATGAAGTCAAATTTCGAATCAGTATTAGAACAAAATTTTAGTTTCAATTTTGGAGTCATCTAGAACTGCTTGATAGTGGAATGAAAGCTGGCTGAAATTTCTGTCAATAGGGAGAGTCCAAAGAGAACTCTGTAATCCACTTATCCACATTCCTAGAAGGGATTTTTTATTTGAAATGAGGACTTATGTCCTCTGAACTCTTTTTCAAATCTTTCATCCCATATACTAAAGCAGGCGCTTTTTGAAGGAATATGTCAATTTCTCCACCAAATGTTAGACTGCATTGATAGAAAAGAATCAGAAAACATCGATTAATCCTTTCAAAAAATTATGCATAAATGAAGCCTTTGCAGCATTTACTCATATCCTTGTATTTTCTATCAAGCCGCAACTGGACGCTTCCCGGGTCTGCCTGCACACCAACAAACACGTCAGGCACATGCTTTTTCTGTTATCAAGCTTGTTGAAGTGGCAAAAGTGTCTTCTTCACTTCTCAGATTAAAACAAAAAACAAGAGATAATGGCCATAACTGTCATTCTTTGTTGCTACACCTCACCTTCAAGTTGTAAATTTTAAAAATGTGAGTTTAGTATCAGTGTCAACGAAAAAACTACTGCTGGCTTTGGACTGTAAATCATTTCAGTGTTTTAAAAGCCAACATGACCTCAGCATGAAATGCCAAAACCTGAAGTTATTACAATATTTAATTATAAAATGCTCTACAAATAGATTCATTAGAATGTTTACAAGAAAACCAGGATTAAGTATTTATATATGCACAGCACAGACCTTATTCTTTCCAGTAGAATTTAAGATTCTACAATTAGAGGCATATATCCTTTCAAATAAGAATTAACATTAACCTGGAAATACTGTATTTTTGGTTAATATATCTACAAATGTCAGTGACTCCTACCCTTTTCAGAAAATTATCAAAGAAATTGATTCAACGTGCCTTCCTTCCCAGAGGTTTACCACCAAATTCCATTAAAAAAATAAAACGAGAAAAAATTTATCATTGATGTTAGTGACAATTTGAAGGTCATAATAATCTCTGAAGGTCAATTTGTTGAAACACAGTTCAGTGCTTTTGCTGTATGGTGGGGTGAACTCAGTGTTTTGTTGCAGCCTGTTTGAATCAGGAGTTAACTTGTGAATAATCAAGAAATACTTCACGAACTCCTAAATTCCACTTTACTAATCCAAAGGTGTGATAGGATGCAGCCAACCATGGTGATTCGACTTGGAACAAGTTATTATCAGATAGAAAACATGATGGTTGGCTGAAAGGTGTTGGTACTTTAAAGGCTTCTAATGTTCTACCACATATAATAGGCGCTTTTCCATTTTTTTTTCTTCAAAATGGATCATTTGTGCCCTACAGTTAAGCCTCTCATGTTAGACACCTGAACTAAGAAAATAAAAGAGCAAATCTTTACCAAATTTTGCATCATTCCCATATAATTAGCCGTGTATTAGATTTTTACTACCTTCTTCTTTCCACCTCCTACAGAAACTGTCGACGGATATTCCCGACAGAGAATAAAGTTGTATTAAGCTGACTGCCTGGCCTTTCTGCCTCACAGAATCCAGGGCCAATTTATGAACAATGAATCTAATGCAGTGTGGCAAAGAAATGGGATCACAAAATTAAAGATTTGTAAAAAAAAAAAAAAGAAAGAAAAAAGATTAGGAGTTAACACAGTGTTGATGTTGAGTTCTTGTATTTGCATATTAAAAGAGCGTCTGGAACATGGCGGAGGAGTAGGGGGCTCCAGTATTTCGCTTGCCTTTTAAAGGGGGACGACTGAAACCATTGTCTCTCTCTCAACTACAAAAATCGGGGGGAAAAGGTGCTAGAGCTGACAAGAAACTAAGGCGAACACAGACACGGCCCAACTGAACTGTGAGTTTAATCTGGGTCGGATAAAACGAACTCGAACTCGGGAAGTTGAGCTGAGGGGAGGGTGAGCGTCTTCGGAGATAGCTGGGAAAGTGCCGACCGAACAACATCTGAACGAGAGGGCCAGAGCGGGTGAGACCACTACCATCCAGGCCCTAAATGCAGGGCTTTTGAAGAGAAGTTCAGTGGCAAACAGCAGCAATCCCCGCGCGCTGCTGGGACCGCACCAACCTCGTCCTGAGCCACTGGGACGCGCGCGGGAGGGACTGGCAGCAGGGACGCAGGCGGCGCCGCCTGCGGAGCACCTCTAACCCCGGCACAATTATAACGAAATCGGGGGGTGGCAGACGGCCGCACCACCGCGCCACCCTCGCCCAGCGCCTCCGGGGCGCGCGCGCTGCCGGGACAGGCAGGGGGGACTCAGGCGGCGGCTCCTGCGGAGCACCTCTAACCCCCGCACAGTTATAGCCAAATCGGGGGGTAGCAGAGGGCCGCGCCACCGCGCCACCCTCGCCCAGCGCCTCCAGGCACGCACTCTGCCGGGATAGGCAGCAGGCACCCAGGCAGCCCCAGGCGCGGCTCCAGTAAACCACACTAGGCTGGCGTGGGCGGTGGAGAGAGAACAGAAATAAAGGGGCGAATAAAGCCTCCAGGACTGGGGGCGGGGGTCTGGAGAGACGCCATTGTTGTCTCACAAGCCAGGAAGTCACCCCAGAAGCCATCCCTGCAGCAGTGGAGGCCGGACCCGCCTACACTAAACCACGCCCCTCCCAAACTATCAGCAGGAGCGACTGATCCAAGTGGAGATTGCTGCCTGGAGTAACGCCAGTCATTTCTTCTTTTTAAATTTATCCCTCCCTTTCTCATTCCTACCGATCCCCATCCCTGAGCTGGTCATCCAGGGTACTGACTGGCTTAATCATTTTTTTCGTTCTTTTTGTTTTTTGTTTTTTTGTTTTTTGTTTGTTTGTTTGTTTTGTTTGGGTTTTTTTGGTTTTGTTTTTTGTTTTTTGGTTTTTGTTTTTGTTTTGTTTTTTAACCCACTCTTTGAGGACATGTCCTACAACCTCTTCTTTACTTCCCTAGCCCTTTTTCTGGAATAACCAGGCCGTATAAGTTCATCTAGACGACATCGATCTTATTCCTTTTCCCTCGCACCTGTCCTTATTCTGATTTCTATCAGTCTGGATTAAACCCTTTAGTCGCTCTACCTGGGCAAAGTCCATTTCCTTCTTCTCCCTGCACCAGTCATTATTCTGTCTATATATGCTCTGCCACCAGCACACTACATACCCTGTCCTTAACGTGTAGCTGTTACTTCAGGACATTGCCCTCAGAGAGTCACTTGTTAGTTTTTTCTGTTGTGAACTGCTTGTCTGGACCATTTGTCGGTACGTTTGAGTATTTCTGTGTTCTGTGTGTCTGTCAGTTTTCCTTTCCAGGGCAACTTCAAGAAACAACACATAACACATCCAGCCAAAATGACGAGACGGAAGAATTCTCCTCAAAAGAGTCTACAAGAAGCAGTGACAGCTCAAGAATTAATGAAAAGAGATATAAGCAACATAACAGAACTTGAATATAGAATGTTAATCATAAAACTAATTGCTGGCCTTGAAAAAAGCTTAGATGAATGCAAGGGGTCCTACGAGGCAAAGTTCAAAGACCTTAAAAACGGTCAGGAAGAATTAAAGAAGACATTGGAAGAAATACAGGGGAAACTGGAAGCAACCACAGCACGGATTGAAGAGGTAGAGGAAAGAGTTAGTGCATTAGAAGACAAAATCATTGAAAAAGAGGAAGCAGATAAAAAGAGAGAGAAGCTGATCCAGGAACAGGAAAGGAGAATTCGAGAGCTGAGCGATGCAGTCAAAAGAAACAATATCCGTATCATAGGAGTTCCAGAGGAAGAAGAGAGAGAGAAAGGAGTCGAAGGGGTTCTGGAACAAATCATTGCTGAGAACTTCCTCAACATGAGAAAGGAAACGGGCATGGAAATCCAAGAGGCACAGAGAACTCCCCTCAGACGTAACTTGAATAGACCTTCTGCACGGCACATCATAGTGAAGCTGGCAAAATACAAAGATAGGGAGAGAATCCTGAAAGCAGCTAGGGACAAAAGAACCCTAACATACAAAGGGAGACCTATAAGGGTAGTAGCAGACTTATCTACGGAAACTTGGCAAGCCAGAAAGGAATGGCAGGACATCTTCAATGTGATGAGCAAGAAGGACATGCAACCAAGAATTCTGTATCCGGCTAGCCTGTCATTCAGAATAGAAGGAGAGATCAAGGTTTTTCCCAACAAACAAAAACTGAAAGAATTTATCAAAAATAAGCCAGCACTGCAAGAGATCCTGAGGGGCATTCTATGAAAACAAGGAGGCAAAGAATACAAACTACCAGACATAGCCTTACAAACATGAAACTTACAGATAATACAGTGACTGTAAGCCCATATTTTTCAATATTAACACTGAATGTAAATGGACTAAATGCGCCAATCAAAAGACAAAGGATAACAGAATGGATTAAAAAACAAGACCCATCTATTTGCTGTCTTCAAGAAACTCATCTTAAACCTGAAGACACCTTCAGATTGAAAGTGAGGGGATGGAGAACTATCTACCATGCTACTGGAAGTCAGAAGAAAGCCGGAGTAGCCACACTTATATCAGACAAATTAGACTTTAAAATGAACGATGTAATAAGAGATGAGGAAGGACATTATATAATAGTCTCAGGGACCATCCAGCAGGAAGAGCTAACAATTGTAAATATCTACGCACCGAATTCAGGGGCACCCAAATTTGTAAAACAACTAATTACAAACATTAGCAACCTCATCGATAAAAATGTCCTAATAGTAGGGGATCTCAACACTCCACTCTCAGCATTGGATAGATCAACAAAACAGAAAATCTCCGCAGAAACAATAGCCCTGAATGACACATTAGGACAGATGGGCCTCACAGATATCTTTAGGGTCCTTCATCCAGAAGCAAAGGAATTTACATTCTTCTCATCTGCACACGGTACATTTTCCAAGATAGACCACATTCTGGGGCACAGGGAAGCTCTGAATAAATATAAAAGAATTGAGATCATACCGTGTACAGTGTCAGACCACAATGCTTTGAAACTTGAAATCAACCACAGGAGAAAGCCTGGAAAATATCCAAGAACATGGCGGCTAAGAAATAACCTACTAAAAGATGACTGGGTCAACCAAGCCATCAGAGAAGAATTTAAAAAATACATGGAAACAAATGAAAATGAAAATACAACAATCCAAACGCTCTGGGATGCAGCAAAGGCAGTCCTGAGAGGGAAATATATTGCAATCCAGGCCCATCTCAAGAAACAAGAAAAATCAATAACACAAATTCTAACAGCACGCCTAAAGGAACTAGAAGCAGATCAACTAAAACAACCCAAGCCCAGCAGAAAGAGAGAAATAACAAAGATCAGAGCTCAAATTAACCATATGGAGACAGAAAAGGTAGTGGAACAGATCAATGAAACCAAAAGCTGGTTCTTTGAAAAAATAAACAAAATAGACAAACCTCTAGCCAGGCTTCTCAAAAAGAAAAGAGAGAGAACTCAAATAAATAAAATCGTGAATGAAAAGGGAGAAATTACAACCAATCCCTCAGAGATACAAGCAATCATCAGAGAATACTATGAAAAATTATATGCCACCAAACTTGGCAATCTGGAAGAAATGGACAGCTTCCTAAATAGCCACACGCTACCAAAACTCAAACGGGAAGAAATAGAAAATTTGAACAGACCCATAACTAGTGAAGAAATAGAATCCGTTATTAAAAACCTCCCAGCAAATAAAAGCCCTGGACCAGATGGCTTTCCTGCGGAATTTTACCAGACATTTAAAACAGAGTTAATTCCTATCCTCCTCAAGCTGTTCCAAAAAATTGAAACGGAAGGAAAACTCCCGGACTCATTCTATGAAGCCAGCATCACTTTGATTCCCAAACCAGATAGAGACCCAGCAAAGAAAGAAAATTACAGGCCAATATCCCTGATGAATATGGATGCAAAAATTCTCAACAAGATACTAGCAAATCGAATCCAACAGCATATAAAGAGAATTATCCACCATGATCAAGTAGGATTCATCCCTGGGTTGCAGGGCTGGTTCAATATTCGCAAATCAATCAACGTGATACATCACATCAACAAAAGAAAAGATAAGAACCATATGATCCTGTCAATAGATGCAGAAAAAGCATTTGACAAAATACAGCATCCTTTCTTAATAAAAACTCTCGAGAAAGTCGGGATAGAAGGAACATACTTAAACATCATAAAAGCCATATATGAAAAACCCACAGCTAATATCATCCTCAATGGGGAAAAATTGAAAGCCTTCCCCCTGAGATCAGGAACACGACAGGGGTGTCCACTCTCGCCACTGCTATTTAACATAGTGCTGGAAGTCTTAGCATCAGCAATCAGACAACAAAACAAAATAAAAGGCATCAAGATTGGCAAGGAGGAAGTCAAACTTTCACTTTTTGCAGATGACATGATACTTTACATGGAAAACCCGACAGAATCCACCAAAAGCCTACTAGAACTGATTCATGATTTCAGCAAAGTTGCAGGATACAAAATCAATGTACAGAAATCGGTGGCATTTCTATACACCAACAATGAAGCAGCAGAAAGAGAAATAAAGAAGCTAATCCCTTTCACAATTGCACCAAAAACCATAAAATACTTAGGAATAAACCTAACCAAAGATGTGAAAGACCTCTACACTGAAAACTATAAAAAACTTATGAAGGAAATTGAGGAAGACACAAGGAAATGGAAAAACATCCCATGCTCATGGATTGGAAGAATAAATATCGTCAAAATGGCAATACTACCCAAAGCAATCTACACATTCAATGCAATCCCAATCAAAATTGCACCAGCATTCTTCTCAAAGCTAGAGCAAACAATCCTAAAATTTGTATGGAACCACAAAAGACCTCGAATAGCCAAAATAATACTGAAGAATAAAACCAAGGCGGGAGGCATCACAATCCCAGACTTTAACCTCTACTACAAAGCGGTGGTCATCAAGACTGTATGGTATTGGCACAAAAACAGACGCATAGACCAATGGAATAGAATAGAAAACTCAGAAATGGACCCGCAAGTATATGGCCAACTAATCTTTGACAAAGCGGGAAAATGTATCCAATGGAAAAAAGACAGCCTTTTTAACAAATGGTGCTGGCAGAATTGGACAGCAACATGCAAAAGAATGAAACTAGACCACTTTCTTACACCACTCACAAAAATAAATTCTAAATGGATAAAAGATCTGAATGTGAGGCAGGAAACCGTCAAAATCCTAGAGGAGAAAACAGGAAAAAGCCTCTTTGACCTAAGACGCACCAATTTCTTACTCGACACGTCTCCAAAGGCAAGAGAATTAAAAGCAAAGATGAACTATTGGGACCTCATCAAGATAAAAAGCTTCTGCACGGCAAAAGAAACAACCAACAAAACGAATAGGCAACCAACGGAATGGGAAAAGATCATCGCAAATGACATATCGGATAAAGGACTAATATCTAAAATTTATAAAGAACTTACCAAACTCCAAACCCGAAAAACAAACAACCCAGTGAAGAAATGGGCAGAAGATATGAATAGACACTTCTCCAAAGGGGACATTCAGATGGCCAACAGACACATGAAACGATGCTCAATGTCACTCAGCATCAGGGAAATACAAATCAAAACTACACTGAGATACCACCTCACACCAGTCAGAGTGGCTAAAATGAACAAATCAGGAAACTATAGATGCTGGCGAGGATGTGGAGAAGTAGGCACCCTCCTACACTGTTGGTGGGAATGCAAACTGGTGCAGCCACTCTGGAAAACGGTGTGGAGGCTCCTCAAAAAAATGAAAATAGAGCTACCCTATGACCCAGCAATAGCCCTGCTAGGAATCTACCCAAGAGACACAGGAATGCTGATGCATAGGAGCACGTGTACCCCAATGTTCATAGCAGCACTTTCGACAATAGCCAAATCATGGAAAGAGACCAAGTGCCCATCAACTGACGAATGGATAAAGAAGTTATGGTACTTATATACAATGGACTACTACGTGGCAATGAGAAAAAATGAAATCTGGCCATGTGTAGCAAGATGGATGGAACTGGAGGGTATTATGTTAAGTGAAATAAGTCAGTCAGAAAAAGACAGATACCATATGTTTCCACGAATAGGTGGACTTTGTGAAACTAAGCAAAAACCAGGGGGAGGGGAAGAGGGGAAAGAAAAAAAAGACACAGAGAGGGAGAGAGATAAAACATAAGAGACTCTCAAAGACTAAGAAAAAACTGAGGGTAAGGGGGATGAGGGAGGGGGGAGAGGGGGTGATGGGCATTAAAAAGGGCACATGTTGGGATGAACACTGGGTGTTATATGTAAACCAATTTGAAAATAAACTATTATAACAAAAAAAAAAAAAAATAAAAGAGCGTCTGTTCTTTTGTTTTTCCTTAAAGATGCTGAGCTTTTTATGATCACTTACATTTATAAAAAAGAACTCAGTGGGCTCAGAGGTCCTCCCAAGTCTTTTTAGTTTATTCTTAGAGTTCAGATGGCATTTCTGCTATAAAACAGCCATCCTGAATAAACTTGAAGAGTATTTAGGGTATTAACATGCAAAGGAGAGAATCAAGCATAACTCTCTCCTATGGTAATTCTTTCAGACTGTTTTTCTTAAAAAAACCTATCTGTGAAGGACTAAAGCGTCCACAACTGAGGTTGACTGCCAAGACTGTGAGGTTATAAAGTTCTATGCAAATGTATAGCACTGAACTTTAAAAATCACTAATTTATCTTGTTCTCTGTACAGACTGTTGGAAATAATCTGATAGAGTATTAAGTGATATGTAGATCAACGGTGAGGTAAGAAGAAATTAGACCTTTGCTACAAAATAGGCTACACATTACCATTACGTGACTAGTCTTACATACTTGAGAGAAAGAACTGATAATTGGCTACAGTAAGACTTCCTGAGATGCATTTTAAAGCAGAAGAACAAATCTTTTAGCGAGAATTATTCTTTCTGTTCATTAGCAAATTCAGCGTTTTTTTTAGAATGTCTAGACTCCGTTTGCAGAGGTTCTTTAAAAAGTGTATCATGACCACTTAGCAAATTAGAAGGTACTGAAATTGAAGACTACTTACTAGTGACTTACTTTACTGTGTAATTGAATTGACTGTGGGTGTTAAAGACCTTGTGTTTATTTTTTCCCTTGACACCAATTCCTAGTCATTTCTTTACTGTTCATTTATTTATTTTGAGAGAGAGTGAGAGAGGGTATGAGTGGGGAAGGGGGGGAGAGAGAGAGAGAGAGGAAGGGAGAAAGAAGAATCCCAAGCAGGCTCATGCTTTCAGCTAAGAGCCAGACTCCGGGCTCAATCTCACCAAATGTGAGATCATGACCTGAGACGAAATCGAGAGTCAGACAGTTAACTGCCTGAGCCACCTAGGCGCTGCCTAGTCATTTAAATTATTTTCTTCATGTTTCTAAAAGTGATAATTACATTATATCTACTAGCATCTATTACTTTAGTTTCTAGTTTAGAGCACAGGGTTAGAAAATATACACTGTTGCCTAGCAATAATAATTTCCATTCATTGAGTTTCCAATATCATTAGGGGCTAAGAATAACACAGGACAGAAAATGAGGAAGGAGAGTAAAAGAAAGATAAAGAGGAAGAGGAAAACAAGTAGCATCAGGTGAGAAGAAAGAGATGTTAAAGAAGAAAACTGAAGAAATTAAACTCCTTGCTGTGTTAAAGTCTCTCTTCTTTATTATTGTTATAATGTTATTTCCAAGGCAGCACTTTTCTTATACTAAACCTCTGGCCATACTTCCGTGCACCCAGGATACCGGTCCTATTCTATATATTAACACATTTGTCACTAGAATTCCATATTAATACTTTGCTATGGTAAGTGAGTCTTTATTCTTCCTTCCTTCCTTTCTCCCTCTTCCCTATCATTTAAAAAAAAAAAAAAAAGTATTTCCTTCCTGTAGGGTAAAATTAAGAGAGAAGTACCATGACTGATGGAGAGAGTAACTCAAAGGTGAATAAGATTATTGCTGTTGCCAAAATTTACAAAATTTACAAAACTTTACTAAAAGGCAGACACTCATTATGTTACAACAGAGATTCAATGTGCTGAGTAATCAAAAGAAAGCAACAGTGTTCTCTTTCCCCAGTTAACATGTATACATTATAGGGGAAACACTGAGGATGGTGATGTTTTACATAAAACTACGGCCCAGCTCATGCTCCACATTGAGAGAAGAGTTCTTCAGTCCTGATAGATGATGATTAATGTTCTGGGCCTTTTTTCTTTTTGAAAAAAGTCCTGTTACAACTTTAAATTCTCAGAACAGTGTTATCACAAGTGGCAGCTCTTTAGATACAGAGGGACAGTATAACTTATCATCTGAACCAGGACACTACTGAGAGTAAAAAGGAACAACTCGACAGACTGCCGCTGGATGATCCCCGTAATTAGATGGCCAGAATAGCCCAGTATCACTTTTGTGTCTCTGAAATTAATTTATATTAACTGATTTTATCAATCTGAAGGGGGGAAAAAAACATAGCCAAAATGTGTGCTGAAGATGAGGCGTTAAATGTGTAACATACATTAAATATAAACTAAAATAATCCTGTGGTTATTAAAGCAGGAAAAAAGTCCTTGCCATAAAGGTAAATGTATTTTTTCTAAGAAATATTTTATACTCTATGACAAAACTTACAAAATGCTAATTTACAGTGATAGACTATTTATTTTAATTAGGGTCGAAATGTATTCCCAAAGGATATTAGACTTCAGATCCAAGCAAATACTCCAAAGAGTCGCTTGTTTTATTATAAAAGTATACTACATGAATAAGCCTTACTTTTTCATTGTAACATACTACTTGTCCACACATTGATGATTGTAATTTCTGTGTAATAAAGTGTAAATTGTTTTGTCAAAAAAATCACTTTACTGTCAAGGAAAACTTCAAGTAAATAGGTACTCAAAATAAATGTCTTCAAAGAAATATTTATATTCAACTTTCCCCCACCCCATATAATAGTATAGTAATCATTAATCCCAATTTTGAGATTTTTCCTAGAACATAGACACTAAAAGAAATTTAATTCACAAAGGAAATGAAAGCAGTCATAATATTACTGCCCTTCACAAGGCTGGAACATATATTTTTTCTAGAAACCTAAAAATAACATGATTAGATTTATATATGTTTCCTTTTCCTTATGCAAAAAATGTAAATGAAAGTTGCTAGCAACTACTTAATAAATATTCAGGATCATATATGAATATGGATATATGGCAGTGGCCAAACTTTACCAAATTGGAATTACTGTTGCTTAGCTCCCACCCTGAAACCACATAATTTCAATGGGCATCAGAACTTTTAAAACTACCTCAGATTAAAATATATAGCCAAGGAGAGCCTGGGTGGCTCAGTTGGTTTACTATCCCACCCTTGATTTTGGCTCAGGTCATGCATGATCTTACGTTTATGAGTTGGAGACCTGCATTGGGCTCTGCGGTGACAGCGTGGAGCCTGCCTGGTTTGGGTTCTGTCTCTGTCCCTCCCCCACTGATTGAGAACCAGTGCAGCAAGTAGCTAAAAATAAAACAGATCTTCTATATCCTATTCCTTTTAACAATTTAGCTGAATATTCAAATACCATGTTTTGGAACAAATATCAGACTTGGATTTTGTCCACTGATTTAACCTTCTCTTTGTGTACTAAATCTGATACGTTAGAGATTTCATCTTACATATTCTTGCCTCTTGTGTGGAGTTTTTTTTTTTTTTTTTGTCTTTTTCATTTTTTATCTTGACTCTAATTTCAACGTATGGTGATGGATATTTAGATTTCTAATCTCAAATGCTGACATTCAATTTGACATGCCAAATATTATCTACAAACATGGATGCTTTAATTAACCAACCAATTTGCCTGTCATTGTTTTATATCTAACATCATTGTGGTTCTCAACTCCTTTCACTTTCCACTTCATGAAATTTCCATTAAAACTGTGGCCTTCAATCTATCTGGGGACTTGCAGATAAAAACTGCAATAATGCTTTCAATAAAATTTTTAAAAGCTTCATTTCTTTTGTTATTCCCAACCTTATTCCATGCGAAAACACAGAGACACTTTCATAGGTTAGATGGTATTTCTATTGTGAAATTTTCTCAGAATCCACTAAATATATGTATTAAGAGTTTTAATCAAAATGATCAAGTTTTTCAATAATCAAGACTGTTTTTCCTCTTACCCATGCATTTTTGCTCCAGAATACCTCTGTTCTATTCAATTATTAACCTGGAAATTTTATAGTTGCTACTAGTGTTTTCTTTGGCTGGACAAGTAGGACAGTATCAGTAACAGAAAATCAGAAAAATAACCAATATCAAAGCAGGTATTAAATGAGACTTCCTTGAGGGAGAAAATGGTTATATGCAAGTTTCATATAAATGACCGAATGAGACAAATCAAGAAGAGTCATTATTCCTAATTTATGAGGCCTTGACTTTGGACATACTCGTCTATGCCACTCTCCAATTTAAAAACAAACAAACAAACAAACAAACAGAAATAACCTGTTGCCCAGACTAACATTAGTAAAGAAAGGTTCTCTCCAACTAACATGCTGAAGTTAAACAGAATTAAATGCAGTACAGGTATAGCAAAAGGTATAAACTGAGTGGGATTGTGTATTGGTAAAACATAAAGCTACTAGCTTTATGATCTTAATTTACTCATTTTCTTATTCATATATTTCATGGAACCAATGCATAAAATACAAAAAATAAAGAAAAGATAATTTGCTGGGTAATTTAGAGGGAGGAAATTAAACTGTAATGGCAACCATGTAAATTCGTTTTTAAACTATAAAGTTTCACATCAAGTTATATTACCATTTGCAGTATAGAAATTCCCCTAAAACTTTACCTAACCCTGTTATGATGCCTTGAAATATATTTTAATTTATCTTCAAAAGGTATTTTATCCTCTGAGTTTTAAAAGGGAACATGAAATAGATTCCACTCCTGTCTGGCCTTCCTAAGTTTAGACTTCTCTCCTATTAAATGATTAAAAATAATTTTAAATAACAAAGCTGCACCAAGCAATTCATCTTTTCAACATGTCAAGGTTCTTTAAAGCTAAATTGCTTTTAGTAATAGTTGGTTTCAATTACGAATTAACTTTGATTTGTTGCTGTTCTTGTCTGTGGCATTTGACTGGAATGAGTAACTGCGGTCTATAAATTCTAGTCTCAAACCTACATCTGGCAACTCATTAGGAATCATCTTTAAGAGACTCAAGAAAACATCAAAAGAAACAAGAATAATTCTTCCATGCACAGCATTCTTAACTTCAAAGGCCCAGTTCAGAAACAAATAATCTTTCTCATATTTTCATTTTAACTAAGGTGATTAAAATAAAAATATATTCAAATTTTGTCCTCTTAGGCCTGAAATAGGACTCCATTAAAAAAAATACTAGAACTAAACCATGTTCTATGATTAATAAATGTTTTAGTCATTTATAGTTTGTATCCTTTTGTTATACAAACTGTCCCAAGCTGGCCTTTTCAGTTTCACATTAAAAAAAAAAAGACAAATTGTGGCTTTGCAGTCTGAGTTGGAATATAAAGGTAGTTGAGTTCTATGTGAAATCTTTTGCTTAGAAATGGAAATTTTCCCATGAGGATGTGTTCAATGAAACTCATTCACAGGGTTATTTCTGTTCCTCTAGACTTATCTGTGTCATTATCTTCACAGTTTTAGAATCCCTTTAATATCAAAAGGCTAGGATACAAGGGACAGTTAACATAAATACATGCAAGAAAATTAAAGTCTGTGATGCTGGCCAAGCACTCTCACACACTGGGGATACAAAAGAACGTAAATTTAAGTCATCAGCAGCAATTCCTATGTGCCCATGTTTAACAAATGAGCTTTTCTTGCTGGCTGGGCTCCAAAGATTTTCTGGAAATTCTGCTTGAAATGTCATGCCTACTATACTTCAGTAAGTTCTTCCCACAGTTAATTCTTAGATTTGCACGTACATATAAGTATCTTAATTCTACAAATATATACCCTAGCATATGATTCTGTGCCTCAAATTCATATCCTTTTCCCTCCTTACTCCCTTATTGCAAGTTACAGGTTATCAGAAATTATTGAATATCTAGTTCCTCCAGTCTTTCCTTCTTTTATCTTATCTCTGAATGGCTTTAGGTCTCTTGCTGTAGGTCCTAGAAACCAAGATCTCTTAGCTAATCTAAGAAGAACGATAAAAAGTGGTCATTTTGCTACTTCAATTCCATAGATTTTTACATTTAAAACAGGAAAAACTCCACTTTCTCTGTCCCTATATTTGGGGTGCTAAGCTGTGATAAATAAAATCAACAAACATGTAGACTGATGTCATTCTAGTCTCTGGTCTCCAACCTTACCAGAGTAAGCCTTCAGCTCTACTTGACAATCCTCTCAAAAGCTGCTTGACGACACTCTCTCATTCTTCAAAAAGTCATTAGATAGGAGTAAATGAAGGATAATTACCATGCCTAGTCATTTTTGCATTTGAAACGTTTAGGAATGCTTGGCCTATGCTAGATGAATGCACAAGTTTTCCAATTAATGTCTCTCTCCAAGTCTTAAATTTTTCTCTAAGTTCTGTTGATTTCAACAAAGAAAAAAAAAATCGAGATTTTTTTTCAAATACAATTCCTAACAATAATTGTGTGCCACCTTATTCTGGCAACATCCTATGTATTTTGATATTATCCTGTATGTTTCTCACAATATTTCCAATAAAGCAGGTACTATTATTCACAGTGTACAGCAGGGATAGATGATGATTAAACTTTTAAGTAGTCATTCCAAGTTTAAACAGCTAGACTAGTGCATGATGGCCTGTGTCTGATATCATACATGAGTCTGATGACAGAGTTCTATATCTTAATTAAAATTTCTCCACGGCCTGTACATTTTCTTACAAATATTTTATGGCTTGAAAATTTTATTTCATGTTTAATATTTTTTGCAACACTAATATAATTAAAATTGTGATTTTTAGGGGCACCCGGTTGGGTCAGTTGGTTGAGCATCTGACTCTTGATTTCAGCTCAGATCATGATCCCGAGGTCATGGGATTGAGCCCCACATCAGGCTCTGCACTGAGCAGGGAGCCTGGTTAATATTATTTCTCTGCCTTTTCTCCTCTCTTTCTCTCAAAAAGAAAAATTTGATTTTTACATTATGGATCTTTACAATCTTGACAATATACATTGAAAAGTGATGATTTCTTTATTTTCTATGTAATTAACTGTCTCAACACCATTTTTTTGACTACCTCATGTGTCCCCACTGATATGTAATGCAAAATTTCACTATATCAAGTCTTTCATATATACATGAAAATGTAGGTTCTCCATTCTGTTAATTTGTATATTCTAATATTAACACACCATATTATGATTATTAGTCATTATAGTATTTATTTATATGTGGTATGGTGTGTTCTCTGATATTACTAGACCTCTTCAACATTTCTTGGCAATTAAATATTCAAAAAGTAATTATTGCATTGAAATTTGTCCAGGTCATATGGGACATCTTCCAGCACTAGAGATGAGAAAGAATATTATTTTTTTCTAAACTTAGAAACTACAAAAATCTCATGGATTCAAGATTCAAATTAAACTCGAATCATCAAAGATTCAAGTTTAATTTATTCTTATTAAAATCACAGAATTTTAGGTATAGAAGGACTTTTAAAGATCATCTCCTTGAACTCATTTCTTTTATCTGAGAACACTGAGACCTGGAGGGGTAAAGTAATTTGCAAAACGCCACACAATGAGTGGTAGAGCATGTGCTAAAATTACATCTGTTAAGTGAGTAAAATAGAAAAGGTTCTATTCCTAATTCTCAGTTTTTAAGCTAGCTTTGATTTTTACTGATTTTGAATTCATCAACCAAAGAGTCAATTATAAGTCAATGTATAATCATAAGATGACATTGGTTAGCTAATGAAAATAATTCATAAACACATCATTAAAATAGTTTATTATGCATCTGAATATTTGTGTTTGAAGAGTTTAGTATGAATTGAATATCTTAAAAAGGAAAATAGGTATTACCCCTTCTAGCAAAGGAAGACTATTTCTAGACCAATGTTGTCAACCAACAAGCAAAGCTAGATTTGTATAAATTTAAAAATATCAAGCATAAAAAATGAGGGGGTAAAATAAACAAACAAACAAATAAATAAATAAATAATAAAGAGCGCTAACATAGTGTGAACTTGAGGATCCAGTATACTAGAGAGAAGGAAATGGAAGAAAGGCGAGCTAACATTTTAAGCCACACTTCTTGGAATTTACTGAGTCCAAGGGAGCAGCTAAAAGACTCAAAAGCCAAACAGAAAGTGGCTGCTCAGGAGTTTTAATTAGAACAGAATTTCTGACATTCTTAACAGACTAGGGTATACAATTTTTATATTTATGACTCTGCAGGAAGGAGGAATATTGGTAAACAACCCAGGATTTTGCATGTAATCCCTGAAGTGCCATACTCTACCAGTAAAGATAAAATTGAATTAGACAACTTGTCTCAAAGACTGAAGCCCAGCTTCTTATCAGTTCAGCCTCTGAACAAATGAAGGCAACCTTTCTCTGCTTGACCAGAGCAAAAGTCAATCCTCTCTAGAGGAAGATCACACGAAAATCACCTCTTCGAGTTTTCGTATAAACTTTAGAAACACAAATATAAAACAGCCAAATGTACAAAAAGGCAGAATGGATTAATGGAGATAATAGAAATAGACCTACAAAAGATCCAAAGATGTTATTAGATACAGAGTGATTAATGCTTCAAAAAATTGAATAATATGAAGAATTTTATCAGGCAGATTTTTATTAATCATAAAAATAATCCTAAAACAGAAATTATAATAACTAAATGCAAGTAATCAATACATCATTTTAACAGGAAAGCAATTCCGGTGTAAAGATTAGTTAACTAAAAAACTGAATAAAATATTCAGACTGACACATGGAAGTAAAAAGGAAGAAATTACTCAAAAGTACTAAAGATGGACACATGGTACATGAAATACGTATTTTCTGCAATCAGCCTCCCAGAAGGACAGGAGAGAGACAATGAAGTAGAACTGATACAGAATTGATACTTATGGAAACACAGGTGGATAATTTTTAGAACAGCAGATTTAAGAAACACTACAATTCCAAGCATGATGAATTCAAAAGAAGAATGATAATCACTGCTGGTTAGTCCACTTAAAATTGAAGTTAAAGAAAATGAAAATTTTAAACCAGAAAAAAAATTAAAAAAACAGGTTAACTTCGAACTGAAAGCAATAAGGCTAAGCTGATTATCCAACACAATAGAAACTAGAAAACAGCAGAATGAAAATTTTAAAAGATAAATGGCTTCTAGTCAAAAATTCTCTATCTACTAAAAATTCCCTCCAATGATGAAAATACAACAGAATTTAAGACAAACATGAAGAGCAGTCCTTGTCAACAAATTCACACAAAGTGGAGTTTTACGGGTGAAAAACAAACAAAAACATTCTCTGATGGTACAAGACTCAGAGAATAGCTGGTAACACTTCTAAGTGAATGTTTACTATATAAAATAAAAATAGCACCTCATGGAAATTATAAATTCCCCCAAACAGAGCACAAAGTACATAAAGGGAGTTAAATGAAGAATATGTATTTTATGCTGTGGTTTTATAATCTTCGGGAAAGATATACCAGGTTTCAATGTGTTTATATATAACACTGTGTCAGTAAGTACAAAAATTTTTAAATGACTTAATATATAAAAAGCAGAAAAATCTATAATTGTAGTGGGGTATTTTGATATATCTCTATAACTTGAAACAAAACTATTACAAGGAATAACATTTATTCAACATGATGAACAAAAGGGAATAACAGAAAAACAGACTTTCCAAAAAGACAATAAAAAGTGGGAGAGGACTTTATTTGGAAAATATATTCATCACATTTTTAAACTCTGAATAATTCTTAGATATGAGGGTTACAGAGCCAGAAATTGATCTGGCCCTCCACACGGTATGTAATAACACAAGTAGTTTGAAGAGCTCTCTCCCCAGGCTGGGCCCTGAAGCTCTAAAGGGCAGGTTCGTGAGAAGTTGCCTATCGGCAAGCATACAGCTATAGTAACAACTTCCACTCTTTGAAAGCACACTCTTTCCCTAAAAGCAGTTTTATTGATACTTTCTTTAGTTGGCACTGGATGAGAAGTACTTCTGCTCCGGAGCTTACTTGTAAGTAAGGGAGAGAAAACGAAGAGCAATATGCCAACAATCTTCAAATAAAAACCCACCGCTTCCACAGTCTCTAGATTCTCTTCCCGTATAAATTGCAATCTGCTGAAAGGCTAAGGTGTGTAATTCTGGTTTTATATACTACTTTTTTAGCCCCCGCAGTGAGGAATTTAATGACTCTCTTTGCAAATTGGTGTATTTGTCATGTTTAAATTCCTTTAAACCTTAAACCGCATTTTTATACAATTAGAAAAGTTTGATTTAATAATCTTTTATAAGCACATATATGTCTATAAGAGAAATATAATTTAGGAAGCTTGAGCTAATTTACTTTATCCTTGATAATGCCTAATTTCACATAATTTCAAAATGTTTAGACAGGAGCCATCATTACTTGATTAAGATCATAGCAATCCTTTTTTACTGTAAAGAATACTAATTTTGATAGCTACTTCATGTCTCCAAAGCTAGATGTGAAATAGAGGAAATGAAAATTCCACCTCTCTGTACTAAAAGATAGGAGAGAAGAATAAAACATGTGAGAGGTATGTTCTTCTTTAAGCACAAGAAACAAGTATATGAGAGTTATTCTGCATTAGGTATGGTAAAGTAGTAACTTACCATTCTACAAATACCAACGACAAACATTTCGGCAAATAGTAAACAAACTTAAAAACATCGACCCACCTACCTCGCTGCAAAAACTCCCAAAAAGCTCTGGAATAATCTAGAACAGGCAAATTTTTTGTAGGAGAGTTAAAACTTTAAAAGAGAATAGAGCGTGGGGTAAGATTTTATAGCTGTCGCCTGAAGGCAGTTGCAACATAGCGCAGAGTGCTGGAAACTCTAACGGAAGAGAACTTTCTAAAGGAAAGGAACGGAGTCAAACCACTGCTGCTGGAGAGTGAGGGGGATATCACTAAAAGAGAGAGGCAGGTAAGAGAAATCCCAGATTCTCTGTATAAATTTTACCCACATTCTGCTGACCCCCAAACCACATATGCATGAGGTACACTAGACAAAATGTGGCTCAGTCAAAAGAACTGACCTGAGATATGAGTTGATGCACACTGCAGTTGTGACGGAGTACTTTGGGTCCAACTAAATTAACTGCTTGCTGAAATACAATTAACAGGACCAAAACTGAAAAGACCCAGATGTTGCAATTATAAAAAATGACTTCAAGATATTTATTATACCTACATTAGATGAGGTAGAGAAAATTACGCTCATAATGAACAAAAAGATAGAAATAAAGGAAATATATAGTTTAAAGATGGCATTCTAGAAATGAGAAATACAAAACCCAAAGTAAAAATTGGCTGGGATAATTAAGAATGCAGTGAAGATAATGGAAGAGCCAGAAATTTGAATATGGAGCAATAAAAATTATCCAATCAGAGTGAACACAGGAAAAAATGGAAAAAATAAACACGACTCAAGGACTTGTGAGACAATAACAAATTCTAAGAAGTATTAATGTAGTATAATAATGAGGCAAAAATATTTGACAAAATTAATATGAAATATTAGTGGCGTGTAAAACATGTATCTTTATGCATTCAAGAAACTGTGAAGCCAAACAGAAAAAACACAGAAAAATTCACATCTAGGTACATCATAGTTAAACTAATGAAAAACAAAGATAAATAGAAAATCAATCTGGAAATGAACCAAAGAAAAGTATACTACAGACATGACAGTCTAAGTAAAAAGTTCAAAAGAATCTACAAAACAACTACAGGAATATAATTAGAAAGGCCACGGTACACACAGTTGATCTATAACATCCAACGCAGCAAAAAAGTTGAAAGATGAAATTTCTTTTTTCTTTTTTAATGCTTATTTATTTTTGAGAGAGAGAGAGAGAGATAGCATGAGCAGGGGAGGGGCAGAGAGAGAGGGAGACACAGAATCTGAAACAGGCTCCAGGCTCCAAGCTGTCAGCACAGAACCTGAAGCAGGTCTCAGACTTGGGAATGGTGAGATCATGACTAGGCTGAAATTGGATACTCAACCAACTGAGCCACCCAGGTGCCATGAAAAATGTGATTTCTTAATTTCTATTTACAACAGTGTCAAAAACAAACTTGCAAAAAATTTTAAAAAGATGAGCATGGTATTGTATGGAAACTCATAAAATATTAGTTATAAATTTGATTTTCCACCTGGATTAGAAAAGTGAGTATCATTAACATGTTAATTTTATCTCAACTGACCTGTATATTTGAATGTAACAACTATCAAAATTATGTCAGGAATTTTTAAAGCATAAAATGACAATCTATTCCAAAATTTATATGGAAAGTCACAAAAATAAGAGCCAAAGCAATTTAAAAAAAATCTGAGATCTTAGGATACTTGATTTTATGAACTATTCTTATGAAGCATTAATGAAGAAAGTATGGTTGGTGTAAGATAAATTAATTAAAAATAAGAGATTGACTAGAAACAACTACATATGCATATATATGTACATAAACTATATGTACATATATGTATACACACATATAAATAATTGATTTTTTAAAGTTGCCAAGATAATTCATTGTTGAAAAAGAAGTCTTTTACATGAAGTTTTGTTAGACTTAGATATCTATATAAAAATTTTTCAATATCTATTCTTATCTGGAAAGACCATGGGTCATAGACTTAACTATAAAAGTTAAAGTTACAGGGGCGCCTAGGTGGGTCAGTCAATTAATTATCTGACTTTGGCTCAGGTTATGACCTCATGGTGTGTGGGTTTGAACTCTGTGTCGGGTTCGGTGCTGACAGCTCAGAGCCTGGAACCTGCTTCAGTTTCTTTGTCTCCCTCTCTCTGCCCCTCCCCCACTCATATTCTGTCCTCTCCCTCTCTTTCTCTCTCTCTCTCAAAAATAAACATTAAAATTTAAAAAAGTTAAAGTTACTAACTTATTGAAGGAAACATAGAAGAATCCTTGCGATCTATGGCAAAAATTTTTAGACAGTGCACAATGAATACAAACATGAAAGAAGACAAACTGATAGTGGATTTCATCAAAATGAAAAAATTCTGCTCAAAAGGCACCATTAAGAAAATAAAAAGTCAAGCCATGAATAGAGAAAAAATTCTATGCATGAATCAGAGGATTTTTTTAAGTTTACTTATTTTGAGACAGAGAGAGAGACAGAGAGAGACAGCAAGCATGGGACTGGCAGAAAGTGAGAGAGAGAAAATCCCAAGCAGGCTTGGTGCTATCAGCACAAAGTTCAACACAGGGCTCAATCTCACAAACCATGATATCGTGACCTAAGTTGAGATCAAGAGTCAGACCCTTAACCAACCGAGCCACCCTTGCGCCCCGCAGTCAGAGGATTTGTAACCTGAATATATAGTGTTCTTAAAACACAAGAGGAAGACAAATAAGCCAATCTAAATATTGGACAAAACCTTTGAATGATGAAAAGAAAATATACAAATGACCAATGGTCACGTCACTGCTGCACAGAATTAGTGTTCAAGTTAGAACCACATAAGATAATTCTACATGAGTGTGCATGCATATGCAAATACACATACACGTGTGCTCACAAGCATGCACACCCCCCCACACACACAATCTAGAATGACTACATTTTTAAAAACTCTGAAGATACTAAGTATTGGAGAGTTCATTAAATAACCAGAACTCTCAAAAACTGGTTAGAATGTAAAATTTGGGAAATTGGTAATTTCCTACTTGCAATTTCTCTCCTTTCATAGAGACTAGCCATCCACTCCAAGTAGGTATCCAAGATTAATGAAGGAATATGTGAACCCAAAGACTTGTATATCTATTTTTATGGCAGTTTCTTTACAATAGCCCAAAGTTGTAAATAACCCAAATGTTCATCAATAAGGAAATAAATAAGCAAAATATGGTAAAATAGAATACCAGTCATCTAAAATGGAATGAAATACTAATATACACATCATGGATGAACCTCAATATCCACTGTGATGAATGAAAAATCAGTTACAAGGAACACATACTATAGATTTCTGTTTATATAGAAATTCTTAAAAATGCAAACTATTCTATAGAACAAAAAGCATATCAGTTGTTGCTGAGGTCTGGGTGGATGGAGGAACGGCACCTGGGCCGGGGGACCCTTTTGACAGCGATGGAAATGTTCAGTATTGTGGATTCTGGTATGCCTCTTTCTGTCAAAACTCATGAAATTGTACAGTGTAAATGGATATGTTTTATGGTACATTACTATAAAATTAGGTAGTCAATATCTGAATTCATAGGTGACATAAAGGAGTGATGATAAAACCTTGCTTCTCTTAGAGACCCCTGATGTGTTTAAGAATATGTGAGACTTGACATGTCATCCTATATTTTATGGTATGGTTGTGATGCATTTACCGAACAAAATGTCTTAGAAAGTGTGCAGACTTTGAAATCGAAAAGACCCACGTGCCAGTTTTATTTGGATAAGTTACTTTTTAGACCTTGGAAGCCTCAATTTCCACACCTATAAAACAGAGGTAGGTTGTACTACTATATATAGTAGGTTGTACTACTATATTGTAATAGAGCTCAGTTTGAATCCTTAAACTATCATTAGCCTGTGCAAATTTCTCCAATTTTTTCTTTCTTCAAATTAAAAATGGCCATAACACTCAGCTATAAAATTGGTCTGAGGATTTATTGAGCTGGCAAATGAAAAACAACTAATAAAATGTCTGGCACATTACAAGAGCACAATAAATTAGTTTTCCTCTTCCCTTTTTGGTAATATCAAGAGAGGTAAAATACAATATGAAACAGTTGGCAAGATGTTAGCAGTGGAAAGAGATTTCTCTTAGTGTAGACAAACTTATTTTCATATTTTCAAAGAATAACAGCTAAGGCTTCAATTGTTGAATCTTAAATTACTTTCCTAATTTACCCAAAGGTTTGAAGAGCAGACTTCAAACAGACACATTCCCTAAGATCAAATATTTAAGTAAAGTTTATCTGAAAGACCTAACTCTTTGAAAATATCTGAGGGGAATTCCATTTCTAGCAGAATAGACAGAAAGTATCCAGAAGGTACTTCTTACTAGAATAATACTTGATCCTAGATAATTTACAACAATTACACTTTTAAGGCACTGTTGTAAGCAAAGGAAATGTCCAAGGACAAATAAAAATAAAAATAAGCCAGTAAGGTAAAACTGCCACTTGAAAACTAGTGCTCACAGAAATCAGACTGCATTCAGGAAAATGGCAATATCAGATTGGAAATGGAAAAACTAGGCTGCTAGTCTCTACTAGACAGACAGAAGGTGGATCCTGAAATTGTCACATGGGTCTATAAACATTCAGGAGAATTAGAATAGGTTCACTTGGTAGCTTCCCCTGGACTCTGAAAGAGAAATTCTAAATCCTCTCACAAGAAAGTCACCACAATTTGATTCCTTAAAGATGCAAGAGAGAGGTCCAACAAAGCCCAAAGTTGGCTCTAGTGAAAAAGCTAATAAAAAAGAAAAATTTCTGGCAAGACTGACAAAAAGAGGGAGAGAAAGGCACACAATGAAATCATATTGGAAAAGAGGACAAATAAAGCAATAGCAGGCACTAAAAAGTAGAGTATTATGAAACCATCAGTACCAGTAAATGCAGGGGTCCAGTTCCGGCGAATCTAGGGGTCCACGAAGGACGGACGGTCAGGCGAAAGGAAATGAGAGAGCCAGGAGAGAGATGGAGTCTGATGACCAAGCAGGCAGCCCTAGTAATTCTGGCATCTCTGCCCTGCTGGTCTCAGTGTCTTTATTTTTAAAGGTAGTGAATGACATTACACCAATGAGTGACATTCCATAGTTTGATCTTTTTAACAATAATGCATTTTTAGCAGCAAGGCAGCAACTTCCTGAATCCTGTATGTTGGTTTCAGGTTAATTAACATATAAGTTTAGGGTGGGGGGAGAAAACAGGGTGTTTCCTTAAGGCCTTAATGTTAGTTATCTTTAAGCAGGAGAAATCAGGACGTTGCTTTGAGGGCTATGCTTCCAACTACAATGGGGGAGGTGCAACCCATCCCCAAGATGCAACTTTAAGGTTACTTCTCATTCAGATGTAATCCATCAAAGCATCATGCTCCAGGTCCTTCCCTTTAATCTAAATGCCATAAAACAAAAGAAAATTACATTCCTTGGGGCCAAGGAGAGCAGTTCAAGAAATCCAAGCCTGAAAAATTATTTAGAAGGAGAAAGACTAGGTGCCATTTAGGCCAGCAGGAGCTTTGCTTCAACCTTTTCCACACAGGGAGAGGTCTCAACCTGTGAGCCCAAAATGGCTCCCAACAAGTAAACACTAAAATGTTATAATTAAACGGGCAGATACTTTTAAATAGATAATTTAATAAAACTAATTAAAAGTAAGTCATGGGGGTGGGGGTGCGCCTGTCTGAATGTTGATTTCAGCTCAGGTCATGACCCCAGTGTTGTGGAATGGAGCCCTACATCACTTAAGATTCTCTCTCTCTCCCCCTCTGTCCCTATCCCCCCTCTCACATGTGCTCTCTCTCTCCCTAAAATTAAAAAAAAAAATTAAGATAATTAAAAAAAAATAAATCATGGTAATAAAAGGTAAAGTATAGGGAATATACTCGATGGTATTGTAATATCATTGCATGGTGACAGACGGGAGCTCCACTTGTGGTGAGCACAGTACAATATATAAAAATGTAAAATCACTATGTTATTCACCTGAAACTAGCGTAACATCATGTAATTATACTCAAATAAGAAAGTAAAAATTAAAATTAAAAATATAAAGAAGAAACATACACTTTCTATAATCAGTATATAAATTGAGTCTGTGATTAAAAATTTCTTACAAAGAAGAAACCAGGCCCAGATCACTTTACAGGTATGTTCAAGCAAAAGTTCAAGTAACTTATAATTACAATCTTAAGCAAGTTATTAAACAGAAAAGAATAAAGAGGGGGGAGCCAACTTAGTAAATAAATCCTGTATTACCTTGATAATGAAAGCAAACAAGGATCTTGAGATGCAAAAATATAAAACACAATATTAGCAACAACATATAAAAAATTAGGGATATATCCTAGGAATACAAAAGTGGCTTCACATTATAAAATTCATAAATATAATTCATCTCATTAACAGGTTACGAAGGAAAACTCTAAATTATCATTTCCATAGAATCAAAAAAGCACAGGACAAAATTTATGACCTATTCAATGTATCATCCCCTAGCAAACTAGGGATAGGAGAAAACTTTCTTAACTTCCTACACTCTATCAAGACACTTAGCAAATATGATTTCTTCTGTGAAAATGCCTAATTATTTCTTTAGACCTGCATCAAGACAAAGAGGCCTATTCTAACGGGCTCTTTGTAAACATACACTAGAGGTCTTAGCCAGTATAAGAATAATAGAACTTTGAGAGGGAAAAGTCAGACTTTTATTATTAATAAATTATATGGATATTTATATATCCATAAAATTCCCCTAAAAATGTCCCCTAAAATTTATTTATAGCCAAGTCATCTTTATTAGAGTTGTTTAAGAATTTAACAAGATTGCAAATATTGTCATAAATAGCAAACTTCAATTCTATTTATCAGTAAAAATAGTTACAAAACATTAAAAAACAATATTTATAAGGATAACAGAACTATAAGGTATCAAGGGCTGTACTAAACAAAAGAAATGCAAGAACTGTGAAGATAAAATGTGAAACATACTGAAAGATGTTAAAAGATCTAAATTAGGGGCGCCTGGGTGGCTCAGTCGGTTAAGCGACCAACTTCAGCTCAGGTCATGATCTCGCGGTCTGTGAGTTCGAGCCCCACGTCGGGCTCTGGGCTGAAAGCTCAGAGCCTGGAACCTGCTTCAGAGTCTCTGTCTCCCTCTCTCTCTGCCCCTCCCCTGCTCACACTCTGTCTCTATGTCTCTCAAAAATAAATTTAAAAATAAAATAAAATTAGTTTATTAAAAAAAAATTCTAAATGAGTGAAGTAATACAGCCTTTAAAAGACAGGCACAGGGGCGCCTGGGTAGCTCAGTTGGTTAAGCAGCCAACTTCAACTCCGGTCATGATTTCAAGGCCTGTGAGTTCAAGCCCCGTGTCGGGCTCTGTGCCGATGGCTCGGAGCTTGGAGCCTGCTTCAGATTCTGCGTCTGCCTCTCTCTCTCTCTCTGCCCTTCCCCTGTTCACGCTCTTTCTCTCAAAAATAAATAAATGTTAAAAAAATTTAAAAAAAAGATAGGTATAGTCAATACCATAAAGATTGATTGATGGAATCAGTAGATTTACAGATAAATCACATAGTTTTTATTTAAACAAAATTAACAATAATGATTTTGCGACAATTGGATATCCATATAGAACAAAAAATTAAAGTGTAATCCGTACATCAAGCATCCATAATCATTTAATATCGACTAAATATTTCAATGTGAAAAACAAAATATTTAATTTCTAGAAATGCGAAACATTATTTTTATATCTGTATGTTAGGGAATGATTTATGTTATTAACAATGAAACGAATCTGAATTATAAGTAAAAAGCATTAAGTAAATTTAAAATTTATGTTTATCAATAAACACCATAAAGTTAAAAAGGAAGCCACATATTTTTGGAAGATATTTTCCAAATTCTATAACTGAAGAATTTACTGAATATATATATATATATATATATATATACACATAATTGTGGGGACAAGAAGGTATTGTTATTTGTAACATTGAGGCTGATGTGTTAAAGCACAGGTTCACCAACATTCATTTCATTATTAAGCTTTATAACATGCCATGTATATGTATTCCTGTGAGTATTACCCCTATTTTTATGTATTTTATATATCAAATATTTCACAGCAATTGGTTCAGTTATCCCACAGGAACCCCTTCTTACGTTATTCTAGAATTTAACATTTCCAAAAAATGCTATGGAATTTATAAAAAGTACACAAATTGAAGCAAAATATATCATGAACGGGTAATAATTTCTATTTTCTAGAGAACTTTAAACTTAGAGGTTAAATTCAGATAAGCTTTATTTCATCAATTTTTAAAATTCTCATTCACTACATTTTTCACACCAATTTTGCACCTCGCGTTCAGATGCTGAGTTTCTATTTACTTTTCAGTATGCTGTGTTCAGCTGATGTCCAATCCTGCTGATGTCTCTAGGCTAATAGATACAACACTTGGCACATGGACATCAATACACACAAAGCACACTGCCAGCACCAGCAGCTTGCACAATCTGTGCTTGGAAATTTACATTGATCATAATTACTGCTCCACCTGTATTAAATAAAGCTCTTCTAACCTTAGGAACAAAAGTGGCTTCCCAAAGTATCAGTAGTAGCTCAGTAAGTACGTGTAAGGAAACGGGGAATAAGAAAGTACCTTTTGACATATAATTTAGTGGAATCACATCAACTTGTCGCTTTTTTTTAATAGAGCAAATATGTCTATTAGCATATTAGGGATTTTTGTTTGTTTATCAAAATTTTATAATCTATACTTTGGGTGAGTCTATAAAGAGATCATCTGCGTAAGTATCTCAATTATTACTGGGATCCAGAGTTAGTAAGTAGTCCTCAATTATTGAAGGTATCTTCATTTCCTATAGTCGTGGTGCTTTGTGTAACAGATACGAAACCTCCTGATGCGCCTCTGAGTATACTTCTTAATTAGAGAAAGGAAATAAGCAGAAACTACCGGTTTTGTTTTGCTGAGTAGATTCAAGGATAACTTACCAGAAATTACAAGAAAGATTCAAACCTAGCCAACCTTTTATTTATTTTCAGTACTACTTGTGAAAGGATATATTCCTAAATATCAGTAGTCTCTTGGATGGAACTCTGTACACACTTTTTTCATTGACAACTTGGTACATTATTCTTATTAAGAAAAATTGGGGGTGGCTCCTTCGGTTAAGTGTCCGACTTGTGATATTGGCTCAGGTCATGATCTCACCATTTGTGAGTTCAAGTCCCATGTCAGGCTCGCCGCTGTCAGCTCTGAGCCTGCTTCAGATCTTCTGTCTCCCTTTCTCTGTCCCTCCCCTGCTCACTCACTCTCTCTCAAAAATAAAAACTTCAAAAAAATTAAAAATAAAGAAAATAAAAGTCGAAGTGTTAGATTTCACGGTGACACAATGCCTTTCTTCTATCTCACCTACACTTTCAGGCTTTGCAGTAGCCCAGAGAATAGCCAGATAATACGGGGAATATAAGAATACAAAATTAGAAAACAAGGCAAAAACAAAATAAAATAATATAATGGAAGTTACTAAATAATAAAAACTTAATTTTAAGATGTAATAACAGACAATGATAAGCCAATTTGAAGACTTCATTTTCATTCCACAATTTACCATACTTTCTAGGACCTGAGCATCCAAGCCTTTGTTTACACTGCACGTCTAGTGCTCTCCTCTCTGTCCTCCCCCACTCTCTACTTCACATGGCCTATCTAAAATCAGCTCATCATTGAAGTCATATATATATATCTCTGAACTCTGTGATCACTACACTAATGACAATCTAAAATCAACAATTCTAAACGGCTTTAGTGTCCTACCTTTGGGTCCTATCGCACTATATTTACCACCACATATACCACTATTTATTAAATAGTTTGATATTACAATGCAATGTCTGTTTTCCCAAGTAGGTGGGAAGTCTCCTTAAAACACCGAACAGCTTGCTCATTGCTTATTCTCTTGTGGTCACAATACTCAACACATAGTAGAATTGACTAGTTGATTATATTTCTCCAAAGTAATGCATACAATTGTAAGCCTTTTCTATATTATCTGGCATGAAGGTTTACTGTTCAAAACTAAAACGGAGATTTTGTTGATAGTCTTATCCTTAAAATACTTTGGACGGACAGGAGACATTCTTCATTATGAGTAACATCTCTAGTCAAATAGATTAAGACCTTAACACAGTGATATCCCTGGGATCTGTATTCATAGCAAGTACCCAACTCCCAACTTTTACAAAAATGAGCAGACACATCAGGTACTTACTTATATAATTAAATAGCACTCATACAAATTTATCTAGTTTCATCAAGGCAGGGAAAGAGATTTAGAGGACAACTTTTCTTTGAGGAAAGTAACTTCAAGGGCCCAGCAGGAATTGCCAGGTCAGGGAAAGAAAAATACAGAAATCATGACGTTGAGTATTGCTAATCTCATCTATCTTTCTACACTGACTATGGCTTAGCTCTCAATCTCTTTTGCTCATAAGAGAAACAACAAACATAATTCAAATAATTTTTAATATGATACAGATTCATCATTTTTCAAACAAAGACCTTCTTTAAAATGTAACCATATTTACTGGAACAAATCATAATATGAGGTATTTTAGCAAGGAGGTTGTGGAACTCCAAAGAATTTTTTTGGAATCTCAACAGGTGTTTTGAGGGCAATTTTGTGGAGACTTACAGTCACTTGATTTTTTTAATAAAATTTCCCATCTCTCATAAATGATTTTCCTTTATTATTTCCTCAGAATTAGTTGGGTGACATGTTATGTTCTCACTGCCTGTCATATCACAAAGAACACGACTGATAAGTTGGAACGCTGTCTGTTAGGGTGATTCGCTGTAATTTGAGGTCTTTATGTATTTGGTTTCAAAGCAAAAAATACATGAACTAGAACATTAAAATGTTCTACAGGAAGGTCCTATAAATTTTTATACTCATAAGAAATTTTTATGTAGCCACAATAATAAAAATAAAATATGCCATTGAAATTTGGGTCCTAACATATCATTATTTTTTTCTCAGACAATGAGGTACAAAGCTTATAATTCCATTTACTGCCTTTCAGTTTCAAGCTCCTACTGCTAAAAAGCAATCAAGCAAACAATGCAGGTAGCACTGGCATTATATACATTATTAGTCTTTTCTTGGCAGAAGCACTTTACTTCCAAAGTAACAGGAAATACTACTGGAGCCACTTAGTTTGGCCAAGAATACAAGTTTTTTATGTGTGTTAAATGTCCTAAAGATTAGATTTTTTCAAAAGCGATTTTTGTTTGTTTGTTCAGATGAAAACACTTGAAATATAGTTACTACCCCTGGTAAACCGTAAACTCTTCCATCAGACCAAAAGGAAATAACTTATTTATCATATTGTCACTTTAACATTGTTATCTTCAGCATAGGCAATGTCTTTCATTCTGAAAGAACCCCAAATACTTCATACAATTTCCGTGATATGCAAACATCACAATATACAGATATCCATCGTACGGAAAACAGTAATGATTTAGTTTGCTGTAATGGGGCTCAGAAGATTTAAATAGAGAAAATAAAACTTGTCCCAAAGGAATTGTAAGGAATTTACTGAGGAAAATGGTAATTAATGATGCTGAACTCAAGCCAATACCTTAAGTTATCCAGATGAAAAATGATCTGAACTCCTCATGGCTTCCCTAGTTATCCTGACTTTCTTTCATTATATACACCAGATATGCACATTCCTAGCTATCTTTTCCAGTGTTAGAGCTAAATTACACATGTAAACTTTGTAGTTGGCCACGAACTTCTCATTTATGCAGAAACAACTTTGCAGTTATTTGTTACACAAACCTATTGAGAGCATACTAGCCTGCTGGCTTGTGCGAACATTTTGTTGAACAGCTGCTCTGGCTTTAAAATTTGGACTTTCCAAGTGCTGTCTGAAATACCAACAGAAAATGTGGAAGGTACAGGAAAGAATGTTTGCTTGTATGCCCTCATTTCTAACTTAAAGTTTACATTTCTTTCTTTCTCAATTAAGGGAATGGACACTAGAGTAAGAAAACAAAAGTGAAAGATACCTGGAAACGCTTGGCTTCATAACATTTTTTTAAATGTTTATTTATTTATTTTGAGAGAGAGAGAGAGAGGGAGAGGGAGTATGCTAGTAAGCATGGGGGAGGGGCAGGAAGAGAGGGAGAGAGAGAATTCCAAGCAGGCCCTGCCCTGTTGGCACAAACACCTATGCAGGTCTCGAACTGTGAGATTCTCCCTTGAGCCAAAATCAAGAGTTGGACGCTTAACCAACTGAGGCACCCAGGTGCTCCATGGCTTCATAACATTTAAAATTGCATGGGGCTGCCCAGGTGACTCAGTTGGTTAAGCACCTGACTCTTGGTTTTGGATCAGATCATGATCTCAGAGTTCGTGAGTTCAAGCCCCACATCAGGTACCGCGTTGACAGGATGGAGCCTGCCAGGGATTCTCTCTGTCTCCCTCTCTCTCTGCTCCTCCTATGTGCTCTCTATATCTCTCAAAAATAAATAAACTTAAAAAAAACTGTATGAAAGGATGTGTATGTGTGTATATAGATATATGTTTATATACTTCTATATCTGTGTATCAGTACACAGATATCTCAGTAATAAAAGTAGGGGAAATAGCAACAACTATAAATAATAAAGATTGTAAATTATTAAAATAAAATAATAAAGGCTATAAATTAGCAAGTTCCTTCAGGAGAGCACACTGTGAAAATATTCATATAAAAGGATGTTGTTGGATTTTTCTTTTTTGTATCATGAATAATTGAATAACCTAAAAGTTTCCTAAATAGGGTTTGTCTTAAGAAATAGTGCTTGTTTACAGGAAGTAATATATTGTATATCTCTACAGTGGGAAATTACATAACCACTACCACAATACTGTAGGTCTATTTCTATGGGTATGAAAATTTTCTACACTGAATTATAGAATGGTTGAGTAAGTTATGAAGAAGAATTTTTAATATGATGTGTATAATGGCATAAAAACACTGTTTGACACACACACAGAGAATATGTGTGTGAAGACACAGTGTATTTAATTGGAGCTTTGAAGTAACAAAATAAACCTCCAATTTCAGTGGTTTATTACAATATTTGCTTCTTGTTTCTGTTACGTGGCAGGTGCTGTGGGTTGGTTGCTGTAGCTCTGGATTACATTTCCTCGCTGTGTAACAAATTAACACCACTACAGTGTCTTAATCAACTCATTTATCATCTCACAGTTCTGTAGAGTCAGAAGTCCAAGGGAACTCAACTAGGTTCTCTGCTTATGGGCTCCCAAGGCCCAAGTCAAGGTCTTTGCCGGTTGGAGTTTTCATCTGTAAATTCAAGGAAATAATCCTCTTCTAACTTTACTCATGTTCTTCATATAATGCAGCGGCTCGAAGTCATAGAGATGAAGCATTCTTTCTTAGCAAGCTGTCAGCCTTTTTCTTGTGAAGTGTCAGGGACCACTCACCTCTTAGCGGCTGCTCTTAGGTCCTGGCTCTGCTGCCTCCTTCACCTCAATAAGAGAGAATCTTCCTTATACTGAATTTCTCTAAGGCTTTCAATATCTCAGATTTCCTCTTCTACTGTGTCACAAAAACTATGCTGTGAAAGGGCTTGTATGATTAGTTAGCCCCAGATGGATAACCTCCCTGTTTTAAAGTCAACTGATTAGAAACCTCAATTACATCCTCAAAATTCCTTTTGGCTTGTGCCAGAATATAGTCATGAGAGCAACATCAAGAGACAGAAGTCACAGGGGTCATCTTAGAATTTTCCATGCACAAGCTCTCTTCCATTTTTTCTCATTCCAGGATTCAGGGACCTCAGCTCAAGGAGCAGCTCCAATATGAAACATTTCTTTCTAGTGGAAAAGAGAAAAGAATGACAGCAGGCAAAAACACCCAATGTTTCAACAGCTTTTTTCTCAGACAAGGTATATATCATGTATGTCACATGCCATGAGCCAAAGTGAGTCAGGTAAACCAAGACAAACTCAATGAGCAAGGATGTATATTGCCACAGGAGGAACACAAATGATGGCAACTTGGCTTAAATAGGCAGGAGGGTAGGAAAATATTTGGGAACAGTAATTCAATCTAACAGGCACAGGGGGAGAAACCTAGAAATATTCTTACTAACATAGTGCAATGTTTAGTCTTGGATAAGATAAACAAGATTTAATTTTTTATTATGTGATCCTATGTCATATTATGTTTTTCAGAAATTTGTGACTTTTTATAATTGAGAAAAGAAAGCATGCTATTGTGAAAGAATATAAAGTATAAGTCACAGAGTTAGGAATTTTTTCAAATCTGCTTTACAGATGAAGAAAGTGAGTCCAGGTTATACTTAGTTATAATTAGCCTCTATTTTTATTTATTTTTAAAATATTTTTCAATCTTTATTTAATTTTGAGAGAGAGAGAAACAGAGTGTGAGCAGGGAAGGGGCAGAGAGAGAGAGAGAGAGAGAGAGAGAGAGAGAGAATCCAAAGCAGGGTCCAGTCTCTAAGCTATCGGAAGAGAACCAGATGTAGGGCTCACACTCACGGACCATGAGATCATGACCTGAGCTGAAGTGAGACCTTCAACAAACTGAGCTACCCAGGTGCCCCAACAAGCAGGCTTTATAAACTGTGCTTTGTTTCTAAAATATTTAAAAATGTTTTAAAATTTTTTCTTTGATTAATCTTACATGAGAATTTTTATTATCTACATTTTCTTTCCGGGAAGAAATGAGGTTCAGAGATTTTTAATGAAACTTCCATGACCAGAATTAGAAGACTGGATTAGACTGGATTGTACGCCCTTCTGAAATGCTATCATGTTTCTCACTTACATACACATTAATAAGAATATCTTAGGGCACCTGGGTCAGTTGAGTGTCAGGCTCGATTTCAGCTGAGGTCATGATCTCACAGTTCATGGGATCACCATGTTCTGACAGTGTGGAGCCCACTTGAGATTCTGTCTCTCCCATTGTCTCCCTCTGCCCCTCCCACTCACGCTCATGTGCTCTTGCCCTCTCTCTCTCAAATAAATAAACTTTAAAAAACCCAAATTAATAATAATATCTACTGTTTATGGGCACTTACCACATTCTGGGCACTGCACTAACTATTCACAGTGCTGAGTGGAAACTCTTATTTTTCTTCCTATATTTGTACAGCACTCTTAGAATATACCATGACACCAGTCCAGTAATAAATAAAGAGAGGGGCACCTGTGTGGCTCAGTCAGTTAAGCGAGGGACTTTGGCTCAGGTCGCAATCTCACAGTTTGTGGGTTTGAGCCCCACATCAGGCTCTGTGCTGACAGCTCAGAGCCTGGAGCCTGCTTTGGATTCTGTGTGTGTGTCTGTCTCTGTCCCTCCCCTGCTTGTGCTCTGTCCTCTCTCTGTCTCTCAAAAACAAACTGTAAAAAAATAATAATAAATAAGCAGAAGAAATAACTCAAGAGCTCAACTGTAAACATTTTTCTTAGTACTTCAACTACAACTTGAATAAAAGGAAGCAACAATGTCGAAAATACAAGCATCAGTGTGTTAGTAAAAAGCAAGAAAAAGTAGCTACTATGCATTACCAGAGGTGCATATGTACTCATGCTTTCTGACACAGATGCTGTACCCTCCACCTTCGTCACTCTCTTTATTCTCTACTAGGTCACCCATCTAAAACATTGGCAAGAAACTCAAATTAGCTTATGCTCTGTGGATGCCCACTTTTTCCCTTTGGCGGTGCTAAAGACCCATCATTCATACATAGTCCATTATTGATTCAGTCCCATATTCAGGACACTACTTTAAAAATGTAAGTCTTCATAAATGTATGCTCTCACTAACTTCTTCCTGAAAGTGGACTGACACAGGGCTAAAACGGAGGTAAGAGTTGGGGATTTTTCAAATGTGCATTATAGATGACGAAAGTGAGTCCAGGAGAAGCCATGCCCTTTTCTTTTGTTATCGGTAGGATTTATAAACTGCATTTTGTTTCTATAATATTTTAAAATATGTTTGTAAATTTAAACTTTGATTAATCTTACACAAGAATTGTTATCATCTGTGTTTTATTAACAAGATAAAATGAGGATGAGAGATTTTTTTAATGAAACTTCCAGGAAACTAGGCTTTTTAGACTATGGATTATGTAACCTTCTGAAATACTAGGATACTTCTTATATACAAATAGGAACACTCAATATTCATGGACACTTTCTATATTCCAGACTAGGTTGACAAAGGAGTGTGTGTGTGTGTGTGTGTGTGTGTGTGTGTGTGAGAGAGAGAGAGAGAGAGAGAGAGAGAGAGAGACTATTCATTGCTTGTAGAAAAATGAAGGGATGTTTCCACCTACTTAAGCTAAGCTGGCTTGGAGGAAACTAGGTAGCAGAAATTAAAGTTAGTAAGAAACTAAAATATCCTTCGGAGAGCTGAATTTTAGATGAAATGCTACAGAAAATGGAATGAGTCAGCTGGTCAGTGGTGACAAAATGCCTCTTTAACATAGGACATAGTCCTGCCAGGATGTTCCTCCTGGCCCTAATTTTCTCCTTGTCCCTTGCTTCCATACCAACAACCTTAAACATCTTAATCTCCTGGAAAAAAATCAACATTCCTGTTTCTATTACAGGGTCCCTTTGTATGGTAGAAAGAATACTTCTAATGTGTAATGTGTTTGTCATCTCTCTTAATACAATTTACTCATTCAAAAAATAAGTATCCATGAGGTTAATGCTGAATATTTGGTGCTATTATCCTCTACCTCGGATAACATTTAGCCTCTCCTCAACCACCCTTAGAATCATTCAAGACTGTAGACATACAGAATGCACTGGGATCCTAGGCCATTTTTCCTCAGCTGTTTACTTCTAATGGTCGAAGGAAACATAAAAGATTTGATTTCGGAATATATAAGTTTATTTCTAAAAGAAGTATTTTGTTTTCAACTATTTACTTTCGCCTATATCAGAATAAAAAACAAACCAAAAATGTTTAACATGTATAACAAAAAATAACATCATTCTTGCTTTTTTACTTTTTTGTTCTTTGGAGAGCAATTACTATACGATGGAAAGCCATGAGAGCATCTGGCTCCTTGGCAAGCCCCAGATACAACTGGCAACCCAGAGACACCGAACGCCTGGCAGATGGTTCCGATGCTATAGATGAGCTTTCTGTCTCAAGTCATCTCCAACTGTCCCCATTCTTTATATCGAACGCATTCAACTTTCAGTATATATACACTGAATATTTACAGTATATATAAAGTGGATACACAGAGACATGTTTTTCCTTACATCATTCTAATAATGTAACTAATTTCAGTTGCCTGTAATCTTAGTCATTCCATATTTAAAATATTTTTAAAGTAGGGAGTCTTTCTGAGAAGCTAGAGTTTATCGTACGCCCATAGCAATGACATCTAAAGGCAAGCTTCTAGTCTTTGTCCATAGTCATCGCAGTGATTAATGCCTTTTGTTTGCTTCAGAGTAAGATCCCAAATGTTTTAAGACAGCATCTTCCAAAAAAATGCTGTTTCCTATTCCTCTAAAGACTGTGGATTTGTTTTTTCTAATAAGTAATTTAGATTCCAAATCCCTGGACCAAGATGATTGTGACCTTCTTGCATGTATGCCATGTGGAAATCACCACAGGAACAGACTGCTGAACCAAAGGCAAACAAACAGAGCTGGATTGTTGCCTCGTCATAAATCTGAACTTGCGGTCAGTGGGTAACTGCCAAGTCATGGAGAGTTCTCAGACAGCATGCGCGGTGAGCAGCTGAGACGAGAAGATGGCATACTCTAAATATTATTCAAAGTTGAAATGCATTACAATCAATAATATTTAAAGATACTCTAAAATAAATCACCGTATATAAAAACTGCAATTTTAAAATACCTCACTGAAAATGCTGAAAAAGAAAAAAAGCATTCCTATTTTATTTTGCCATGGAGATTTTAAATTCAAGTTTATAGTTATTTTTCACTAAACGTATTGTTTTTGTACCATTTCTTATCAATTTAATTCAGAAATCATTTCTGTGGCATCAGGATGTTTTTTTCTATTTACTACCAGGAAAACCATGATTTTGCAGTTGGACTTTAAACATCAATCATTTCTTGTTTCTGGTGTCAGGACAGACCCCTTAGAAATGGCTCTGCCTATGTTAAAATCACGGTGTATTTTACTTTTAGGTTTGAACAAAGTCTTGAGTAAAGGTTTTAATCTTATCAAATATACCAATCAGCTATTTCCATTGAAGAGCTTCTACTTGGGGAAATAAAAGAACTTGTCTATATAAATTCAACATTTGAGTATTTATTATCCTAAATTATCCAGTAGATTCTGAATCTACTCTCTGAATGGAGACATCAAAAATTAGGTAGTCATCAGATTAGTTAGCTCAGTGATTCTCAATTTTAGTGGAACAGCACATGCATGGTAATTGACTTAATTTTGAAGCATTTCACTCCATTACTGCTATGTAATTCATGAGAATGTGGATTTTGTTTTGTTTTGTTCACTGTCTTATCTCCAGTACAGAGAATAGCAGCTGGCACACAGGTGTTCAGTAAACAAAGTCTTTAAAGTAAAGTCTTATTAGATAAATGCAAGGTTGTTAATTTGTTTACATATTTTCATAGAAATTTTTTAAATGAAGAATAAGATTTTTTTAAATTATGATGAGGAGTTATTATGTGTCATACCTAAAATTTTAAGGCAGAATGAAAGACAGCCCAAGCAAAAGTACAAGCCTAGGATAGAAATTGAGAACAAGGAAAACGATGGCAACACTCAGATTCCAAGAAATGGGCAGAACAGTATGAGTTAAGTCTTAGCAATTTAGAGCTAGAGCTTCTCCCTTTGAAGGCATTATCTGATACCATGGTAAAATAAACTTCCACTGAACATATTATCCACCTTCTAATCCAGTGTTGCCGGAAAGGGAGGTATCATTATGGGTGATATGTGTGAGAGAGAGTATTATGGATGACATCCCCAGGACAGACTCTTATGGTTTATTGTTAATTTCAGGTTTTCTAGCCTACACCAAAGAAGAGAAACTTATGGTATGGATTTAATCTCTGGGTTTCACAAATTTATAAAGGCCTCTAAGTGATCTAGGAACCAAGAGTTTCTTGCAGTTTCTTCTATGATTATCCACCGTGAACAGTTAACGGAAAAGATAACTGTCTATTCTGCTTTTTAAACCAAAGAAAGACATGTTTTAAAGGTTGCATCAACTTATATAAGAATAAAAAACCCCAGAAACCAAAACTATTTAACATATGTAACAAAAATAACATTATTCTTGCATTTTTTTCCTTTTTTATTCTTTGGAGAGCAATTAAAATCTTCTCAGGAAAATAGAAACTAGATGAGGTATTTAAACAGGGAGCTTATTTAGAGAATTGGTTGAAGAGTATTGATTACAAGACCAGAAAAAGCAGATAGGGGCATTACTATAACATAGCAATCACAAATTCTGGAAGCAGCTAAAATCCATGTGGTTAGACAACCCGGGTTTGGGACTAATCCAAACGTAAGAGGCGTGGGGGAAGAGCACCTTGGAGTTTACTCGCATCTGCAAGAAGAGGCCACGGTTACATCCAGCACCCCAGGAACTTAGACAAGAATGACAAAGCTAGAGATTTCAGCCTCTGGGAAGAGACTGCAGTTAAGCTGGGGCAGGTAACTGAAGACTAAAACCAACTGCTTTTTCTGAGAATAAAGTCTTGTTGACGAAAGCCAAGCCAACTGGAAACAAAGAAACAAGAAAAAGTAAGTCTTTTCATTCATCTCTGACAATAAGTCAACCTCCAATATCGCTCATTGAAAGAACCTAGTAGGAAGTCAGCTAATTCAAAGAAAACTTGATTAGACTTACAGCAACAACATAAGGTCACAAAACAATGTAGATGAATGAATTTGGGCTTAAAGACAAGAGCTTAATAACTGGCACAAATTTGGAAACTTACACTTAGCAGTTTCTTCTATTTGCCTTGGGAACAAGCCTAAAACAAGGAGAACAAAATAACCCCATTTTCAAAGAAATAACAAGTAAACAAAAAACCAAATAGATGGAAAGTTTCCCAAAAGCTGTGACTTTAGTAGAAAAGGAGAGAGTTGGCTTTTAGCTGATGTTCCCAGAAATATATGACAGAGTCAGATGAAGGATAACCAAAACATTTATTTGCAACATTGGCAAATTCTCTAGAACTGAAAAAATAGACATGACAGAGTTGAATGAGGAAATTATTCCGACTACTTTTACATTAATCAAAATAACCAGGTGTCTAGGAGAGTAGTGTGAGTGATGAGGTGAGACTTAAATCCCGAATACTGCCTTACATCTGCCTCTAACTATTGAGGGGGGTAGTAAATACTTAACAAAAACAAACAAACAAAAACACATGCTTTCCCTGGGAATGAGGATATGGTCTTGCCCTTATAGATTGGATATGAATAGATCCCACTTAGAAAAAGTTCACCTTACTCAGATGAGTAAGTGGTTCCAAAAAGGAACCAGCACAGGATATGTACTAAAAATGGGGGAAAAAGCAGAAGAGACATGCATGGAAGATAAATATTTTCATCAGAAAAAGTGATTTCATTAAACAAATAGAACTTGTGATCACTTATATTAATATGAACATAAAATAAAATCTGAAGCAATATAATTTATAAAAAGGTCATCAAGCAAAGACATAGGACTCAGAAAGTTCAGGAAAGAAGGAAAGGCCAAAAATTAAACTGTTTCAGATATAAAGGGATATTTGAAGTTCCTGGATAAAATCAAACAGCTAAAAATGAATGAGATTTAGATGATAAATGACAGAAAATAAAGAGAGAAAAATGAAATAGAAATGCATGAGTTCATCTCTCTGCCTCTCCCCAACTCGGGCTCTGTCTCTCTCACTCTCTCAACAATAAATAAAGATTTAAAAAAATTAAAAAAAAAGGGGCATCTGGGTGGCTCAGTCGGTTAAGCGTCCGACTTCAACCCAGGTCATGATCTCCCCATCCACGAGTTCAAGCCCCACATCAGGCTCTGTGCTGACAACTCAGATCTTGGAGCCTGCTTCAGATTCTGTGTCTCCCTCTCTCTTTGCCTCTCCCCAACTCGTGCTCTGTCTCTCTCGCTCTCTCAAAAATAAATAAAGATTAAAAAAAATTTAAAAAAAAGAAATGTTTGAGTTCAAAAGTATTAGAGAGGGGTGTCCAGGTGGCCCAGTTGGCTAAGTGTCCAACTCTGGATTGACTCAGGTCATGATCTCGTGGTTGGTGAGATGGAGCCCCTCATCAGGATCTGTGCTGAATGTGGAGCCTGCTTGGGATTCTCTTTCTCCTTCTCTCTCTTCCTCTATTTCTCTAATTCTCTCTTTCTCTCTTTCTCAAAATACATAAATAAACATTAAAAAAAGTATTAGAGAGAAAATGGCAGCTACTGAATACAATCAATTTCCAAAATGCATATTACTGGTTTGTCAAATGAATAAACTAATTAAACAGAAGTTAATAAATGTAATTCAAAGAAATATTTCCAAAATGAAATGAAAAGATGATTTAGATTCACAGATTAAAAAGACATACTGTGGCCTGAGTAAATTAGGCCCAGATGGTCAATACTAGCATACATACTCACAAAGTTACTTAATTTCAAAGAATTCTGTTGTTTGGTTAAAAAAGCAAGAAAATCAAGTTACATAAGAGGAAAAAAAACAAGCTTGCTTATGTTATTTTAGAGCAACATTCAATGGTACAATATAGTGGAGCAATTCCATAGAAATATCCAAAAAAGAAAGCATATCCCAAGTATTTTGTGCCCAAATTATCTTCAGTTCTAATATAGTATCAAAAACTATGTTTGAACACACTAGAATTCAGGAATAATTATTATTATGAGCTTGTCTTAAGGCATTTAAATCATAATTTTTATAACCTGTAAATAATTTGAGGTAGATATGGTTTAAATTTTATTCAAAAATTAAGGCTTAAAAACACAGATAATAAGTATAATTTCTTATCTAGCTAAGTTGGAAGAGGAAGGAGAAATTATAAATTAGTAAACTGTTTACATCTTACAGATGAGGGTTACAGATAAATAGTAAATGAAATAGAGGGATTTTAAATATACTTAATAATAAAATATTTATATATTAAAGTGATATAATCTTAAATAGCATAGAGGGGCAGAAGAAGTAGAAAGATGAGGGACAGTAATTTTTATTTTTGTCATTAGAAAGGATTCAGGGGTACCTGGGTGGCTCAGTCAGTTAAATGTCAGTCTCTTGATTTCAGCTTGGGTCATGACCTCGCAGTTAGTGAGTTCCACCCTCACATCAGGCTCTGTGCTGACAGCGCAGATCCTGCTTGAGATTCTCTCTCTCTCTCTCTCTCTCTCTCTCTCTCTCTCTCTTTCTCTCTCTCTCTCCTTCCCTTCCCCCCCTCCGCCCCTCCACGACTCATGCTCACTCTCTCTTAAAATAAATAAATATGTGCTTTAAAAAAAATAAAGGATTCAATAGATGCTGCAAAAAGCAACATAGGAGTCAGGTGTGTGAAGCAATGGCTGTACACATAAATTGAGGAAATAAATAAGAACATTCAACTTATGAGACTATACATGCATGCATGCACTTGTAGAAAAATACACTAGTAAAATTTTCTAGGGCCATGAAACTTTAAAGGAAAACAACATATGACAGGCCAAAGAACATAGGTAGATGACCTCTTAATAAATTTAAATAGATTTTAAAAGTACCAAAAGAAAAATTCATCTTAAATAATACTACTTCTACCATACAAAATATAGTAAAAAACTCCTATGGTCCTACAAATGTGACACCTACTGTTTTAAATGCTATACTTCATCTGATCCTCATTTTATAAAAAAATGAAATCAAGTAACCAAATTGAAAACAAGTAAAGAAAAACCTTTAATGAGGTGTTATGTCACTTCTGTTTTTACAGATGAAGACTGAGGCATTGTAAGGTTAAGTAAAAATTGCAGGGTCACATAGCAAATGAGTGGCAGAGAGGAAGGCAAGAGGCAGCATATAGGCAGCATATACATAGTCATTCTTTCTACAAAGTCCAAAGTCTTTTGCTTGTATTTTTAATATTGGAATGCAGATATTCAATTTTTGTCAGGGTTCAATTTTGCAATTTTTCATTAAACGTGAATATTTGTACTTCCATGAACTTAATATATTGTTTGTATTCTGTGTCTACCTTATGGATGCCATGGTTTTAAGGCAATTACACTGAACTTTTAAGATATCTAATATATTTTTGTATATAAAAGTTTTTTTTAAAACAAAGTAATCTTCTAATACTAGAGATTATGGAAATAAAACTATGTGAACCTGAAACTGATCTAAATTTAAAATTGATCTTTACAACAAAATATATTTTGGAAAAAAGTGATAACAATAAATTTATAATCAGAGTACATTGCCTTAACCAATAAACTACATTATCTTTCATAACATAAAATCCCAATCTGGCCTTTGTGCATGTCATACCTATGAGCAATAATTTTTTTAAATAAATAAAAAGACAGACTGTTTTGTGGGATACATGTAGGCAAAATAATTCTAGAGGTCATGATGTTACTGAATGGAAGACAAGACTGAGATTAGAAAAAAAATTACATGAGATAAAGAATTATATATTGTGTTTATTTAAAAGCTGATTTTCATGAATTGTGTTCACTCATTTTAAATGTAGCTGCTACTAAATTGTATAAACTTAAGATTAAATCATTAATTGAAAACACAGGAAAATGCTGGACACATCGGTGTGGGTGCATATCTAGTGCAAGTGCCTCTGTGGCCCAGGGCGGCTCACCCTTTTAGGTTGTGACGCATCCTGGTCCTGCTCGGATTCTGAGGCTTCGGCCAGGGGCCGGCATTGCCCCTCGTTTCCCCAGGAGCATAAGAGGCTGGGCTTAGGAAAAACTTCTCTATTTGTGAATTCACCTCCTCACTAATATGTATTTGTAACCCTCAAATCAATACAAGCTGTGCAGTCTCAGACATAGACACAACTGCAAAATTTTGAGTCCCCTGACATACACTTTCCCAGGCGATGTCCAATAAGGAAACACTCTGCCTTCTTTTAACTCATAGTGTAAACAAAAGTGCTTTTTTTGCAGTCTATTTAGTGCCACGCTTTTCACATTAGTTGCTTTCAGTTGGTGATTCTGCTGTTTAGAATGTTCCCAAGCATAGTGTCAAACACTATCTAGTGTTCCTAAACCCCAGAAGGCTACCATGTACCTTATGGAGAAAATGAGTGTATTAGATAAACCTCACTGAGGTATGAGCTTTAGTGCTGTTGGCTGTGAGTTCAATGTTAACTAATCAACATTATATTAATTAAGATGTTCTAAAACAGAAACAAATGTATGACAATATTATAGATCGATCAACTGAAAAAATGTTGTGACCAGAGGTTTAGAAGAACCTAACCCTATATTTCCCTTAAGAGTAATTGCTTGGTATTCATCAACACAGTGGACTTTATAGAACAAAACTACCACAAATAAGAACAAACTGTATATCAATGGAGCAGAATAGATCAGAAATATTAATTTTTATGGTCAATTGATTTTTTTAAGTTTATATATTTATTTTGAGAGAGGGGGAGAGAGGGAGAGCATGAGCAGGGGAGGGGCAGAGAGAGAGGGAGAGACAGAATCTCTCTGCTGTCAGCGCAGAGCCCAATATGGGGCTCAATGTTCATGAGCCATGAGATCATGATGTGAGCTGAAATCAAGAGTTTGATGCTTAATTAACTGAGCCAACGAGGTGCCCCCAGTCATTTGATTTTAGACCAAAACTTTTTCAGTGAAAAACTTAAAGTGTTTTCAATAAATGGTTCTGGTACATAGGAGATCCCCTATTAAAGCTATTTATTTTTGAGCAATGTGAATGAACCTGGAAACATTATGCTAAGAGAAATAAGCTGTGAAACAAGCCAGACATAGAAGGACAAATACTACATAATGCCACTGATATGTGGAATCTAAAATAATCAAACTCAAAAGTAGTGTAATAGTGGATGTCAAAGGTTGGGATGAGGGGGAAACAGGAAGGTATTAGCCAAAGGGTACAAGGTTTCAGTTGTACAGGATGATGAGTAAATCCCAGAGATCTGTACAACATAGTATTGACACGTAATACGATAATATACCTATAACACTATACTATATCTTACTTGACTGAGAACAGCTCTTAAGTGTTTTTATCACAAAATAATAATAATGATAGTAGTAATAATAAATATGAAGGCACAAAGAAACTTTGGGAGGTAATGGATATGTTTATGGCATAGATTTTGGTGGTGGTTTCACAGATGTGTAATCATCTCCAAATACACCAAGCTGTATACATTAATTACGTACATCTTTCTGTAGGTCAAAAAATGTTTTAAAAGCCATATTTTCATATGAATGAAGGTCTTGATGACTATATAATCTTTGTTGTTAGTTTAATCAAAATGTAATAACATGGCTATATGTATGTACATATAGATGTATAGATACACACCTATTTAACCCTATTTTACACCATACACAAAAACTAATTTGGGATGGAGCCTAGACCTAAAAACAATAACTAAAACTACAAATCTTCTTTTTTTAAATTTTTTTCTTTTAACGTTTATTTATTTTTGAGAAGCATAGAGACAGAGCGTGAGCAGGGGAAGGGTAGAAAGAGAGGGAGACACAGAATCCGAAGCAGGTTCCAGGCTCTGAGGCGTCAGCACAGAGCCCAACACGGGGCCCGAACTCACAGACCGTGAGATCATGACCTGAGCTGAAGTCGGCTGCTTAACCGACTGAGCCACCCAGGCGCCCCTACAAATCTTCTTGAATAAAACGTAGGAGAATATCTTCATGACCTCTGCTAAACAAAGATTTTTTTTTTTTTTTAGGAAGGAATCAACAAGCACTAACCATAAGAGAGGGGAAAAAAAAGAAAATAGGCTGAAAATTAAATTATTTTCTAAAAACCCAGTTTGGAAAATGAATCCAAAGACAAAATACAACAAAAATATTTGGGATACATAATGGCATTAAATTATGTATCTATGTCCTCAATAAAGGACCAAAAATCAAAAACAAAAAGAACACCACCAACAAAAAGGAACACCACCAACAGCAACAAATTAGATGTGGATAAAAGACTTAAGCAACCACTAAACTATTGGACAATAGAAATGTCATAAACACATAACAGGCACTACACATCGTTAGTTATAGAAGTAATTCAAACGGCAACACAGTGCCATTTCAGATTCCTAGAATTACTAAAATTAAGAAGACTGAAAAAACAAAATGTACAGCAATTACATTTTTAATAATTTGTGAGAATGGGGAATTATACAACTACTTTGTGCATTTGTTTTGCTTTTCTAATTGTACACTTACCCTCTGACATAGTAATTACATTCCTAGACATTTAGCCAAAAGAAATGAAAACATCCACAAAATTATTATACAAGAAAATCCACAGCATCTTTAAATATAACAGCCCCTAGTTAGAAATATCCCAAATTAGGGAGCCTGGGTGACCCAGTCGGTTTAGCATCTGACTCTTGACTTTGGCTCAGGTCTTGATCCTGCGGTTCATGAGTTCAAGCCCCTCATTGGGCTCCACACTGATAGTGCAGAGACTGCTTGTGATTCTCTCACTCCCCCTGGCTCTCTGTCCCTCTCTTCCTCATTCTCTTTCTCTCTCTTTCTCTCTCAAAATAAATAAACTTTAAACAAACAAAAAAGAAATATCCCAAATTTCCATCACAGGGAAATGAATAAACAAATTATGAACTTATATACATATGTGTGGGTACCAGTATATATGTTATACATGTATATATATGTAGCACATATACTATACGAACAATCTATAAACTGCCACTCAGCAATAGAGAGGAACAAATTGATACATGCAACAGGGTTGGATTACAAAAACATCATGTTAAATAAAGAATCCTGACCCAGAACATGACATAATGTATAGAGAAGTTGAATTGCTATGTTGTAGACCTGAAATAAATGAATGTAACATTATCAACTATATTTGAATAAAAAAGTTTAAAAAAAAGTAAAATGGCCCGAAACAGCACAGAATTTGATTCCATTTACATGAAGTTCAACAATAGGTCAAATGAATTAATAGTGATACAAATATAAATAGAGGTTCATCACGATGACTGGGAAAGGACTAACTTCATTACTAGATACATTCCCAGGTGAGAGAAACCATCTATGTCTTGCCAAGAGTCTGAGCTACATGGTTGTATATATTTGCCAAGACTCACTGAATCCTAATATAACATCTATGCAAATCACTACATGTGGCCATACAATTTTTGCCCTGTTTTTTTGCAACCATTTGAATTGTACTCTGTGACTTCTGACTTTCAGTGTCTCAAATCTGTTTTTTACAGAGAAGCCAGAGTGAGATCTTTAATCACAAACCTTATCTGTTAAAACAAAATAAAACAAAACTTATTTCCTACAACATGTTTATATTCCTACATTTTCTAATTAGGTTTCTTTGATAATATGCCATTTTCTTAACACTCCAGTCTCTCCTCACACTGTACCATATCTCCCACTTATATTTTAAAGATGGGAAATTACTTGTGGAACCTACATTCTCTCTGATGCTTTCACCTGTGTCTTTGTTCATATGACTTTCTAGGCCTGCAATTCCTTCCTCGTTTAGTACTTTGTACACCATTATGACTCCTGCTCATGTTTTAAGTTTCAGCTCAGAAGTCAACTTATCGAGAAAGTCATCCTGGTCTCTGAACGAATTATAGGGTCACACCTCTCCCCCCAGGGTGTCAGTGTCACCTAATACACTAAATTATTGAGGGAAAGAGCATACCTTATTTTTATGTACAAAACTCTTGTTGTCAACAGTCATCTCTGATAATTGATAAATGAAATAAACCCATTCCATTTGATTGCCTAGATTGCCTCTGTCCAACACTCACATCATGTTATTCAAAAAGGAGAGTCACTAAATTTACCATTGCTGCTCCCCTCAGTTATACATTGCATTATCAATGTTCTTTATTACATTTCTGAAAGAATTCATCCACCCAGCCAAAAAAAAATGAAATAAAAGAAAAAATATACACCATCTATTATATAAAATATAAATGCCAGGAACAACTATTGGCCTTCTTTTTTCCTCTTCATTTATGATTATGGGAAAAGTCATCCTCTGACCTTAAAAATACACTGATTACTCCCAAATTTGTATCTCTAGTCTGACACTTTCCATGAGCTATTGACTCATACTGAACTGACTCTTCAACACCTTGAGTAGCAGGGGTCTCAACTTTTGCATATGACAACAAAATCTTACTTTGTGATGACTCCTGCAAAACCCCTACTTCTCACACAGGATTCCCCATTTTAAAAAAGCACACCAGCATGTACCCGGTCTTCAACAGCAAAATATAGGAGTCATGGTGAATCCCTTGCTTTGCCTATACCTCATATGAAATCCATCTTCAAGCCCTAGTGGCTCAAGTTTCAAAATCATTATCAAACAATTTATCACTAAATCTACCACTACTTCCTTAGACCAAGCTAGCTACCATCTTCTTTAGCTGCGACCATAGTGGTACCCCGGCTCCCATACTCCCACGCTTGTCCACACTCACCAAACTCATAGACATTTAATTCTTGGGAGAGCAGGTGAAGTAACCTTGGCAAAACATCAATCTCCTTTCTGTGCTCAATACCATCTGCTGATCAACAAGGCCTTGCATAATCTACTGTCTGCTTAGAGTTCAGATTTACTTTTTTCCAACTCCTGACCCAGCTCATTCCCCAAAGACACAAAGGTTTTATGGCTGCAACTTAACTCAGCCATTGTAAATTCCATCTGGACATTTGCATAGCTCTTTTCTCATTTTATTACAGTTTTTGTTGAAATGCCATCTCCTCGAAAAAATACTCTCTATGCAATCTATCTGAAACAACTCCTCTCAAGCTTAATTTTCTAAGCACTCTTATCAAAAATAAAATTATATTATTTGCTTTATTTGCTTTATGGTGTATTTCATGCTCTCACTCTAGATCTTAGGCTCACAGCCAAACCTGTCGCCCCCTGAGCTTTCCTGGATGTCTAGTGTTTGGGCAGAGCCTTGTTTAGGAGAAGGTCAGTAACTGAACTTTCTCATTACTTTGATCCAATCTGACCCTCAGTAATGTATTCTTCTTCTAAACTTTTTTGATTAGAGTATGTTATATTTCTAGTCTGTCTAGAAAATCACTGGGATAACCTTTACACAATTATCTATTACAGCAATTAATAAAAAAATCATTAAAAGACATCTCTGTAAGAAACTCAATTATTTAAAAATACTTCTACAATACAAGATTTCAAACCATATTATGTTAACCCCTACATAAATAATGGAGTACTGTTTCCTACACAAATTAAAAAATAAAAATTCACTAGAAAACATGTTAAAAAATGAAGGTTAAATAGATATTGAAAGCAAAAGTTTTAGAAATGCTAGCTCGAACATTTGCCTTCTTTGGATTCTAGATAATATTTTCCCCAAAATAAATGTTAATAATAGTTTGTTTTAAATATACTTCCATATTCTTTTTTCATAAATATTCTTCATGGGGGACCTGGGTGGCTCCCTCAGTTAAGGGTCTCACTCTTGATTTTGGCTCAGTTCATGATCTCGTGGTTCATAAGTTGAAGCCGTGCATCAGGCTCTGCGCTGACATCATGGAACCTGCTTGGGATTCTTTCTATTCCTTTCTCTCTGCCCCTCCCTTGCTCATGTGCACGCACCCTGTCTCTCTCTCAAAAATAAAAAGAACCAAGCATTAAAAAATATATTCTTCATATATGAGAACTAGCATGCACTTATATATTTATTTTTACACGAGGAGGGCATGTACAAATAAAATATACTCTTTTCACTATTTCTTTTTAAATATCCACATTTTACAGATTCTTCATATCCTGAGTTTTGATCCACCTCACCCTTCAAAGGAAGTAAGAACAATTATATAATATCTTGTCTAACTTTATTACAAATTATGTAAATGGTATGTATTGAGGAATATTTTTTAAGTGTCATCTTTTGCTAAAACATAGAGTACGGGAATGCTCACCTCTATTCTTTTTGTACAAACTCATTAGTATACATGTAGAACAAACTCATTAGTATACGTGTAGAGTAAATCAGCAGAGTAACTGTGAATTTCCAATGTGGATACAGATTTTAGCAACACTTTTTGAATGATTTTCACATTGCATATTATTAAACTTATGAGTGTTGCGTTGAATGGTGAAAACACTGTTTTGTGTTATTAATTACATTGTAATTGTTTGTCAGTTTAAAGGGTTTTTATGTGTTTAATCTATACCCTTTCACTTTTCTATGAACTGCATGTACTTGTTCATTTTGCTGTTGATTTATTAATAAAATAAATCTTTTATTTACTGTTTGAAATAGGTGACTGAACTATTTTTCTCAGTGAATCTCTGTTTTTCACTTTCCGGCATATTTTTATGAGATTTGTTTCTATCTAGAAAATTCTCACTCACTATTTTTGGTTACTTTATTTTTTTTTCTTTTATAATTTCAAGGTTTGGCCTCTGTTTAGAAAATGTTTCCCTATTAATAACATACACGAAAGTATATACACCTATGTTTTCTTCTAACACTTTTACAGTTTGATTTTTAACTTGTGAATTATTATCTACCTTGTATTTCACATCGTGTAAGGAATGAAGTAGGCATCTATCTTTATTTTTTGTTTATATGCCCATCATGAGTCAGAAGGCTGACCCTCACCTATCAAAACAACTCATTCACTTCTCCCCAATGTGAAGTGACCAGACATTCATCTACCAAGTCCATCGAGGCATTTGGATTTATCTCATGACTGTGTTCTATTTCAATGATCTTGCTGTAAAATCACAGGGTGATAGGAAATGCTTTCAGGTTCAACTGCATTTCTGACACAAGGAAATCCAAATCTCTATTAACTTTTCTTCTACAAAATTGGTCTTAGATTATTCTTACATGTTTATTTTTTGATATATTCTTTAGAATACACTTTGTCTAGTTTAAAAATCAAAAAGCCTGTCAACATTTTTATTGTAATCACAATGTAGTTTCAAGTTAATTTAGGGAGAAACTATAACTTCATAAAACCATCAATGTTGGCAAGTTTTAATTCATTATAATCAACAAAGTTAAACACTGCTGTGTAAATACACTCACGACTATATGTTTAGTAGTTGCAACAGAAAGACCCTGAACTGTAGTGAAACAAAGCATTTAACCATGTGAATAAACATCTCTGGTAAATAAATATACCTGAATTTCACCTTACATAAGCACACCCTGGGTGTCATCCAATTTTTTTTTACATTCTCTAAGACATTTCTTCTCAAACTGATTACTATCAACTTCTAGATTTAGAAATATCAGATTTCTAAATAATAAATTTCTAAACAACAAAATATTGTTTAAGTCAATACTTGATTTAAGTGTTACAACATCAAGCACTAGTGGACTATTTTCCTTAATATTACCATCTTTAGTTTTGTAAGTATTTGTATTTCATGAATCATTTTCATAGTCATTATTGCATTCAATTTTAAAAATATTCTTCTAATATTGTTACAGCAGGAATCACTATTTCTATTTATAGACAAAATACTGAGGTTCATAGATTTTAAATGTCTTCCTCAAAGGCAAAAGTTAATAGCAGCTAAAATGGAATATTATTCCAGCCTTTTGATTTCTGGTTCAATGTAGTTATGAACTAAATACAATTTTCAGTGTTACATATTTTAAAGTCTGCACCTCAAAACAATTTTCATTATACTCAATTGCTCTCAGGGTGTGTGTGTGTGTGTGTGTGTTTGGGTTTGGTTGGGGAAATATTTTGTTGGTAAGAAAACATGAAAAGTATGTATTAGTGAGGAAATATGACCTTGAAAAAGTCAAGAGTAACCAAAATATTATTTTATGGTGATTTATCCCTAAATTTCATTTGTTCTCATTAGCCCGTCAATAAGAAGAGCCACTTTTCTTTTTACTCTAGGGGGTTCTAAGGAATTTTCTTTCACTTAACCTTAAAAGTTATAGAACCTATAAGAACAAAAGACTTCCCCATCCCAAAGGAAACAGAGTAAGATAAATAAAGTGTGCTTGCCCAATAGCAGAAATTGGGATGGGGGGTGAGCAAGCTGTGTCTTTAACCTGTGAATTTCACTACAACACCCACGTGCCCTGTATTCCTCTCTAAACTTCTCCATCTCCTGAAAATGTTTACTGAACAGTTTACCCAAACTTGCGAACTTTCATTTGCCTTGTGGAGGGAGAATTCTGGAACTTGCTGGTAATAATCCTTTGGGAAGAATAAAGGCAGTAAAAGTAATGACCCTTGAAATCTAGTACAACAAATCACAAAAAAATTATCTCAGTGAGTTTATGAAGAAATGTAATATTATTTAGGGTAGCTCTAGATAAAGGATAACTTGCCACCTCAAAAGGAAGAACCCATTTTTCTCTTCCTAATCAACTTTCTTTTTGATTTGGACTTTCTTGGTCACATAGTCTTACTTATTCCTATTGTCTGCTAATAGTGTCTGATTTTAGTGTGGCCTTGCCATCTTTTTCTTTATGGCTTCCACATAAACAGCATTATTTAGAAAGGGAGAAGGAGAGGAAAGAGTGAGAGTGTCAAAGCAAAAACTGTACCAGAGAAGGTAGAGCAGGCAACAAAGACTTTATTCAAGAATACAGCAATAAGGCAAAGAGACTAAAGCTCAGTCTGAGCTCAACTCTAGCAAAAAAGAAAAAAAAGAAAAAAAAAAAGGACTAGAGAATGTGTAAGAGCTGGGATGGTAGGAATCATAGGCCCCCTTGTTTGCCAAATGGCCTTACTCAAAGGATAAGTAAGCTTTCTCCCATTCTCATGGTAGAAGGCAGTTTTATAAATTACAGCAGGGTCAAGCCAGAGTGCAGCTTCTATCTTCCCACAGAAAGTGGGAGACTGGGGCCCATCTTCCTTGATGATTACATTTCAGAGGGATGGTTCTCCATACTTCAGAAAGACATTCCTGGGTTAAACCTTACAAGGAGCCTTTGAAAGATTTACATCTCAAAGAGGAAGAGAAAACAATTACAATTAACCAGTTTTCTAAAGCAAATGTTATAAGAAAAGGGAGGTCTTAGGTCTAAAGTCATCAAGAAGTCTCAGTCAAAAGGCACAATCTCTCGTGGAGGTAAATGTATCTAGACATGTTAGTTTTTTGATAAATTTTTTAAATACTGGTTTGGAGCAAAAGTATAATTTCCCTACATGGAGTATTGAAATTTATTTTATGTACTATTATCTTCTTAATCTAACACTATCCAAGAATTCTATTTTTTTTCCACCGGGATATCAGATTATATTCACAGAATCTCATGGTGGAAAAGGGAAAGAAGCTCACAATTAAGAGACAGCATACAGCAATACAAGAGAGGCTTGGGCATTTTGAGCACTGGAAATGCAAATACTGAAACCTGTTGCTTCATTATTTCTAGTTCCTATCTGCCTATATCTCTTGGTATCTGTGCCACTCTTGAGATTGCATTGGTTAACTGACTTACAGTACCTGTTACTATTTAGTAGAGATTTCACATTAACTCCTGTATAGAATGCTGGACTTTTCTCTGTGTAGGCTAACTAAAAATGACAGGTTTGGAATCAAGTCAAAAAGCCGAGTGCAATCTAGACTAAGCATGATTCCTGTTTGGAAGGGATTGTGGTTTAGGTAGACTTTCAGAGTAGTAGTTAATTATCTCATAAGAAGTTTAAAGAGAATGATATTCAACATCTACTGAGAAGGATGAAATTTCTTGAAATAAAGACCTAATCCTGGCAGTTAAAAATATAAGGGCGCAGAAGGGAAAGTAGTTGAGGAGTCTCCAAGGAAAGCAGAAAGTAAGACATGGGGATAGAGAGGGATATTTATGCAAATTGCAACCACTGGTGTTAAGTGGCCTAGAAGATTTACATTCTTCCAGAATATATTTCTAATACTGACTAATTGTCATTCTTACAGGTTAATAACACAACAAGCCTGAAAAAATAATACTAACACTGCATCACTAAGATTATTGATTATTTACCTTATTGGCCTGACTCCTAGAGTATCAAACAACATACAAGAGAATTTATATTATATGAACATCTATGAATGACGAGCTGTCCAGCTTCACTGGAATATATATATATACATAGCATGAACATTGTATGCCTACAATTCAGGAGTTATATATAACAGGGCTATGCATAGTAATTACCTGGATAATATTACCACTTATATACAGCTGAGTGCCATTCTTGGTCTATGTAAGAATTTTCCAGTGGAGTCCATATTTTCAAAAAGCTCTTTAGGTTATGATGATTCATCTTTCTGATTAAGAGTGACTATTTTAAGTTGGTTTTAAACTTACCCAACTAGAAGAACAGAGCTGTTCCAGACTGGCCCCTTACTGGCACAGAACCAAACCCTTGCCATAACAGGCAAAGTGTGTCATGACAGATGATTAGACTGAAGGTAAATGAGGCTAAGCTAAAAGAGTAGGTGCATGCAACCAACACAGGAGACAGCCCTGTAGTGCCAGGTTCTGGTGTAAAGGAGACAATGTGCTACAGGGCACTACAGGATCTCTTCTTCATAGGGCCACTACTCTCATGATACGAGATGTAAATGACTTTTCTAATACAGAGAACACAAACACAGAGAGTTAGACAAAATAAGGAGCTAGGAGAATATGTCCCAAATGAATAATCAGAACAAAAACACAGCAAAAGAGCTGAATGAAATGGAGATAAACAATATGCCTGATAGAGGATTCCAAGTAATCATCATAAAAATACTTAATGGACTTGATAAAAGAAAGGAGGATTCCAGTGAGACCTTCAACAAGGAGATAGAGCACATGAAAAAGAACAAATCAGGGGCATCTGGGTGTCAGTCAGTTGGATGTCCAACTTCAGCTCAGGTTATCATCTCATGACCCGAGCTCACAGGTCGGAGCTCTGCATCGGGCTCTGTGCTGACAGCTCAGAGCCTGGAGCCTGCTTCAGAATTGGTGACTCCCTTGCTCTCTACCCCTCTCCTGCTTGTTCTCTCTCTCCCTCTCTCAAAATTCAATAAATACTAAAAAAAAAAAAAAAAAGAACAAATCAGATATAAAGAACTCAATAAGTGAAATTAAAAATACACTAGAAGTAATCAATGGTAGATTTGAGGAAGTACAAAGATTAACAAACTAGAAGATAGAATAATGAAAAGCAACAAAGCTGACAAGCAAAAAAGAAAAAAAAGAATAACAAAAAATGAGACTAGGTTAAGGGAGCTCAGCAACAACACCAAGTGTAATAACATTCATATTATAGGGATCCCAACAGGTGGAGAGAGAGAAAAGAAGGCAGAAATCTTATTTGAAGAATAGCTAAAAACTTCCCTAATCTAGGGAAGAAAACAGACATCCAGATCCAGGAGACAAAAAGAACCCCCCCCCCAAATAAACCCAAAGAGATCCACACCAAGATACATAATGATTAAAATGGCAAAAAATTGAGATAAATAGAGATATGTCTAAAAATCAGTCAAGGCTTTCACAAAATAAAAGGATGTGAAGTATAGCATCATATATAATAAAGAGGGAAGGGGTACTTTAGTCCTTTTAGGTTGAATACAAGCTTACTATAGACTATTATTTGAATAAGATATAAACTTAATATAGACTATTATTTGAATAAGATGTTATGCATGAGTACAATGGTAACAAAAAATCTCTTCCACAACAATTTAAAATCATAAATTAAATTGAAACTGTTGTATTTTCTTTTAGGAAAACAATGTAGAAGTTGCTAATCAAAATCTGAAAGAATAAGGTCATTATAAATCAATCGCAGCTCTTCACAAGAATTTTGTATTTCACTCTAGAATGGATTACCTAGGAAAATGTGTTTAAGAATAATTATATGAAACCAATCCATTCACTTAAATGTGGAAGAATTGTAAACTGGATTTCATTTTTTTAAGTCCAGAGATAGCTATATATTCATTTAAATTAGATTCCCAAAGATTTATGTCCCTATGTTGAAACACACTCCAAAAGAACCAAAAAAAAACAAACAACAACAAAAAAACTAGTAACATAAAAAATTCATGCATTCATTTAATAATGAATTTATTAAACAGTACAACTTTGTTGAATTCTATTTCTTATTAAATATTTTATAATTAGATATTTATCACAGGTGTTTTTTTACGTATACTTTTGATTACAAACGATAATACAAGACTCCTGCCAGAGAATAAAATGAATTTTATATCTTATTAGAGAGACAGAAAGAAAAATTATATATAATTTTAAAAATACAGAATGCATATTAGTTTATATTAAGCTATATTAATATATTTTGTATTTAAATAATTGATACATTTAGTTGAAAAAAACTGATACAGCTAAAATTTAGTTACAGCATTTATTTTGAAAAATATGGTACCATTAAATCACTTACAATAATTCTAACAAGGATAATACAGGCCTAGTGCAAAATTACTAATCTTTTTTTTAATGTTGATTTATTTATTTTGAGAGAGACAGTGCAAGTGGGGGAGGACGAGAGAGAGAGAGAGAGAGAGAGAGAGAGAGAGAGAAAGAGAGAGAGAGAGAGAGACAGAGAGAAGGGAAGAGAGAGAATCCCAAGCAGTATCTGCACCATCAGCACATAGTCCATTGTGGGGCTCAAACCCACAAGTTGCAAGACTGTGACCTGAGCCAAAATCAAAATTCGGATGCTTAACCGACAGAGCCACGCAAACACGCCAGTGCAAAATTGCTAATCTAAGAATGTAAGTTTCAAAATGCAGTACAGGTTGCTATATAACTATTTAGGCTGGTTTTTCAGCAGCAAGGGGAGATTTTAAAAGGAATGATGCACAGAGCCTGGAACCTGCTTCGGATTCTGTCTCCCTCTCTCTCTGCCCTTCCTCAGCTAGTGCTCTGTCTCTCTCTCTCAAAAATTAAAAAAACATTAAAAAATTTTAAAAATAAAAGGAATGATGTGCAGTTGACTCTGATTCAAAGAATTGGCCAGGCGCGGTCCCAGCTACTCGGGAGCAGGAGGATCGCTCTAGCCCAGGAGTTCTGGGCTGTAGTGTGCTATGTCCATCGGGTGTCCGCACTCAGTTTGGCATCAATATGGTGACCTCCCGGGAGCGGGGGACCATCAGGTTGCCTAAGGAGGGTTGAACCGCCCGGGTCGGAAATGGAGCAGGTCAAAGAATTGTCAGAATTTTATATCCTAAAACACACTAGTTCCAAAATGTTTTTAGTTGTAAACATGTTTTGAACCATCTTCAATCAGCCTATTTTCCTGAATACTTACCAAATTGTTTTTCATTCTGTGAACATGAGTGACTCTCAAATGAACATACTTGGGATATTAAATGTCATTCATTTCAACTCTACTTGTTTCTTTTCCGGGGGCTAAATATGCATGAAAAGCTCAAAGGATTGTCCACTAGAAACATGTTTTATGGAAAAAAAAAAAAGTGTGCTTTACATTCAAAAAATGAAAATATCCACAAAAAACATTTTTTTAAATGTATATAATGGATTTTTTAGTGTTGCTACTCAAAAACAGGTCATTTAATACTGATAATATTGCAATTTGAAGGATGTCTCAAATTACTTCCAGAAATTTCTATCTAAATAGAAGTATCAGGCCAGAGTCCTTAAAATCAATTATGGTATAAAAAGTACCCTTCAAATATATAAAGAGGTTCCATTTTCTAAAAGGATGAGGAAGGTAAAATTCAAAGGAAAAGCATCCACTTATTCCAACACATGTGCTAGCTAGAGTAGTCTCAAGAAAAGAGACAATAATGAGGTGGAAACGAAGGTTCTACAGGCAGCAAAATTAACACAGCTTGGAAATTAAAGATAACAAGGCTGAAAATTTCAGACTTGGCATTCTCTCAAACCTGAGCTTAGTACCAAGCATTATAAATATACTCACATGCTGTACATGTTAAGTGCTTTTAAAAATCAAAGTTCATTCAAGGTCTTTCAAGGTTAGACAAAAATCTTTCATTATCAGTGAAAAGATCCCTAAGATAAATGCCACTAGCTCAAATCCAATCAAGATGAAAAAGAGAAATTAAATAGCCATAGAGAAATCAGAACTTGAAGAAAAACTCAGAAAACTGAGCTGATCCTCTTAGTCAGTAGCATTAATTTGGCCCCTAACACCAGAGGTCTGGATTCTTTCATCAGTTTTCTAAAAGAGCTCTCAGGCTCTTTTCTCTTGATTCTTTTTTTCTTTCTCTGACTCTAATTTATCTTCCACACTATCTCTGGATTAATCTCCCTTAGGTCCTTTCATTATGTTAGTGTTCAAAAACTCTACAACTCCCAGTTCCTTACTAAAGAGATTTAATGTCTCCTGGTTTTTCTCCCCAGATTCCCTGCAATTTTTCTACCTCCCACTTTGACAAGCCTATTTTCCACTAATCCCAACCATAGAACTTTCTCTGGAGTTGGTATCATCATTTATTTGCACCATGCATTCAACTATCATTCAAGCATTGCTCAACTTGCTTCCTTCCTGAAATACCATCCTCTCTTCTCCACCCCTTCCTTAAGCTTCAGCTTAGATTCTGATTATTGACACTTTGCATGTTTATTATTTACTTTGCTCTCTGCTGATTAATCTCAGCTCTAAATTCTTATAGAGGTATTGTTTGTTCTATGTAAATTACAATGTGAGTGTCTATTATTTTGAGTGTTTCATTAACTTTCAGGGGCATGGAATCTTAGGACATCCATAAGACAGTAAACTATTTGGAGGCTTGGATCTCATCTTAAATTTTTATATTATAAGGATGGATGTCGAATGGATAGAAAGGAATTCTGCCTCATTTCATTAAAAAAAAAAGGATTCAAGGGGTTGTATTAAAATACATATTGTATGCCTTAAACTTATGGTAAGGAAACTAATGATTAGGGGTGATGCCCAAATCCTCACTGCTAATGTAAGATGAATCTTTTGAGCTGGTAAAGGATTCCCCTAAAGTGACCTGGTTACATTGCAGGATGTCTGGGAATCACATCTGCTCTTCCCCCTTTAACACGAAACAGCAGATTGGCATGAAGGTAATAAACAAGGTTGAGCAGGTGCTTGTTTCCTATAAGTAATAAATTGGATTAGCCCCGCAGGGTTAAAAAAATACATACTATATAAAAACGGATGAAGGGAAGAGGGAGACACAGGTTTCCAGTTCTGGAATTAATATGTCAGGGGAATAAAAGGCACAGCATAAGGAACAAGTCAATGACATTGTAACAGTGATGCAGTGGGACAGATGGTAGGTACACTTGGGATGAACATAAGATATAAACTTGTCAAATCACTAAGTTGTACACTTGAAACTAATGTAATATTGTGTCAACTATACTCAAATTTTTAAAAATTAGGGTGGGTGGGTGGTTCAGGCGGTTTAGTGAGGGACTTTTGATTTTGGCTTAGGTCATGATCTCACGGTTTCGTGAGTTAGAGCCCCACATCAGGCTCTGCACACTGATGGGAAAGCCTGCTTGGGATTCTCTATCTCCTTCTCTCTGCCCCTCCCTCTCTCTCTCTCTCAAAATAAATAAGCTTTTTAAAAAATAAAAATTTACATATATGTAAAATTTATGTATATATATATATACTATACTGAAAAAGCAAAATAAAAGTAAGTGAATGAATTGAGTATAAAGGCAGCATATTAGTTTTCTAGGACTATGATAACAAAGTATCTCAAAGTGCGTAGCTTAAAACAACAGCAATTTATGCTTTCACAGTTCTGAAGTTAGGATATCAATGGGCCAATGCTCTCTCTAAGTATAAAATCCCTCTGTGCCTCTTCCTAGTTCCTGATGGCAGCTATTAATTCTTGGCATTCCTCAACTTACAGCTGCATCACGCTGTTCTCTGCCTCCATTGTACATGGCACACACCCTATGTATCTGCATCTACACTATCTCTTCCCTCTTTTTAAAAAAAGCACAGGTCATACTGGATTATGGGCACAGTCTACTTTAGTATGACTTCATCTTAACTAATTATACGTGCAACAACGCTATATCCAGATAAGGTCACATTCTGAGGTACTGAAGTTCAGAGCTGTAACATATTTTGGAGAACACAAATCGACCCATAGGAGGCAGTAAAAACTAAGGAGCTAATTAACTCTGAATTTAAAGCATAGAATATACGCTGAGCTCAGCCTGCACGTAAGACATAGGCAACACATTTACCTCTAAAAATTATGAGGAAACATGATTAATCACTTGATCCAGAGTTTGTAAAGTTTAGGCCAACAAATTACAAAGGAAAACACCGAAATTGTGCATTGATCCCGAGGGAAATTTATCCTAAGAGAGCTGATGAAATAGAATGGTGGGTGATTTAGAAAACAATATTATCAATAAAACTATACATGATATACATGACTTTTTAATAAGAGTTTAATTAGATTTGCCTTTTCAAATTTATACAGTTCAGTCAAATTAATCATGGGCAAAATGGGAGTAATACTTTTGGAAAATATGACACCATCAGTGTATGTAGTTTCTGATGCTATACTTTAATCAAGGAATATGTATTATCTATTATAAATTAGAATATCAAATTTAATGGTTATCAGGTCCAAAATATTTTTGTAAATTTTAAAACTTTTCTTAATTTTAACCTTGGAGTTGTTGAGTATTTGATCTGAGATACTTCTTTTGTCATGTTATTCTTAGAAGATATTACATATTGTGTGTGAATTTTAGGAATTTCCTCTTAATCTAAATTTGCACATCCAACTTCTTACTTGAAAACACCACTTAAGGGCGCCTGGGTGGCTCAGTCGGTTAAGTGGCCGACTTCAGCTCAGGTCATGATCTCACGGTCTGTGAGTTTGAGCCCCGCATTGGGCTCTGTGCTGACGGCTTCAGATTCTGTACCTCCCTCTCTCTCTGTCCTTCCCTTGCTCACGCTCTGTCTCTATGTCTCTCAAAAATAAAATAAAAATGTTAAAGAAAAAAAATTTTTTTTTAAAAAAGAAAACACCACTAAGATGTATCACCAAAATCTAATGTTGAATATGTCCCAAAGGATATATGCCAATAGCCTTATTTCCCACAATACAGATAATTTTTTTGTTGTTGTTGTTCTCCCATACATTTCCTGAACTTTCCTTGACCTGCTCCATTAGGGATGAGGGACAAGAGGGCAGCTATTCAGAAAACTACATTTGGAGGCTCCTGTATTAATTATAATTTGTTTAGATATATTTATATTTTTTCCTGACTTCTTTTTATTAATGTCTTAGCTATCAGTTATATATTTTTCATGTTAAATGTCATGCAGTGTTTTCTCCTTCTAGCTGTTGATAATATTACCATTTGGTCTTTGGTTTTCAACAAATTGATTATAATACACCTGGGTATGTTTCTCCGTGCATTTATCCCACTTCAATTTACTGGCAATATCTTCCAAATGATATGGGAAATTACCAGCCATTATTTTTTCAAGTACAATTTCTATCCCAACTCTCTTCCTTCCCTGCTGGGACCTTTTTTTTGACAAATTTCCACATGCACTTTATGCTTTATTTTGTTATGTTTGACTGCTTTGCTTTGTTTGTTTGTTCGGGTTTACATATCACTTCTAATAATGTATTTCTGAGTTCAATATATTGCCTATCCTATGTTGGTCTGCTTTTAATCACCTTCATGAGATCCATTTGATTTTACTTTATATAAATATATAAACATTTTATCTATATTATCTATCTCTTTATTCGCATTGTTTTTCTTTTTCCATCTTTTCTATAACATAGGAATTGAGAATATACTGAAGTCCTTACTAATTACAATATATGTATCATTTCTGGGCCTGCTCTTACAATAGACTATTATATTTCTTTATTGATTATGACTTGTTATTGGATATATGATTAATAATTTTATATCTCATATAACAAAGGTGATACACTATAAAGATGGGGATTATCTTGCCTTCTAATTCTCCTAAGCATATCTTTTACTCTTAAAGCATGAATCTTAATTCTAGGATGTGGTCCATATTTCTAGACTAGGGCCTTTCTGGTTTCTTAACTCAAAATCCTGGCCACTCACCGTGGTATTTCTAACTGAGATTAGCCTCAGATAGTTTTATCGATCTAGGTATCTACTCAAATCTCTCCTGACTCCCTATGGTTATTCTCTGCTAGACACCCTGGAGTTTTACTCCTTGGGTGCATAGCTAAACACTAAACCAAAGACACAAATAATTTTATATACTTTATCATGACCCATTCCCTGCCATGCCTTTCTCTTTAAATCGTTAATCCTGAAACCCCAGCCAACATAGCAGCAATGAACTATAATTTTGTTTTTACCACACAATGATACCATTATCTCCTTTCTGAATTCAACTTACCTGCACTGTGATTTGGGAAGTCCTATCTATATGCAATATGACAAAAAAAGGAAATAAAAGGTATATATATTGAGACAGAAGAAATAAACTTGTTGACAGATGTTGTGGTTATCTATGCAGAAAATCTGAAAGGATTAACAAAAATTTCCTGAAACTAGTAAGTGATTATAGCAAAGTTACAGGATACAAGTTCCAATCCATATCTTCTGCTTAAAATTGCTATGAACCTAAATTTCTCTTAAAAGTAAAGATCACTTAAAAGAAATATGCTGTTACTGGAGTACGAATGTATTTAAGTCTTCTCGAATCTCCTAACAAAACAGATTTAACAATAAATGCAGTAAAGTACTAAACATGTAAAATAATACAACATTGAAAGCATTTAAACCCAAGTAGTGAAGTGGTATCGTCACAAACCCCAAAATTCCATTGAACTGTGCCTAACTACAACATCCATGTATATAATTAACTGTGTGAGAGGAAGGAGAAAGATAAAGATATCTGATAGCCCTGATGCTAGTAAACTGCCAACAATTCATTCAGAAAGCAAAAGAAGACTCTGGAAGAGAAGTTAAGTTAAACTATCTGAGAAAAGCACCAGTAGAGGGGACTTTCTGTTTCCATTGTAAGGAATGAGTTTAGGAGACTTCAGGAATGTTAGACAATGCTGAGGAGGCAGAGGTTTCATGAATGCTTGAAACCAACCAACTGAAGAAGTTTCCTTCAAGGACAAAACCTATGCAAAAGAGTAACTGATGGGAATGGAACACAAATTAAGCAGGAGAAAGATATCATGGGACAAAAAGAAAAAGAGTTAGGGCAGGCAGTGTGGAAGAGAAAGAGAGAAAGGGAATATTCTGATAATGGTTTAAAAAAAAAAAAGAAAAGAAAATTGAGGAGACAATTCTCACAGTACCTGAACCTACTTTGTGACACTTCACAGTAAAGCCTGAAGCCATGAAGCTATGAAAGTTACCTTAGAATATTCCCCTGTATGGAAAAATAATTTTAAAAACTCAAGAAAACTCATTTCATATAAATATTCATAACACAATATAATCGCAGTTAAATTCCATACCAACTCATTCTAGGTGAAAAAAAATTATGAGCTGAATATACATCTTTCAGACAGTGAAAATGTACCAAAAGAACACAATCTCCTAAATATGATTTTAAACATTGAAGCTTAGTATTTCAAAATAAACCGAAAGTGTTAAACTATGAAAGCATAGGAACTAGGAAAAAATGAGAAGTGTACAATTAGGAAAATAAGGGAGCTTGAAAATACCTCACTGAGTTCTAGAAAAATTTAGAAATAAATTTAAAGTAATTTCGTAAATAAAAGTAAAACTAAATAGACAATGAAATGAATAGGTATCACACGTGATACAGTTAAAGACACAGAAAACGAAAAGTATAACGGTAAATTTTAAAATCAAGCAAAAATTAAGAGAGACATAAAATGAAGGAGGAAGTCATAGAAAAAGCAGAAAAAGTACACATACACACAAACACACACACGCTCCAAGTGAAAACAAAAGAACAAAGAATACATATTAAAATATGGAATATAATATAACTTTTCTGAAATGAATTGAGAATTATATCTTCATATTGAAAGAGAATATAATTTCTCAGAGCAAAGTTTCTACAAGCAGCCAAAATCAATACATAATATGGTAAAAGTATTTGATTTAAGCCCAAATGCTTTCACAAGTAAATTGCTTTAAATGACTTTAAAGATAACCCGAACACTACTCAAACTATTTGAAAACATAAATTAAGGAATAAAAACCTCTCAATTCTTGTTTTAAGGTGAATGTTATATTCATTATAAAACCTGATAAAATTGATTCAAAAAAGAAACCAACCATTTGTATGAATATTAACAAAAGTCTTTGATTTGTAAATTTAGTATTATGGCTATAAAAAATTAATCTCATTTTTTCCCCTCAGATAGAAAATTATAGGGTTCATATGAAAGGACGAAAGGCATAGAGAAAGCATGGAAACCATGAAAAGAATATTCTAGTTCTCTCTATATTAGAGATGTATTTTATGTCCTGCATGTCTAAGAGAATAATATATTAGAAAGTGAATAGACTAAGATAATCTGGAAATAGACATATTTGCAAAAAAAAATTTAGTATATTAAAAACATAACATTAGAAATCAGTGAAAAATATTCTTCATAATTAATAGTGTTAGAATAATGGCATAGCCATATGAAGAAAAAGCAAAACTATCTCCACACTGTCTATGCCAGTAATAAAAAGAATATATTTAAATTCACCTATAAACTTCAAAGGAGACAAAATAGTGTTAACTATGATTCACAAAATATAATCGGTAAATGGTAAAATTAATATTTTATTTTCTTACCTGTCCAAAAAATATGACAAATAACATTATAATCAATAAATAATAACAACAAAGCAATGAAATATATTTACAATGAAAAATTTTTAAAGGCCATTGGAACTATTCATTAGTAGGATTTTAAGATACGGTAATTTGGAATATAGACCAAGTCAGATATTCAGATATATTCTAAAGATAAAAACAAATGCAAGTTGTCACTCAGTAGCATGCGTATACTAAAATCATAACGACAAAGAGAAGATCAGCATGGACCCAGACAAATTCATGAAGCATTCCATATTTTTCTATACACTTTAAATCGGCTAAAATGGTAATTTCGTATTATGTATATTCTACCATAATAAAAATAAGCAGAAAAATGAATATGAAAGAATAAATGAAATAACTTTTAATTAAAATTATGTAGAAGGTAAAAGAATAGTGAAGGACATCTTAAATGTTTTTATAAGCTTAATTTTTATAAAAATATTGGTATTAGGATCATTCTGAGTGTGCACTGATTAAAAAAACGAGAAAAAGCTAATTGTTTAGATCAATCTCAATAAGAACAGTAATAATGAAAACTAGACATAATATACCTCTTGATGTTATACAATATGAAGCTTACAACTCCTGCTGTTAAGTATTATTATTAAAAAATATAGGACAAATTTGATCAGCCTTCTAAACATAACTACTTTTTTACAGGAAATAAGTAAGTATACAGACCACCTTAACTGATACAAAGGGAGGCAATGAGCAAATCCAGAATGTCCCAAGTTAGAGAGGATCAGTCCCCTTGGGTCCTCTAGCAAATAATTTATATGGAAAAAAAAGGAGGGGAAGCTTATAAATCAAAAGAAATTTAAATTATATCAATGAAATGCGTCTTATATATTTTGTTGCCTGATTCAAACAAACCATAAAATTAAAATAGTATGAAATATTGAAATAAATGTGAATATTGTGTTTTTATAACATTAAAGAATTATACTTAATTACTTTAGAAAAGAAAAAATATTGGAATTATGATTTTTAAAGTATCTTTTATGTATACATATTGTAGGATCTATGGATGCAATAAAGTGATATCTAGGATTTATCCGAATAAAATAAACTAAGATGGGGTGTGGAGGGAGAATAGGTATAGACTTAGAGAAAAATATATCGACTATGTTGAAACTGGATACTGGATCCATAGAGGGTCATTATACTTCTTTTCCTTTTATATATTTATACTTTTCCATCATTTTTTAAGGTAGTACTCACAGACAAAATAATAATGGATGAGGAAAAATCATCATCTCAAGTTATTTAAAAGCTGCGAATGAGAAGAAACCATAAAAAATAATCTAAGCTTATGCATACTTTATCTTTTAAAATATCTATTTATATTGTTTCGACTCATTGCCCAACATTCTCATACTTTTTATTTTAAATGTATATGACTGGACATGTAGAAAATTGCTAACCAAAAAATGTCGGTCAAATACTTTTGTGAGAAAGTAAGCATTTCTTGGCTTATTTATTTATTTTTAACATCAGCTAATCTTAAGGATTAGGCATTAAATGCCAGGTACTTTTTAAAGTACATTTGCTATTTACTCTCCACTAGGGAGAAATGTGACCTCATTCCATGTTCTGAATAACACAACTGTGCCCTAGTGATTAGTGCATCAGGTCAGATGGGAGAAAAACACAAGCCTCTGCACTTTTAACAAACTGCTCAGCCTTAAAACGGTTATCAGGGGGTTTAAAGGCAAATCATTTCTTAAAAGTCAGTTGATTAAGCATGATGGGTAATAAATAAAACAAATTCTATATTCATGTTACTGATGTAGAAGTAACAGTCTGCTGACAATGTATATATTTTACACTCTATTCAGGAAAAATAAAAGTCTAAAAGTTTCCTTCGTTTTAAGGTTACAGTTCCATATATTGGGGGACTACTGTCATTTTAACTGCTACCAATGTCAGGCTGTGAGATACTCTCATAACCACACAAAGCTCCTTTATACTCCTGAGCTATCAATTCTCAACCCCCACCCTTGCTTCTAAACAATCACTGATGTGCCAGAAAGCAAACTGTCATTTTGCCTTTTCGAGAATTTCATATAAATTGCACACAAAGCCATAGAATATGTAGTCTTTAGTGAGTGGCTTCTTTTATATAGCTCCTGACTATGCAATACTGGAACACTTTGCTGCATCGTTGCAGAGTGTCTTCTTTGTTTTTTGTTTGTTTCTTTGTTTTTGTTTGTTTTTTTTTAAGTTTATTTAATTTTTGAGAGACAGAGCATGAGTGGGGGAGGAGCAAAGAGAGAGGGAGACAGAATATGAAGCAGGTTCCAGGCTCTGAGCCGTCAGCACAGAGGCCGACGTGGGGCTCAAACCCACGAACCGTGAGATCATGACCTGAGCCGAAGTCGGACGCTTAACCGACTGAGCCACCCAGGTGCCCCAGAGTGTTTTCTTGATATAGTAGAGATGGCACTGAAGAATAGGGCAGAAGCCGCGATACTGTTTCTGCCACTCTAATCTGTGAACTGGGATGTATATGGTAACTTGTCTCCTCCAGCAACTGTAGGCTAAGGAGAATATACCATTTGTCCTCCTCAAGATTACTGCGTGGGGCTAACTAGAGAGAATTGATATAGTACTTTCTAAAGTACAGTGCGCACACACACACACTCTCTCTCACACACACACACACACACACACACTAAATTATATAAATAAATAAAGTACAACACATAACATGATCAATTCAGTAGAAAAGGCTAATAGAAATAAGAGAAATGATAGCTTCAAAGAGTATTTTATGAAACATGAATAAATGTATGTTAAAATATAAATTTTAAATAGTCTGCATTTTCACTGCAGAGATGGGAATAACATGGAGGAAGGCTGTGAATAAATTGTATGAAGTTCAAGTAAAATAAGAAACAAAATCTAAAACTAGAATTATAAGAAGGAACCATGTTCTATCAAAGTCTAAGAAAGCCCATCTAAATAAAAACAAATAGCCAGCTTTAGAATATACTTCATTCTTTTAATTTTCATCACTATCAAAATTTTTTTCTACATAGGACAAATTATTTGACAAAGTTATAGTTATAAAATAGAGCATATAACATGTGTCTTTGAGTTTCTTCTACTTTCCCTGTCAACATGGAAAAAGGGCAAATGAAATGGTTTTTAAATAAAATTTAACCACAAAGAAAGAACTCTTTCAGCAAAATAAGACCATAAATATTATATGAAGGTTGACATTTTTAACTAAGGAGAAAAAATAGCAGTGTTTTTTTTTTCCTATTAGTTGTATTTGTTTATTTTATCTGATGTCAAGAAAAAAGACATCTACTGTCCCTACATCTACTTCAATATGATGGATCTCCTTTCCTGATCCATCCTTTGAAGGCTGAAGTTTCCCTCTTGCCTCTCTATACCCTACAGAAAAAGTAGCGACACAACTGCAGTGTGACAGGCTTGAAAATTTCTGACACGAAGAGGAAATTGAGGAAAATTTATGATTTATAAGGAGGCATAACAGACCATGCCACTTGGGAGGGGGTAAAGAATGGATTAATCAAAAGATAGCTGGTTTGGGTAGGTTGAATTTTGCCAGTTGAAGGAAAATCCAATTAGAATGCCTGAAAGATTTGATCACTGTGGAAATTTTGGAAAGGCTAAGAAGACAGAACACTTGATTTTTTGTTTTTTTGTCCTTGTAAGTTAGAAAAATTATATATACCTGAAATAAAGAGTTAACTGGAAGTTTTCCAAGCATCTATATGCTTTTATCCAGTAAAGAAAAGGGAGAATTTTCAATCCATGACTACAAAATGTAGGATCTCAATCAGACATGTGAAGGATTTTCATTAATGATGGTCACGGGATAAAAAAGTCGACCCACTAAATTAATCTGGCTAATTAAAAAATAAGATTTATTTCCCCTTATTCTGGTCACTCTATTCAGGAAAAAAAAGGACAAATGTAAGATAGTTATATAAATTTCAAATTACTGTTTAGTATAATGAGTAATAGAAGCATGCAGCTTACTGAACAACAGTTTTATCAGTAATTAAGAAGAAAGAGTAATCACTGAAGGCTGGAACACTGAAACATTCCAGGGAGAAGGAATTAATATATATGACAGCAGAGTGAACATTTAAATTGAGAAACTAAAGAAAATGAAAACTCAGAAAAAGCATATCATGTGCTCAAATTTAGTAGCAGGAGATTACAGAATCAAAGCCGTATTTTCTGATTCTATGAATATGCTACTTGTTCTAAAAATTAGAGCTGCTAAAATAATGGATGTTTTTAAATTTATCTGTTCAGTAATATTTGTTGGATGCCTATGATAGGCTAAATTCTATTCTAGTCAGTGCAGATAAGGCAGTAAGGGAAACAAAGCAGTGAACAAAATAAAGTCCCCTCCTTCTGTGGAGTTTGTATACTAAAGTGAGGTCGCAAGACAGAACATAAGTAAACAAATACATGGTATAATGTCATAAAATGCTATGAGAAAATTAAAAAGGGTAAGCAGGTAAAACAGTAAAGATAATTATAATTTTAATCAGGATGCCTAAGGAATGTCCTTCTGGGGAACTAACATTTAAGGATCAGTCTAAATGAGATTTTTCAGGTACAGATATCTGGGATTACAAACTCTCCACAGTGGGAACATGTGAAGCATGAGATATGATTGGTAAAGATATCAGTGTAGCCGGAGTAGAATTAGTCAGAGAAAGTAGTAAGATTTGTTGAAGTCTGAACATTTATACATTTATAGTAGGAAAATGGTTAAAATTGTTCTTAATGTTTGAAGGGTGCTACTCATTTACACATTAGTACATAGGAAGTGCCTGCATAGCACTATGTAGTAAGTAGCACTTGATACAAAAGTAAAGAGTTTTCTTTCAAAGTAAAAGCCTAATAAAAAACCTGTATGAGATAGTCATTGTCATACTAGGCCTTACATATTGTAGAATTATTTACAGAATACAATAGATTCTGATTTCTTAGAGTTCAGTTTTGTCATCATATCTGATGTATATAACTGAACCTAAAAAAATATTACTGATGTTTTCAGTTTGCAATTGACTCTTGAACATGAGTTTGAACTGTGCAGGCCCACTTATACACAGATTTATGTGTGTGTGTGTGTGTGTGTGTGTGTGTGTATATACACACCCATATATATAGTATATAGTACTGTAAATAATTTTCTCTTCCTTATGATTTTAGTAATAACGTTTTATTTTTTTCTAGCTCACTTTATTGTAGGAATACAATATATAATATATATGTGAATTTTCAACTGCACAAAGGGTTGGTACTTCCAACCCCTGCATTGTTCAAGGGTCGACTATATATTGAAAGTACACTGATGAATTAATAAATCATATGTGTATAACTGGATCAGCTAGCTGTTTTTGCATAGCACACCATTCTAAAATTTATTGGGTTCAGTCAATAAGTTAATGACATAATGAAAAGAAAATGTTAAAAATACAAATGAGCAAAATTCACTCAAGAAGAGATAAAGAGTGCAATTAGTCCTATATTAAGATATTGTATTCATAGTTAACTTTCCAAAAAGGAAAAAAAAATGATTCAGATGACGTTATTAATGAGTTCTATAAAATATTAATGGAAGAAATACCAATTCTAAAAACAAACAAAAAGAAAACAAAACAAAAATCCAGAAAATAGAAAAGAACATTCCTCCTAATTCTTTTAATAAGGCCAACATTGTAGTGATACCAAAACAGACAATGATATTATAAGAAAAGAAAATTACAGACCAATAGTCTTCATGAACGTAGATGAAACTCTTTATAAATATTAGCAAACTAAGTCCAGTATGTATAATAGTATATTATAAGCAAGTGAGAAATATCCTGGGAATGTTTCCAGATTAGATTAGCATTTAAATCAGTAGACTGAGGAAAGCAGGTTGACCTCAACAATGTGGGTGGGAATCAGCCAATCCACTGAGAGACTGCATAGAACGAAAAGGTGGAGGGAGAGAAGATTTAGTCTTTATGATGAACGGCGGAACTAGTATCTGTGTCTTCTCCTGCCCTGTGGCTAGGAATTGTAGCATTAGCTCCCCTGGTTCTCAGGCTTTCAGACTCAGATTGAACTGTGTAACTAGCTTTCCTGGGTCTCCAGTTTATAGATGGCATACTGTGGGACATCTCAGCCTCCATAATTTTGTAGCCATGGAGCCTATTCCTTAGAGTAAATCAATCTCTATCTTTAATACTATATATCTCTATCACTATCGCATACTAGATCTGTTCCTCTGACGAAGCCTGAATACTACAGTAATTCATTTACACCAATATTTTAAAAGAGAAAAAAAGATGTTCAAAAGATATCTGAAAAACATTTGACAAAATTCAGTATCTGTTTATAACAAAATTTCTTCACAACTTATTAATAAAAGGTAAATTTTTCAACCTTATAGATGATATCTGTTAATAACTAGAGTTAACATCACACCTTATCATTAAAGTCTAAACGGTTCCAATTCTATGATTAGGACTAAAAAATAATTGCTACTCATACCATTCCTATTCTACAACATGCATGTTAGTGCAAGAAGGCAAGAAAAAGAAATACAAGACATTCATATTGGAAAGTAAGAAATAAAACTGTCTTTATTCTTAGAGGCTGTGATTGTCTATACAGAAAATGTTAACGAAAATGTTAAAATGAGTCAGTTTAGCTGGTACAGAAAAAAAAAGCCAGTATGCTAAAATCAATTATCTTTATACATACCGACAATAAACAATTAGATAATAAATTTTAAAAAGATATCATTTATAATACCAGAAAAATATAACAGAAGACTAAATCTCAAAAAAAAAAAAAAAAACCACATGGGTATACTTTGTTCAATAAAAAAAAAAATACACCGCATTGTTGATAAATATCAAAGAAGATTAAGTAAATGTAAATGGAGATATATCTCATGTTCATTAATTGGAAGACTTAAAATTGTCGACATGCAAATATTTCTCAGATTGATCTACAAACTGAACATAATCTCAGAGAAATCTATAAGGCTACTTTTAATCTACAAGCTGACCCAAACTTTATATGGAAAAGCAAGACATCAAAAATTGCCAAAACTGTTTTGAAAAATGAAAACAAAGTTGGAAGAGAATTTAAGATTCTCTATAAAGTTATAGTAATCATATAGTATGTATAGTAAAATGATAGTCACATATCGACGGAACATAATGAAATATACAAAAATAGACCCACATGCATATAAACATGTTTTGACAAAGTGGGCACTGTTATTCAATAGAGAAGTACTTTGAAACAATTATACATCCTATATAAGGAAAATAATAATGTAAATATAAAAGTAAAAGCTAAAATTGAAAACTTCTACCTAGAAGAAAGCAGCAGAAAATCTGATATTGAAACAATTATTTTTTTTAGAAAGAACATACATAATACCTGCTTTTTGCAAAACATCTTTTTTTTTTTTGAGAGAGAGAGAGAGAGAAGAGAGAGAGAAAAAACACACAAGTCAGGGAGAGGGTAAAGGAGAGAGAGAGAATCTTAAGCAGGCTCCACACTAGCATGGAGCCTGACATGGGTCTCAGTCCCATGACCTGAGGCAAAATCAAGAGTCAGACACTCAAATGACTGAAGCACCCAGTTGCCCCAAAACAGCATTTTAAAAGAAAAGAAAAAAAGAAAAGGCAAGCAATAGTATCAGAGAAAAATGTTTGCAAAACACATTTAATAAAGTCCTGGTAACCATGATACACAAATAAATTTGAAAAATCACTAATAAGAAAAGAAACAAAATGATAAAAATGTTTAAAATATCTGAAAAGATAATTCACTACAGAAGAGACTTGGATTAAAATAAACGCATGTAAAGATGCTCACTATCGTAAGTCATTGGGCAAAGGCAAATTAAAACCACAGTGGGATTCCACCACATATCTAAAAAATGCCAAAAAGAAGAAGGGGAAAGAGGAGAAGGAGAAAGAGAAGAAGATAAAGAAAGAAGTAATGAAAGACTGGACAAAAACAAGTCCTGGTAAGTGAGCAAAGCTAAAAATTCACATGCTAGATACAAAAGAAATTAAGATATAGATCTATACAAATGCCTGTAAACAAAAGCTTATGGTCATTTTATTTACAATTTTCAAAACCTGGAAATAAAACAAAAAGTCGTCAAGTGTCTAATGGATAAACACATCATTGTATATCTACGCAACACTCAGCATAAAAAAGGACTGTGTGTAATTCACACCACAACATGAATGAGTTCCAAATGGAATATTCTAAATGAACTCAGGATAAAACTCAAAAGGAAACATATCTGACAACTCCATTTATAAGGCATTTAATTTTTTTTTATGTTTACTTATTTATTTTGAGAGATACAGAACAGCGTGAGCACTGGAGGGACAGAGAGAAGAGGAGAGACAGAATATCCCAAGCAGGCTCCTCCATGTCAGTGCAGAGCCAAACATGGGGCTCAAACTCACAAAACTGTGAGATCATGACTTGAGTCGAAACCGAGTTGGGTACTTAACTGACTGAAACACCCAGGTATCCCTATAAGACATTTTTGGAAAAGCTAAACTATGGGGACAGAAATTAGATCACCATTTACCAGGGACTAAAGCAGTGGTGGTGGTGGGTCGTTTGATTACAAATGGATGATAGAAATAGTCTATATTCTTTAGGATGACAGAAGCAGTATATATCATCATTGTGCTGGTGTAAGGGCAAAACGGGACTGATTCCATTTTGCTTAAGGGCAAACTGGGACTGACTCCATTGTGTTTCCTGTCTTCCACCCTGAGTCCCCAGTGCCTGCTCAAAACCTGCAACTTCCCGGTTCCAAAAGAACCATGCCCAGTGACCTATGGACCCTTCCTCAGCCAATTGGCTAGGGTCACGACCATCACCCCTCCCACTGCCCCTAGACCCCTTTAAAACTATTGTGTTTTTGGAACGGGCCCTCTCTCTCGACCCACCGCTGCGTCCGTGCGGTAGGAGATTGAGCTCGAGCTAGCTCGATTAAAGGCTCTTTATTCTTGCATCGGACTCGGCTCCCTGGTGGTTCTTGGGGTCCCCAAATTCTGGGCATAACACTGGTGGTTATGGAACATGGTCAAAAAGCATATTCCTGCATAGCTAAAACAGGTGAGGTTTATTCTTTGCTATTATACCTCAATAAAGCTGAAAAATTACATAACTGCTTTAAGATCATAATATTTAATCACTGTTGCTGTTCCTACAGGTTTTCTGGATATACTGTTTGAGTTTACTGGATTAGGTTGATCTTGGCTGGACCATCTAATATGTCTGAGGGCAGCCTGGTGGAGCACACAGGACCGACTACTCTGATGAACTTGCTTAGGATGGTTCTTCATGTATTTTCTCTCGCGCGGAAATGTGTTTCACATGATATCCTCACAGTTTCCACAGAGAGTGGGAATGTCTTGGATATCTTGAGGTTTACACTTGGACCCAGAACACCATCTGTCCTGCTCTATTTTTTGGGCCTACAGTAAATTTAAATGTTGAGTACAAATTCAAGAGGTGGTGATACCCTCTACCTCTTTATTAGAAATTGAATAACTTTTACCCTTTACCACAATAAGTGGATAAATAGGTCATCAACCTAAGTTCCATCACTCAAATTTTTAAAAAATACTTTAAGTGTATTTTGAGAGAGAGAGAAAACACAAGTAGGTAATGGGCAGAGAGAGAGGGAGAGAGAAAATTCCAAGCAGGTTCTACACTGTCGACACAAAGCCTGATGTGGTACTTGAACCAAGACCCATGAGATCATGACCTGAGCCAAAGTCAGGCACTTAACTGAGTCAACCAGGTGCCCCTCCATCACTCAAACTTTTAATGTTTCCTGTAATTTTCTTCAAATAACATTTTTAAAAACTACAATCTTGATAAGCCATAATCAAATGCTACATAATAAACCCTAGAACTTGGATTACCTAGTAAATTTAGTGAGAATCAATAACTTGTACAATCTAGTTCAAATTAAAAGCTTTTACAACTTGCATTTTTTGAGAATTCAAGACAATAAGACTTATACAAAATGCATTAGTTTATGGATAAATTGGGTTAGCAGAGATCTTGCAAAGGGAAAAAGAGGAAAAAATCAGATAATCACCAAATTTTAATAAAAGTAAGCTTTTTTTTATGAAAGACAGTGAGCCTGGAGAGTGTATAAAATAGCAATTATATTAAGTAAAAATATCTATATAAAGTCATTATATCTGCCACATATAATTTGTATGACTTTGTAAAATTCCTAAAATGGTTAATTTTAAATTACATTATGTATATGGCACAAAACAAAATCACATGAGAGACACCTGGGTGCTCAGTTCATTAACAGTCTGACTCTTGGTTTCAGGTCAGGTCATGATCTCATAGTTCATGAGATCAAGCCCCTCATGCGATAGCATGGAGCCGACTGAAGTTTGCCCCAGCAGTTTGGGTGCCTCATGAATGAGTCCCAGTAATTAGCTACAGACCTCACAAATTGCAGTGGTACTTGAAATAGGCCCTAGAGAAGACAAAGTAAGATGCATTTAAGCAAAACCAAAGTCCTTGCTAATTAGTTGACTTTACAGGGATGAAGTAGACAATAGGGTCTAGAAGTGGGGCATAGCCAGAAACAAGTCTCTAGATGTACATTTAGAATATGAAAAGGTGATCTAAAATGGTCGCTATCCTGCCAATGTATTTCCACGGGATTCATTTAAAAAAAGCACCATGATAAAAAGTATGTGTGGATGTATAAAGCATATTGATTATTAAATGTAAATAAAGGTACACAGTTATTTTCTCAGTCTTTTCTGAATCTCTTATTCAATATGTAAATGATTTGTAGCTAAAATTAATCATGAAATATATTACCTTCCTTATGAGAACAATAAATCAAAGAGAAGTGACTCCTTCTTATCAAAGAAATGAAAAAAAAGTATGTATTACCTTTAGGCTAAGTGGTTCCATTCTAGAAATACAGTAGCCATATCTTATCTTCAGTTAGAGATAAGAAGTATTTTAATAACCAAAGGCTTATTGTTGTTTATTAGTCTCTAAAATGCATATTGATAAATGTTATCATTAAATAAAAGAAAATTTAATGCTTCCTCCTCTACTATATAGAAGGAAGACATTTAGAGGGCAAGGTATAGAGACTAATGAGACACACATACAGGATAACTCCTTCACCCAGTATCCAGAGATGCATTTGATGTAGTAGAAATATACTCTATCAAAGAAAAGAATCCAGGCTTCATGTCCTTTAGTTTGCACTAAGAAGTTCTGAGGAACAGACCTGAATAGACCTTAGCAATAGCTAAGGTTTATAATCTTCTTTAATAACTCAAACTAGTGCCACAGCAGATTAAAAGTGCCTTCAACCGCAAGGGACATAAAATTTTCCTTGAGTGCAAACGGCCTGCTTTAGAAAGGGCAAGATTCTTTTAACAGTAGTTTAGCTTACCCTCAAGCCAATCTAATGATTCTTAGGAGAATGAGAATACAATATCATGCTTTTTTCCTAGTCCAAATGAGTCTCTAGAAGGTTAGTACTCATGCTTCAAAAATGCTATCTTTCTACTTGATTAATATTGCCTGGAAACTAACTGGTTGAAGAAGTTGAAAAATATCAAAAAGATAAACCATTCAGGAAAACCAACTTTTGTTTTAAAAAGGACAACTGACAATCTATGAGGATGGTTTCATTAAATATATCAAAAACAAGCTAAAAGCCCCAGCTGTGGTCCTTGTACTGCATGCCAAAAGGCATTCAGAGGTATCAAATGACATAATGTCTTTAATATTAGTGTAATCTGGACTTAGTCCTAGGTACATTCATTTGAGAAAGTGTTCAACATACATTCCAAATCTTTTTCTCCCTTCTCCCAATTATCCTCCTATATTGTTCATTCAAAGAGGATATATTCCTGTGAAAATTAGTTTCCAACAATAAAATATTCTTTGCATTTTTTTAAAATGTCACATTGAGAAACTTACTACAAAAGAAAAATGAAAAAGGCCTTAGAAGTTTGCTGTTTTGTCTTCAAATTAAGTCTCTGTTAGAACCATCGCTCCAAGTGTATGTCATTAACAATAAATGGAATTGATAATAAGGCCCTGTTGTGTAATGAGGCTCCTGCTTAGGGTTTATTAGCTTTTCAATAGATTTGTTTTCTATTTAGATGCAATTTTGAAATTTTCTGCTTTAAATAGCACAACTTTACCAACAAATAGTGAGTTTAAATTTTTAAATACAAATTACATATCTTTAATTGTAGTAAACAAATTCATGGAAATGCCATAATTTTATGATTGCTTAAAAAGTTTAAAACAATAGTTGACAAAACATTTTTAATGAAAAAATTTTATCCTTTAAAAAGTAGAGAGAATATTATAATACATCCCTATATAGATATCATCCAGGTACAAAAATGGCCAATTCATACCCAGTCTTTTAAAATTGATAATCCACTAACTTCTATATTATATTGAAACAAAAACATATTATCCATAAATATTATAGCTCATAATATAATTTAAATGTCATCTCTTCCGAGGCTTTTTTAATCCTAACAGAATTCATAGAAGTTTTCAGAAATACAGGAGAGCATAAACATTATTTAATGACTAGGAGAGAGTTGACGATGGCGATACAGGAAGACTCTGAACTTACCTCTTCTATGAACACACCAAATGGAAACCTACATATAGAGCAAACCCTACTGAGGACTTACCAAACATCATCTGCACCCCAAAAGGTAGAAAACCACATGGGAACAGCAAGAGATGAAGACTGGGTAATCACAGGCATCCCAGCTCTCGATAATACAACTGAATTGATGGGAGAAATAGTACTGAGGGACTAGGAGCTGATTCCCCTGTGCTGGGCCATAGGGAAAGAAAAAAAAAAGAAAGAAAAAAGCTGTGGTTTCAAACAAGCAACTAGAATTTAAAGGAACAAACCCTTGAGTAGTAGTCCTGCAGAATGCTCTGTGTGGTCAGCGGGCTGGTGAGCCACATTGTTTATGTTCCCCCAGGACACCCAGGATAAAGAGAGCAAAAGATTAAAATACAACAATTGCAGGATCATAAACAAGAGTATCACTTAATGTATTACTAATACAACATATCAAACTACCTACATAATCAAAGAAAATCATATTTGGTTGCGTATCCAACAGAATTCACAGATGTAAGTTACTTTGACAAAGAGGAGAGATCGTATTCATATTACAATTTCTGCTCAAGATGTCTTATTAAAGCCACATGACAAGACTACCTTCTTAATACTAACATACAAATACTGCATTAAATATATTGGACCTGAGCATACAATTTGAGGTTTAGACACCTATTTTAGGAGTGAGCTCAAGGCAGTCATATCTGTTCTTGATAAAGAACAGATTGATAAAAACAAATTTTGATAAGTAACAGATTTTATTTGTTTGTTTATATATCAGAGAGGCTGGATAAAAGAGAAACCTGGACATAGTTGTCCCATGAAAAATAGGAACAAAACTTTGCCCCTACTGGCATAGACACAGACTGAACACTGCCAAAAGCAAGTTACCAGTCCCAAATCTTGACTGGAATTAAAAAAATGTAATTTTTTTAAAGTATTAAAAGTATATTAGAAAACTAGGCACTATGCATGCAGAAGTGCAGAAGTATTGGGCTCCAAATCAAATCAACCATATTTAAAGTTAAACTCAAACTGAGAAACTTATATAAATCTAGTTTTTAACCAGTCCACTGATCCTGGCTAAAACAAACTTAAAATATTCCATAAGGACAACTTATCTAGCTTATCTGAGATTTTCACAGAAAACACCTACTGATTTGACTTCCAAAGGCAAAATTTACAAAACACAGGAAAATCCACCAATGTAAGATAACACAAACAACAAGAGAATAACTGAATATTTAAAGATGATGAGGACTTATTGATAAAAACTTGTAATGAAAAAGAGGGCATCTGAGTAGCTCAGTTGGTTAAACATATTACTTTGGCTCAGGTCATGATCACTTGGCTCATGAGTTCGTGAGTCCCTCATAGGGTGAACACATGCCCTGCTTTAGGTGAGCCCTACTCTCTCTCTCTCTCTCTCTCTCTCTCTCTCTCTCCCTCTCCTTCTCTCTCTCTCCAACTTCGCTCACTTGTGCCCTCTCTCTCTCAATTAAAAAAAGTGTAAGGAAAAAATAGAATCTTTAAAATAAAAAGGGGACTTTAAAGGAAATGGCAAGAATGAAACAAAAATAGTACACTTAGAAAATGTGGTCTTTAAAGAAAACAGTAGGTAGACTGGAAGGATGACCAGACCAATTTACCAGACTGGAAGATAAAGTTACAAAAAAATAAATAAGAACATGTCATAGAGATGAAGAAAAATGGGTAATAAATTAGATATTTAAAAAATTAGGATTACAGAGACTTGAGACTACCACTTCCAACTATGATGGAGTACCTGGGCCTCTTACAACAGGGAATGAGAAAATAGTTGCTCGCTTCGGCAGCATATATAATAATATTGGAATGATACAGAGAAGATTAGCATGGCCCCTGCATAAGGAAGACACACAAATTCATGAAGCATTCCATTAAAAAAAGAAAAAGAAAGGAATGAGAAAACAGGACAAAAGATATGAAACACATGTTTTCAGACACTGGAAAATAGAGAGCACAGCACTGTGATTCCTAAGAGGAGGAAGATAACTGGAGTATTACTATCAGCCCAGCTTTCTTCTGGAGGCACCTTCCATATTGCGATACAGGAAGAACTAACAGAAACAGACGATGGCAGCCTTTACGTGTTCAGTCAGACACATAAATGGGACTGGAATTTGTGCGGTGAAGTACAAGATAGAAGATAGCTAAGCCCAAGAGTTCCCTAAATGTTCATAATGCTTCATTTGACTCTGTTGTTAAACACAAAGCATGGGATGGCTAGAATAAAACTCCTAGGGTCTAGATAGAGAACCAGTACTGTGTTGGGTGGGGAGATAGTGATACTGAATAATCCCTAAATGATCACATGTTGGGATAGGAAATGTTTAAATTCTGATCATGCAGAGTGCAAAGAAATTACTAAATACGTGGAGCATTTAAGAGAGACCTCTAAGGTTTATAACTTAATCTGCAAATAAATAAACTGCTAGGCAAAACAAACTTCAAGAGTCTTCGAAGGACAAAAAAGAAAAAATAAACCTCAAAAATAAAATTTACAATGTCCAATATCTAACCAAAAACTGATCGAGTACACAAAGAAGTAGAAAAATGTAACTTATAACTCAGAGAATAATCAGTTAATAAAAACCAATGCAGATGACAGAAATGATGAAATATGACACTAGGCATTAAAACAGCTATAAACATACTCATGGAAACTAAAGAAAAACACAAACATGATTAGAGAAATAGAATATAAACAAAAGAATCAAAGCTTGTAGAAATAAGACCCAATACTAAATATAGCTGAAATAAAAATTTAACTGGTTAAGCGTTCTTGTTACCTACATCTTCATAAAAAATTACTCAAACTTAGTGGTCTAAAATTACCCCCAATTATTTTCTCATCTCCCAGTTTTTGTGCATCAAGAATTCAGAAAGAGATCCATTCATAGTTCTGGTTGAGATAATTCATAAGGTCATAACAAGATAGTGGCTGGTGATGAAACAGGAGCAGGTAGGGTGGAGGTATGCAGAAGCAGTTGAGAAACGACTGACATCTCATTCTTTCCATGTCATCCTAAGATCTCAACATGTTGTCACCTTGTCGGGACTAGACTAGGCATCTTTACAACATGGAAGTCTTTTGAAACATTGGATGGTTTAGAAAGCAGCTTAGGATTTCAGCACAATCATTCCAGTCTGCGAGGCCAAAGTTGCACCACTGTGATTACCAAGTCTAGACTACACACATAGTCATTTCCATCATTGCCTCCAGTCTTCCCAGACTCAAGGGCAGGGGATATAAGTTATAAATCCCACCACTTGAAGGGAAGAATGTCAAAGTCATCACATAAGAAGAGAGATATTTATGACCATCTTTAAAATATATAATCTTTCTTTTCATAGTGACATCATTTTACATTAAAACAAAGTTACATCACCTATCCTAAGACTCCTACATCTTCTGTCATTACAGAATCAGTATGACGTTTGAGGTCTCCATAGCTAAATCATGTTTCAGTTCATATGAGCACCCTAAGATACAATTCCTTGGATATAATTCCTTGAACATCATTCCTCTCAACCTGAAGACCTCTCAACCTGAACTACCACCATTCTCCATACATACACAGAAGGAGAAAAGAACACATAGGAGAAACCTGTCCATAGGAATTCTGAAATCCAGCTGGAAATATGTGCCAGTTCTTTCATATGGTATTCTCCACAACTCTTGGTTATGCACTTTTGGCTATTTGTTTTGCCCTCTGAATCATTATCTTTCATAGTGTTTGTAACTCTAACTCAGCTAGCTTTCTTCCTATAGTAATTTAAAGATCCAAGGGCTTCTTTTCACTTTTCACTTTCGTTATCACTTTGTCCCTTTCAATCCAATCGGTCTAATCCTTTTTAAAAATTTGTGGATTCTTATGTTTTGATTTACAATCCACACTATTAGAAAATGGCATATATACAAGTATATTCAAGTATGCTGTTCTCTACTTTGGGCTCTCTGAAAGTCTGCTGTAGGACAACTGATGCTTAGATTCTTTTCTTGTTTGCTTGCTTTTTGTTTTTTGTTCTTAAAAAATATTTTAAGAACAAAAAATTGGCAATAATTACTTAATAGGTTGTACATATATTTTATGTACTTTTCTATACTTTTGGAATATTTCACCCCATCAAAAATGCTTTTATTATTATTAATCATTTATTTGGTCAACATTATTTCTTTTTTTAAATGTTATTTTTTTTAATTTTTATTCAATTATTATTTTTTAATTTACATCCAAGTTAGTTAGCATTTAACTGACACTTAGATTCTTAAAAGTACCTGTTATACAACACATGGGATCTTAAAACATTTCTTAAATCATTTGTCTATTTCAAAAGGGCTTAAAGACATTATTTTAAATCTTCATGAGGACTTAGTAAAGGATCTTATAAGCATGAACTGTATTTAAAGATTCCCTCTAAAACATTTATTAATGCAAGAATGTTTTGTATTTTTGTTGTCACCGGTATTGTTGTTTGTTTTTCTAGCTAGAGAAATAGGGATTGAGAAAGTTTTCTTTTATTTATTATTTTTTAATGTTTTTTTTGTTTTTTTGTTTTTTGGGGGGTTTTTTTGTTTGTTTTTTTTTTTTTTTGAGAGACAGAGAGAGACACAGAGAGGGAGACACAGAATCCAACATGGGGTTTGAACTCATGGACCGTGAGATCATGACCTGAGCTAAAGTCAGATGCTCAACCAACTGAGCCACCAAGGCACTCCTGGAAAGTTTTATTTTCAACTACAGAAGATAATGGCTCTCTTTTATTTAAAAGTTTATTCTTTAGCTCATCTCTTTCCTCTTGAACTTTATTATGTGGAATGAGAAGAAGCTAGGTAAAAATTTTGATTTTCTGCCTGGAAGTCTCTTTAATGAAATCAAGTTTCCGTACACTTTATAATTTCTACATTTAGTGCAGTTGACATTGTTGTCAAATTTCTACTATGACACACTTACATCAACTCCAATATTTTCTCTGTATTCCATTGAGCTCTCCCTGAAAATCTTCTTCAGGTTCATTAAATGTCCACTAACACTCTCCTTTAGATCTCTTATTCTTTCATTTTGAGTCTCACTGGGCCGTTCCTCACTTTTCATTCTTCTTGACCCCAGAACTTATGCCAAAATTTTTATGTATTTGTTAAGACAGCATCTCACTTCCAGGCATAACTTTTTTGTTCTGCTTAGCTATTAGTGTGTAACAAACCATCTCAAAACTCACTTAAAATAACAATATTTTATTATCTTTCACAATTTCTCTGAATCAATAATTCAGAAAGATCTTGGGTAGACATTTTTGTCTCAGTTATTCATTTGGTTGCAGTAAGATGGTTTATGAAACAAAACAGTGTGGAGGAACTGAAGTAGCTTAGGAATGGCTGGCCATCTCTTTATCTGCCTGAGGATTACAATCCTCTCTTACTTGTGTTCAGTACTGTACTATAACATGGAAATAAATGAAATATAAGTCTTTTGGAAAGTAACCAGTATTTATTTGCAGACAACATGATTATATAGGAAATATAATGAATCTACCAAACACACACACACACACACACACACACACACACACACACACACAAATTCAATTTTGGGAAATTATATTATTGAGTTATCAGTTCTCCCCAAACTTATATGTATAGATTTAATGCAGTCTGTGAAAATTCTAGGAGGCATGTTTTAGAGATTGCCAAGCTACTGCTAAAGTTTATATGGAAAAAGTGAAAAAGATACGTAAGAGCCTAAACAAATTTGACAAAGTTGGATGTCTTATATCACCTGATTTCAAAACCTTAATATAAAGTTACAAAATCATAAGATATAACATAGAAAAGACAGAAGACATAGTCAAAAAGAAGACATAATTAATTTCAACACACATGTCAAAATAATTTATGAGTATAAGATAGTCTTTCAACAAATGGTACAGTAACAATTGGATGCCTGTACACAAAAGCGAAATCGATCATATATTCCCTGTAAAAGCATAAAATTTCTTGAAAAAAAGCACAGGGAAAAATATTCATGAATAGGCTAAGATGTCTTAGGAAAAAAAGTACACTAACTGTAATAACACACACACACACACACACACACACATAGAACATAGGAATAATATTGCTAAACAAAAGAACAGATTTAACCCACTAATATATAAAATGGACAAAGGATTATGTCTAGCAGGGATTCATCCCAAGAATGAAAGTCTGGTTTACTGTTCAGATTCTATCAGTTAGTTCTCTATATTAATAAGATAAAGCCACACGGATCAGATCTCAAACAATGCAGGAAAAAACAAGATTTATAGCATTCAACACCTATTGATTAAAAAAAATCATCACAACGCTGGAATCGAAGAAAACTTTCTCATTATGAATGGGGGAATACAAAACTGTATTTAATGGTGAAAGACTGAACACTTTCTTGTCAAGATTTGGAATAAGTCAGTAAGGACTGGAAATTACCTCACACTCACTGAAAAGGCATCCCTGATCAAGACTGCTGTGCCTGATTTGGCTTCTTGCTTAGAGAAGCCTAAGATGCACGTGGGTACCAGGTATTCCCTGTTCTGGTGAATGTATTCTTTTCTAATCTGATCATAAAACAAAAATAGCATGCATTCAAACAGAATGACAAAACACACACATTTGTAGCTTTGCCCAGAGCTATGTTAATTCTCATGCCAGTGATCACACTGTCCTGAGATGGAGCCCAGAAGCCTTGGACTCTGCAGTGGGTGTGGAGCCTGCTTGAGATTCTACCTTTCCTCCTCCCTCTGCCCCTCCCCTGTTTGCTCTTTCTCTCTAAAAACAAACAAAATAAACAAACGACAACATGATGACAACAAAAATCACACACACACACAAACTAATACAAACCGAAAGAAGCCAGTCTGAAAACAATACATAGTATTACCCCGTTTCTACGATGTTCTACCACAAGCAAAGCTACTTGATGGTAAATGAAACTAGAACTGTGGTTGCCTGGGTATGGTGAGTATAAATTGATTGAAAAGTGACATAAAGGATCTTGCTGATAAATTTGCTCTACACTTGCACAGATGTTTGGGATATATTATTTTTTTTATTTTGTAACGTTTATTTATTTTTGAGAGACATAGAGACAGAGTGTGAGCAGGGGAAGGGAAGAGAGAGAGAGATACAGAATCTGAAGCAGGCTCCAGGCTCTGAGCCATCAGCACAGAGCCGGATGCGGGGCTTGAACTCACAGACCGTGAGATCATGACCTGAGCTGAAGATGGCCAGTTAACCGACTGAGCCACCCAGGCGCCCCTGGGATATATTAGTGTATGGAATTGGGAAACTTCACAAAACTTTATATTTAACATATGTACCTTTCACCTTAAGCAAATTACATACCTCATGAAAAAGTGTCATCACCGTCATTTTCCAAAATAATATGTCAATGCAGTATAACTATGAATTTCTGAAAAGTGAGATACAAATTGTATAATAATTGATTCTTCTTCCTTCCCATGGCGTATTAGAATACTGACTTTTTTTTTTTTAGAATACTGACTTTTTAAATAAACTATTAAAGACAAATAATTCCTTTCAAGATAAATACAGAATAAAAAGAATTTACCTTAACAAGACTGCAATACTTTCATTGTTGGACTACAGTTAAGTAATTTTCTTGCCAAAATGCAAATTTTCATAGTTCCTTTTCAGTGTCCCTGGAGGCCCCGCCTTCACTTTAAATGTCTAATTGAGGTAATAAAGAAGACAACATTTTTCGATGCAATTTGCAGAGGTATTCCAATAAAATCCAGAAGCACTCACAATCGATACGGTTAAAGGCTAATTTATGATTTCTCAATAGTTTCTGTACAAACAATGCTGTTCCTCCCCTCTGATTTAAAATAAATTTAGGCCAAAAATTGTGGGCAAGAGAAAATATTCATTAGGGCTTCCTTCCCCTCTCTGTTTTTAATGAAATCTTGAGGAATTCCAAAGAATGTCATTATTCCTTTGGTATCTGTTCATTCTCTGAAAGTTTGCTTCTCCTCCATTAGGTTGCCATTTTGACAAACTTTTCTCGTTTACTCCCTTTTACTCAGAGCTGCATTCATAGTTTTCTCTTAATTTACTTGGTACTTAGGAAAATAAGGAAACGTTTGTATTATAAAGGAAATACTGTTTTGAAATCATCCGCTGGAGCAGAAGCTGCAAGATATTTAACATCTAACAAATGTTCAAATGCAAACAGAATGAAGAGTAGATTTCAAAATGGTATTTCCATCACTCTTGTTTGAATCATCTATACTCTGTCAGTGCTGACTACATCTTTCTGAATGGCATATGATAGACATTTAGATACACTGGGAGACTGACAAATCATTTAAGAAGAATATTTAGCTACTTCATTATGCTTAGTAAAATAGACATCATATTGTCCATAGGAAAGCTTAATTTTTTTTTAAATTTTGTCATCAGAATAATAATAAAAATATAGCACTCTGTTTACAAAAAGATTCAAGTTTAAACTTTGGACAACTTCTTTTAAAAATATCTTGGGGTAGGGACACCTGAATGGTGCTGTTGGTTAAGTTTCCTACTCTTGATTTCAGTTCAGGTCATGACCTCAGAGTCTGTGGTTTTGAACCTCCCATCAGGCTTTGCATTGAGAGTGAGAATTCTCACACTGAGAGTGCTTGGTATTCTTTCTCTCTCTCCTTTTCTCTCTGCCCCTTACACACACACACACACTCTCTCTCTCTCAAAATAAATAAACTTAAAAAAATCTCAGGGTAGACAATTTCATTATTTTATGCTCAGTTGCTTTGCTTTTCAAATGCAGATGTTACATCAACTTGGTGAAACAAAACAAAACGTACAATTTAAGAGCCAGAAAAGATGCTAGCTCAGCCACAGCATGGAGTTTCACCTAAATGGCCACAGGAAAGTTTGTGAAAAGTTAAGTATGCATTTCTTTGTAATTAAAAGAGGATGTTTAACTGAGAAATTTAATCCTGGACTTATTCTGCATTATCAAAATAAACAAACAAAACAGAAATCTGGAATCATTATGACAATATCCTTAGCAATTACATAGAAAACACATATAGGAATATAACTGTAAGTATTAAACTTACAGATTATTGGGTAGAAAATATATAAAATCTTTAGAAAGGGCATATTCTGTGTGGACAGTGATCTCATGAACGTTAGTTCGTCCACTGCAGTGAAACCTCTATGTAGAGAGGTATATAAACTCCTGAGTTGCATATCAGCTACTCAACATTAATTTGATTAAATGACTATAATGGAGAACTAACAGAAAAAATACAGTGTTAATGGTAGCTATAAAAATGATTGGTTTACAATTCTGTGGAATTTATGAGTATGCTCTCTATGGTAACATGAAAGAGAGGGCATGAACCCAAATAGCATACATAACTAGGAGACAGGAACTCTGCCAAGTGCATACAATCTTTCAGGAGGACGCTTCTTGTTTATCCACTCACAAGATAAGCAAATCCTTTTTTCTTTGTTTGTTTGTTTGTTCGCTTAAAGAGAGAGAGAGCAAGCATGAGCAGCAGAGGGGCAGAAAGAGAAAGAGAGAGAGAGGGAGAGAGACAGAATCTTAAGCAGGCTCCACACTCGGCATGCAGCGCAACAGAGGGCTCAATCCCATGACCACGAGATCATGACCTGAGCCGAAATCAAGAGTCAGATGCTTAACTGACTGAGCCACCCAGGTGCCCCAAGATAAGCAAATGATGAGTTAAGCATGCACATTGCAGCAGTACTATGCAATGGCACTGATTAAGAATCACATTGTAATTTACATAAGAAAATAACAACTTCAAATTCAAGATAAATATAAAATAGAACAAGCAAAGTTACTATAGTCTTATAGAAAATGGTGTGATTAAACGAGGCTGAAGGGAATGAAAAAGCCTTCACAGGAATGTTAGTGATATCCACCTAAGTTGTTATTACTAACAGAGGATACATAAAATCAAAAGATACATAGATCCTAAGGTCACATAATCATAAAGATCATAGATCATAAATTATTAGATCATTAGTTCAATCAATTCATCAATTGATAAATTGAGCATTTATTATGCAGATGTCTGCTTCTTACTCTGGAAGGTGTGCGGAGTAATGTTATAAAAGCAATCTAGCTGTAATCACCATGCTGAGGAAGACAGGACAAAAACATGTTGAAAAAACATTTTTTTTTAATTTTTTTAACGTTTTTTATTTTATTTTTGACAGACATAGAGGCAGAGCGTGAGCAAGAGAAGGGCAGAGAGAGAGGGAGACGCAGAATCTGAAGCAGGCTCCAGGCTCTGAGCTGTCAGCACAGAGCCCGACGCGGGGCTTGAACTCACAGACCGTGAGATCATGACCTGAACTGAAGTCGGCCGCTTAACCGACTGAGCCACCCAGGCGCCCTGAAAAAACATTTTTAAAGTAGTATTAAAAAAATTTAAAACCTCAACTGAAGCTCATTCTGCTTCTGTTATTAACCACCCATCAGAATGATAACGTAGTATACACTTCATTTGGCAGGTGAATTAACCTCAGTTAAACTCAAATATCTATATCTATTTGTGAATAAATCTCTGGGTGGTTTTTTTTTTTTTTTTGGATAAATAAAAAAATCGGCATATAGTCCACACATTTAGACCTAGAAGGAATAATGGCACTTTAAAGAGAAAATAAAAAGGAGAGAAGGCAATGCCTGCCCATTTATAGCAGGCAAAACTAGTTTCACCTGAATGCTAACAGTTTATAATGTTGAAATAATTGAAATAACTAGTACTGAACACATTTAGTAAAGAAAATAGACATTTGGTATAATCTTTTGAGCAATTTTATAGAAATATCAAAAAGGAGCCACACTGGTCAGCATTGGAAAAGAGCAATAGGAGCCCTTCTTACTAGAGAACAAAAATTGCAAACTGGTTGAGTTGGGTGAAACATTCCAGAAAGATAAGAAGAAATATGCTATTTTTGCGGAAATAGAGAATACAAAGTACAGAAACAATGAGAAAAGATGAGTAAATAGAGGGGAAGCACACTGACACAGAAAGGCAATCTCTAATTGAAATAAAATTAAGATATGGGGTGCCTAGTGGCTCATTTGGTTAAGTGTCTGACTCTTGATTTTGGCTCAGATCATGATCTCATGGTTCATGGATCGAGCCCCACATTGGCATTGACAGCATGGATCCTGATTGGGATTCTGTCTCTCTCTCTCTCTCTCTCCTCTCTCTCTCTCTCCCTCTCTCGGGTTTTCCCCTCTGCCCCTCTCCTGCTTTCACTCTATCTCAAAATAAATAAATAAACTTTAAAATTAAGATATCATCAGCGTATTTGAAGTTACATCCCAAAATTTTAAGTCCAACATTTGAAACATCATTCACAGATACAACACATATCTTGGAATGTATCTAGCAAACTTGATATTCACCCTCAAGTTGGTACAACAGGCCAATTCTGTGCTTAAATTTGAAATATTTTCTCTTTTAATAAATAATAAAAGGGCCACTAGAGAAGAGTCTAGCAATTTTTGAAACCTCATGCAAAGTTCATATATAATTACCAATTTATTCCACCATCACCACACACTATGCATGTAACTACCTTACATTAATACTGCATTTATATGTTGCAATCTTACAATATGTTACCTCTCTCCTTCCTTCCCCCAATAGTTAAAAAACGAATCAATAAAATGGTTTCTTTCGGGGAAGGATGTCTTCTTTTGAGACAAACAAACATATTTGCATATTTGGTTATGATAAAGAGGCCTCTGTGAAAACCAGGAAGGAACTAAGAATAGACTAACTGTTCTTCATAACATAGAATCAGGAATTGGGTAACATAGTGCAAAATCACAAAGGAAGAAGTCTAGCAATGTGCTGAAGACTGAAATCCAACTAGAAAACATGCCAAATTCCCTCATCATCATAGGATCAAAGGATAATTATTTGAAGAATACTGACCACTCATTTGACATTGTCTTGGTTATATGCTTGCTTTCCACTGCTCATTCAGGTCTTTGACAGAGTTCCACTCCTTGAGGTTACAGAACTGATGTCACTCTTTTTTTGCTGGTTATTCACTGGTGGACATTCTCAACTTCTAAGCCTTTAATTACTCCAAATGATTCAATAAATGAAAGTGCCAGAGCTTCATATCTAACTCAGAGTAAAAAAGGAACAACAGAGGTAAAGGACTACAAACACACTGCAAAATGGACATTCAGTTGAAAGACAACACAGACAGAGATAATTAAACATAAGGGCAAAGGATGCTATTTTCCTTCAAATATGGACTAAGTGTGTATTAATTTCCTATCGGTGTAAAACAATTTACCAAATTCAGCAATTTAAAACAACACAAATGTATTCTTTCACAATTTCTGTGTGTCAACAATCTAGCACAACCTTGTTGCTCTGCTTGTGGTCTCACAAGGCTAAAATCAATGTGTCAGCCACGGCCACTATCTCATTTCAGGGTTGGGGTCCTCTTCTAATCTCATTCAGGTCTTTGACAGAGTTCAACTCCTTGAGGTTACAGAACTGATGTCACTCTTTTTCTGCTGGTTATGCACTGGGGTACATTCTCAACTTCTAAGCTACCTCTTATTACTTTGATTCTCTGAATTTCTCATGTGACTTCCATGCCCAGATTTAAATGGCTCATGTAATTAAGTCAGGCATCCAAGGAACCTGGTTTACTTAAAGTCAGCAGTGCCATATAATACAAGCTAAGCAAAAGTGTGAAATCCCATCATATTCATTGGTCCAGTCCACATTAAAGAAGATGGAATTATACAGGATATGTACAAAAGGGAGTGAAATATTGGGGACATCTTAGAATTCTCCTACCACAGATGTTCAACTCCACCTTTTGCTTCAATCTTAATATCTAGACAATCCCCAAGGAGTTGCAAGATGGGATTTTCATTGTAGAAGCAAACAAACATATTTAATTTTTCAATTACAGGATTTCCACAATGGTTCAAAATTTTTGGCCATTGTCTATTTTTAACATATTTGTGAATAACTCTAATTTGAGATTTACTTTCAAAGAAAATACTTTATATGTACCATAGTTTTAATACCACAGAATTTTGAAAGAAAAGTTTACCTAATTTTTATTGTAATTCTAGGTTTCCCTAGATAATGCAGGTATGAAAGAATAACTATCTTCAATTTTCTATGAAGTCAAAGAACAATGAACTTATGATAAAGAACCGCAGGTGTGGAAGCACGCCAGTCCTAGAAGACAGGCTCAAGAGCAGGAGTCAATAAACTATTTCTTGGTAAAGGGCCCATAGTAAATATTTTATATTTGGAGAGTTAAGAAGCAAACTCAAGGATAGTAAATAAGGATTTTATAAAGAGAAAGGCAAGTTTCCAAACATATTTTTATTGATGAAATTCAAAAGTTTATTCGTAAATACTGAAACTTAAATCCTATATGATTTTTATGTGCCATAATTTATTTTTTATTTTATTTTATTTTTTTTTTGCTTTTTATCTTAGTTGATAAATCCATCTGTAGCACATAGGCTATATGAAAACAGAAGGCACCAAATTTAGCTTGTGAGCCACCATTTGTTGGACACTTCTCTGGAGATCTTATGGATGTCACCCTATTAACAGTTAAATCCTTAACTTTTGGTCCTATTAACAGTTAAATCCTTAATTTTTTTTTCTTACCCTCCTATGGAATCTCTCTGTATATATGCACATACACACACACACACACACACACAATTAGACTACTTTTATATTGGTTTCTATTTATAATTTAACTCATAATTCTCCTACTTATTTCCAATAAACCATGATTCCATATAATTTCATGTGACTAGAAATAGATTGAAGAAATATCTGTATGTATGGGTAAACTATATCCCTAAATGATTTTGTTTTGATTCCTATAAGACTCAGTTCTATTATCTTTTACAATTAAATTTGTTTCCCTATGTGACATTAACAACGGCATCTAAAATTTATGGTGTCCTTACCTTCGGTCTTCTACAATGAATGCATAAAAAATTTTTAGTGAGAACAACTGTGTTTTGTTCATTTTTTCTTAGTACTAGTTCTAGGGCTTTTAACAGAAATGTTCCATGGTTTACAGAGACAAAAAAATAGATGGCTGAGATTTGCACACTGTGCATTAGAGATTAGTAGAGAGAATACATGCTAAAGTAGTCCTTGATAGTCTAGTTAACCCATAACATGTCAATCATTTTTTGTGCTCTTAAAATTTTTTCACAAGATTATTTATTCACAAATGGTTGACTGTTGTACAGAAAGAGTATTTTTAAAGTTCAGATTCAGTAATGATTTCAACAGATTAAATTATGGTCTATTTACTTTGAACCCATGAGTAGTAAAATACCTTTCTTGGAAAGTAAACACCAATGTTTAATGGAAGCTAGGACATTAAAAACAGATTAAAACCAGATTTTTTATTTTTCATATCTTACAAAGCAGTATTTATGATGATTTTTTTGACAAAGTGGTATTTCATAAATACTTTTTAAATAGCATTTTATAGGTTTCCAGCAAGCTTCTTGAGAAAATGTTTTAACCTTGTGGCCCTAGAAAAGTTTTCAAGCTTGAAAATGCCTTAGTGTTCTTTCATTTTCCAGGGGAGAACTTAGCATTTTTTTTTGTAAATTTCAGCTGAATAAAATAAAGAGTTTCTGAAAGATAAGGAAAAATAACCAAAGTAAAATGCATCCGTTATCACCTCAACCTTGGGGAAGAACTGAAGGATTTCGAGAAACTGAATCCCAAGAATGAGACAGGTCAGGAACATCGTTGATTTTGACAAATCCAGAGCAGTACCCCAAGAATAGTATTGAATGAGGAAATGAGGGAGTGTGGAGGTAACAAGCCAACATCTAAGAGGAATAAAATGACCAATTCTGGCACTTAGATAAATATTCTTATAAAAGGTATGAATTACATAAAATCTCTTCTATGTTGAAAAAATGATTAAAGATCCTATGTAGTAACTTGTATCTTGTAGAGTTGTCATAAAAAGAAAAGAAAAATGGAACAGATACTGGGATGGAAATCAAGGTACTACAGAACCTCATTTCTATAGTTCCAAAATAGTAAATCTAAGTATATGGCTTCTGTTAAATAATTACTAGTGACCTGAAAAATCTTGACTGAATGGACTTCCAAGGGCCTAATTGGCTCCAAAAATGCTGGATAAAATGTTAGACTCCATGATAACAATCTCACTTTCTGGCCCAAACCAAGTAACTGAGTTGTACGAGGATAAATAATTGCCATAAATGTTCCTATATATTGAAAAAATTTAAAGATTCCAAAGCCTTTGTCTTGATGAGTCCCTACAGTTAAAAAGTTCTTTTTTTCTTAAGTTTGAAAAACAGCCACGGTACTTAAAATATAGGCTGGAGTGATGACCTCATGAGACTTTGTAATTTCAATTTTTTACCAAATCTCTTCAAAAGTGCCTTGATTATTAAAGCACTTTTATTATTAAAAATGATTTGAAAACCTCCCACTTGGTTTTGGTTTCATAGTAAACCAGTGAGACATAAAAAGTATTTGTAAGGGGTTTTAAATAAATAATCGAGTGGTTTAACAATATTACATAGAAAGCTAGACGCCAAAAATAAAAGTGCAACAACACTAAAAATTATCTAGTAAAAATGTCCACTAAGCTTCCCCATGTGCATGATAGTTTATTTTATAAAGTGATTTTTACCCCCTAATTCTTGAAAACTCTAGGTTATCGTTGATCCGTGATTCTTTTAAAACAGTATTACATATTTATATAAAGAATACAAATGCTCATTTTCCCATTTCTAATAGAAGACTAAAGTATTTAATCTTACCGTTTTATTCTACTGTAGCAAGCTACAAAGTTTCCTAATTGTTCTTATTCACAATTATATCTGGTATGCTAAATAGAAACATTAGATTAGAGATCCTCAAATTATAGCCTGAGGGCCAAACCCAGTTGTGCTTTGTTTCTGTAAGTAAAGTTTTATTGAACAGAGTAATACCTTTTTCTTTTCTTTTCTTTTCTTTTCTTTTCTTTTCTTTTCTTTTCTTTTCTTTTCTTTTCTTTTCTTTTCTTTTCTTTTCTTTTCTTTTCTTTCTCTTCTTTCTTTTTAAACCATACTCCATAGCTGCTTCCCCCCTACCAGAGTTACATACCTATACAGGGACTATATGGCCCATGAAGGTGTAAAATATATAATATCTGGCCCTTTACAGAGAAGTTTGCTGATTTTTGGCTGTTCCTAATCATGATCAAAGCTTTTCCTAAACAAATATGCCTAGTAGTTCAAATGTGGATACCTGGAAAACAAATAGAAACAAAAAAGACATTTAAACAAAACTTTTTGTTTTTCATGTGAGGTTCAAAGATTGCCTAACCCAGGAGAACATTTTGTAGCACCTTCATGATATTAACAAACTGCTGTCTTAGGTACAATAAGCAGCTGATTTATTGAAAGTGACTTGTATAGTCAATACCTGGAATGAAACAGCTAGTTTCATCTTGTCCAATTTTTACATTACTCTTCATTTTCCCTGAGAACTACATAGCTGAGACACTTTCAGTGAGGCACTTCCTGTAAAATGATCAGTTGTATCTGTCACCAGGAAGAAATGCATTTTCCGTGCTTTACTACAGCCATCTGCATCCTTCATTTTCTTTTAATTCAGTCACTGGAGCCCTAATGATCGCAGTCATTTCAGGAGATGCCATCAATTACAGCACGGAGCTCATTCAGAAGTGAAAGATGAGTTCCATTCTCTGTTACTTAGAGGTCAGTGATCATTCCCCAACCTCTTCCCAGGGAACAAATAGTACAGTAACTTTCATAGGCTCCCTTCATTTTTCTCAAGTCTGCTGCTTTATGACTTTTTGTAGACCTTGGTTATAATAACTTCATATGTTTGACTCTGGCAGCCTTAGGATGAGCCTGACCCAATCATTTTCTTGCATCGATCATCATAAATTCAATCATACATAATTCTGACTTCCATAAGAGATTCTTAAAAGATAGGTATTATTAAGATGGCATTTAAAAAAAATACTAAAACAAATACAGTTGTTAAAATTCATATCAAAAGGATTTCAAAATAGTAATCATTTTATTTGCAAACTTTCTATTATTTTCCATAAGTATAATCATATTGAAAGATGCAGCACAGAATATATATTTATGCAAGAATTAGCACAGTATTTGATATACTACTTTTAAATGCCCTTTCCAAAGCTATTTTAAATGTTTTTTTTTAAAGTTTATTTTTTATTTATTTTGGAAGAGATAGAGAGCAGTGGGGAAGGGGCAGAGATAAAGAGAGAGAGGGAGAATCCCAAGCAGGCTCTGCACTGTCAGCACAGAGCCCGATGCAGGGCTTGAACTCATGGACCTTGAGATCATGCCCTGAACTGAAACCAAGAGCCACACACTTTACCGACTGAGCCACCCAGGCACCCCTAAAACTATTTTAATAATTTGGATTACAATTCAATATTCAATATTCTGTTTGATAACAAAACGATGGATGGTTAATTCATCCACATAAAAGCCTGCACACAAATGTTTATACCAATTTTATATATAAACACTAAAAAGTTTTATAGCAATCAAGATATTTATCAATAGGTAAATGGAAAAAATATAATACATCTATGCAAAGAATATTATTCAACAATTTTTTAAAATGAGTAATTAAGCTATGAAAAGACATGGAGAAATCTTAAATGGATGTTTCTATGTGAAAGAGTAGGTGAGAAAAGGCTACGTAACATATTATTTCAATTATACGACGTTCTGGGGAAGGCAGAACTAAGGAGAGGGTAAAACAAGCACTAGTTGCCAAGGGATCAAGAAGAGGGATAGATGCAGATATAGAATAGGGATAGATGACTGCATAGGTGAAGCACAGGGGAGATTTTGGGTTGTGAAATTATTCTAGGTGACACTGCTTTGGTGAATTTTTCTATTTCTAATAAAGAAAAGGTAGTAAGTGGAACTGAAATACATTCATGTGCAAAAAAATGAATCTAGACATAGACCTTACATCCTTCACAAAAATTAACCCAAAATGGATCAGAGGCATACAAGTAAAACACAAAACTATAAAACTCTTAGAAGATAACATGGGAGAAAACCTAGATAACCTTGGGTCTGATGACTTAGAGGCAACACCAAAGGTGTAATCTATGTAAGAAATAATATATGAGCTAGACTTCATTAAAATTAAAAACTACAGCTTTGCGAAAAACACTGTCAAAAGCATGAGAAGACAACCTATAGAGTGGGAGACAATATTTGCAGAGGACATATATGATAAAGGACTGTTATTCAAAAAGACAAAGAACTCTTAGAACTCAACAATAAGAAAGTGAACAATCCAATTAAAAAAAGAGGCCAATATCTTAATAGACACTTCCCTTAAAGAAGACATACAGATGACAAATAAGAATACGAGAAGATGCTCACATCATATGTCACTGGGGAAATGCACATTAAAACAACAACGACATGCCACTACATGCTATTAGAATGGCCAAAATACAGAACAATGACGACACTAAGTGCTGGTGAAGATGTGGAACAGTAGGAATTCCCACTCATTGCTGGTAGGAATGTGAAATGTTACAGCACTTTGGAGGAAATATTGGAAGTTTCTTATAAAACTAAACATACTCTGGGGTGCCTGGGTGGCTCAGTTGGTTAAGCGGCCAACTTCGGCTCAGGTCATGATCTCACAGTTGATGAGTTTAAGCCCTGTGTTGGGCTCTGTGCTGACAGCTCAGAGTCTGGAGCCTGTTTCAGACTCTGTGTCTCCCTCTCTCTCTACCCCTCCCCTGCTCATGTTCTGTGTTTCTCTCAAAAAACAATAAACATTAAAAAAAAAACAACTAAACATACTCTTACCAAATGATGCAGCAATCACACTCCTTGGTATTTTCCCAAAGAGTTGAAAACATGTGCATAAAAAAAACCCGCACATATGTTTACAGCAGCTTTATTCATAACTGCCAAAAGTTGGAAGCAAGTATGATTAGGTGGAGCAAAGAGGAGTTTTAGGTCAGTGACAATACTCTGTATGATACTATAATGATGGATACATGTCATTATATGTGTGTTCAAACCCACAGAATGAACAACACCAAGAGTGAAACCATGTAAACTTTGGACTTTGGGCGATTATTGTTTATCAGTATAGGTTCTTCGGTTGTGACAAACGCACCGCTCTGGTTGGGGAAGATGACAATGTGTGAGGCTGTGCACATGTGATGGCAGGGGCTGTAGGAGAAATCTCTGTATCTTCCCTTCAATTTTGTTGTGAACCTTAAACTAGTCTAAAAAGAAAGTCCTAGAAAAGTACCACCTTACTCGTTATAATATAAGATTTGTCTTCTAGAATTATACACTTAATAGACTGGCTTTCATTTCATTTGAGGGACATTACTTGATTGAGGCTTCAATTAAATGTTGGCATTCAATAACAAAACACTATTCTACGTCGTGTTAAAAATAAAGATGAAATATTAAATTTAGAAATACCTCATATCTCCTTTAGAAAGAGAATTTGGATTCTTGAATAGATGCAAATAGTTCATTTTCTAAAATATAGAAGGGGCGCCTGGGTGGCTCAGTCAGTTAGGCATCCAACTCTTAATTTTGGTTTAGGTCATGATCTCATGGTACATGGGATTCTCTTTCTCTTTCTTTCTCTGCCATTCCCCGACTGTGCTGTCTCTCTCTCTCTCTCTTTCTCTCTCTCTCTTTCAAAATAAATAAACATTAAAAAATATATAGGTGAAAAAATTAAGGTAAAGTATCGTAAAATCAACCATAGAATGTTGAGTACATTGTGGTATATTGCTAAATCAGTTAAATTAATGACTTGGTAATGATTAAAGATTTTAAGATACTTATGAAGAAAAAGAATCCATAAGTTAATAAACATAATTTTCATCTGACTTAATGAAATTTGTAAAAAAAATAATCATTTTATAAATTTGCCTTGGTTTGTTTTTAACTAATCTCTTCATATTCTTCTAACTCTTCCAGTGATTTCAAAATTAATATAAGCTTTAAAAAGATGAATCACAACATATCTCTAAAACATAACTGATGTCTATATAAATTTTCATAAATCCTCACTGATTAAAGAATAATTCTAGAAAATCAAACACCATACCCTCACAACAGAATAGCAGATCTTTATTAGTATTAAATTCCCCCAAATTACAGAAAGCCTATTTTCCTTAAAAAAAAAAAACAATAAGGAGCTTTAATCACATTTTTAACTTAATTATTGTTACTAATATCATCCTTCCTCACTTTTAGCTACAAATGGTATATAAATGGCTTACATTTTAGAAGAGAAAAATATAACCCTTGGCTATATGAATTCGTTCTCCCTGAATTTTCTTACATTCACCATCAGCGGTAATTTTTCACAATCTTTTAGATTAATAATTTATTTGGTATCATTAGTTAATAATTTAGTGTAAAATTTCCTACATTCTATAGAAATATATAGGGATAATAAGAACTATAAAAATAGTGACTGTGTCTTAGGATTGGGTTAAAAAAAAAAGTAACAAATTTTATTTTCGGTTCAGACGATGAGTCCCCAGATACTCAGCTATTTCCAGAGTGATTGCTAGAAAAGAAACAAATTGGGTTAGAACTCCAGCTGACTAAGTACTATATTCAGCATTTACACAATACAGGCTACATTCATAATAAATGGCTTTAATTTAAATGTGATTTCCAACAAGAATAATCTCACTACTCTGGCCATATATATGTTAGTTCCTTAGGATAATAATTACTTCTAAGAATTAAAAACTTTGAAACTGCTGGCATAAACTTTATTTCCAGCACAACACGAGATAAAGCATTTAAATTCAGCAAAGTCAGAGGTATATATAAGATTATCACTCTCTCATTTTCTCTTCCTCACTACCCCCCCCCCCACCCTGTTCAAGTTAACCATTGGTTAACATGAAGGATGGGAAACAAAATTATTTATTTGGTGACATATATATATTCTCATTAACTCTTTCAAAATTACTAATTGTCAACTAGAACATAGAAAATATAAAGGTGTCTAACTACTATATCCTTCCGTCAGGGAGATGATGGTCCAAAAGGGAAGATAATGATACTTATAAACAAGTCCTACATGAGACATAAAGTGATCTAAGTCCCAAGAAGAGTAGATATATTCATAAAAGGGATGATTCAGAAGACTAAGAGAGTTCATCTAGCTGATAAGATTAGAGAAGGCCGCACTGAACAAATGATGCTTCAATTAGTTTTCTCAGGTTTGTTAAGTTAATTAAACTAATAAGCCATTGGAATGGGGCAGTCCTGATCCTGTGATGGCCTATGGAAGGAAACCAAAACCTAACTGTATGTAAAGGTTTCAAGGTTACAAAATTGAAACTTAAGGATGGTCAATCACAAACAGCCCACTAGGCTATAAGCTACAGTAAATCAATGATTTCTTTGCTTTGCTTCTACCTTTTATCTCTGTCCTATCTCTATCTCCTGTTGGTGGAACATCCTAACCACTTCTGGTTTGGTGCTTCTTGATTCAAATTAATTTCTATTCAAATAAACTCTTAATTTTTTTAATGCCTCAGTTAACCTTTAATAGTTTAGATAGGATTTACAAGAAAATTCTGAGGGCATCTGGGTGGCTCAGTCAGTTGAGTGGCCAACTCTTGATTTTGGCTCAGATCATGATCCCAGAGTAGTGAGATCAATTCCTGTGTTGGGCTTCATGCTGAGTGTGCAGGTTGCTTGGGATTCTCTCTCTTCCTCTGCTCCTCTCCTCCACTCACACACTCTCTCTCTGCCTCTCTCTAAAAGAAAAAAATAGGGGCGCCTGGGTGGCTCAGTTCGTTGGGCAGCCAACTTCGGCTCAGGTCATGATCTCGCGGTCTGTGAGTTCGAGCCCCGCGTCGGGCTCTGTGCTGATGGCTCAGAGCCTGGAGCCTGCTTTGGATTCTGTGTCTCCCTCTCTCTGTGCCCTTTCCCTGCTCATTCTCTGTCTCTATGTCTCTCAAAAATAAATAAATGTTAAAAAAATTAAAAATAAATAAATAAATAAAAGAAAAAAATAAAGGAAAAAAAAGAAAATTCTGAAGAAGAAGGAAATTCTAGACAATGATTTCTACCTGAGCATAGAAATACGGCAGGTACTTTGGGGCACATATGGGAAAAAGAAAATAATTTGGAGTATACAGAAAATATACATAATAATATATAGATAATATATAAAAATAAATAATGTATAAAATAATTTGGAGTATATAGAAAATAATGAATAAAGTAAAAAGCAACTCATAGTCCTATTTTTAGCATTTATTTACTTATTTTGAGAGAAAGAAAGAGCCCATGTGCAAGCAGGGGAGGGAAAAAGAGAGAGGGAGAGAAAATCCCAAGCAGGCTCCCCACTGTCAGCACAAAACCTGACACAGGGCTTCATCCTACAAACAGTGAGATCATGACTTGAGCCAAAATCAAGAGTCCTACACTTAAGCAACTGAGCCACCCGGGTGCCCCTGTAGTCTTATTTAGTTAAATACATTGGCTATAACATCAAAACAAAACAAGTTTTAATGGAAAGATATAGACAGATTTTCCTAATTTCTTCTCGTAGTTATTGTTGTTGCTGTTTTCTTGCTTCCTTGAGTGATTCCATAAACTGTTATCCAAAATCCTTGGCAACACGGGATTATTACAGAGGCTAAAAAGTACACAGTTTACTTAATGAGAAGAATACTATAAAAATAAAGTATTTGATGGCAAAAATGGCTTTATATTATAAGCTCATACACACTTCCTGTGAGTCTGTAATTATTTAAAATGAAAAACAAATTTAGGGGCACCTGGGTGGCTCAGTCAATTGTCAACTCCTGATTTCAGCTCAGGTCATAATCTTGTGGTGGTGAGGTTGAGCTCTGCAGGGTGCACTGAGTGTGCAGCCTGCTGGGATTCTCTCTCTCTCTCCCTTTCTCTCAGTCCCTCCCTTGCTCGCACACACTCTCCCCCCACCAAAAAAGTGAATAAATACTTTTAAAACAATAAAAAATGAAAAAAATTAAACCCCATAGATAAATATACTTAAGGATTAGGATCTTAGACTATGTATTTCTAAATAAGAGATCTATAGATTCTAATGCTCTGTCATCATTAAATGACTATAGAGAACATTATGCAATTTTGGGGCATCATTAGAACCTTCTGTAATTTGTCTCTTGGCCATGTTGCTTTTATATATTTATTTACTGATTCATTTGTTTCTGTATAGAAAGTGTCTACAGGTAGTAATATAGATAGAAAAGTAGGCTATAGAACTTTCCCTGAGGGTGTACTTTTAAAGCAACCTTGGATTTTATGTCTATTGTATGTGTATTTTGGGTAGCCTAGATAACCAATAGAGTTCAATAGGGAATTAAAGCCCACTCAAGTTACCACTTGGGGCCACCACTATTCTTTCATTCAATACATATGTACATAATGCTAACTGGGATTCAGGGACAATGATAGTACTGAACATAGAGTAACAAATGAGAAAGATAAAGTCTATGACCTCAAGGAGACTTGGAATATGTGGGGAGGAGAGAGAATTCAACAATAAATTGCACTTTTAAATGAAAATAGATGGTATGGTATGATGGAATGAGAAATACAACATTGGTATGTAGATATAGAAATATTTTATGAGTCCCAGACCCTAGAGAATTGTGTACACTGCATAATACTATCATTCTTTTTCCAACTGAACCAAAATTATGAATCTCTAGAGTTGGAAAGTTACCTGAAGTCCAGAAGAATTACTGGTTAGTATGCAGGAGAGAATTTTATATCATCCTAACTTTTAATAATCCGTGAGCTTTCACCTGGAAATTGTTTATAGTTCCAGAGTACGTGTCAATGACTGGCCATCATAACTGGATCCACGTAAACACTTCCTTACTATCTTAACTATATACAAGAAATATGTTGAAGTGGTTGCCAATATAAATGACGATAATAAGGTGCGTTGAATTGTAAAATAGTCATATCATAAGAGTTAATTAGGTCATAGCCATGTATCTGTACATACAGAGTGATGACAGTATAACTATACATTTGTGTGGCCTTGTAATATGTATAAAGTTTTTTTACAAATGTCATCTCATAATTAATTTTCATAAATCTTTATGACATAGGCAAGACAGGAAAGATGAAGAGTGTTTATGTGTTGAATTAAATGGCTTTTATTTCCTTTCCTCTTATTTCATCTTTCTATTTATTTGTCCAAGTTTACTATGGCTAATGAGTAGCCATCACAGTCCTTGAGTCCTGACCAGGATAGTGTATCCACTGACCCAAAACGATAACATTATTTATTGGTTAAATTGGTGTAAGAAGATTACAGACTTAAAAATAAGGGTGACACTGAATCAGAGTATTCACTGTAGGAGTTGGCCGAGGGGCTGCTATTACATATCTGGTGTTTTAACAGGACAATAAGTTGTACTGGATACAGATGAGGAAGAGGCAGAACCAGAGATCAGTCGCTCCACTTCAGTTCTTGCACTAAGCACAGGCATACACCTGTTTTCAGATTTGAAGAGAAGGAGGAATCCTCATTGGAAAAAAGTAGCAGCTAGTTAAAGAGGCTGGAGCACCCAGGCTCTAAGAAGCAAGAGGTGGGTGTTGTAATTCAAATTACATGCTAATTCTCATTGATCAGCCTATTTAAATGGTAATGAGGCATAGAGTTTCTGGCCCAAGTGCTAGAAACTCCGTGCAGATGATATCTGTCAGTAAGGAAAAAAAAAAATACTGCTGCTTGCTTGAAAAGCTGTGGTTGCTTCAGAGGCTTGCGAGTGTAAAAGGGAATTACCTTCTGGTCCTTTGACCTGTGGGCAAGGAGAGGCTGTCAAGAGTTTTCAGGACTGCAGCAACACCCAATGGCTTCCATGCTTCTACTGTCACCTTCAGCTTTCTGGGGCTACATTCTCCTGTAATGAAAAAGAACAGATACAGCTATAATTGCCACTCGTGTGGAGAAGATGGATGACCAACATCACACATCATCCTCAGCTGAGCACGAGGAAGTCTGGTTGCTAGTCATGTTCTCCAAAATCTTAATTATGTCATATGGATGTAAAGTATTGATTCAAGCAACAGAGCAAAATTAAAATGCAATTGTTTAGAGAATGAAATGCCATTGAATAAAGGAGGTTATGGCTCAATAGGGAAGGAAAGATGTAAATGCACTTAATAAATGGTAGCAAGAAATGCTTACCTTAAAAAAATATTAAAAGGGCTAGCTACATCAGAGAAGGTAGAAATGCCTTAGGCTAGAGAATCAGTGAGCCCCTAATTCAAGCAGCATTTAAAATAGGTGTTGATTGTATGTTAACTAACTAGAATTTAAATAAAAACTTAAAAAAATAGGTGTTGAAAACTGTATAGAATTTAGGATGTGAGAAACAGTGAAGTGAAGAAGGTTTGGAGAGCATTCTGTGTACCACATGGTAGCAATCAGTTTAGGAAATCATCTCAGAAACTATTGTTCCAAGAAATAAATACTGACTACTGGTCAGGGTGCCCCTGAAATGCTTAGGAGAGAAATTTAAAAACTTATTTCTCATCCAGCAGCTGTTCATTTAACTTTACAATTAACGATGAATGCAGGAATTGTAAAATACATACATATATGAGTGTGGGCATACACAAGCAAATTTTTTTAAAGTTTTGCTTATAATTGCAGAATTTTATTGTTGTTTGTATTCATTTCACGTCATTCTTAGTATTCATGCTTGTTTCTTAGGAAAGAACCAAGTGTTTTTGTTTGTTTGTTTGTTTTGTATTGTTTTGTTTTTTTCCTTTTATCTTTCTTTAATGTTTACTATCAAGAAGTGTACTGGGCATTTTCCCTACATTTAACACATATGAAGCCCAGCAAGTAATCATATTAAACAATTTTTTTCCAAACCTGAGAAAAATTCCACATTATCAACCAACTTTGAATAAAATATATCAGAGTGATTTTCTGGAAGGTAATCTGGGGCCAACTTCAATGTTAGATGTGTTGGAGAGAAACTTCTGAAATGTCAGATTATAACCGGGAACAGGTATCATGCTTATGACCAGCCTACTATCTTAAACCAGACAGTTAAGTCAGCAAGATACTTTAACCAGTCAAATAATATCCTAATAATTTTTAGCAAGGTCTTCCCTTCTTGTACATATGTTAACAATGTAATCTAGTTACTTTTTCTCCCTATAAAATGCTCTATCGAATGTAAATATTTGAAATGGCATTCTCAGAAGCATATTTCCCAAGGAAATTTATAAAACTTTGGACACACGCTCACTCTTATTCTGCCTAAAAAGTTGTTTTAACATTTTCAAAGAAATAATAAAAAGTAAAACCCACATAATGTCTCTGCGGTTAGTTTTTCACGAATATTTTTTTTTAAAAAAATGATATTTTCACTAAGCACAACATAATCCCCTCATAGTCTCTTTTGGCTATTAATGTCAATATGTATAATTTCTGTTTCATAATCACTACTCTAAAGTCTCCTCAATTCCAATATAGAAAGAGATACCCTCTCCCCGGAATGTAGCTGATGGGGCTATTATTTCACCTGTCAGCTACCTGGCTCAGCTTTTTCAATGTGCCTCAATTTAGCCCCTCTTGCTTCTTCCAATTTTCCTATTTGACAGTAACCTGGAGTCTTCACTATAATGAAGCATCCAGGAGCTGATTAACAAGTAGAAACTCTTTCTCCTTGAATACTCATGTGATAAATAGTGTTAGTTCTCTAACACTTGTCTCCTTAGATCTTTTTGGTCCTTTGCCAAAAGGGACATAGTTGAAGTATAATTTATTATATATATATATATACACACACAAATATATATTAATATATTAATTAATATATATATTAATTGTCATGTGAATATAACATGAAATTGTGTCTAAGGTTTTATTCAACTCGTGAATAAGAAAACAAGTAAGCAATTTAAAAAGTTCAAAGAACTTTTGAGAAACTAGGTATTTATTGGTAATTTAATAAAGAAATGCTAGTATATGATTGTTGGGTTATATACAAAACTGCTTAATATCCTATATTTGAGATTGTCTTTTTTACCAAAAGAAACTATTTGTATCTCTTCCACACAAAATTCTACATGTTAAACTGTACTCCTATGCAGTTGAAAAATCGCCTAATTGATATAAAATAAATCAAAGCTTCAAGCTCAGAACCATGCTGAAAGAACACCCAATAATATCTTCTACATACTTTCAAGTTTCAGACATTTCTAACAGAGTTCTTCCTATTCACAGACACTTTCTTTCTTTCTTTCTTTTTTTCTTCCTTCCTTTCTTTTTTTCTTTCTTCCTTTCTTTTTTTTTTTAATGTTTGTTTAGTTTTGAATGAGAGACAACACGACTGGGAAAGGGATAGAGAGAACGAGACAGACAGAAGACACAAAGAGGGCTTTGCACTGACAGGAGACAGCTGTGGGGCTCAAACCCACAAACTGCGAGGCTATGACCTGAGCCAAAGTCAGATGCTTAACTGTCTGAGCCACACAGGCGCCCCCAGACACCTCTTATTCTTCTCATCCACCTACTGAGTTAGAGGTTTCCTTTCTGCACCATGGTGGTACTATGATGGCTTGCTTAGGTATTTCTATCAGTTTCTCCTAGGAAACCAGAATTGTGGGAATTGAGAATTGTCACGATGACTAGTATAGCAGCATTATTTTAAACTCTTCCAATCCCAGGTTCTCTGCCCTTTGGAATCTCAGAAAAAATAATTCACTCCTTAGTTTTTTTCAGATCAACACTTAATATTTTGGTTTATATAAAGTGAAATGATTATAGGACCACCTTTTTCTTCCTCTTGATTTGAGAAACACAGGTACTATATATCCAATTAATTACAACAATCTCATTCATGAAAAATTATGTCATACTAAAAGCAAATTAAGAGTTAAAATTACAAAAATATAGTTATTTTAAATTAATTGTATTTTGGGGGAGGGGTGATGGGAGATGATGGAGGAAAGCAAACCTATGACTGGGGGAGGGAAATCTGCTAATTCTCTCTCGCTAGTATCCTGCTCACTGTGATCCTATTTTAAGAGACTTAAGAATACCTGTTACACTCTTTGTTACCCCCAGTATACCCTGGCATCTCTGCAGAGCTGCATTGTTTATTGTCACTTACTAATTGTAGTCATGAGGCTTCATTTCCTCCTCTAATTTTGATTAGCTACAAAAAAGAATTACATTTCAAGGGCGCTCATGGTTCCTGATAGATTATAACAATATTAGCTAAATTGTTGCAATAGATCCCTCAGAGACACGGTCTAGCCATTTCTGACTCTCAGGACGGAGTTATTTTGCTTCATAGTGGATGGCATAAGTGTATTTTCATTGGCAATCATAAGCACTCGCTGAACCCCTTTTTTTAAAATTTTTTAATGTTTTATTTATTTTTGAGAGACATAGAGACAGAGCGTGAGCAGGGGAAGGGCAGAGAGAGAGGGAGACACAGAAACTGAAGCAGGCTCCAGGCTCTGATGAGCCATCAGCACAGAGTCCGATGTAGGGCTCGAACTCACAGACTGTGAGATCCTGACCTGAGCTGAAGTCAGCCACTTAACCAACTGAGCCACCCAGGCGCACCTCACTGAACCCTTTTAACAACTTTTTAAAGTGTTTCCTATTCTTACCTACTTTCTAAAGAGATGGAAACTGAAGGTCAAGGAAGTTAAGTAGATGGTCTGATATCACTATCTTTGGGAGAATTAAGATTTAAATTTGGGTTTGTCTGCATACAATGGATAGAGAAGAGTATTTGTGTTCTGTTAATATTCTATTGCCTTATATCTTAAATCGTTTTAAATATTACATAAAATCAATTAAAAAGGACGGTCACAATTCCTGATTAATACAGGTGAGATCTATAAAATGGACAAAACCATGGCTACAAATTTTATTTCCTGAGCTAAATATAATGATACTATCTCTGCCAATTTTAAAACTGCAGAAAAACAAAATGCTTATAATAAATGTATAAGTACTCAAGATGACCTGATTTTATATATTTTGATTTTATATATTTTACCTGAAAGGTAACCCAATTTAAATTTTTCATGTCTGTCAGTAATTTGATAACAATTTATTCCATAATTCAACTGTCTTTTATTTATTTTTTTAAAATTATTTTTAATGTTTCTTTATTTTTGAGAGAGAAAGGAGACAGAATGTGAGCAGGGGAGGGGCAGAGAGAGAGGGAGATACAGAATCCGAAGCAGGCTCTAGGTTCTGAGCTGTCAGCACAGAGCCTGACATGGGGCTCAACCTCATGAACCATGAGATCATGACCTGAATCAAAGTCAGACGCTTAACCAACTGAGCCATGGAGGCACCCCTACAAATGTCTTCTATTTAAAAAGAACCTAAATATACATAAGTAAGGTAAGGTCAGCCTAGTAAATTTGAAGGCTTCATCCTTTTCCTTTAGGAACAAATGTTTGAGTATGTAGTTGACAGCTTGTTAATTATTTCATGATAACATGGATATTTTGTTCTTGTTGATACAATTGTTTTGGTTTCAACTTTTTCCAATTCTGAAAAATGCTTTTAATTTTATGATAAATATTAGTGATATGATATTCATGTAACACAATTACCTACTGGCAAGAATACAGGCCTACAGGGTCCAGGTACTTCACAGTTTTAGAATAGTGAGATATTCTTTTTTTTTATTTTAATTTTTTTAATGTCTATTTATTTTTGAGAGAGAGAGAGAGAGAGAAAGACAGAGCAGGAGCAGGGGAGGGGCAGAGAGAGAGGGAGACACAGAATCCGAAGCAGGCTCCAGGCTCCGAGCTGTCAGCACAGAGTCTGATGCAGGGCTCGAACCCACAAGCTGTGAGATCATGACCTGAGACAAAGTCTGATGCTTAATCAACTGAGCCACCCAGGCGCCCCAGAATAGTGAGATATTCTTAGCCCATACCAACTTTGAAGAAAATAAGGCACTAGATTAGATGATCTTGCCACTTGCTTCTAGTTCTAAGATATAATGCTAACCATTTATAACTATTAACATGTTTAGCATAATCCACAGGAAACAATGTTTAACATGTTTGGCCTGTAGAACATGGTTGACAGTATTTGAATAATCTATGATAATAATAATAGTTTCATAGTCTTAACCTCAGTTCTACATGCATTATGGTATATTATTATTATTATTGTATAACATTCTTATATGAAAACATATTTTTGTTGTTATATAAATAGACATCCAAATGGATATATACTATATTAAAAGCTATCAACAGTTTGTACTGTCACAGAAAAACATAGGGAGATTAAAAGAAGGCATAGGAGAATATTCTCATTCCAAATCTTGGATATAAAAAGTGTGTGTGTGCAGATATGCATGCCAATATGTATGCGTGCTACCTCTTTCTTATATAGACCACTAATATTATACTTATTTTATATGGTATAAAACAAGAAAAATTTATTATCTCAGAAAAACTCCAGAAAAGAAAATAAAACAAACTTTAATCTCATGTTAGTTAATATATAATGTAGTCTTGGCTTCAGGAGTAGAACCCAGTGATTTCCCCTCTTACATATGACACCCACTGCTCGTCCCAAAAAGTGCCCATTATATATGAATAACTGACATGGGAGTCAAATTACCTAGGTTACATATGTTGCACACATTAACAAAATCTACATTTCATTAAATACAGAAAGTCAAGGGTCGATAAAAAGTAGTGTATTTGCAAGAGTACTCAAGAGTGCAAGACAGAAGTCCTGATTTGTTTAGGGATTTCAGCAATGAGCAATGATGATATCCAGTTTGTATACTACAATCATGTTACACTATGAAGGCCCACTGTGAGATATTATTTAAGATTAAATAGCCATACAACTGATATTGTTGAAAGCTGTGTTTGACTATAAAATATTATTACTCTATAGAAAAATGTTTTTTCACCATTACAAGGAGAAATATAGAGGCATAAAAACCTTTTAGGAATCAGTACGTAGGGCATTTTTTTCGAAGAAATATGTAAATAGTTTCCTACAAAAGGTTTTCTGTGCACTTTGGAGTTTATATGGGAAAACTAATATCATTTGGATTAAAAATATTTCACTAACTCACTTAAAGCTAAGGCAGAATATTTTGCAATAAGTAAATAAAGAAAATTACTTAAGCTTTGATCAATTATATTGTGTTTAAACTCCTTACACAAGGGTGAAATATTATACCACCTGTGCAGTTACTAAATACTGTGTTCTTTTTTTTATTTCAAAAGTTCAACTACTGTACTAGGCACCAGAAATGTAAAGATAAAAGCAACCTTCAAGGATCTCATAGACGGGTTAGAAAGAAGGGAGTTTTAAAACAAGATATATGGTCTAATAAAATAATAAGCACATTAAAACAATACACGGGTTGCACAGAGCAGATGATTAAATTTGCCTGGGGTGGGCAAAAAAAGATGATTATGGATAACCCACTTATTAGTTTTCTATTGCTGCTGCAACAAATTATCACAAACTCAGTGACTTAAAACAATACAAATTTGTAGGTCAAAAGTCTGGTTGGCCTGGTTGGTTTCTCTGCTCCTAATTTAGTAAGACTGAAATCAAGGTAACAGATGACTAGGGTCCCATCAGGAGTCTCCTGGAAGCATTCACCTCCATGCTCATTTCAGAATGTTACCAGAATCCAGTTTGTTGAAGTTGCACAACTGAAGCCCTTGCTTCTCCTAGAGGCCATTTTTTGCTTTAAAAGGCTCATATGATTAGATTTGCTCCATCCAGCTAATCCAGGATCACCTCTCTATTTTAAAGTCCACAACCTTAATTACATCTGCAAATTTCTTTGCCATGTAACACAACATGGTCACTAGATTCAGGGATTAAAATATGAACATCTTTGAAACACCATTCTGCTCAGCACAACTCATAAACTTGGTTGTTTTTGTCTTTCCTTTTTAGAATGAAACATCAGGTTAGATCTAGAAGCAGAAAATGAGGATATCTACGTTGAGAGTGAACTATTTAAACTAATAAAAAGACCTAAAAATAATCCATGATACTAATATAAGAAACTAATCTCAAAAAGAACTGTGTTTAGGGAGGCAGAAAAATGTTATATACTTCATTATGTGAAAAGAGATGAAAGTAGCACTAATGCATATAGATCATGTTATCTTGAGCCTAACATAGCTTCAGCTTGGTGGTGTGGCCTCATATACATGTTCCTTTCATAACCTACTAATGAAAAGAAACAAACAGTAACAAAGACAAAACAGCACCAACAAAAAGACACTCCCTAATTCTCTAATTATTGTCCAATGTTTGCACCATGCCAAATATATCACACATATGTAATGCTGGAAGAACAGAAACTCTTGGGAGAAAAGACTCTGAAGTCAGTAACTCATTGACATGTGAGATATTAATGTTAAAGTGGCATTTTTCTTTGAAGTTGGTGGGTCCTAGGGAGCTTTGGTGAAATACGCATGCTGATTTCTGTTTTCAATGCATTCCCTCCTCCCCATGTGGGAATATAGGTGATATTTAATCTTACACATAAGTATAGGCTGTATATGTGAATACGTATAGTGAGATGGAGGGATAGATAATCACAATCAAGGTCATGGGTGTAGGTATGGAAAAAGACTGGTTTGTCATCAGAGAGGAACTTTGAAGCTGCCTACTCAGGAAACAGACAGCATCCATCAAGTTTTTCCAAGTGAATGTCTAAAGAAAAAGTACACACTTCATTTATGGAAAGAATAAGTCAAGGGAATAAAAGGTACAGCACAGGGAATAAAGTCAGTGGTACTAACTTTGTAATGTAATAGCATTGCATGGTGACAGACGGTGACTACAAATGTGATGAGCATAGGTAACACACAGGGAGGTTGGATCATTAAGTTGAATACCTGAAACTAATATAATATTGGGTGTCAACTATACTTAAATATACAAAATAAAACAAAAAGAACAAGTTATAAAGTCGAATAAAATAGGTCATTTGAAAAAGTTCATTTGATATAATTTAAAAGTGTATTTATTAAAGTACTAGTCCAGAAAGACCATAACTACCTAGAGGGTAAATTCTGGATAACATCTCAGTTTCATGCCTATCAGAAGAAATATTAGTTCAGGTCCTCAAAGATACAGATGCCAAAACAAAAACAGAAGTACAAGAGATTTATTGGAGGAAATGCTTACAAGCAGAAAAAAGGAGGAAGCTGGCAGAGGTGAGAAGACCTGTCAGAAGGTAGCAAATTATGACCACTGTGATAGCAAAAGGGAATGAAAAGGTTAGACAGGAAAGATCTCAGATTGCAGCAAGTCTTTAAGAAAGTTTTGGACAGGGTGATGCGGAGTCCTTGAGCCAACATCACCTGTCAGAGAAGTCCTGAATTTTGCAGAAATTGGTCTTGCTTAGTACTGTATTGTGTTCATTTGTTGGCTGGGAGCAACCTGTGAAAAGCATGGCCTGTGCATGAATGTGGTGATGGGTTCAGAGCACAGTAGCTTTAGCTGCCCATCACTTATGTATCTTAATAGGATAGCAGGTATCTTAATAGAGTATTTTTATGTCTGCCACAGTCCATTGTACTACAAGTATCTATTTCGGAATTCAGCTTTAGGGAGCACATCCTCCTTGGTTTCCATGGGCTCACTTGCTGAGGGGAAAACAGAGAAGGTGGAGTGATCTACAGCCCTTGTCAGGGTGATAGCTAACGGCAAAAATTGGGGCCTTAAGACCAACCGCAGCAATAGGTTCTTTCCTCTTTTGGGCCTTCTTAAAAGTTGGCAACTGTCCACTCATCTGATGTATGGTCCAGGGAAGCACTCTAACGTATGGAGTATGCTGCCCCAGATCCCAATGATGCCTACCAGGTATTGTGCTCCCTTTTTGTCGTAAAGGATGCAAGATGCATCAATCTTCCCTTTATTTTGGGGTGGTTCACGACACACTCCTGAATACTGGACCCTGGAAATTTCACGGAGTTGCTAATTCCTAAATTTTTGCAGTTTACTTCTCATCATATGTAACACATATGCCTTACCAAGGCTGCCAATGAACTAACTTACCTTGCCCATCCTTACACTCAATATGAAGTCACTGATGTGATGAATCAGAGGCAGTTCAGTTCAGATCATATTATAATAGAGATTATGACAGAGGAGAGAGAGCATTCAAGTATCCCTAAAGCCAAAATTTAAATGAATACTCCTTACTTTTATACTATATGAATATTAACTGTTTCTTATCCCCTTTTATTATCAGAATGGAAGGGTACCCATTTTCCACAACAACGGCTATGTATATACCATGTACTTAAGGACCTTATGAATCTGTCCTAGCAATGGTGCTTCATCAGCAAGGCAGCCACAACCAGAGCTCTTGCTTCGTTAAATCTGTAGCAGTCTATAGTCATTCTTCAAATCTATCTGAGTTTCTGTGGGTGCAGACTAGTGAATTAAATGGAGATTTAAAAAAAAAAAAAGATGATGTCTACAACATTTAGTTTTTAATGGTAGTGAGAATCTCTAACATACCTCTGAGAAAGTGATCTTGTTTATTGTTTACTATCTTGCCTGGAGGAAGAGTGGCTTTTTAAGACGTTGAAACTTGCCTTTCCCCAAGTTTCCTAGTTCTTGACCCACAAGCCAAGAACCCAATATGTGTATTACTCTAACTGCCAAATAAAGTCTAATTTTACATTTAGAGACCGAAGAAATAACCATTGGTTAGATCCACAGAGGGAGTGGTCCCACCATGAGTTAGACATTAACCAGTAGATTTAATCATCACTCCTTTTATTTCCTGCCAAGCCTAAGCATCCGCTCTCACAGAGTGGCACGGGTAATGCTTTGGGTCTTCAGTTATCAATATCAGCTCACACTCAAAATCTGTGTTCAATTGTCTTCAAATGTGTAGGCATTCTCCTTTCTTAGATGTACAGTGATATGAGAGGGAATCATCACAGTCTCTAATTATCTATCATGTTGAATAGTCCTTCCTCCTAGGGAACTGACCACCACCTTAGTCAGTGTCTCCCAAACCTAAAAATTAGCACAGTGGTCTAGACATTGAACTTTTATTGAGGTGACTGTCCAAACCCCTGTGTCTCCATTCTTATTTTTTAGAGGAAAGGGTTGTAGATATCAACAAGCACACGTTGGCTACCCATCTATTTTGTCCTAGGGGCTCACTGCTCTTTTAATCATCTCCACAACTCCCTTTGGGTGAAGCTCCCTTGGCTGCCTATTTGACCTTGTCAATCTTTACAGTATAAATGCCCCCCTGTCTTCTGGATTTCAAGCACTGACACCTGGCTTCTATTATTTTGGGGTAGCATCACCCCATATATAAGGCCCAGCTCTGAGATAACTTTTCCTATTGTCAGCCCTCTTCTATAGAGGAGAGCCACCAAACTTCTTAGTGGTGCTGTGCTCCTCTCATTAGCACATGCTTGTGGCTTTGATGAGTGGTGTCATCTCTAGGTCCTCCTATGAAAGATACCATATGATAGGTCTTCTTACCTCACATAACATATCCGTTCCAACATGCCCATTGCCTCTGCTTCATTATTCCTTTCTATACTTTCTTCCAGGGGAAGTCAGGCATTCTATTTTACTTAATATTTTAGCCACAGTTTCTCTGGGTTTCTAAAAGCAACCCTACCATCTGCCCATTGCCTGGGGTCCTTATCAAGGTGTTAAATACTCGAGTTTGGTTCAAGCTCCCCATATCAATGAATTCCTCCTTTTTTGGTCTTGCATTTCCACTTTCTGATCAAGTACTCTCAAAATCCAAGCGTAGGAGTACATCCTTGCTCTTGTATATACATCTTCCTAATTTTTGTAGTTCCTTAGTGTATTATTCCTCTCTGTCCTTAGTAGGCTCAGCAGGTCCTTACTTAGGCTATGGTGGGATCTAACTCTACTTATCGGCCTAGCAGCCAGGAGAAATGGGGTTGTCTTCTGAGGGTAGCACGTGTTGCCTCGTGGAAAAGAGAAGTGTCTGAGAGCAGAGTGGAAAAACTAGATCTTACTAGGAAAGGATGGGCTCTGCCAATCTGTAGAGTTGTCATTTACAGGGACATACTTCCAGATGTATGTACTCCCCAACCCATGTTTCAGGGCCCCAGAAAAAGTCTTTGATCTTAGCACAGCAGATCTACCTAAAGGAGTTTTCAGATGTCTTAGGAGTTTTGCTACTATAATGATCAAATCTTCAGTTTGCTGCTGTATTTGTTCTTTTACTCTAGGAGATAAGAGTCTCCTTTAAAGTTACCAGAAAGACCATCTCAAGCTCATATTTAGCCATTTACTATTTGTTTACATCCCTCAGTTTCTCGTTATCCCTTTGGAGGGCATCAATATAATGTAGAGCCTACTGTCTTTTTGATGCATCCCCTTACACTCATGTTTTTTAAAAGTCTGAGTCATTGCACTTAAAAAGGCATTTCCTTCCATGGGGACATAGCTTCAGTGGTGAAATCATTAGCAATTAGCCTACTATCTTGTACCATAGACTCCTATACCTCAGCTACCACTTAGGACAGCATCTTTTTCACTTGTGAGGTAGTGATTGATTCTGTCTTCAATACAAATCTTGCCGTGTGTGTGTGTGTGTGTGTGTGTGTGTGTGTGTGTCTTAGACCACTGTTGGTTTAGATCCTCAGAGAAAAGATGCTAAGATGGGATTATTTGTGCAAGACGTTTATTGGGGATACTCATGTAAGGGAGAAAGGGGAAGGAGTCAGAGAAAGCATGATGAAGGTCTGATTCCTGGGAAGGAGAGTAGGAAACAAGTAGCACTGGGTAGGAAGAGTCTCAGACCGTAGCCTACCTCTAAGGAAGATTTTGTCACACCAACGGAAAGTCCATGAACTAAAGTCAAGTGTCAGAGGAATCCTAGATTTTGCAGGAATGAATCAGTCATTACACTCATGCTAGGAGCAGCCCATGAGAAGCATGGCCTTATAATAAGCCATGTGGTAGAAATAGCAGGGACACTCATGAATGCTTCCTGTGGCAAGAGCTCTATATGGTGTATTATCTTGGCCGCCATAGAAAATATGAAAATTTATGCTGTGTTTTAGAATGTGTATTAGATGAAATGTGGGGTGGGAAAATGCTAAAGAGAAGGGCCAACATTTGTAATGTGTGGGCATGTGAAGCTGTGTTAACTCCTTGGAAAGTAAAAAGAATATCAAGTCTTTCTGGAAAGTAACTTTTTAAAAAATGTTTATTTATTTTGACAGAGAGAGAGAGAGAGAGAGAGAGAGAGAGAGAGGAGAGAGCATGAGCAGGGGAGGGTAAGAGAGAGAGGGAGACAGAATCTGAAGAACAGCTTGAACCCATGGACTATGAGATCATGACCTGAGCCAAAGTCAGACACTTAACTGACTGAGCCACCCATGTGCCCTGGAAAGTAACTTTTGATGGGGGCCCAAAGTATAGGAGAAAAAGCCAGAGGCTTGGCTAGAGGCCAAGTAATCACAGAGAATGGAAATATAATGTGATACAAGCACTTGAGCTAACCTACACTCAAAACTTGCTTCTGGAGCAAAATCTTGTACAAGTTGCCTTGTCACGTTCATCAAGAAATTATCTTCAACTTAACTGTCATAGGTGTTTAAATCATCAGGTCTCCAACCCTTGTACAGCTTTTAAACTGAGCAGAGTTGTCTAGCTGATTGAGTTAGAAAACTGAAGCTCAGTAGTATACACTGTACTGTCCAAGATATGTGCCATGTCACTGGGCTATATTAATCTGGAAGTAGGAAGAGTGTACAAAAGTCCAATCCATTTTCCAAAGACCTACACTTGCTCAGAAAGTGTGATTTCTTCTTTCTTCACTAGAAGCAAAACATTGGGCTAAGTATGATTGTATCACTTATTAAAGTTATTTCTATAGAAAATTAACTTCAATTTAGAATTATTTCTTCCTTTTTAGATTAATCCTAAGGCTTTCAAATATTTAAATTTCAGACTCATGTTCACATAACATATAAATGACTGACCATCAGAATGACTTCAGATAGATTCCCATAGGATATATGAGTTTTTGAGTGAAAAAAAATGGGGGAGTGTATCATCTAGTGTCACCAGTTTAGCTTGTCACATCAATGCTAAGATTTGGCTCACTGTGGATATGCTAATGAAGTATAATTTAGGTTTTTCAATGTCAAAATAAGATTTTCAAACCTTCCTGATGCTAATACTTTTTTCTACCTTTACAAAGATAACTGTTATATAGTATTTCACAATATACTCTTTTACCAATACTCAGTGGATTTGCTAAGATGGCACGTGGTACTTCTGACAAAGTCATAAGTCTTTTATACTAGCATTATCGCTTTAAAATAAATATAAACTTCTCTTGCTCAGGACTGCTAGAAAAAGACTGACTATAAAATATCACATGACAGAAATTATGGTATTTAATCTCCAACACTTTACACCAAAGTATATGTAAATATTATGGCTCAAATATTCTAGTTTCCTTTTCCATGGTACTCCTCACTGTGGGAAGGTTATATATCCCCACCCTACTGAAATCAATCATGGCTATCAGACTTGGTGCATGTCAGTTCCAAGCAGAATATTTTTAAATACCAGATCTTGGTGTGAAATATCTCTGTCCTGTGAAACGCTGATCGGCAACATTCCAGATGGAAACTTCTTCATTAGACTGAGTCCCAGAGTATAAATGTTGTGACACAGGTTCTCAATTAGCATATGACATGAAGAAGAAATATACAGAGAGAGGATTTAGCTAATTCTCCAAATAAAATTTCCTTTAAAAAAATTACCTATTTTCAACATGGATATAATCATCAAAAAAAAAAAATCTCCTAAATTTTTTTGTGATAAATGACCAAAAAATATTGGTTAACATTCTATTTTGATAGAACTGGACCAATCCAATGAAAGTATATCTTGACTGTAACGGATTTTATCTCAAAATAATGGGAAGTGCTTCTAAATCCAATTCACACTTCAGACTCTAAAATAATAGCTCTGTTGCAGTTATTTGCAACACATGAGTAGCCGACAAGTATTGGTTTTGACAAAGGATTTACATTTACTCCAGCAGTGTTTAAAGAATCTGAGAGCACAAACCCTATCAGAACTGTCATACTTATACCTTATCACCTTCCAGAAAAATGCTAGTCCAAAAGGATGGTACTGACTACTAAGGATACCCTGAAGGTGACGGTTCAAGAAAACTGCTAACAAGATTTCTTGTTGCCTAACATGTTATCTCATAATTAAAATCACGAGTGAATTATACTGACTAATTAATGGGTTGCTGTCTCAAAAAGTGTCAGAATGACCTTCAGCAGACTTTAGGAAAAAAGAGTGTTTATTTGTAAATTGATTTTTCTGTATCAACATTGTTGGTTTGTATTTCTTTGGTCTTGAGAAAAATCCTAGAGTGAACCTGGAAATCCTAGGTTCAGAAACAGTAAATTAATAATCATGGTCCATAGTGTAAACAAGATGGAGTTGCCTTACGATGTTGTTCACCCCAACAGTTCTGGCAGAGAAATAAAATACTCGTATATATAGTAGAGGGTCAAACTGGACAAGCAATATTTCTCCATAGGGAAAGAAATTTGCAAAATTATTCTTATTGTGAGAGCCTAGAATATTTGTAGGCAAAATAAATGCTTAACAAGTGGTTTTCAAATAAAGAAAATGGATTAGTATTTTGGAGGAATAATTTTACTTCTTTCTCAAGATGGACATCCTTTTCCATTGCATGCAGACTATTAAGTAGTGAGAAAGACACCTCTTCAAGCCAAGAAACACCTACAGACCAATCCTGCAATCATTGTAAGCACTTATATGAAAAGAGATTGCTTCTGGTTAAGATGAATTACAGGTCACAGTCTCGCTAGAAGTCAGCTCTAAGTTAGAGGTACAGATGGTATATTAGGGTATAAGCTAAGTTGCTGTATAAAAGAACCTAAATACAATGGTCTAAATAAAATACAAGTCTATTTGCCTCTCAAAAAAAAATAAAATAAATTACTGCACATTTCAATTATATAGATATTAGCCCTGTATAATTTTTTTTTCCTCAAGAGAAAGTCCACTAGCAGTTACTCCTTTAAATACCATCCACTGACTACTCATATTACCTTCTGGATGCTCTTCAGTACCGTAAAATGAAGAATGCAGGAACATTTCCCTGGCTATGGTAATTGTCAGAATATAATCAGCTCTATTTTCTCACCTACATATTTGAAAGAGAGACAAAGTCACCCAGGTGAATTCACTTATTAATTAAAATATTACTGAAAGTGTATTTGTGTGATCCTTTCTGAGATTTGCTGTGGTTCAATATTGGTGAATTGCATCTTTCAGTTTCCTTTAATTGCATGTGAGAGTTCAATAAAACGAAACTAGCTTAGTTTTGAAAGCCAAATGCTACCTTTTTTAGAGCCTTGCTTTTTTCATATCTATATTTTTAGAAATTTATTATATATTCGGTTTTCTTCTATCACTGGTTAAAACACGAACTGTACTCACCCTTACTATATAAAAGGGAGAGCTTAGAATTAGTGACGTTTAGATGCATTTTTAGTTGACCTCTGTCTTTTCTCACACTGAACTCTCACATGAGATCTTTCTGTAAATGAACAACAGGTTAAGCTTACCAATTTAGTCGTAAATTCAGACAAAGTAATTCGTCCATAAATTTCATTATGCTGTGGCACCAAACCAATAAATACAGACCATACAAGACGTTTTAAGTCACTTTCTAAAAACTAGACTTTTCAACTCTATGGCTTTAAAATTGATGGCCTCAATTCTCCACTTGCCTTGTAACCCTGATGGAGCTGATACAAGCATGATGCTCCTTGAAAGTAGAAGTGCTATGCTTAAATTAAGCCCCGTGATGGGGCAGAACAAGTCATATATTTAGGTGAAACTGTTTCTCGGGTGAATAAGATATCTTGACATGTCAATGGAATATGAAACTCAATTTCACAAGATTTTTCTAGTGCCAAAAGAGATTTAAGCCGAGCTATCATTTTTAGTCTTAACAGAAAGGATAAGTCTTCTTCTATAGACCTCTACATTCCTTGCCTCTAAAATTTAATTTTATCAGTTCCTCATAAAGGCTATCATTCCTTAAGCCTTCGTGAAACCAAAATTACATTTCATTGTTGGTCCATTTTCTGTTTTCACTTTTAGAGACTTCTTATCATTTCCAATTATTCTATTGTTCCTTCCTCCACCCCACTTAAGAATATCTGTATTAGCCAGACAGTTTTCACAAAGCTGTATTCATTAGAATAGGGGCTGAAAACTCTCTTTAAACTATATTAAGAAAGATAATAAATAATTGCACAATTGGGGCAATATATAAGAGTACATGGAGGTGAGTTAAAATTAAGACCATTTCCCCAAAGCAGCATCAAAACACTAAAGGGCTCTAAAACCCAAGAAAGAGAGAGAGAGAGAGAGAGAGAGAGAGAGAGAGAGAGAGAAAGCTACCAAAAAGCAGCGTAAAATGTCCTAAATTGGAAACCTAAGAGTTTATTCAGAAATAAAAATTTTTAATGAATTATTTTTATTGTAACTATTATGGAATCATTGTTTTATTCTAGAATCATCATTTATTTCCTAAATGTCTGGGCTTTCATGAGGTATCAGACATTACTTTCCATTTTTAAGTAACTTTTATTGCTAGTCTTCTGCAATAACTTTAAGTATGTTTAGCTAAATCTCATTCTTCCTCTCATAACACCCAGACATTGACTCAGTTCCCCAAACCAAACCTCAGATGTTCTCTACATATTTTTAATCAGAACAGGAATCAAACATACCTTCCCCAAAAGTGTTCACTAATGAACTCGCTGGTAATCAAATAAACATGTATGCCAGCCATCACATATTCCTTAAGTAGGAACAAACTAACTAAATTTTACTTGAAGGAGTACTTTTAAAAGTCTACAATCATCAGGAAATGTATATATCCAATAGAAAAGAGTAGAAAAAAAAAGGAGTCCATTTATAAATCAGCAGATATTAAAGAATCTCACATCACTTTAGAGCACTAACATTTTGGGCAAGCAGGATTTGGGCTAATTTCATGTAACATGTGCATCACTGCATTTTATTTTCTTTTTCTTAGAGATTCATAATATTTTAATTATTGGATGTGAATAATGATAATGTGATAATGAGAAGGGATAATAGGGGCTCAGGGGACATGAAGGTGAGAAAACCTGATGGAGGTGATCCCAGTGGTGGTGCAGGTAAGCATAAGGCAGAAGAGGTCGCATCCCTTCCTTGTTGAGTTAAAATTTGCTTCCTCATTGCTTCAGACTGCTGTTGCCCCTTCCATACTGTGTGTTTATGCAGGAAGAATATGAGAGAGGAGAAGAAAACACTGCATTCTATTCCTCTGGAATCCTGTGACTTTTCGTTGCTGTTTTCGCATTGTATCACCAAAGTCAGCTCTACCTTTAGATCAGACTGCCAGGATACTCTTCAGCAGATGACATCTATTGTTCAGTTTAATATTCAAACTTCACTACTATATGTGACACATGTTGAAGAACTAGAGGAATACAGAAGAAAATTAGGTTGACTGCATTATTTGTTTATACCCTAGTTTCCTGACAATTCGTTCTCTCACAGCAGTTCTGATGTTTACTTCACCCATTTCTCCCCAGGGAGTCCTCAATGTGCTGTGTTTGGTTGCGTGTCATCAGTTATAGTGTAGGTCAAGGAATGTCCCCTGGAAATGTAAGTTCTGTGATGATGGTGCTGTGAGATTTTGTTGTGCAGTGTTCCTGACTGTTCTATGGTTTAGACAGGATAGTTGGAAAGGCTTGCTTCCCCCGTTAACATTTTAAACTCCAATCACAATCTAGTTCCATTTTGTCGGAAGGCTCAGCAACACAGAGAAACAGATTTCACGATGACAGTGAATATTGTTTTTATGATGAGAAATGATATAATCAAATTACTACTATCAATTTACTGCTCATAGGGACTATGAACCCTTATGGTACCTTCCAATTGTCTATTTCATTTATATGCTTTCCTTTTTATATCTTTCTTCAATAGATTATTATGTCATAAGGCTTAGCTACATTTTACGGATTATCTTTATAGCATCTAAAATGCTCAGCTTCCAAGGATAATGTCATATATCTCACGATGTGTATTTGTTAAGGTACAATGTTAAAGGCATATGCTAACACACTGGCCACTATGCATGCTCACACGAACTGCTGGGACTACTTCGTACTTCCCCCTCGTACTTTTTCCTGTCTCAGTTATTTATGGCTAGTTCAGCACATCTTTTGTTCTACCATCTGCTTAGTATCCCAGTTACAGAGCTCAGATTATTTTAATTACACTTGTCATAGGTGATTCACTAGTTGTTTTAACAGTCAAAAAGTAATGCCTGAGCTAGACTATAACAGATTTTGCCAACTTTGACCTTCCATGACTGTTGTTTATTTTTTTTTTTCTGCTCGTTTTTAACACAGACCATGTTTCTCCATTAAAGATAAAGATGATCCCACTTTCATTCTTGGCAATATAGTATTCTGTCCTTTGGGTTGGATTATAATCATTCTGTTATAAACTGTGCGAAATGACTAATGCTAAGTAGTTCTTCCCTGCCAACAATTTAAAGCCAGGATATGCTGAATACAAACTGAAGCATGTAGGTTTTTCCACAAAAAATGTGCAAACTCAACAGGAACTGCATTCAAATGTAAACCACAGGAGAGCTGTAATCTTTATTTTGAATTTATGTGCACTACTTCTTATTTAAAATCAACTAATTAACAAGGTCATGCTTAAAAACAAAAGCAGATATTGTTGCTGCATAGATCTCTGAGTTACTACTTATGTTAGTGGAATTAATATGGAACATGGAGAGAAAAGGGGTGAGGATACAACTAAAAATTAGAGGACTTAAACTAGATCCTGCCATCGTTGCAATAGGAGCTGTGTCAGATGGAAACATTTTAACATCTGGTATCTCTTTTTTTTTCTTTTTTATTGAGGTACAGTGCACAGAATATAAAATTAACCCTTTTACAGCATATAATGCACTGACATTTAGTACATTCACAATGTTGCACCGTCATCCCTGTCTAGTTCTAAAACATTTTAGTATCCACAAAGGAGTCCCCATACTGTGTAAAGCAAGGGTAAAGGATAAGCATGCTTATCTCCCAACAGTCCCTTGCAACCACAAATCTGTTTTCTTACTCTTTGAATTTGCCTATTCTGAATATTTTACATAAATGGAAACATAGTATATGTAATCTTTTGTGTTTGGCTTTTTTCATTTAGCATAATGCTTTCAAGAGTCATCTTTATCCACATTGTAAGGTGCATCAGTTCTTTATTCCATTTTTATGACTGAATAATACTCCATTGTATAGATACATATCATTTTGCTTATCAATTCATAGGTTAAGGGACATTTGTTTCTACCTTTTGGCTATGAATATATGTGTAAAAATACTGCTCTGAATAACCATTTTCAAATCTTTTGTGTATAATCCTCAGACTGGAATTAATGGCTTATATGGTAATTCTATGTTTAACAATTTGAGGAATCAGAATATTTCATTTTTTATAATTCATTTATAAAACTTACATTTTAGTTCACAAATCACTTTCACATATTTTATCTAAATTATTATAAGATCAAAAGGCAGATATAGTTATCCATATCTTATCGAAACTAAGTCTTAAGTCCTAAATAATTTAAGTAACGTACACAGTATTAATTCAAAACTTTCAACATGATTATTTCTTCAGTTGACTCTAACTCTATAATTAAAATTCTATGTGATCCATAAGATATATCTGGCAGATCTCCTTTTAAATGTGCAGAGTGGCATCTCCAAGTCGTCTAGTCATGGCTCTGTCAGCCCATCTCTTATTGCTGTTTCTTATAACTTGGAAAAGAAAGAAGAGATCATCCTATGTCATGAGTCACCGTTGACTGTCTAGCTCACCTTTGGAGGAGAGCTTTCCCCTTTGTGAATTTTATCAACTCTTGCCATGCTTTCTACAATATGTTTGTTTAATCTCAAGCCATAAATTATGATTTGAACTTTTCATTAAATTGGATGATGGGACAAAGGAAGGAGGTGGGAAGGCTTAGATTATCCAAAGGATAAGAACTAGAAATGGATTAAATCAATGGAAAACTAAAATTTAAGCCTCTCTTTTAAGACAATATTTGTAGCAAGCAATATTTGTAGACTTGTGAGTACTGAAAAGGGTGAGGATATAAAATGTGTGGCACAAAAACATGACTGAACAGAAAATGTGAAGGGACACAGGGCAGATAATTCCTATAGTTGGCATGGTTTCGGTGTTTTTCCATTTCTAACTCAAGTTATTTTCTGCTCTGACTGGATTTTTGGTCCATCTCCCTGCTAAACACTTCACATTTCAGTTCCCCTCTGAGCCTTTAGGGGAGATTGAAAGTAGCAGTTAAAGTTGGTTATGCCCAATAGTCAAGGCAAATTTTGTTTACAAGATGCTCCCTGTTACAGTGTTTGCATTGTCTAAATAACAGGTAATAAAATCTATCAGCTGGAAACCTCCCCTTGTTGTAAATGAACAGACTATTTTAATCAGAAGCTACTGCCGAACAGCTTTTCAAGGGCAATCCAGTTTCAATATTAAGAAAGCTATCTGAAACCTTCAGATATAACCGATCTGTAAGTATTTATTGAATTGGTGATCATGCACACAGAATTCTGCCAGGCTCTATAATGGATAAAATAATTTTAAGTCTATGTTTCTGGGAACTTAAAATCTATTTGTGGGGACAAGCTAACCCAAATTTTTTTAAATGGGGAAATATTATTTTATAGTTTTGAGTTTAAAAGATAAGAGATCAAAGTTACAGGAAATCATTTGAGCCCAGACATTCAAATACAGTTTCAATGAAGAACCAGATCTCGAATTGAGCCTCAAAAATTTTTGAAAATGAGAAATCATCAAGGAGATGACAGAGGAGATGGTAAAGACAATGTGGATAACAGAGAAAGAGAAGGCTGGGATTCATGTGAGTTAACAATCGGAAATAAACATGTTTGGGAACATAGGAAACAAGGGTACTGAAGGCTTTGCAAGCTATACAGAGTAGTTTAACCCACTGAGGAACTCATTGTAGCTTAATGAACTTAGAATAAAATGAGGTTGATTTTGCATATGCTGGTGATGAACACATTTCAAAACTGTTCAGAGAGATAACCAGGAAGCACAGATTACTTGCTGTAATCTAAAGGTGAAGAGATGAGAATCTAAATAAGGCAGTGGAAATGAAATGGAAAAAAAGGGGAAGGAAAGACACAGTTGACATTTAATAGGAGTGATATTCTCCTTAGCTCTTTTCTATTCTTGACCTCATTAAGTGGTTTGTATGAGGTTACATATTTCCATAGCAGAGATGAGGAAATTGAGAGGTTTTATGATTTGCAGAAGTAGGATGTAGATGAGATTTTTACCTTGATCTATTTTACTCCAAATTATATGCTATTTCCTTCTGGGAGACTGAAACTAGCTTTTCTTTCTATAGCTTCCAAGAAGGACAAAACATAAAATGAGGCTTTCGCACTGATGATTCCAGTGTTTGTCACTATAAATTGCAACCTCCTATCTAACCCAGGGAGGTACCATCTGTCATGTGCATGGATCACAAACAATAACCATAATTCAATTAACACAATTATATATTTACTTTGAATTTGACAATGGCATTTCAGGTAATTCTACTTTCCCTCTTCACATGGTGTAACGTCCCCAAACCCCTGATGTGGCTATCTTGCTTTTGTTGCCTTAGAGATTGTGGCCCCATTTTTTTCATCAAGTGGAATGTATATCGATGCTTACAATACCCTAAGCTCTTCTCCTGAGTTCCACACCCCTTCCCCGCTCAGCTTCAAATGTTTTCAGTTAGTTTTCAAAATCCAAAGATAATATGCAAAATCTCCTCTGGTTTTGATATAACAAGTGGTTTTTTGAATAATTTTTTTGGTATCTCTATCAAATCATTCATGTCTATCAAGTCCCCTCTCCTCCATGTCGATATCTCTTCTTCTTGTTCAGCCTCCTAAAATTATTTCCTCCAAGTCAGCTTGACCTCTGACTCCTTCTGCATATTATTGCACTACAGTTTTATAACAATATTAGTGACTTTTTTAAGGCCTCTGTGCTTAGAATGCCCATACACACTTGCTTTTTTTTTAACGACTTAAAATATCTCTTTGAGGGAAAGACAGTATGCAAATGTCAAATGCTTTATGTAGTAATTTGAGATTAAATGAAAAAAAAAAAAAAAACCTCTAGCAGTACTGAAGAAAACCCCACATGTTTAACTAGCTCAAGCAATTTCGGTTTTCTTTAATTTTTTTTTCTCTTTGAGATCTTTTCTCCTCATATTAAACTACTTTGATAGACTCTGGCAATGAGAAGAAAAGAAAGATGTTAACTGCTATAGCCAATAGGATCTGCCCATTGTGGAAATGATTTTTGCTTTCAAGAATCAATACCAAAAATGTTCTTGTGAAAACCCTATGTTTTAGCTGTCACAAAGATGGTTTTTCTCCATTTTGCATTCTGTTCAGATTTTTTTCAATGCTGTTCTAGTTGAAAGCTTGATAGTCTAATAGAGTTGCTTGTCATATAAAATGTGAGTATACAACTACAGAAAAACTAATTTTTGTGGAAAACCATCCCAAAAAGATATACATTATTTAAATGAATATAGAAATACTATAAGAAATTATGCCTTTTTATCATGCCTTTAAATAATATCTGGCATATTTTGAAGTTCAGAGTTCGTTATAAAGTTATCGCTACTTTCTTTCAGATTATAATAACATTGGAATAAATTACAGTCATAACATCACAAGATCCAGAAGCCGATTAAAATTAAGATATAAAAGAATTTTTTCATAATTGAATTTCAGGGTAATCTTATACGACACCTTTAGTCAGAGTAATGCCATTTGAGAATCCTTATTAACTTCAAAAAATTATCAGAAAAAAAATAAATGAATGATGCCAAATGAAATGAATAGCAGATTTATATAAATTATTTTGAGCATTATGGCTGTTTTTAGGAGTTACGAGCATTCTTAGTCATTTTCCCCTACCTATTCCCTTCTAGCCAAAAAGCTCTGGGCACACTATTTCTTCTGCAAGAAATGTTTTTAGTTTGACTTAATATTGCTTCAGGTATCTGCTACTTCCTCCTCAGAGATGCTCTCACTCACTTTCCAGATTGTTTATTATTATTTGTCAATAGATTTGTGCTCTGCTAGACTATTTAACCTGTGAGGACCAAAAGCAAGACAACTTTCAGTGCCATCTCTAACACAAAGCACTTCTGCAATAAATATTTGCTAGTGAATTTAGGATATAACCAGTCTACCAGCAGCAGCATTATTCTCAGCAGCAGCAGCATTATTTGGCTTCGCCTTGTCTTTAAAATTATTCATGAATAAAAGGCTGGAAATATCGATGTCCCATTTTTGCCCATTTACATTAAGAATAGAGATCTTTTATATTTGGCATTTGAAGTGGGCCAAAGGAGGTATCCTAGGTACTTTCCTATGACCATCTTCATGTTCATAACTTTTATAAGCAAAATAAATTGTTCTGTTTTTAAAGACAGCTCAAGCATAGAATATTGAATCTTTTAGGGGACACTGTTTTTAGATTTTCTGATCAATTTAATTTGTTTTATTATATTTTCCCATACAACAAGCCTACATTAATCGCTTACCAGTACATATCTGTCTTTCCCACTAGAATATGAGACCAGTGGGGTGCCTGGCTAACTCAGCTGGTAGTGCATGTGACTCTTGATCTCAAGGTCCTAAGTTCAAGTCCCAGCCTGGGCATAGAGGTTACTTAAAAGAAAAAGGAAAAAAAAAAAAAAAAAAAAGAGTAGGAGACCAGCGAGATTTTGAACCCAGGTCTGTCATTCTTACCAGGGCTTACCACAAACCTTAAAAAAAGCAGGGCCTCAATAACTATTGGAACAATGAGTAGCTTTTACTTCATACAAAACAGAGGGAATGGGGTCGAAAAGACCTGTTAGGAAAATTTTTTAAACATGCAAAGGATGCCATTTAGATCAGTCATCAGGCAGATGTGCCTGCAAGAGGAAAGGCCAACAATATATTGAAGTGATTATAAGATAGATAGAAGAAATGACATTAGATTACTCTCGAAACCCTAGCCAAACGTTGAAAGAGTTTGGGCCCTGAGACTTAGCATGAGTTCAACGTAGAGTAGATTATTCATTCATTCTATCATTCAACAACTCTGTACTGACTATCTGTCATTAGTCAGGTGTGATTCTATGTTGTGGGATACAACTAATCATTTCTGCTGTTAAGAATACAGCTTGATCAAATATTTGGGGCACAAGTCACTGAATACTATGAATTAGAGTCATAAGCAACCCACTTACCTTCCAAAAAAGGTATTGATAATGTTCTGGCTTGAATTCCTCATTTGGCCTGCCTTGCCCTGTTCCATTGAAGATGACATGAAAACTATGTGTGGAGGGTGAAGGAGTTCCTCTTATCTAACTGTCTATTCCCAGAGCCAAATGTGTCCCTTTGGCACACATAGGGAACTCAGTAAATGGGACTTCATAAGAAATGAATTTGTCTAAACCAGCTCAGTTAGTTTCGGTGATCTTGAAGAAATCACATCATTCTTTAGCCTCAGTTTCTCCATCTTCAAGTGGGAGAATGTCTATTCCAAGGTGGTTATTTTCTTTTGAGGAATAAATAAATAAGATAATAGAAATCACATAGTACAATTCTTGGAGTATAGTAAATATGCAGAAATAATAATAATTTTATTAGAAATAATGTTATTACTACTTTCATATTTATAAATAGTTCTTATGTCAAAGGATGATTTTTGAAGATGAAATTTAACTGTGAAAGTGATTACTCTTTAACTCTAAATAATGCTTGATTAGCCTGAGGCAGGTTGATTCATGAACCACTGTTTAAGAACCTTTTCTTGAAAGATGTTGTTGGTACTCTAAAGGATATCATTCAATTAAATTCTTCCCATGGAATCTAAAACATCACTTGTAGTGAGTGAGGCCACTGAGCAGGCTCATTAATTCTGTCAGATGACTAAGGAACCATCTGGTGCCTGCCACCCGTAATTGACATGGCAGCAAATACAATCCACCATGATGGCCTCACAGTAGTTTCCAAACTGATACATATTTTCTAATTTTAACTTGTATGGTAAAAATTAATGTCACCTTTTATCAATATGCTTTTACAACTGAAAAAAAAAAGATGGACCAGTGGTAATAGATGGCACCTTTTATCATTTGTAATGAAAGAAGTAATGTTGGCTATAGGTTATGTATAAGTACTTGTAGATGCTTTACATAAAATTTTGTCACGATGGAGGCTGATTCAACAACACCTGAAAAAAATGTACAAAAATAGTAGTAACTACATTTTATATGCTACTTAATGTGTGCCAGGCACACTATAAATCATTTAAACTGTATTATGTTGTTTAACTATTTAGATAACATTAGTTGCCACAAATTATCATCTATATTTCACAGATAAGGAAACTAAGAACTGGATGGGGGAAGCTCCTTAAGATCAAGCACATGGTTTTTGATCCTTAGTGGACATGATATCAAAAAAACAGATATCAATGATTGTCAAATCACAGATCTTAGTTATGACCCTGCATTTGCTCAAAATAATATTTATACCTAAATATGTGTTATTAAAATACTTTTTATAAGTAATCACTGAGATTTTTTTTCTTTTTTAAGAAACAATGTTCCTAAATGTCTTGAGATATTAACCTGCATAATGGCTATATAATCAATATATATCCTCTTTAATTTGTGACTTCACTGATTTGTCAGATTTATCTGGTTTTCAATGTATTTCAGTCTTTTATTGTCAAACTTTCTAACAAGATCAAACTCATGAAAACAACACGACAGTTCTGACAGGCATCTGTTTACTTCTCAGTTTGTTTCCTTGTTCTGATTCACTGGTCTGAAGAATTCTGGATTTAAGTAGCAAAGAGGGCAAATGTGAACGGCAAACTAAACTCTCTATCTTATTGGAACTCTTAACATTACATACTCTTAGCGGTGCTTTCTAGATGTAAATTAAATTATTCCAGAATCATTGTCTTTAAGACTCATAATGGGGGAGAAAGTTTGTTACTACCTGTTGACTACACTCAAGAGTTGATAAACAATCAGTGAGTGATCATCAGTGCACAGTACTTTCTCATTCATTAGTTCGGTGAATTACAGAAAAAAAAAAAAAAAAAACCACAAAGACAACTCATGGAGAAAAGAGATCAATGTTGATTATGAAAAATTATGTATAAATAAAAAAATACTGACTTTTATCAATTCAGAAGCTTCTAAAAGGTAAACTCAACCATCACTATTTTTTTACATATTCCCAATGAGGTAATACACTATGATTAAAACACTAAAAATAACGGGATTTAATGTTAAATGATTTTCACTCAACATTTAAGAAGAAAAATGGCATCAGTATTGACTGGTACCTTGGAATCTTATATAAAGAATGTTGGTGAGCTGCTCTAGAATTAGAGCCCATCCACCATCACCTGCATTTCTTATAACTAAGTGGGTTCTATTTCATGGAAGCTCATACTTACAAAGAGTAAGACCCAATTTATTTTACTCAACTATATTTATTGAATTTAGAAGCTGGATAAGTCGTTGGAAACTCTCCTTCTATGTATAGATCAGAAAACTGAGGTTCTAGAAAGTGAGATGACTTGCTTAAGTTAATCGAGGCAATACCTCTTCTAAATTCAGGTATTCTACTTCCTATGCTACCATTTCCCAAAGGGTGATCCATAAAAAATTACCATACTAAGTAATCTGAAAAGAAAGAATTGTAAGGAAATATAAATAAGGGTAAGTATATCAATTCATGACTCACATTGGAAAATACCATGCACTATATATATTATATATTTTTAACTATATAGATTATTGGTTTTTAATAGGTAAAATGGTCCCGTAGTGTAAATATCAAAAAAATATATATAAAATCATATAACCATAAACATTTTCCTTTTATTCTTAATTCTGTCTGCTTAGTTACCGACTTTCCCCTCCATGCCTGACCACAGGCGGTACAGCTATTAGTTTCGTAAATATTCTCCAAGAATGCTTTATATAAAAGCAAATATAAATAAGAATTTTTTTAATGTTTATTTATTTTCAAGAAAGAGACAGAGCATGAGTGGGGGAGGGGCAGAGAGAGAGAGGGAGACACAATATGGGGTTCAAACTCAAGAACGGTGAGATCATGACTGGAGTCGAAGTTGGACATGCAAATGACTGAGCCAACTGGGGACCCCATGAGTAAGTTTTATTTTCCTTATTACAACCCTTTTAGAAAATCGGTGGCACACAATTCATATACTTCCTTTTTCACTAAACAACATATATGACAGATTATTCTATATCACCATACAAAGAGTGTTCTCATTCTTTCATATAGCTATGTTACTTTATCTATCATGGAAGTACTAGGCAATTATGTTATTTTCAATCTTTTGCTGGTACATACAATGGACCATAAACATTTTTAACACATCATCATTTGGTACATGTGTATGTTTAGAATAAACATTTAGAAGTAGAATATGTGGGTTAAATATATGTGCATTTGTGATTCTTGTTACCCATAGAGGTTGTACAAATACTGTGTGAAAGTATCAGTCTTTCCACAGGTACAGAATTGACACAACTTAGAATTTTCTAATCATGTCATTTTTGAAAAAGGTATTTTAACATTGTTCCAATATGTTTTTCTCTTATTAGAGTTCAATTAAGCAACTCGCCATATGATTAATACTCATTTTTCTTTCCTTTTCTGTAAACTTACTAGTCAAAGGTTATACTATTTATAGATTAGAGAAAATGGTACTTTGTATTTGATAGTAGATGAAAATATTTTCACAGCTTGTGGGTTACTATGTTTTGAATTTGCTTGGACATTCTTTGTTATATACATTTATATAATATGGTGATATTTATCATTTTTACATGGATGTAGGATTTAAAAACACAGAAAGAACTTCCTTATTAGATTATATCTTTGATCCATTTGTAATTTGCCTTGGCCTATAGTACAAGTCATATATTAACCTTTTTTTTTCTGTCTAGCTGTCTGTCCATTTGTGAAAGCACAATATAATAAATAGTTCATCTTTTACTACTGATCTGAGATGCTACTTTAAACTCTTTTTTTTTTTTTTACATTTTTTAATGTTCATTTATTTTTGAGAGAGAGAGAGCATGAGCTGGAGAGAGGCAGGGAGAGGCAGAGAGAGGGAGGACACACAGAATTGAAGCAGCCTCCAGGCTCTGAGCTGTCAGCATAGAGCCCGATGTGGGGCTAGAAATCACAAACCCGCGAGATCATAACCAAGCCAAAGTCAGATCCTTAACTGACTGAGCCATGCAGGTGCCTTTGAGTTGCCACTTTAATCATATGCTAAGTTAACTTATGTGACTGGATTTATTCATGGTCTTTATTCTGTTTCATTGGCCTCTGTTAGCTTCTGTGTCAGTATTACACTTAATTATTAGAAACTTACATGAAACATTGATAAAATAAATTGAGGAAGACACCAATATATGGCAATATATCTGTGTTCATGGATTAGAAGAATTAATATTGTTAAAATGGCCATATTACACAAAGTGACCTACAGATTCAGTGCAATCCCTGTCAATATTATAATGGCATTTTTTTTCATGAAAATAGGATGAACAATCCCAAAATTCACATGGATACATTAAAGACACTAAACAGCCCAACACTCCTGAGCCAAAAGAACAAGAGGGAGGCATCACGCTACAAGGTTTCAAAACATGCTACAAAGCTATAACAATCAAAACGGCGTATAACTGACATAAAAAGAGGTACATATACCAATGGAACACAATAGAGAGCCCAGAAATAAATCCATGCATTTATAGTCAAGTGGTCTTTGACTAAGTTTCCAAGAATATGCAATGAGGAAAGGACAGTTTCTTCAATAAATGGTGGTCGGAAAACTGGATATCTATATGCAGGAGACTGAAATTGTACTCTTTTCTCACACTGTACACAAAAATCAAGTCAAAATGAATTAAAGACTTAAATATAAGGCCAGAAACTGAAAAGGTACTAGAAGAAAGATAGCAAAAGGTTTCTTGACATTCATTTAAGCAATTATTTTTTTTAATAGGACTCCAGAAGCACAGGAAACAGAAGCAAAGACAGACAAATGGGATCATACCAAATTAAAAGGCTTCTGCACAGCAAAGGAAACAACCAGCTAAGTGAAGAGACAATCTACAAAACAGGAGAAAATATTTGCAAACAATACATCTGACAAGGGATTAACATCCACAATATAAAAAGGAACTCAACCCAACAGCAAACAAATAATAAACCAGTTAAAAAACAGGCAAAGAGGGTCACCTAGGTGGCTCAGTCAGTTAAGCGTCCGACTTAAGCTAAACACATCATCTCACATTTTGTGAGTCTGAGCCCTGTGTCGGACTCTGTACTGACAGCTCAGAGCTTGGAGCCTGCTTCTGATTGTGTCTCCCTCTCTCTACCCCCCTTCTCTCTCTCTCTCTCTCTGCCCTTCCCCTGCACAAGGTCTTCTTTTACTACTGATCTGTGATGCCAAGTTAATCCAAAATAAATAACCATTAAAAATTTTAAAAACAAATAAATAAATCAAAATAACACCAAGCAAGGGACCTGAATAAACATTCCCCAAAAGAATATAGACAGATGTCCAAGAGTTATATGAAAAAAATACTCAAAATCATTAATCATCTGGAGAATGCAGATCAAAATGAGATACCACCTGATGTCTGTTAGAATAAAAAACATAAGAAATAACAAGTGTTAGTGAGGATGTGAAGACAGAGGAACTTTGTACACTGTCGGGAATATAAACGTGCAGAGCCATTGTGGACACAGTACGGTGATCCCTCAAAAAATTAAAAACAGAGCTACTGTATGATCCAGCAATTCCACTTCTGGGTATATACTCAAAAGAAGGGAATTCGTCTCCTCAAAGATGTATCTGAACTTCCATGTTCATCTCAACATTATTCACTATAACCAAGATATGAAATTAAGCTACTTGTCTATTGACAAATGAATGGATGGATAAAGAACATATGGCATGTATATGCAATGCAACATGTTCAGTCATGAAAAAGAAAGAAGTCCTATCATTTATGACAACAACAATGAACCTGGAGAACATCAACCAAATGGAATGAGTCAAGCACACAAAGTCAAACACTGTGTGATTTCACTTACACATAAAATCTGAAAAAGTCAAACTCAGAAGCAGAAAGTGGAACAGTGAGGGCTAGGGGCTGGGGTAGAGGAAATGAGAAATATGGGTCAAAGGATACAGACTTTCTGTTATACAGGGTGAATGCATTTTTTAGAGTAAAGTACAGCCTGGTAACTATAGTTAATAACACTGTACTATGTAGTTGAAACTTGTTAAGAGAGTACATTTTAATTGTTCTCACCACACAACAAAAATGACAACCATGTGAGATGATGATATGTTAAGTAGCTTGACAGTGATAATTATTTTACAATGTATATCTATATCAAAACATCAGGTTATACTCTGTGAATATAGGTAACTTTTATTTGCCAATTGTATCTCAACAAAGCTAGAAAAAGAAAGTTAAAAAAAAGGAACTAAGTTTTATCATCTGAAAAAGTGAGACTGCACACATTGTTGTCCTTTTATTATTTTTTAATTTTTTTAGAATTTTCCTATTTTTAGTTGTTTTTCCACATAAATTTTAGAATTAGTTTGTTCAGTAAAAGTAAATGAATAAATAAATAAATAGCCTCCTGGTGTTTGATATTTTCATTGGTACTGTATTACTTTATGAATAAACTTAAAAATAACTATATTTATTTTAATGTGTCCATCCTAGTCAAGAATATATCTTTCCTTCTTTTCAAGACTTTTTTTGTGTTGGCAATGATTGTTTAAAAGTTTAAAAGTCCTATACGTCCTGGACATTTCACACTGTGCACATTCCTAGCAACAACTATTATATTGATATTTTGAAAGAGATAATTCTTCCAATATATTGTATATGAAAATTATTAATTTATATAGATTGATTTGGCACATCTACATCCTATAATATTTCTTTATATTTGTAGCTTTTTAGTTAATTCTCTTGGTTTTTCCAGGTATACAATTGTGTAATGTTCAAATTTGGTAGATTTGTTTACTACTTTATTTTTTCTTCTAAGTTTTTTAAACTGTATTGAGTATACCTAAATAAAATATTTATTAATAGCAATGAGAGTAGACACTTGTCATTCTTCTTTTTACAGTAATAGACATGGTTCCAAATGATTCTCCATCAAGCATGATGATGACTTTGGGGCTGAGATTGATATATATTTATAGACTGAAAGAAAAACCCATAAAGCCATGCTTTGCTTTTTGTTTTTATCCAAAATGTTGTTAAAATTTTAGTTACTATAGAAATGATATATGATTTTTTATGAATATTGGTAAATTATGTTAATATTGAAACATTCTTTAATTCTTGGGAAAAATAACACCTATTCATGACAACTACATTTTTAAGAAGCTGTCAGTTTCTGTATATTAATATTACATTAAGAATTTTCACAGAACCATAAATAACATTGCTCTACAATTTTCTTTTTTGATATAGTTATCATCAGGTATTTGTATCCAGGTTACATTCATTTTTACAGGATTAGAAATATTTCTTCTTTGTGATAGTTTAACTGTTTTGAGTATGCTTTCAGTTCACACAGAAATTCAGTTTGCTACAATTCTGTTCTTTTTTGTTTTCCAATTAATAGATGTTTACTGTAACATAACTGGCAATCGGAATGCTTGAGCCTTTCTAACAAAGTTCAAACCTATTATGAAAACATGGAATTTATCTTTCCAAGTGGTATTACAAGAATATTCATACAAACTCATCCCCTTTTACACACACTGTAAGTTAATTACTAAAGAAGGGGATGGGAGATAAATATGCATTCACTTCCTATTCATCATGATAGACAGCAAAAGAAGAGAGAATTCAATAAATGAATGATAACATAAAAGAATATAACTCTGACCTTCATCCCTGAAAACACTGAGTAGATATTTTTATTAAGTTGTATTATCAATGTGTTGAAAGTTAATTTATCATTTAAAAAGCCTGGGATTTTTCTTTCAAGTCCTAACCAATCAGAGCACATAATATATGTCATCTATGTTCCCTGCAATTTGGGAAAACTGAATTATTGCCTTACTTCTTGTGAGAAAACTACACCACTTGTCATAGGCTGGCTAGCTGCTTTCACAGGACATTTGGATCTGTCTTCCCTCTCTGGTTTGGCCAAAGCAGGAGTATTTCCTGGTAATACATTTCAGGGAGCTAGTAGGGAATCTTCTTCTTCTTCTTCTTTCTTCTTCTTTATTTTTTTCCTTTTTCAAATGCAGTCCCCCACTACCACAAATTATGCAGTTGAGTTTCCCACATTTGGGGAAAATGTAGGGGTCAGCACATCTGGAGTGAATGGATAAGCCTCACCCTGGGAAAACCACCTTCATGATCATGGTATCTCCCCTCCCAGGTAAGTATTGGAATCTTCTTAAGAACTGAACAAGATGAGAGGAACTGCAAAACATACTCCGTTTGTCTTTAGGCTTCCTGCATCTGAGGGAAATGTGTGGTCTCAATTTCAAGTAAGTTCGAAGATGTGAGTAACAACTCGTTACATAGAAATTTTAATTTCTGGGTTGACATTCTGTTTTACCTATGAATGATCAAAAATTTGGAAACCGCACAAATTTTAATCCAAAAAAAAGGGAAAGTACTGGTTTCAATTAGCAAATTTAGAGGAAAACTGAGTTTTATGATATTGAAAGGTACAGTGGATTATATGATTATACCCATGGATCCCAACTGTTTAATTTTCTGCTTATGATGTCTGACATCTTGCATAATTTTGTCTATTTATTAGAAGCTAGACATTCAAAAACAAAATAGACAAAATTACTTCATTTCATATATATGTTGTTTTTTTTTTTATGTCATTGACAGGAATTTATTCTTATATTAAACAAGATCACAGCAGTATGAATTGTCTATTTTCATCCAAGATTTCTTCTTTTTTTATATATTTAAAAAATTTTTAGTTTTTATTTTTTATTTAATTTTGAGAGACAGAGTGCAAGCAGGGAAGGGGCAGAGAAAGAGGGAGACACAGAATCCAAAACAGGCTCCAGGCTATGAGCCTTCAGCACAAAGCCTGAAGCAGGGCTCAAACTCAGGAACCATGAGATCATAACGTGAGCCGAAGTCAGACACTTAACCAACTGAGCCACCCAGGCACCCCAGTCCATCCAAAATTTCTTCTAATTAGATTTTCTGTTTTCTTATATCAGAAACAAAACTCCTTGGAGCACATGGGTGGCTCAGTCAGTTAAGTATCCAATTCTTGATCTCAGCTCAGGTCAGGTCATGATCTCACAGTTTGTGAGTTGGAGCCCCCCATTGGGCTCTATGCTGATGGCATGGAGGCTGTTTAAGATTCTCTCCCTCTCTCTCTCTCTGCCTTTCCCTCCTTTGTACACACACTGTCTCTCAAAATAAATTCACTTAAAAACAAAAGTACAACAACAAAAAAACAAAAGTCCTATGAAAAGAAAAAAAACACTCAAGGAAAAAAATTAAGCTCTTTAAAATAATCACGTCTCATTTACATTTGGAAATCCAAAAGGCAGATGTCATTCTTTACATTGATAGATGACACAGAATGTGCTAACCTACACAGGCTTCTCCTACAACACATATAACAAAGTATTTCAAAACACACAGTTTGTTTCAGACAATCAAACATGAACTTTTTAATATAAATATATATAAGTTTGACTTCTGTGTTTTAAAGGTAGTCCTTCTACAAGGAATTGGCTCTAATATTCTCCTAGACACCAATCCCAAATTGCCCCAATACCAGAAGGTACTATGGAATAGTATGTTCTCAGTGTGGCAATAGATTGATTTCTTGAACATATGGTGGTAAATATTAGTTTTGTGGCTACAAGAGATTATTGGTATCCTATACAGATTTAACTTCCTCAAATACAATCTTTAACAAGAAAGAATGAAAATAACGATATTCTTTATAGGGTGTAATGCTTATAAATCAGAATATACCTTAGCTATTTCTATATAAAGCATTCTTTGGTATTGATGAATGAAAATCTCTGCTCTGTGTTATTTTATGAAGCTGCTGTTGGCCATGCAAGTATCCAAGAATGAGAAAACATATATAAGCCATTGTGTCTCATAGCAAGGAAAATAGTGACCATTTGCATATGGTGGAGAATAGGAGAACTCAGCTAGTATAGTCATAATGACCAAACACTTAGATTTTAGCAGGAAACTGATACCGATGAAAATATTATTGTTACAATGCACAGGAAAAAAATATATTGAAAATCTTGTTGATGGGTGTTTAGATGGAGCTGCTTCCCAACTTATTTCATTTTAAAAAAATCAATAATTTTGTTGAATCTAACAGGATTGAGTAGGATATATGGAATTGTAGATGAGAGTTTTGAATATTTCAAAACAATGAAGAAAGCAATACTCATACATGTTGGCATAGAGTAACCGCTTCCACATATTTGTAAAGCACTCTCAACATTACTTGTCACCATTTTGATGGACATATCATCTGACTTAGAAAATGTGCTCAGAATATATACTTTAGATGCAAACACATATATTCATGAAAAAGTAAGCTTAAGAATATCAATGCCAGCATTTTTATAAGAACAAAGATTAGAAAACCCTAGATGTCTTTTAGTAAAGCTGAGTAAATTATGGTAATCGATAAAAGAGAATACTATCATGTAGCCACAGGAGGGGGTGCTGGAAGAGATAGCTCCCTATGCAGGGATATAGGACAAACTTTAAGATGTTTCATTAAACCAAACTAAGGAGGAGAAAACTGAATTTAATATAGCACCATTTGTATAAAAAGGATAAAATGTGATTGGTATAGACATATCTCTAAATAAGTTTAGTTTAACCTATTTCTGAAAGGAATTCCAAAGAGTCATACTTGGGTCAGAGTAACTCAGAGGCTGTGAAAGTAACTGGGAATTAAGGGAAGGACAGGACACAAGAAAGTGTGTGGAACACATACTGGAGGGAACTTCCTTTCTGATGAGAACAGAGATGTTGGTCCTGGGTAAACAGCCAGAAAAGAGTCTTTAGTCAAGTATCTAGTTGTTGTTTACATCGGCCTTAAACAGACAGATATTCAGACCGATTTCCTTCTCTTTTCGGCAGAGATCTTTAAGTATGAATCTGAACTTTCAGCTATCTTTCATATTAAGGAAATAAAAGAAAATTGTCCAAGCACAGATTTTCTTCAACAGTGTTCTTAGCTATGTTCACTGCAATCCTGTCTTATCTTGATCTGACAGGACACACATCTGGTACCTGGTGTGGTGCCTATTCACCAACAGAAGTTAAGAGAATTGTTTTATGGTTGCTACTGACATTGGACTTGTATCGAAGGCTCGACATGACAAAGTTAATGTTCTCTGATTATTCTTTTGTCTCCTCCTAGTTGACCAGATTTAAAGAAAATTAGTTTCTCAAGGTTATCCAACAACATTAGGATAACTATGATAAATGCAATTATCCAATGTTACTGAATTCGTCACTAGCGTGAGGAGGTGGTTCCACCCATATTGTGTGTTTAGTGAGAGAGAGAGGAATGAATGAGTGTAGGGGGGAGGGGGTTTGGCTTGTTGTAGGTGACTTCTCTCTCCCCTCCACCCCTTCTCTCTCCTTCCAAGGCTGCCTTGGCTGCTCCCTGGGTCATAGGAACTGAGGGACAATGATGACATCGAGGTGGAGAGCAACAAAGAACAACTGAGGTTTCAATCTGCTGATGACAAACGGGCTCATCATAAAGCACTGGAATGAAAACATAGAAACCAGATCAAAGATAGCTTTCACAGTTTGTGGGACCTGGTCCGGCCACTCCACGGACAACAGGCACTCTGGGCTGAAATCCTAGACAAAGCCACAGGGTATATCTAGTATATGCGAAGGAAAAACCACACACACTGGCAAGATACTGATGACTTCAAGTGGCAGAATGCTCTTCTGGAGCCAGCAGGTCCATGCACTGGAAAGGTTGGGTGTCAACTGCAGACCAACTACCTGCTCAGACAACCACCTGCACACCAATGCCAAGGGCAGCACTACCCCTGCCTTTAACGGAGGTTTGGACTCCGGCTCGATGTCGGAGCGCAAAGCAGGAAGAAGCCCCAGAGGGAGGCCAGCCAAGCTCCGTGGGGCAGGCCAGCAATACAAACAGTCTGTCTCCTCCAGCATCTCACCTGTCTTTCTTTCAGTTTATGCTTTTTAAATTTTTTAAATTTTTAAAAATCTTTAAAAAAATTTTTTTAATGTTTATTTATTTTTTAGAGAGAGGGAGAGACAGAGTACAAGTGGGGGAGGGGCAGAGAGAGGGAAAGACAGAATCCAAAGCAGGCTCCAGGCTCTGAATTTAGAGACTCTTTTTTTCCTCTTACTCCCTTTTTATTTTTAATTTCATTTTTACGTAGAAGCTCTTAGGCAATTGCTCGCATTCTTCTTCCCTATTTTCACATTATTTATTTATCTATTTACTTACTTACTTACTTACTTACTTACTTTTTAACGTATCCCTTCAGGGATTCCCTGTCCACCCTAGGAATTTTAAACCTAAACGACCCAACTTAGCAGCTTTTTTCTGTGGAGGACAGATGGCCAGCTGGACCTCTGAGCAACTAGTGCCATGACTATGGACACCAGCTCCTCCAGCTCTGCAGGGCACCGGCCCAGGGGACTCCTGCCCCTCTGTCTTTCCTCCCAGGCCATTCTTACCGCCATTTGATAGGCTTTGTGAATCTGTGGATTGTTCTACCTTAAGAAGATGACCAGTTTGGGGGACCTGGGTGGTTCAGTCAGTTAAAAGTCTTACTTTGGCTCAGGTCATGATCTCACAGTTCATGAGTTCGAGCCCCATGTCAGGCTTTGTGCTCCAGAGCCTGGAGCATGTTTCAGATTCTGTGTCTTCCTCTCTCTCTGCCCCTCTCCTGCTCACTCTCTCTCAAAAATAAATAAACATTAAAATATTTAAAAAAAAAAGAAGAAGAAGAAGAAAATGACCAGTTTGGAGTGATCAGCATTAATCCCCTTTCTTTTAATGATTTTTTTTCTAAAAAGCTATTTATCACTGGTACTGAAAGACCAGATCCTTGAAGAAGTTTGCAGTATAAAAACAAGTGGGTAAAGATTTGCAACACAGAGACTTTGGCCTGTCTCCTCCTGCTTCTCTCATCTAGCCTTAGGGAAGGTCACATGTCACATGTGGTATGTGTGGGGGAGAGCAGGTAGCAGTGAAGCTATAGGCACCTGGGTTGGAGGGGGGAGTCATGGGTGGGAGAGGGAGGGAGGATCAGATCAGGTAGTTTTGTACTGAAAGCCAGTGATGATGTTTTGATATTTACTTACTGCTACTGAAATTTGAATCTGAGTGAATTGTCCCTATTTCTGATGATGTTGGTATTGCAAAGTGACAGATTCATAAAGTAATGATCAAATTTTAAAAAAAAAAAAAAAAAGAATTTGTCACTGAGCATTTGTTCCTCAGATAAGATCCAATACTGGAAAGTCCCTCTTTTTCAAAAGTTGTTTCCTTGCCACACAAAAGCGATTGCATGACTGATCTAAACTTTGCAGAGGTATTTACTTCTATTTAGGGGTGGATGGATAGTTTGCATTCTTAGTAGCTCATTCATCAGTGTTTTCTTCATTTTCTGCAAGGATAGAACACAAATCTTTTCATTGGCCAGTTTTCTGTTGATCTCCCACGTAGTTCTTCTTTGATCTATATCATCCTTAGGTTCTTCTAAATCTTAGAAATGGCTAAGTGGAATGTTTGTCGGATTGGATGCACTGAATTTACCACCTGAGATCTTACGTTTAGCATACATGTCTTGGCCTATTTTCGTAGGTTTTGGTTTTAATGGCAGGTCAACATTCAGATATTTCACACTGTTATTTTGGTCTGTGAGTTTACATGGCCCTGCTGATGCTCTCCCTTTTCACTGCTGGTGTTAAGGATGGAGAAAAGATTTCCCCAGTTATGGCCACTTGGTGTATCTTGGCAGAGGATGGTAGTCTCCGGTTTTCACAGACGAAGAAACTTCCTTGGCAGGATGCTTGTTATGGCAGGGCCACCCCTGTCCTTTGGAAATGGAGACTGTCCCCAGACTACTTGTTGCCTTATGATGTGACCTTCCTACAGGTCCCCCCACCCCACACGACTCCTTCTGCATAAGTTTCCCTGCTATCTCAGACCACATAAAGAAGTCTCAGGTCCAGGGCCAGTAAGAGAAGAGTGTCATTATTTGTGAAACTCCAGATCAATCTCCTTTGCTGGTTCTGTCAGGTTTAATCTGGTGTTTTAGGCACAGCTCCCATTCAGTCCAGGAGAGGAAAGCGCATACTAGGAATGCTTTCTGTTTCTGGTTGGGGTGTTGTGAAATGCCTGGTCTTCTCTTGACAGGAGGATGTAAGACAACTTGGTGCTCTGTTCCTCTTATCCTGGGGTCCCAAACCTGTTTGCTTTCTTGCTGATGACTTTCAGAGATCTCCTTTTGTTGTCTCTTTCACTATTTCTAGGGTTTTTCGTTATATTTAGCAGCAAGGATAAGGGAGAAATGGGTCTCTGTCATATTTTCCTGCAACTGGAGTTTCAATAAATGTTAAACCAAACAATGAGTTTCATGGTTTCTTTCTACAGATGCTCCTGAGAGTCCTCCCTTGGAATATAATTGCATGGAGCATTAAAAATAAACTTCCAAAGATATTGGATATTATAGTTTTATTGACATTCCTTGTCTATAGAAGACCATATTCTAGGAAAGCCTAGAAAATTCAAGGTTATAGCCAGGTGAAGGTAAACAGTGGTAAGTATGGAACAGCCTCTCTGATTACCATCAAAAATGGCTACTGGGTTTCTTAATTCCCTTAAATTAAAATCTGCCTGTTTATCCTAAATCCTTGAGACAGTTTCCTGACCAGGTGAATAGTATTTGCCTGAATATTTAAATCACTGTAGTAAACACAGATAAAGCCTATTTATATTGTTAATCACACTTAGGTGATCTTTTAACTTTTATATTTTAATCCTTTAAAAATCATAAATTATTTCTTTAAAAAAATTTTTTTAATGTTTATTTATTTTTTTAGAGAGAGAGGGAGAGAGAGAGTACAAGTGGGGAAGGGGCAGAGAGAGAGAAAGACAGAATCCGAAGCAGGCTCCAGGCTCTGAATTGTCAGTACAGAGCCCGACACCAGGCTCCAACCCAGGAACCATGAGACCCAGTCGGATGCTTAACCAACTGAGACACTCAGGTACCCCATAAATTGTTTCTTAATATTTAACTCAATTTCTCAATCCCTTAATGAAAGAATCAGTCTTCTATCCAGACATGTTTCAATCAATGAGAAGAGTCAATTAATTACCAAAGTAGGTAGTCAATTAATTATAAGAAGTGTTAATTTTATCAGAAACACTGTTCACTGATCTCAAAGGAAATTATTCAGTATAAAAATGGGTGAAAGGTATGCTTTGTTTCAAAATGTTTATCTTTGATGCAGCCAAAAACTTTTTACTATTTGATGAGTAAATGAGCCAGAGTTTGTTTGTTTGTTTGTTTTTTATAGTCAGCTTTTCATACTGTCATTTTATCTACTTCAAGTAGAATGTGCTGGTATTGTTTTACATAACACACCAGAAACTTCAAGATAAATGTGATAGAGGGATGCAGAAGAGGCTGATATAGATAGTTTCCAAAAGAAGAAACTATAAAGAGACTGGCTTCTGTGTGGAGTTACTGAAATAACAAAAGATACTAGGTGTGATAATAAAAAATACTGCAAACGTGTCAAGAAAATTTTAGTACTTTTTTTATATCTGAAACTACACTATTATAAAACTGAACTTAGGAAACACCAATATTAAAAAAGAATTTTTAAAGTAGCCCAGTAAAATAGTCTAAATCAATTTTGGCAAATTTCGAATTATTCTCTTCATAATTAAAGAACTCAATGCCTACATAGCCTATATTTTCCTTTAACTTCCCTACTTCTAGACAGCTTCATGAATTCATATTTAATGGCCATCTACCATGTACCTGAGATTGAACTCACCACTTTTTATCTCCTCCTCCTTTATTATTATTGTTCAAATTTTATGGATGGCACCAATGAATCTCAGAGCAGTTAAATATTACTCTTTGACCTCACAACTCAAGTAGAGAATTTCAGATGAAAATCTAGTTTTGTCTATATCCAATACCATGCTTTTTCCATTTAAGTATACTATATGCTTTCCATTATATTTGATCCCCAAACCACATCATTTACTTTCTTGGTCCTCAAAATTATTGTCTGGCCCTATTAACTATTACTAATAAACAATTAAGTACGTGTAGAATTTCCCTTTTTATAAGGATTATGTATTAATGATAGAGTATAAATTAGTATATAGTTGTTTTCCATTTAATTGTTCATTTAACAAACATGAAGGAGGAAAGGGACAGAGAAAGAAAAAGAGAGAGAAAGAGAGGGAGAGGGAGAAGGAGAGAGAGAATCACAAGCAGGCTCCACACTGCCAATGCAGAGCTCAACATGGAACTCGAATTGATGAACAGCAAGACCATGACCTGAGTGGAAATCAAGAAGTGGGATGCTTAACTCACTGAGCCACCCAGGTGCCCCTATTAAATCCCATTTAAATCACAGACATCATGTTGGGGATATAATAGGAAATACATATTAGCTCCATTCTACCATATTTCATTGTGTACTATCAAAGGTAAGTTTATAAATAAATAATGATATTACTGAAGAAAACCTCTAATTAAAAGATACACGAAATATTATTTGAGCACCAAGAAAAGACAAAATAAGTATTAATTCTCAGCAAATAGGGAAGACGTCATGGAGAAGGCGACATAGGGATGGAGATTTGAAAGATGAGTATGCAGAGAACAAAGGGAAAGGGTGATCCAGGCAGATGGGGAAACATAAGCAAAGTCACCAAAAACTATATTACATGATGTATGTCAGACAAAGCAAGAGACTAACTGCTCCCAGGGCTGGAAAAGCACGAGAGAATGTGAAAGAGGAGACCCTAGGGAGATAAGTCGTGAACAGATTGTAAAGAGTTTCCTGTATCTGATAAATTATGATGACTTTAGATGAAGATTCTGAAGGATTATAAACAGAAGAATATTATAATGATATGCATAGCTCCCTACTCTTATGCATAGTAGCTCACATCCTAAGTGTTCTGATATTTATATGATCATACTGCTGTGTTTTTGTTCTTACACTGAGTTAGCAAATGTTTTCTTTTACTGAATGAACTAGTGAGGTCGTAAGGTTATCCCTTTAAGTCCTTCTTGCTCACTCATACACTCAGATATGATTTCTTGTGTAGGAGAAAACCAGATTAGATTTAACTAGGTGTTGCATATGACCAGCAGCATATCTTATCAAATCAACATCTACTCTTTGGAAGCTTGAACAATACATCACATGACCATAACATTACTGTGGAGAAAAATAAAAAAATAAAAAACCGCAGCAATCCAGTGAATAGTGAAGATGTCAAACATTCAAAGAGAACTAATGATTTTCACTAATAAATATGGTTTCCTACTCTCTATGTTTGTTTGAGCCCCAGTTGTGAAGACCTTCTCCCTCTCCAAGGCAATGAGTGGAGCCAGTTCTTCAGAGCTGGAGCAGGAAACAAAGTGTCAAGTCCTTAGTTACTACTACTGGCATAGGAAGTACCATTTGACACTAGCATTGTGGAGCTACTTGGCAGTCACTCAAGCCCAGAGACTGTCCAGTCTCCATCTGTAGATTTACCTTGAATACTTCACACTGCCTGTGTCTGGAATGTGTAAAAACTGTGCTTCCAATTACTTCACTCTCTGCTGTCAGTGGTCAACCATTCTGGATCGGAGATAGTCATTGCTCACTTCCCCCATTTGACCACTTCGGATGAACTGTGTGCCACTCTCTACCCTGCCTCCATTCTGGAAACAAAAATAGGATCTTAGGTCACTATCAGTGAACTCATGATGTGAGAAGAGTCACTTGGACCTGTCTGAGGTGACGCTAGACAAAATAAATTCAAATTCTTTGATTGAGACCAAAGTGAAAAACCCCTTGATCACCGTTCCTCCCAAACTCTGCATCTAATTGAAATTACTTTTTATATGATGGGGAAGTGCTTTTTGCCTCTGAACTTTCAGTTCCACAGCATGCACACACTGCTTTGTCTGCTGCGGACTGGATCCATTTTACAGTAGAGACAATGAAACATGGTGGTACTGGAAGGGGTATTTTCCTCTATTTTTACATCCATGTATATTTTATTAGCATTTTTACAAGTAAATAGATAGTAATTAGCAGGTAAAACTTTGGAGAGAAGCTGCAAGGTCCAGTGGATACATTACAGAAATTAATTTTCTGATAGCGTAAGTGATTGGCTGGTTATGGCACATTGATCTCTGGAAAGTTTCTCAAAAAATGTGGAAATTATTTACATTAGCACTGTTTTAATGATCCTGTGAAAACAAAGGCATTCATTTTGGAGCAATGAGGTGGAATTAACTTTTAAAGAGTAAGCCCTTCTGTACCTTGATAAATAGGACTACATCATGGATGATTCGAGTTGAGAGGGACCAAGGCAGTCACACAGGGTAGGCTTTCAGCTCCCAGGATTAGCCACTGAAGTAGAGAGGATAGTGAAATGCCGAGGAGCATGAACTATGCAACCATACTATCAGAATATTTTAATTTTATTCCAAACTAAATATCTGTACACTTCTGAACAAGTGACTTAATCTCAATTTCCTTTCTTTATAATGGGGATTATTAATAATGGTGTATAATTAGTAAAGCAATGTTGGGGTTGCCAGATAAAATACAAGATACCAAATTACATTTGAATTTAGATAACCAAATAATTTAAGTAGGTCTCAGATATTGCAAGGGATATACTTATAATGAAAAACAGTATATCAGACATTCAGATATAATGGGGTATCCAATATTTTTATTTGCTTAATCTGGCAACCTGTGAGAATTCTGTGAAATAATGCATAATTAAGTCCTTAAGGAAAATTGCTAGGAATGCAACAATAGTGATTTCGATTAATGTTATTTGTATTATTTTCCTTGTTATCTATCTGTTAATTTAAAGAATAGGTTATAGTCTTGATTCATTGCTTTCCATGAGGCCACACTGTTATTCTATTATCTTTTTTTTTTATAATTTATCTCCTACTTAGATTAAGATAGAGGGCAAATTACTGTACACTCAGGAACTTTGCTTGACCAGTAATCTGTATGAACCTAGGAAGAATAGATACATTTTCATATCAAATGGACTAGAACAGAGTAATTAGATAAAAGTGATGTAAACCAACACATACTCAAAAATCAAGTGTTTCAAATCCTGGGAATGGCCACTGGCTTATCTACTTTTCAAAGGTCATTATCTGAGATAATTCATGCCTTAGTATTTACCCCATTTATTAGTGTGCGTAAATAAAACTCGATTACATGAAATGGCCTCCAGAAGCACTGATATCCTATTTTCTCATTTTAGAAGATTTTTCTCCATTCTAATAGTTCAGCCCTTCCAACATTATATCATCTAGTAGATTATTTATATAGAAGTAGTGTTGTACTGAAATAATAGTATTTCCTGTTTGGGCTTTAAAGTGCAATTTAGCATGTAATCTTAGGTAGCAAAATTTATGAGTGAGGATAACATATGTCAAAATACCTAGGATTGGAAAAGTATGAAGAGAAATGATGTTAAAAAAGAAATTGTTTAGGGGATGGATAGAGAGAAAGGTGTGTGTTCTGCCCTCCACAACCCCCAACCTGCCAATGGCCATGAAAAAAATGGCATGCGTAAATCAAAAAGAAGCCTGACTTGCCCAGGAGAACACTGCTCTGTTCGGTCTCATTGTGGCATGAACTGAAGTTCTGGGAAATATTGTATCTGGGGAAGGATATGGGATTCCTGGCTTATGTGTCAAGGTCCTAAAACTGACTCACATATGCTGGGGGAGAGGGTGAAGCTATGCCATTTTATTTAACTTGAGTGATTTAATTACTCAAAGTGCTTTGAATTAGAAAGCAAAATACTAACTTTTGTGCAGTGGCTACAGCATAACAAGTGATCATTATATATTAAGTCATGAAGAGGAAACTCATGGAAAACACTGTCCTATTAAATTAAATTTATATAATATTTCATCTAATATTTATTAAACATGAATCATATTCTACACACTTGGCTGTGTTTTTATAGATATTAATTCTCATAACCAAAAAAATCTTTTTTAATAAATACTGTTTCTCTTATTTCCAGATGAGAAAATCAAGAATTGGCAATATAACTAACTAGGCCAATATCACTCACTCAGTAAAGAATCGGCAAAGGCAGACTCAAATTCAAGACTGGCCCACTTGAAAGCCCATTGTTTTCCACTCTACCACCCAGGGTTAACCTTATTCTGGCAAAGTGTTTTTAGCTTTTAAAATTTGCTTTAACAAACCAACATGTGACTCAGAGAAGAAAGATTTTAATAAAAGGCAAAACAATAATCCATGGATTTTCAATTACATGGACACACTACTTCCCATGATGTGGAATGTCTTACTACATGTATTAGCCTCACAGAAAGCCAGTGGAAAGATGAAATAATAGCTAACTAACCATTGCAACAACATATTATACAGAATTAAGCAACTAAGTTACATGTTAAATAAGCAATAGTTAGGTACCACAAATTTCATAGTAATAGTCATAGTGAATACTGTGCATTTCTAAATAAAATCTAGCTACATATATAAAAATAGGAAGAAAAAAGCAAGTGTTTGTATTGGATCACTTGTTTGAAGAAGTCCTGGAATGTTGTATATGTAAAAATTGCTAGTAATTTTTTTGCCCTTTTTACAAGTTTAATGATTAAAAAAAAACTAGTAATTTCGTTATAATACAAAATATGTGGTTATTTTAGCAACACTGATAATCTAATTTAAATTCATCAACTTAGATTTCTGCATTCATCATTATTATTCATACATTGGATATACAATTTTAATTCGAATTAAAATATTTAAAGGATGGGGCGCCTGGGTGGCTCAGTCGGTTAAGCGGCCGACTTCAGCTCAGGTCATGATCTCGCGGTCTGTGAGTTTGAGCCCCGCATCGGGCTCTGTGCTGATGGCTCAGAGCCTGGAGCCTGCTTCAGATTCTGCGTCTGCCTCTCTCTCTCTCTCTGCCCTTCCCCTGCTCACGCTCTGTCTCTCGAAAATAAATAAACGTTAAAAAAAAATTAAAATATTTAAAGAATAATACCATCAAAAAATTTAAATGTAGAGATTGACATACATGAGACTATTTCTGGAGAAACTACTGACATACTCTGGAGTTGAATAATACTACCGAATAGCCAGTTTTACCGATAATTTCTTTTCTATAACATTGACTATTTTATTGTCTTCAAATATGGGAATAAGCGTTCTGGTGCAGGTACAATCTTATCTCACTCAAGTCTAAAATTGCACAGAACACAGATAATAAAAGATTTTTATATGCTAGAAGATACTAATGTGATTTGATTAGTTTACTGATACCGATTTACTTATGTAAGTCTCACACACGAAGAGGGTAAAGTGGATGTAATATTTGTTCTCCTTTCAAACTGAAATTATTTTTAAAACTACCACTTGGTTTCACCAATGACTGATAAAAATCATCATAATCTGGTCCTTGAAAGGTTTTACTCAATGAAAAACTTTCTGCAGATGCCAGTTTGACAGTTAAGCACTGCAAGAATACCTGGGCATTTCCCGTTATACCAATAAATTCAGTCCTTCATCACTGTCACAGCTACCTTATTACTTCAAATCTGGGAGGATGAAAACTGACTGTCTCTTCCTGGGGAAATTTTTTCACTGAAAGGTGCATCAGTATAAAAGAAGGCAAGGAAGCAAGCTTCCAAGGGGGTTTTCTTCATTCCTTCAGAGCTAGAAAGAAAGACTTCATGGAGAAAATGTTAACAAGCAAAACAAAGAGGTTATAAATATGGTCAGGAATCAATACTACTTCACAATAAAAGGAACAAGCATGAAACATCAAATATGCATGCAAGGAATAAAGCATTTCTATTTAAAGTTGAAAGATATACCAATCTTATTATTTTCACAAGATTTCTAATCGAATAGAGCACACAGATCTTTAACTGGCTGCCCCATCCAACTGAGCTGGTGTATGCAGTAGGAGAGCACTCCATTAGTTTCTTTCCAGTACTTAACCTACCATGTGCTTCCTGATTCATTTTCCCTGTAACTTTAAGTAATTTTAACTTTAAGGGAGTTGTAGGAAATGATTTACGGAATGGAGCAGAATATCTCTGTCCTTCATTTCATTGTTAATATTCTATTTGACATATGTCAGTGAGAAAAAAGAGCTAAGAGGCTATTTAGCTGTGAATAATTCCACTACTGAGGAATTGAAATTATCTGACTTTTTTTCTTCCCTTCTCTTTTCATCTTCTAAACCTTTGGTATTTTGGGAGAATTTTTTTCAAGAATGAATTTGCCTGAATAACATAGAAGCTGGGAACAACTTAAGCTATAAAATAGCCTTTATGCACTTGATGCCATCTTATTATTTCTTCAAAAAACTAAACAATATTGCTGCTATTGCTCTTTGTGCAGCGATTCAATGATAAAATGAGATAATAGTGTTTAAATGTATGGGAGAATGCATTATTTATACTTTTATTAAATACTTTTTAAAACTTTCATTCTGGGGGTGCCAGGTTGGCTCAGTCAGAGGAGCATGTGACTCTTGATCTCAGAGTCATGAGTTCAAACCCACATTGTGTAGAGATTACTTAAATAAACTTTAAAAAATAAATAAACTTTTATCCTGCTTGTAATTGTCAAACAAATTCTAATAAGGTTTGCATGTAAAATAACTCAAGTAATTGGGCACATTTATTTTGTGAGCTCAATTTAGGCTAATGGTGCTCTACCTTTCACTAGAGCTAAAGCCCTGATTTAAACATCCTTCCAAGACTGTAAGAAATTATAGGAGATTAGGGAGCATCTATACTTATTGTTATCACCAGCCTCTGTGGACCTCCATCAGTACTTAAGAGATCTCTTATCTTTGGGATACCTGGGTGGCTCAGTCAGTTGAGGGTCTGACCGGCTCAGGTCATGAACTCGTGTTTGTGGGTTTGAGCCCCATATCAAGCTCTGTGCTGACAGCTCAGAGCCTGGAGCCTGCTTTGGATTTGTATCCCTCCCACTCTGCCGCTCCCTTGCTCACACCCTGTCTCACCTGGTCTCTCAAAAAGCAAAATAAAATGTTAAAAAAATTATGAAAAAAGAGAGAGAGATCTCTCATCCTTACCCTTTTTTCTCTTGTCCTGTCACCATAGAAATAAAAAAGGAGTGGGTGTCAGTAGTGTTGTTTCTATAGAGACTGGGGGCACTGAACAGACTCCCTGGCTTTGTACTTTGTCTCATGTTGTGAATTACTGGAAAGCAAAAATGGATATGCCTTCTACTGAGTGTTCTTTTATATAAAATTTCACAAAATGTTTTTGTTTATTTTATCCTCTATACTTTTAATTCTAAAAGTGTTGCTTGGTTTTGTTTCATTTTAATGAGAGGTCACCTGTGGAATTCAATGTTCTTTGGTGTGTTCTGCACTAATTTCAGAAAAGATGTATTTTTCTGAATGTATAAAGAAACTCTGAAAATACAATGAACTAATAATAAAAGGTGTTAATGACAACACTTTCCATTTGAGCAAATCCCTTTATTCAGATACCACTTGCAACTACTTGCTGCCATATAACTTGCCCAAATAAGCTAACATCTGGGTTTTGTTTTCCTAGAAGCTGTGTTTCAGCAGCGAGCGGCACATTTAGGACTCTTGTCAGTGTGACTGAGTTCAAAGATCTCACTCAGGTACAAAGCACAACTTGGCCTAAACTTGGCGGGATAACTTGAGGCTCAGATATATCCATTAGTAAGTGAGAAAGAAGGCAGAAATAACCACATACAAATAACTGCTGTTCATGTTCAAGGTTCTATATATATTCACGCTTCCTTCCTTCCTTGTACTTATATATGTATGTGTGTATATACATATATAGATCTGGATATAGATATAGATATAGATACAGTTGATCCTTGTATAACAGGTGTTTGAACTGCGTAGGTTCACTTATACATGGACTTTTTGCCAATACAAAACAACGGTACAGTACTATAAATGTATTTTCTCTTCTTTATGATTTTATTTTCCCTAGAAATTAACACATAATTTGTATGTGATAATTGAGTGTTCATGTTATCAGTAAGGCTTCAGTCAACAGTAGGCTGTTAGTAGTCATGTTTTTGGGGAGTCAGAAGTTACACAGACTTTTGACCATGGTTGGGGAGGTTGGCACCACTAACTTTTGGGTTGTTCAAGAGTCAAATGTATAATGTAAATATCTACATTACAAAGTTTTTAAATCCTATGGAGTAGGAATTCTTGAGCTGATCTGTACATAATTAAGGTTCAAAGGGATTAAGCACATATCCAACAAACACAGTAATAAGTGATAGTGCTAACACTTGTTCATTTCTTTTTTCATTATTCAATATTTATTGATCATTTATTATGCATCACTCTATTTCACATTTGGAATACACCAATGAACACAAAAGACAAGATCTCTGTCCTCATGGAGCATAAATTCTCTCAGAGGGACAACGTAATAAGCCATAAACATAATAAATAAGTTGCAAAGGATACTGGAAAGAGATAAATACAATAGGAAACAAAGAAAGAGCAGAGTAAAAGGGGCCTGTGCCCAAGGATGTAGGAGACCAAGGAGCAAAAGGAAATGGGAAGTCAAGGTAGTAGTCATAGAGATTGAGATGTGAGCCCACTTTCAAGTGGATAGACCTGACTGGCTCCAGGGCCCATCTGCTTTCTTTCATTCCAGCCCTAACAAGCATTGGTTTGTTCCTAGCCAAAGTCTGGTATTCTTCACCTGAGGTCAAATTGACAGTCATAGATAATGAAACAATTTAAACCTGTAGATTGATGGATACTTTTTTCAATGAAATGTTTAAAAAGTAGTGGGAAATGAAAAGTTATCGTAAACTTTACAGAGAAATGGCAGGATTGTCTAAATTTTCTCAAATTCTGACATCAAAAATTGAGTGTGACAACATAATTCTGAAAAATTATAGTTTTGCAATGGGAATTTGGGGAAGAATCCACTTTTCCTGAAGGCATTATGGAGTCAGATCCCCATAAACTCACTGCTTTTACATTCCCATTGTGTTTTGGTATTTCTTTGCATAGTGACAGTTCAATTCTATCTTAGTGCTTCTCTCTGTCCTCCACGTCTCTCCAGATTGAGTGCTATTCTTTATTCTAAAACACTCTGTATGTTTTCTTTTTCTTGGCACTAGGTACGCTGTGAATGAAATTGTGTATACTTGTCTCTCTTCTCTTTGTCTCAGATTGTGGGCTACTTAAAATTTAAGGCCCATACCCAAATTATTTATGATATATAAGGTATCTATGCAAGTATTAGTACACAGTAAATGCTATATAATGCTTATGAAATATAAAATAAAATTTAAAGAGGAAGGAATGAGAATTTATCCAAAGGGAAACACTTGACCTACATTTTTATATTATTCACATCAATTCTTTTATGCTGACACTCCTAGCCTTATTCAGACATTCTTTTCGTGTCTGGTCAATTGTAGAGTCAAGGTTGCATTATAACGTCCCTAGAGTTGTAATTTTATAGCTCATGTGTATACAATGGCATACTATTGATTTGTCCATATCTACTGAAGGAAACAGCACTTTAGTAAAGGTAAGATATAATCGAAATGACATTAATGATAAAATCACTTCCATGTACTTGTATTTATATATTGTGTGTGAAAGCTAGGCATTCAGATTTTTGAATCACATTGTAGAAGGAATAAACCAATTTCTTACAGTATTGTAATTGTGGAAGTCCTATTTCTTTTTTTTAGCTCTTCTCTATCTTAAATATACATATTGTTTTGTATTATTGAGAAATAACAGGTGTTAAAAACTTGAACTAAGAACAATATCCATTTTCATAAAAAAAAAAAAAAAACAGCTTCATATAGTAATCCTAGACCTAAGCTGATTCTTTTAATTTATACTTTAATAGAAGTCATTTAATCTGATGTGACTGGAACTTGTGTAGTTATCCCAGTAACTAAAAAAAATTAAAATAAAACAAAACTAATATTATTTAAACCAAGAAGCAATTTTTGAAAAATTACATAACTATACATTAAATAAGAAATATAAAAGAACAATTATTAACTATCTTTTAGTAAGGATAGAGGCATAGAATCTTATAGGAAATTACCTACTAGAAGCCAGAATTCCAGGCAGAATAGATAGATCTGCCAATATGTTTTCAGATAAAAGAGATTTCTATCACATGTCAGTAAATCACAGAGCAGAGGGGAGACACTGTAATATATTAATAACTAACTACCTTTTCAAACTAATTTTGAATTGATAATCATATTATTTCTGACATGAAGTGTTTCAACCTGATGTGTTGTAGCCACGGAAGATCCTTACTGGTACAACATTAAGAAAACAGCTGTGGTTTTGTCCAATGGATGGTGCAATTTTGGCTCAGACTTCTGAAATGTACTTGCCCCACAATTCTTCTGATAATTACAGCAGAGAGAGTGAGCAGGAGGAGGAAAATAAAACAGTGCTATACAATACCCAGAGACAGCAAAATTCTGTAGTAGATACTGTTGACTGTATTGGACACAGAGGATCTGTACAACTTCTGGGAAATTAAGAATAGAAACAGAAAAATATAACAATAGATTTCTTTTTTTTTTTTTTTTTTACTTGAAGTGTGAACCTTTTGCAACCGTGAACCTACTTCTCTGCAAAGCAAAAAGCCACCTCCAGATAAAACAAAGCAGGCCCAAAACAGCATGCAACACAGAAAATAATAAACGCAACCTACAACAGAAGAGGAATTTAGACGGAACAAGAACAAAAACAATTTTCTTAAAATAAAAACAATCAACCAGCTACATATTTCTCTATTCCCCGGGAATAGGAAAGTTACTTAGTGGAACAATCGAAGGTTAACAGGGGAACCCTACTGCACTATTCTTGTAATTTCCCAACACATATTTTTATGTTGAAGTTTACAGCTTGTAAACTGTGTGTAATTCTCATTATTTAAAATGTGTTTGGTTACTTTCAATTAATCCTCTTGTAGGTTTACAAAGCCTTAAGCTAGAGCAGTTTTCTCTGATCACAAATGAGGTTCCCATCAGCACCCCAACATCCAGGATGATGCCTACAGAGACTTGAAGGTTAAGGAAGGGTTTGGGAAACAAGCACTGCATAAAGCAATCAAAATATGGATGGGAAACACATATTTTCTAATAATTTTTATTTATTTTCTTATAGGATACCTCATATAAATCCAAGCTTTGCCAATAAATAAACTTTAGTTTCCTTATTTATAAAATGGGCAGAGTAGTAGACACTCCAATATAGGAGGGTCCTATCCTCTTTAGTAATTTTTTCTGACCAAATTACCTGTATGTGGATAATAGATTGTATGGTAACTCTATGATTATGAGAAAAAAATACCTTGCAAATGGCTTTAGTTTTCAAATTTCCTTTTTCCATGGGAATTAAATAAACACATATTGGTTAATTTACCTTTTCTGTATTGAAACACTACCAAGATCCAAACACAAAGGACATTTCCTTACAAAGATGTCCAGTGTTTAAATGCGTAGTAGGACCTCATGTGTGCTCAAGATGAACTATAACATCACCTACCCACAAGAAAATCTGTACCCTAATAGGTATTTGTCACTGTCATTTGGCAGCAAGGTGTCCACAGCTACTAAGAGACACAATGCTTACACATCTGGTCTGTTCTATTCAAACTGTACTACAAACATTTCTGACTATATTCACAACAGAAATAATAGATAGAGTTATACAGCACTTGTCTTGAGGATAAATTGCTTCAATTATTTTATTCTCAGAAACAATAAGAGTCACTCTGATGATATTAGGCAGTTACAAAAAACAACATCATTTTCACTCTTCAGATTATTTCACCAATCATAGAGGACTTCTCACAATGGAATTTTACAAATATAGTCCTAAGGACTTAATGTTTTTCTCTTTGTAGACTATCTGGTCACTTTTGTTTGTACCTCATTTATGAGATACATGTTCTACAATGAGATGTATATCCTAGCATTTCTCCCCAAAGGAAACTGCATGTGTATATAGCAAATTTATTATACTAATATTTGGAGGGATTAGTATTCTCTAACTTGCTCCATATCCAAAACAAGTTCTGTGGAAATTCTTATCTTAAATATATCCTACAAAAATGTTAAACATCAACATAGGCCACAATATATGCTTTCTTGTATCTTTGCTTCATCAAAAAATCAGAAGTGTAGGTTTTAAAAAATAGATAAATGGCAAGTGTTTTCAATGGATTAGGTGACCAGCCTGCAGCACTATACCGAACTGGAGCACCATAATATGCTGAATGAGTTTTGTGGAGTCTATACATTTGCAGTGTGATATATGCAATATAAATGTTCATTTAAATTTTTTTAATGTTTATTTTTGAGAGAGAGAGAGAGAGAGAGAAAGAGACCAAGAGGTGGAGAGGTGCAGAGAGAGACAGGAAGACAGAGAATCCAAAGCGGGCTCCAGGCTCTGAGCTGTTAGCACAGAGCCCGATGCAGGGCTCAAACTCACAAACTGTGAGATCATGACCTGAGCCAAAGCTGGATGCTCAACCAACTAAGCCACTCAGGTACCCAATGGAACTCTCTCCTGTCTTAAAGTTAATGCTTTACTAGAGGAAGAAACAACCTCAGCTTATAATAGCTAGGCCTCCAGGATCCTGTGAGGCTTCTTTAGCATATGAAAATCTTTCTGGAAACTTCCCTTTGTCTTTACCTCTCCCAAATCCCAAGTATATAATTAGTCTCTCCTCATAATCCTAGGGCAGCTCTTTCTGCCCATGGATCCTGTCCCCTTGGTTTAATAAAATCACCTTTTTTGCACCAAAGGTATCTTAAGAATTCTTTCTTGGCCATTGGCTCTAGACCCCCACCACCATTACAAAATTGCATCAGTTTGACCACAGATTCTTTAACTAAGATTATCTATGTGATTTGCATTAATCATTTACATTCGGTTTAGAAAGACTCAATTTTTATTTTCTCTTCACCAACCAAGATGACATTCATGTTCCCTTTTAGCTTGAACTAAACTTTATATAGGTTTCTTTCTGACCCTGGGCCCTGACCTTCCTTTTCTTAGAACATTTACATTAGTAACTTGTAAATTCTTTCCCTGCCCTTTTGAAATGTAATCTTAAATCTTTTTAAAAGCTTCTGGCTAGTGATCTTTGAGTAAGTGCAATTAGCAAACACAGGAGACCTACCTTCCCTCACCCTAGCTCTTAAAATTCTGCAGTCTTTTTTTCAGTAGAATTGAGTTCAGATTGTGTTCTAGCCTGTCTCCCTCTTGTAATATTCTTGGATAAAGTCTTCTTTAATTTTCCAGGTTAATGTACTTCACATAATAACTCACATAACTAAAAACACAGGTTCTTATTTATCTTTTAAGGTTTCAGTAAGCTAGCCATCTCCACTGTGTTTATCCCAAAGCAGACCTTCAGAAATCATTTGTTGAGAGGATGACTAAGAACTTCTAGATCTGGCCAATTTTGTAATGTTATGACCAAGGTGAAGCATGTCAAAGGAATTCCTCAAGTGTGTTCAATTAACAGCACTTTTTAAGACCAGTTTCTCTTTAGCTAAAATGAAGATTTTTAATAAAATAAAAGACCAATTTTGGAACAGGTCTAATTTGATACAAATTGAAAAGTGTTAAACATTTTATACAATGAATTAAAAATGAGTGTCTCAGGGGTGCCTGGGTGGCTCAGTTAACTGGCCAACTTCAAGCTCAGGTCATGCTCTCACGGTTCATGGGTTCCAGCCCCGCACTGGGTTGTGTGCTGACAACTCAGAGCCTGGAACCTGGTTTGGATTCTGTGTTTTCCTCTCTCTCTCTGCCCCTCCTCCACTCATGCTGTGTCCCTCTGCCACCCAAAAAATAAATAAATGTTAAAATACATACATATATATATTAAAAAATAAAGTGTCTTGATTCCTTGCTCTTTGTTCTTATGATTTCCAGTTAGTACAATGTTTATGCTTTATCTGGTATGGTATTTGCTTTTATCTGAGGACTGTTAAGGGCCCCTGTCCATTCTCTTCATAAGCACAGAATTTGAAAACAAATCATTAGACTACACCACCTTGAGCAGATTGAAAACAAAGCACTTCTGTGCATTCAATAGACTTCCAGCTCAGAACAAAAAGGTAGATCTCAGTAGTTGTGTTGTAAAAGCCTTCATTTCAGTAGTTTCTTTGTGTTCAACTCTTTACCACAGAATAAATCCACTTGGAATACTTTGCAACAAACGGAGTCAAGAGAAGGGTCTGGCTTAGACAGTCCAAAGCGAGGGTAGGATTCCTTTTATTCCAATGAAACAAGACCTCCATAATCCTCTTGAGGACAATTTTTATAAATATGCCTATTTCCTCAGAGTAGCGTTGCTTTACTTATATATTTATTTGATTGTAATTTAACTAATGAATAAGATCGTGATTATTTCTGGCTCTGAAGTTTCTCTGACTGGGCTAGAATACTTTCATCTCATGTTGAAAACTCATTGACTCCGAAAATGAAACAAAAAGAGAAAATGCTTTTTAGGTTAATACATTCAGTCCATAAACATTTTCTGAAGAGAGATGAGAAGTCACTGAAATACTTCCAATTACCTTCTTTTAAAGTATATGTTTTGGTGAGAGCTTATGTCATCATTTTTATTTGCTTTCATTTTATGGTAGTATTGTAATTTAATGTCTTCAAAATTTGAATGAATCTGCATTTACACTGACAAATACTGGTGTAGTTGAGAGAAAATGCCTTTTCAACAAAGGCAGTATTCTCCTTTGAGACTCCTATTGTTTGGGGAATACAGTTACTAGACACAGTGCTTATACAAGATACAATTCTATGTTCCTTTCTGAAAAGCAGAGTTTGAGTCAGATTACGGGAATGAATCTGCATAAAACGTAAAAGTATTTCAACTCCCTCGTTGAAGATTATTATGATGTCAAATTATTTTTCCTCCTCAGACTGGGCTTCCACATGTGCAAAAGATGTCTGTGCTACAGAAAAACTGACTAATGAAGAACATTTGTGGAAAGCTATGGTGGCTCATTCTACAGCAATGATCTCCTATTATCTTTACCATTTTTTTCCTGCTGGCACTTCAGGTAAAGCTTTCTTTAAGCTCAACACCGTATTCTGAAATTTAGGGAAATAAACAAGGAGCTCTGTTTACAACTGGGCTGAGCAGCTGAGACAGACCAATAGCATGCTATGTGGAGTTAGTATGGCTCAGAGTTAAAGGTGCTACGCCAGATCAGGATGGTTTTGAACAGGAAACTATTCCATGGAGATCTGTGAGGGCACCTGGGTGGCTCAGTTGTTAACCACGGAGATCTGTGAAACACGCAGGGAGAGGACCGCTCTCCCAACACCGGTGCAAGGAGAGCTTATGAACACTAGTAAATGGCTACTGGATGGAGTCGTAGCCCTGACTGAAAGCCAGAAGGAACAAGAGCGCACAGAAGATTATAGAATTGAAAAAAGTGTATTTATGTGTAAAAATATTAATTAAAAGTGCTTTCATTTTGTCCTCAACTTATGTAAGGCAAGTGATATCATAATCACCTATTTGTCAACCATAATTATGAAAACTGAACCACTAGCAGAGAAAGGTAGATGGGGGGATCACAAGTAAGAGGGCTGGAGCTGGGTCTGCATGAAAACCAATAATCTAGAAGTCTAAAAATCCAAATATCTAAAAAGTCCATCTCTGAAAGGAGGAAAAATTCATCAAATCTAGACAAGTTTATTAGCTTGTCCTAGACTGTTCATGACAGTTGATCTCAACTATTCCTCCTCACATGATTTAGGAAGGGTTAAAGATTAACCTGTCTTTCAACCAGAAGATTCTGACTGATCTTTTGGTTGGATTTTGTGTGTCAAGGATTTTGAAAAGTCCACAGGTATGGAAAGCTCTTGATTCTAATCAGTGCAACCCTGTACCCACTTATTAATTATTCAAAGTTGTTTTGCAGTTAGGACTTTAGGCAAAGCATTCAATAAAGTTGTAAAAGTTTTGTCAGTATAAATAAAGAATGTGTCCTAAAGTGTGCTGGGATTCCATCCTAAGTCTTAGGCAATTTTTCCCAATTAGATTATAGTAAGGGTAGCAGAATGAAGGGCCTGTATTTAATTCAGCATATTTATATTCTAATTAGCTCTTTTAAGATATTAATCTTTAAATGTTGTGATATTATGTGTTATCGACATGAGAAGTCAAGATAGTTTAATATTCCAGAGATAGAATTTCTTAATCAGTACTGGTTTGGCACCAGAATAATACATATTTATTTTATATGACTTTCCAAAAATCTGATTTCATATAAATATAAGCTAGAATCATACCTTTGCTTTCATGTAGGCTGCCACAGTGTTGCTTTGAGTTATCCTGTAGAGAATGAGAGAACAGTAAATGCTCATGATTACACAAATATTTATAATCAGCATCACTAATTTTCTGTATGTCTATGGATGCCTCTGAAGTACTTTAAAGTTGTTTCTTTTTTTTTTAATTTAGTTAACTGTGTTTCTCTTTATCTTTTCCAGATTAATTACATGAATAGCAAGTTTTAACTACAGGCACCTAACAAAAATATTTTTGAAAGAGGAAAGACAAAGGAATAAGACATTCTTAATTACCTGTTTGAACTACAGATAATCAAATTTCTCTGTGATACTCTAGCCTACCTTTAAACTATCATCAGTGGAGGGAGGATCTATACCTTTGAAAGATAATCCACTGCAGCATTACAAATGCTCACCCTTGACTATCAACACACATGGAATTATTACAAAAATGATGACTCTTTGATCCATGAAACATCTCTTTATTAACATATTAACAAGTATTTTTGGAGCTTCTCCTGTCAGGTATTATATCCTTACTGATTTTATAGTAGGAATATATATTGTCAATATACTGACTTTAGTAGGAATATACAACAACAAAAAGCAAGTAAACAGGCACCTACATAAGATAAAAATGGTTGAGTCATAGAGGCAGAGGAAGGGTAAAGGGGTTCATTTGCTTTTCTTAGCCCCAGTATGTTAAGAAACAAAATCAACTGAATGAAATTAAAGTGAGATTTAAAATGAAATTTACCAGGTATATTCAAGGATTCATGAATTGGGCAGTGTACTACAGAACAGATATAAAGGAGCTGCTGTGGTGGTCAGACACAGAGAGAGCTGGGACACCACGGCTTTTCTTTCCAGGAACCAGCTTTATTCATGCCCGCATGCGCTCAGCAGACTAAGACCCAAGAGGCTGAGCTCTGAGTGGAGTGGAGTAGGGGGTTGCCTTTTATAGTTTTTGCTCCTTTGAATCCCATACAGTCTGAATGGGTGGTCTATGTTAAAGAGTGGTGAGTAAGGTCACGCATGCACACATAACCAGGTTGTCTTCCCTTGTCTTGAGGTTTTTCACCACATTCCTTAGGGAGGGGCTCTAGCACACTGAGAAACTGTACAAAATGAAAGACTTTTATAGCCAGGAGGGAGTGGGGCAAGGAAGTTACAGGAGTAAAAAAGTGGATTAGTTGTGGCGTGTCACTTTCCTCTAGGGGACTGTAGAGTCTAACAAGTGGATTACTCCACTACTGCTAAGCAAGGATTGGTTTATGATTCCATTTCTACGAGGCCCAAACTGTGATTAAGTTAAGGCTCAGTTTGGTGAGCTTAACATAAGTGACTCCATTTTGGGCATGTTTTCTTGTTTTCATCAGACGGGATGAGCTAGAATTTGAATTAGTAAAACTTGGTGCCCAACCAGATACGTGGGCAAGTTTTATTTCATCAAATGCCACATAACTGAACAGAGTATAAATATCATATGATTTTCATTATATCGTTTGTCATGGTGGGGTCTCAGGAATCACACTTTCTCTCTGTTTTTTTGCACATATCATTGTAAAATATTAAGTGATTTAGGGCATCACCGAATCACAAAGTAATCCATACAGCACTGTCTTTCAAATGATTATTTATTGCTAAGTTCGACAATGAGAAATTGGATCAGCCTGGTATGAAGACTTGAAGGTAGAGATCTCGATCTGGGGTCTGTTACTCTCTAGTTACACAGCTTGGAACAATTCATTTCACCCCTTGTATCTCTCTTTATAATGAAAAATGGTACAAATGCTTACTTTAATGATATGATTTATTTGAAAGACTGTATAAAGTGTAAAGTGAATAATGGATTTTAATTATGATGATTGTCAAATTTATACCATGGATATTACCTGGGTACCCTTTCTGAACTGAATATGAAAATAAATATTTCCGTATTGTGTAACATCTCATGGAGAAGCATGTGGAGAGAAGTTTTAAAGAAGAAATCAATGCTACAGAATTCAAAGAGTTACAGTTTTAGACTATTCATATTTTTTCTAGGATATTCTTTGGTATGCTTATAAAGGAGATAGAAGAAACTCATTTTTAAATACTTAAGGATATTGGCAATGTATAAAAGATGTATTGGAAATAAAGTCCTGTGTAAAGATGGTAAGATGAAAATACGGTCTTAGGTACTTAAAAATGCTAGGACATGTGAAGGACAAGGATAGAATGAATATATTAGCATGTTAACACTTCGTGGAGTATGAAAAATTATTTGAAACTTATTGATTGCTGGCAAATACCTGAAAATATTGGGATGGGCCTAATAATAGGCTATACTACTGATGTTTTCAAGTTTAGTATGGCTTGCAACTTAGAAACAAGTTGTGCAATACACAGAAAGCATGTATGTCATCTGAATCAAAGTGAATTATGTTTATTCTAATTTAATTCTTCACACAGTGTTTAAGTATAATAACTTGTTTGAGAGCAAAAATAGACACTGCACAAGATTTTAATGGACAGTGGAATTCAAAAATGTTTCTATCCTCATGTAAGTTTTGGCTGAGGTTCTTACAGAAATTAGAAAATCTAAATGGTCCAGAAAGAGCCAAGATAACTTTTTTACTTTAGGCAATATTAGGCAGTCATCCAGAAAAATAGTTGCTCAAAGAGACATAGATGTAAACTTCACACTTTGATTTCCCAGCAACTAGTGCTATAAAATATTTTAGGCTGGCTTGGCAGGGTTTGGAACAGGACATTATCTCTGAGAGTTGCATCATGTTTAAACAACCTAAAACTAGATTGATATGAGGAGATCCACAGAGCTGAAGGAGAAGAGTTGTGGAGTATATACTGTGATCTGAGGGCAGATTTGGGAAATCCGAAAGGAATCAGAAATGGTGCCGGTAATAAGTAAGCAGAGGATCCAAGAAAATATAATAAATACGTTAGATAAAAACTCTTGGGACAAGCAATGGGAAAAAACCCTTTGTATAAAAGTCAGAAAACAAGAATCGTTGCTTTGTAGTGCTTTTGACTAGCCAGTTCATGGCTGTCTAAATGCCATCACCCCAGGAGTCAATTTGCCAGAGAAATATGAACATAAACTTGTACCTGTGTCTCCAAGCTTTGTGTCAAGTGACCCTGACCTTTCTTGTCCCTACTTATTGGACCAGAAATTTGCAAAGGACACAAATTGAGACATTTAGAGGCTAGAATTCAGCAGCCTGTGATGAACTTAAAGATTTACGAACTCCTAAGAGTTCATGAAAAAAAGGGCATGGAATTTAATATAAGCCTTTCAAAAGTTTGGCTTAGAGGGCTGGTGGATTCTCCCAATGAAGTCATGATTTTGACCTCTACCAATGACATAAACAAAACAGCAAAGAAAATGAAAACTATCAAGTAATAAATGCTCAACCATCTACGAATGATAAGACTGTGAGAGTCCTATTGTAAACAATGACTGCAAAAGTTTTTTGCCAAAAAAAGGATAATAAAAGTAAATAAAGAAATTTAGCTTCGATTTTTAACTCTAAAGCTTTGTGTAATGTTCCACAGTGTTTCCTTTAATATGATAATATCCCACATAATTACAAATTCAAACAGAAAATGAGGAGGTTAATAAAAAGAAAGGAAGAATAACAGTTTAAGTATAATTGTTCTCTATTTAAAGGAGATTCAAGAAAATCATCTTTAAATAAACATTTGACTGTTTAACTGTGCATTTCCCTAATCCTTGTTTTGTTTAGACTAAAGCAAACACTTGATAAATCCCTAATTGTCAAATATATTGAGCAGAAATAGTTGAAAAATGTTTCATAATTTGGATTCATTGCTTACTACAATTCTGTGCTGTGAACTAAAAAAAATCTAAAATTGCCGTTTTACACAATTTGCTTTGCTTACTACATTAGGGGACCTATAGATCATTTCTAAGGGATAGTTAAAAACCAGTTTATAAAAAGAAAGACTATTTCACTGCATCTTATAATCGGTCAATACACAGAAACATTATGGATAAAAACGCACACATAATCACATCCTGCTATCTGGTTTCCAGAGGACTCAAAAAAATACAATAATGTTTTGATTCTCCCAGTTTTTAACATTTTCAACTTTCAGAAGTATGTCTTAAGAAATACATTTGCTTTCAAATTTACTGCCTGAAATATCCATCACACCTACAATCAGATTTGGTCTAAAATTCCCCACTTATTTTTCAAGAAATCTTATATTAATTTTAAATGTATTTACTCAAAGCCTATAATTTTTAAAATTACTCACCACACATAGTAATTTATATACCTATAGATAAAGCAGAAATAAGGTAAATAAGAAAAATCTAAAAGGAATTCTTAAATCTTGTTACAGAACTTCAGACGCACAAAAAAGACACAAATTACTATTACAGATTTATCACACTTTCCATAGGGCAAATCTGTTCCAGGGATCATTAGGAACACGGTCTCCCCTTTGGACTCTTAACATCAACCGTGTGAAAAATCACCTATGTGAATGCTCATAATTTTTCACTGGGTTATTTCTTACTTGAGGATCCCAGCAGTCCCTAAGCTCACACAATATACAGCTATAGTTTCCATCACCTCTGTGACCAACCTTCTCTGATACAGGTCATCTCAGGTTCAATGTCTCTCCCTTCAGTAGTGCAGTCATTTCATGTTTACTGCTGATCTATATACAAGCCTCCTGATCCAACTTCCTCTCCACACTGTCCCGAGGTCTTCCACTTGTCCATCATAAGACTTAACATCCTATTAATTTTGCTATTACCTATTACCTGCCACTTCCTCACTTTTCACTCATGTGGTTCCCTTGTATATATGAAATATATAAATATTCCTTATTTACAGACTATCAATGTTGAGTTAGTTACTTTTACTTGCTTGTTTTGGATACATATAAGAGATAACATATCACATAATGTTTAAGGGCATGAGCTTCAGAATTTAAACAAAAATCCACATTTGAGATGTTTTTGTCACATACTAGTTATGTGATATTGAAGGAATGTTTCTTCTGTAAGCCTCTGTTTCCTCTGATATAAAAATGAGAATGAAGTATTAAATATTTCTTAAAGTCACTGTGAGAATTAAATCTGATACATGGAAAGAATTTAACAGGTGAGACAAGATAAGAATTTCAAAATGAAAGTAATTGTTATATACAATTGTAACACTTCTGTTACAGTTATGTTGAAACAGGGTTCACTTCCATGACTGTTGGTTTAATATTTTAATTTTGCTTCGGTCAAGGTATGCTAAAGTTAGACTGCAGTAATAAATAACTTAAAAATCTTAAGGAATTAAAAACAATTGAAATGGTTAGTTTTTCAGACTTGTTCATGTCCATTTCAGATAAGCTGGAAGGCTCTGCTTCATGTCATCATGTCTTAAGTCTGGTCCTGATGCTGATACAATAGTCACTGTCTAGAATACACAGCTCACTACTGCACCAGGAAAGAACGGTACAAACTTTAAGTACACAGCACTTCAAACTTACTTTTTAAAAATTGTATCTTTCACTTCTCACGTATCACTGGGTGTAGCAAGTCACATTTAAAGGCAGCAGGGTTCAACCCTATCATTCACCTAGGAAGAGAGAGAAAAGGAAATAGTTGATGGATAACATTAATATCTGCTACACTTTCTATGTTTCATTCCTCCCAATAACTGCATTAAGAAACAAGTTTTAAAAAATCGTGATTTATAAGGTATTGAAAATCACAAGGAGCACGTTTTTTTCAAGAAGGGAAACACTTTATTAGCTTTACTTTTGAAACATTCCTGAAGGAAAGCATTCACGTTACACAGTGAGATACATGTGATTCCCAGCGCCTTGGAGAATCAGCCCTTCCAGAAGATTAAGAGGGTGTTGTTTCACCTTGCAATTTGATTCAAGAATCTTTGTTGTGGCTGTGAACCAGAGTCACTTGTGAAGTTCTATCTCGTTTTGTTTCATTCTGACATACATACTTCGGTAGGCTTCACAACATAACTAATAAATAATATCAGAGACTGCACTGGGTTGTCAAGATAAAAGTACTACCTTATTTGAAGGCATGGATCAATTCATTTTATTTTTAATTCATTCTTACGAGATTATTAGACATACACAAATGAAACATATGAATGAAAAATGAGACAATTTCCCTAAAATTATGTGTATCTCATGTGTGTGCATGCACACATACACAAATATATACCTGTGTAATCTCTCACATGTGTATAAAATACATGTAAACTTTAAGCTCTAATGTAATTATGTGTATATTTCTTTAGATATCCATAATACACCTTATGCTAATTGCAAAACTAGGAGAAGATGTAGAAATGGGACTAAAATATTACTAGTTTTTAATCATCTTTATTATAAAAAGTACATATTTTTCTACAGTAGCATTTTGGAAACATTTACCATATGCCTATTGAGTATGTTTCATGATTATGTTTTCATTGATTTTAATTAATTTTTATCACTTGCATGATTAAGGATGAATGGATCATGATCTAGGAAAGTCATGGCAGCACTTATAACCTTATTGTACGGTCATATAATTTTTTTTTTAATTATGCTTTCAAGCATTGTAAATGTCTTGTAAGTTTCAGAGCACTAGATTATCTGAACCAGGAATGGTGCCTAGTTGTTCTTACGGGATATAGGCAAAGGCTTATTCAGGTACATAAAGATCAGGATGAGGGAGGGGAAAAAGAATGTCTACATATTGGTAGTGGTCAAACAGGTAGCAGCCCACGTATTAGATAGGATTTATTGATTAACACTGCTAAAGTCAGATTGCTGTAAGCATCACGTGTAGTTTCAGTGAGGTGACTGTGTCACACCTCTAAGAGAATTAGTACATTCCTAATACTTTACGTAAAGTCCGAAGAGGCATACCTGACTTAATAGAGGGCGGCTTTAATTATTAGTAGTAGTCGTAATAGACAACCTATATCAGGCGCATGTGACTTGAAAACCGAGGCATGAGAGTGGCAGTGCCATGTGTGATAAACCTACAAGTAAAGCTAAAGATGATCTTAAATTTTACAGATATCATCAGAATTCTTCAAAATAATATTTCCAGGCATGCTACTTCATAAAGTTAAAAAATGAATAAATTCAGTCTCACAGAAATTATTTAACTTTTATAGTTTTCAGCTGCTAAACAGAGGCCAAGATCTGATCCCACATTTATCTGTCATTGAAGACGAGTTTCTTCTTATTCTAAAGCCAAACAGAAAGACATGAGCCCCAATATCTATGCCTAGTTAATTATTACTTGCATGCCCAGAACATGGTCTAGTGACTTTCTTAAACGAAGTTGAATGTTTACTGTGGTGATGTTAAAAAGAAAGAAAAGACACATCATTGCTTCCCACTCCTTCCGCCCACTTATAAAACTACCACCTTCTACTAGGGCAGAATTAACAATGTTACCAAATGATACTCATTTCTGATAAAAAAACACTACACAGTTCTTTTACAGCTATTCCTTGAAGGTTTACATATATGAAGAGGTGTTTCTTGGGCCACCTGTTTTGGAGTGGAGAGTAGAAGACAGGCAAGGGACAGTGAGTTGGTGAGTCCCCAGACTCCTTTCAAAAAGAATAGTTCTAGTTTTCCCTTTTACACATTAGGGTTCTCTGTTAACTTTTGTTTTAAACAAGAAAAAGACAGAAAATCACTGAAATCATGTATTACATCTTCATATAGTCCAATGAGATACATGTTATTGTTATTGCAATTTTATACATTATACACTTGAGGCCCATAGAGATTAGCTATTTTGCTCCGCATCACAGATAGGGCAAGAATCAGACTCCAGAGCCAGTGGTCCTCAACATGGAATATTTAGAATATTCCTTGGCATAATGTAAGTACTGCATAAACATTTTATTACTGTCTTGTTATTCCTCAACTATGCCATACAAAGAATGTTTTCTACTTCAATGAAGACATGACAGGTAAAAATGATTTAATTAATTCTGTGAAGTGAATAACTACCAAACATAGGTCCATCTGCCCTTACTATTGCAACAGGAGGACGAGGACAACAGGACAGATCTCTTTCACAATTCACTGTAAAATAAATTCTGTTGTTTGATAAAATAAAAATATTTAAACTAAACTAGAGCAAAATACAGAGAAATCAATAGATTAGTAGGTATTAAATTAATAAATTAAAAACTAAAATGAACACAAATCTATGTACAGCCAAATCATATCAAAATTTTAAGGACAATTAATTCACCTCTTGCAAAGTTCTTTGAAAAAATACAAAAGGAGTATAGGCTACTCAGCTTATTTTAGGATGTCGGTGTACGTTAATTTCAAAATCAACTGAATGAGTCTGTGTATATTACACTTTGGTGTAAAAGAAAAAGAAATCAGTGATTAGTTTACACATCAAAGGTTCATGTCCTGATCATGACAGATGTACATTAAAGATTAGCTAGAAATTCACTCCTAAGGACCACATGAAACAAGTCTATCAAATGGAGTATCTTATTAGTATTTAGGAAAAGCAAAGATTATATTTACAAAAGGAAACAGATTTATCTTAAAAAGAACACAATGTCTGCTCAAAGGTAGGGTAATAGCTCAATAAGAATAATGTATATTAACAACACAGGTACAGGAATGTCCATTACAAAAGAAAAAAACAAAACAAATGGGCACATTAAACTTTCAGATCACCTGTAGTGGAAAGGGTAGTAAGAATAGGTAGAGAGGGTAATGAAAATATATTTTCATGGATGTAGTTATTTTGCAACTAGCTTTAGTCAATTATATATGATTATGTTTCCATGTGCAACAATACTCATATATGAGTACTTTTCAATTACTAAATAGTATTTTATTTTATTGAAATCATAATACAGTTACACACAATTGATGAAATGTATCTCATTTTTTAGTAGAAACAATGCTAAAACATGTTCTTTTAGCTCTAGAATTGCATACGTATTCAATGTTATCAAAAAGTAGCTTTTTAACTGTTAAAATAATACTTATATGCATAAAGACAAGCAGTAAACATTATTTACTGGCCATAGGCAGCACACTGGCTTGACTCTGAATTCTTGAAATAGTATTTGACCTTCCTGAATCACGATAGTTTGGATCCAGGTTCAGCTGTGTCAGTTCTGTCACAGTGCAATAGAAGGATGTACAATTCTTACCTACCCACACACATAGTGGTTACATCTTGAAAAATTTGGAATATTTTGTCTAGGAATACACGGATAATTTTAGCATAAAACTCTTATATCAAATCTTTTTATCTTTTATCTCTTTATCTGTGGTATAACTATCTCTCTTTTAAATAGATCTGACTTTAGGCTAAATTTAATGACTAGTGCCTCCCAATCTTGTTCACTAATAAGGAAAGCTACCCTAAAACCACTGACTTATCAAGAGATACTGCTAAACTTTTTAAATTCCTATTCTTTCCCTTGTGTTGTTTCATATTTCTTACATAGCCTTCATTTTCTCTTGCCACCTGCCCACCCCCAAGAATTACTAAATATAAAATGCATTTTTTTGAAAAGTCTGAATGTAAACTTCATAAACAACTTCAGAATTTTGGCCTAACATCTAGTCGATGATGTGCTTTTTGTACTGGAAAAAAATTAAACTTGGTTCCTCCCTCTAGATTCTCTATGCCGCTTTGACAAGTCCATACCTGGGCTTCACTTTTTTGTGTGGTTATTCATAGATAGAAAGATGATTGTTGCAGCATTGCTAGAGCTTTTTTTGGGTGGTGTTTTTGTTTTTGCAAAGGACAAGAAAACAAGATAAAATTTAATATGTCAACAGTTTTTCTTTGGGCAAGATAACAAAACAGGGAAACATGGCATAACTGTTAGTGTTTGAAGATCAAACTTGCAACATGCACAGTATAAGCAAGAAATTTATCATTCACTTCAATTGTCACATCATCAATAGAGAAAATCAGAATAAAGAAAACAACACTGGAAACAGGTGAAGGCGAAAAGACATTTAGTACTTTCATTGTCCCAGGTCTTAAAATGTCACATTGCTTTTTTTTCATTTTATAAGAGAGTACATATTATTGTAACATAACTTTACATTTGAATAGTCATAACCTCTTTGTTACTATTATCTGTCATATTACTCTTACTTGATGCAAGACATTTTAAAGACTTTCTGAAGGACACTTAAGGCAAAGCATTTTCCTTAGTTTTTTCTATGAGCTCTTCACATTTTCACAAATGCTTTATGTCAGCTATTGAATTTTATGTTAATGTTTGCAAATTTCATTTTATTCCCCTTTATTTAGATGAAATTGGTTTAACAATTTCATTTACTTCTATGATGCAAATATGAGATTGTCTTATTTTGGAATACATCTGGTCAATTAGCTGCTATATAGATAACTAAGCCAACTTTATTTGATTTTAGATTTCTATGTAAATATATAATTGCATGTCAGTGCCTTCAATTGACTCTCAGAAACTATTTTTGAACTTGATATATTTGTTGTCAAGCCTCTAACTGGCCCTTCACAAGATCTACTGTAATTGAACTATTATTGAATCTCATTATAGCATACAGTTTCCTTTCAGGTATATAAGCTAATTCAAGTGTGGCTATGATCTCTTTGGGTTTTTTTTTTATTACTTAGTTCTGTACATCTGCCTTATCTCTAAGGTTTTTCTCTTTTATCCCCTCTATTAACATGAAAATAAAATGACTGTCCCAGTAACACGTATATAATGCACTTATTAGATAAACAAAATTTTAACAGCTTCTAGAAACACAATTAAATTAAATCATGTGAAAATGCATCTGTGTTTTTAGCTTATTTGAAAAACATTTGATAACTCCTAGTAATTAAATGTTGACTCAGTTCACGTTTGGCAAGGCTATTATTTGAGAAAATGTAAATGTACTCATCTTTCTTTTCATTTCCTTTCTCTCTGAGTCCTAGTTCCTTCTTAGCTTTCAACCTTATATTTTTACTAATTTGAGAAATTCCTTCAACCTCAAGGCTTTGCAAAGAGTATCACTTTTATCACAAAAAATACTAAGTCCTCTATAATACTTTTCTTATGCTTTGGATCCCAATTCCTTCTCCCATTAGGACCTTATTAAATTATTTACACTGACTCCTGCAGATTTCATTTCTCCTCTTCTAGTAGTACTTTGGTTGGATTATTATTAACCTTTAAAGATCAACAAATCATTAGCTATTATGATTATGAAATCATCTTCCTGCCTCTGAAATAATTTCCCCTGGATCGTTCACATGCTTGGCTTCTTCCAATCTCAACTTTGATGCCACATGCTTAATAAGCCCTACCCAAATCACTCTGCGTACAGTATTCTTGCCTCTGCTGGTCCCTTCTCTTGTTATCACTGTTCCATGATGCTCTTTTATACTGTTATTTTCTTTATTGCTTATTATTCATTTTCCACATATACCAGTTATACATCTTAATAATGTCTTAAGACTAATAATCCCAATATAATCAATATAATAATATCAATAAAACAAACAACCCCAATAGAAAGAGGATGCACAAAAGCAAGACCATATGAGGTTAATGACTACCTATACCACACAGTCGGTTCTCCAGGTTATCTGTTGAATTTGTAAATATTAAATATTCCCATCCCCATTATATGAAGTATCAGCTTCATTCAAATTGCTACCAACTTTCATAAGGACAGGGTGAGAAGCCTTATCTACTCTCTAAGAAAACTGTTTTGGTGAATGTGAAAATAAAAAAAAATAATAATAAATTACCATTTAAAGTACCTAGAAGTAAAAAAATATATGTGGAAGTTAAGCTAAGGACAAAAAATTGAAAAAAAATACTGAAATAAATCTACTAAATCTCTATAAAATAAAGGGTGTGGCACTTGAGCCTTGAGCATCTATCTCCCTCCCTGTCTCATACTCCTGCTCAGAATGTCAGAAGCTCTGCTCCAGACAGGTGGAGACAAAACCTGGAGCTTCCTTTCCTTAGGTTCCAGTCAAGGAACACAGTATTTCATCAGAATGTGTAGGCTGTTGGCATTTGTCATACCACCACCCTCTCCAAGTTTTAAGCTGCTAAAGCCAAAATATCAATCAGTGTGGTTATGAAGTCACAGGCTCCCTTCTTCTACTCCACTCCCACTCACAGTGCAAAGAACTTACCCCAGGAGCAACAGGCCAAAAACACTGGGGCCCAATTGCCCTTTCTCTGTCTTGCTTATAGAGCCGAAGTTCTATAATAAGCGTAGAGGCAAACTGAGAAGACCAGAGGCTACCATCCCTACCCAGCACTTTATCTGCAATGAAAAGCAGAGTACTGGCCCTTACACAACTCTGGAACAGTATCTTAGAGATGAGGTATTCTGCAAGAAGAAAGAGGTCGAGAGCTTTCCTGAGAGTACCTGACTTTATTTGAAACAGGGTGTGAGGAGTTCAAGCCTAAGTAGGTATGATTGAAAACATCAGAGAGTTCGATGGTAAGCAGTTAAGAGAAGGAGGCTGACAGCTCATTGAAAAGAAGGATCTAGATAATATGGCAGCTAGTTTAACAGAGTACACCAAGGACAAAGAAAGCTAAAAAGATCACTTCTGGGATCAAAATAATCCTCAAAGACCACCTTTATAAACTATCCCTGAGAAGAACGCTTAATTTAACTAGGTTAGACTGTGGGGTAATTTACTCCCCAGGCCATTTTTGAAAACCACAGAGCAATCAGCCACAAATTAGTGGAGACTGAGTTTGGTATGATACCAAATAGAGCAGCTTAACAGAGAAATCAGAGAACAAGACAAGAGTCTTGATAAAACCACTAGCATTCTAGATGGCTGTGTAGATAGATATCCAAAGCTGAGCCTGTTGAGAAACATCAGAGGCTTCATACCTCAGAGGATAGATATGACTGAAATAGTGTAGCCAAATCATAAAAAATACAAAAACACAGAAAAAAAATCCACACACATACACAAAAACGCCACAATGAACAAGCCCTGCAGGATGAGGGAATCAGTATCCACAGCCGCTTTAACTACATTAAAAGTCCAGTTTTCACAAAAAGTGACAGGACACATACAGGAACAAGAAAATGTGACCCTTATATGGGAAAAAAAACGCAAGCAATACAAACTGCCTGTGAGAGGGCCTAGATGTCAGATTTAACAACTATTTCAGAGAAGCCATTATAAAGACATTCAGTGTTCAAAAAACTGAAGAAACGGGGAGGAGCTAAGACGGTGGAGCAGTATGGAAGGTTTTTTTTTTTTTTTTTTTTTTTTGCCTCTCTCATCCCTGAAATAAACCTAGATGAAAAAACTAAAGACACAATACATAAAGAAGTAAGTGTAGCTATGTTAACTGTGCTTTATCAAAGAGAGATCATCAATAAGGAAACAACAATCATAAAAATTAACAAAGTGGAAATGTTGGGATTGATATATTCAATAATTGAGGTTAGAAAAAAAATTCTAGGGAGGATAGAAGATGTGTAAGAAAGAACCAGTAACACGGAAGGCAGATTGATATGAACGAAATGACCAGAACCTCAGAGAAATGCGGGCAACATGAAAGCTCAGGAACATACGCATGATTACAGCACTAAGAGGAGAGGGGGAAGAACCAGGATGTTCCAGAAAATAATGGCTGAGAACTTCACAATCTGATTAAAAACATGATACACACGTCTGTGAAGCTCAACAAATCACAGTGGGATAAGTATGGAGCGTCACACTCACACATATCACAGTAAGAATAAAACACAAAGACAAAGAGAAAAATTTTAAATCAAGAAAAAAATGACTGCTTGCTTACAAACAAATCCTAGTAAGAGTGAAAGCTGATATCTTCATAGAAACCATAGAGGCCTGAAGGCAGGAGATGGCATTCTAAGTACTGGGGGAACAAAACAAAACAAAACAAAACACCTGTCAACAAAAATCTTTTTCCACAGCTTTATGGAGATATAATTCAAGTGCAGCATTGTATCACTCACTATTAATGGTAGGATGTGATAATATGATATACATATTATATATATTGTGAAATGTTTACCACAATATAACTAGTTAACTTGTCCGTTTTCTCACATAGTTACCATTCTATTGTGTATGTGAGGTGCGACTATTTAAGACTTACCCTTGACAATTTTCAAGTAAAATATACAGTACCATCAGGTGTCATCACCATGCTGCATATAAAATCTTCAGAACTTATTCATCATAAGACTGGAAGCCTGAGCTCTTTGACCAACACCTCCCCATTTCTCCCAACTTTTACCCTCACTCAACCATTAATCTACTCTCTTTTTCTACTAACTCAGCTCTTTCAGATTTCACACACAAATGAGATCATACAGTCTTTGCCTTTCCTTGTCTGACTTATTTCACTTAGCATAATACCCTCAAGATTTCCTCAAGTTGTCACAAATTACAGGATTTTCTTCTTCTTTTTTTTTTTACAGCTGAATGATATTTCAATATATTAGTTACTTTATTTCTAATTTTACATTAGTGTAGATCACCTTTTCTTTATTCATTCATCCATTGTGGGACACTTAAGTTGTTTCCATTTCTTCACTCTTGTAAATATGTCACAATGAATAAGGGAGTGCAGATAGCTCTTATCTCTTCAACATCCCATATCATTGCCTTTGGATAAATATACCCAGAAGGGTGGCTGCTAGATCACATGATAGCTCTATTTCTCATCTTTTTAGGAAGTTCTATACCATTTTCCATAGTGGTTATTCCAACTTACATTCCCACCAACAGTAGACAAGTGTCTCTTTTCTCCACATCCTCATCGACACTGCTTATATTATGCCCTTTTGATAATTATTTTAACAGTGCAATATAACTCCTTGTGTTTTTGATTTGCATTTCCTTGATGATTAGTGATCTTGAACATCTTTTTTTTTTTTTAATATTTATTTTTGAGACAGAGAGAGACAGAGCATGAGTGGGGGAGGGGCAGGGCGAAAGGGAGACACAGAATCTGAAGCAGGCTCCAGGCTCTGAGCTGTCAGCACAGAGCCCAACGTGGGGCTCGAACTCACAGACCGCAAGATCATGACTTGAGCCGAAGTTGGACACCCAACCAAACGAGCCACCCAGGCGCCTCTTGAACATCTTTTTATGTACTTGTTGAGCATTTGTAAGTCTTTGGAAAGTATCTAGTCAGGTACTTTGCCTATTTTTCAATTGGATTAATAGTTTTTGATATTGAGGTATACAAGTACCTCATGTATTTTGGTTATTAACCCCTTATTGGATATATTGTTTAGAAATATTTACAAATACAGATACCTCCCATTCCACCAGGTGCCTTTTCATTTTGTTTCTTTTGCTATTCAGAAATCATTTAATGTGGATGTAATCCCACTTGTTTATTTCTGCTTTTGTTCCTTGTGCCTTTGGTATCAATGAGGATCTTATATCCAGAAAAATATCTTATGTTTTAGTTTATTTATTTATTTTGAGAGCACAAGAGAGAAAGAGAGAGAGAGAGAGAGAGCACGCATGCACAAGCACATGTGCATGTGTGAGTAGGGAAAGGTCAGAAAGGGAGAGAGAGAATCCCAAGCAGGGTCCACACTGTCAGTGTGGAACTGGACACAGGGCTCCATCCCATGAACTGTGAGATCATGACCTGAGCTGAAGTCAAGAGTTAGTCGCTTAACTAACTGAGCCACCCAGATGACCTCAGAAAAACTATCTTAAAAAAACGAAGACTAAATTAGCTCTCCCAGAAAATAAAGAAACTGGCTAAATCTATTGCTAGCAGATCAACCTATCTTACAAAAAATACAAAGGAAATCTTCAGGCTAAAATCAAGTGACCCCAGGCAGCAATTTAAATATGTGTATGTTCACATGTGTGCACATATGCACAGATACACAGCATCAGTGAAGGTTTTTATATAATAAAAGAAAGTATAGTATCATGTTTGCTTTTTTTCTTACCTTATTTAAAACAGTTTCATATGTTTATGCATATATGTTTATGAATTGTTGAGACTATAATATATAGAAATGCAACATATGTCATGATAAAAACACAAAAGATGTGTGGGGGAACAAATATGTACTGGAGTAAGGATGTGGCAGATGGTAATTTGAGTCAAGAGAAACAAATGAAGGGAACCAAAAATACAAAGAAAGGAGATTAATATATAATCACCATAAATATATACTTGTTCTCCTTTCTTTTTACAGTTTCTTCAATAGACATCAAATTACATAAAGTGATAATTAAAATTATGTTAGAGCTACATGTGTGGGTGTTTGTATGGATATATATGATAGAAGAGAGCTAATTTGAAAGATTCGCTAACATCATATATCTTACCAGAATAAGCTAATTATATACTTGAAATAATATATAATAATATATGACATTAACAAGAATAAAGTAACTCAAAATACGTAGTGAAAATATCACTAAAAGGACTGAAATGTTACACTATAAAATATTTACTTTATAAAAAAGAAAATAAAAAGGAGGGAAAAGAAGCAAAAGAGGCATGAAACATACAGAAAACAAAATTAAAATTAAACTATAAGAAATAAACTAAATTATATCAATATAACATTAAATGAAAATCAACAAAATTGATAAATCTTTTGGTATATCAACAACGCAAATGAGAGGAGACTCAAATTACTAAAATCAGGAATAAAAGAGTAGCCATTTCTATTGCACTTATAGATATAAAAGGAATTTTAAGGAAATAATTTAAACAAATGAAGACTAAAAATTTGATAGTTCACAGAAAATGCACAAATTACTAAAAGACACAAAATACTGAAGAAACAGACAAGCTGAATAGACTTTTAAGAATTGTAGAGATTGAATTTTTAGTGACAAAGTCCCACAAAGAAAAGCTCAGGCCCATATGGCTTCCCTGGTGAATTCTACCAACGTTTCAAGGGGGAATTGATGCCAATTTTTCATAAACTCTGCCAAAATACAGAAGAGAAAGAAACACTCCCTACATGTTTTGTGAGGCCAGTAGTCAACTGATACCCAAATAAGACAAAGACATCAAAAGAAAAGAAAATTATAAAACATTATCTCATAATGCAGGACCAACAATCTTTAGTAAAGATACTAAAATACTAGTAACCTAAATCCAACACCACATACAACCTGACATAGGATATTTATTAAAACCTACAATTAACATTATATTTAATGGTGAAAGGATGAATCTTAAACCTAAGATCAGGAGCAAGACCAAATGTCTGCTCTCACTACTTCTATTCATCATTATATTAGAGATTCTTGCATGGATAATTAGGTATAAAATGAAATAATATGTATCCAGATTGAAAAGAAGCAAAACTAGCTGCAGACGGTATGATCACTTACGTAGAAAATCTTAAGTACTCTATTAAAAAGCTGTTAGCATTAATAAACGAGTTCAGTAGGGTTGCATGACACAAGATCAATATACAAAAATCAATTATATTTCTCTGAACCTGCAGTGAACAATCTGAAAATAGTGTCTACAATTCCCTTTGTAATAGCAGAAAAAATAAAGTACTGAAGAGTAAATTTAACCAAAAAAAGGAAAAATCATACTATGAAGTCTACAACACATTGTTGAAAGAATTAAAGATATAAATATGTGGGATGATATCCCATCTTCGTGGACTACAAGACTGAATTTTGTGAAGATGCCAATACTCTCACATTGATCTTCAGATTTAATACAATCCCTATCAAAATCCCAACTGGTTTCTTTGCAGAAGCTGACAAACTCTTAAATTTATATGGATATCCAGAGCACCAAAATATCTGTTTAGAACAAAGTTGGAGCACTAGCCATCCCAATTTTAAGACTTACTACAATGCTACAGTATTATGTTTCATTCTTTTTTTTTTTAACATTTATTTATTTTTGAGAGACATAGAGACAGAGTATGAGCAGGGGAAGGGCAGAGAGAGAGGGAGACACAGAATCTGAAGCAGGCTCCAGGCTCTGAGCCGTCAGCATAGAGCTCGACGCGGGGCTCAAACTCACAGACCTGAGCTGAAGTTGGCCGCTTAACCAACTGAGCCACCCAGGCACCCCTGTTTCATTCTGGCATAAGAATAGATACATAGATCAACAGAATAGAAATAAGCCCTCACATTTATGGTCAGTTGACTTTCAATAAGGGCATGAAAATAATTAAGTGGAACATAAAAGATGCTCCAACAGATGGTGCTAGGACACTGGAGAGAAATGGGTCAAAGTCTTAAATGGGAGTCCTGAAACCATAAAACTCCTAGAAGCATGAATTCTTAGGGATAGACCATTCCAACTTTAGATTTGGCAAATCATTCTTAGATGTGATGGCAAAACACAAGCAACAAAAGAAAATATTTGATAAACTGTACCTCATCAAAATTTAAAACTTTTGTGCTTCAAAAGACATTGATAAGAATGTGAAAAGACAATGAACAGAATGGGAGAAAACATGCAAATCATATGTCTGATAAGGGACTTGAATCTAGAATATATAAAGAATACCTAATAACTCAAATAAAAAGATAAATAAGCCAATTTAAAATGGGCAAAGTATCTAAATAGAAATTTCTTCAAAGCAGGTATAAAAAATGCAAACCAAGACTTCAAAGATAATATCATAAGCCATAAGAAAAAATGGAAATTACAATTACCATGAAATAACACTTAATCCACTGGGATAAGTATAATTAAAAAGACAGACAATAATAAGTGTTGACAGGATATGCAGAAATTGGAATTCTCAAACACTGTGCTGGAAATAAATAACACAGTTATTCTGGGGTGGGGGGGACACTTTGGAAAATTCTGGCATTTCTTCCAAATGTTAAACACAGAGCTACCATATGACACAGGAATTACACTGATAGGGATATATCCAAGAGAGATGAAAATATATACACACAAAAAACTTCTTCACCAATGTTCATGGTAGATTGTTCATGTTAGCTAACAAAGAAAATAAAACAAAATAACTCAAATGTACATCAACTGAAAAATAGATAAATAATTTGTGGTATATCCATGCAATGGTATATTACTTAGGAATAAAAATCAATGAAATACTGATATGTGCTATAATAAGAATGAACCTTGAAAACATTACATTAAGTGAAAGAAATCACTCATAAAAGACCTTATGTTGAATGATTCCATCATATGACATGTCCAGGCTGGGCAAATCTACAGTGGCAGTGAGTAAATTAATGGTTACCGAGGACTGGGGTGTTAGGGAAACAGGAGAGCAACTGCTAATACATGAAGACTTTCTTCTGCGGATAATAAAATGTTCTAAAATTGATGGTATGCATGGTTGCACAAATCTGTAAATGATTAACAGATCATTAATCATATACTTTAAATGGGTCACCTGTATGTTATGCAAGTGATATCTCAACGTAGTCATCATTAATAAAAATAAAAATAAAAAAATAAATAAAAGCAGCACTTCATGCTTCTGAAGCATTAAATAAGCTGGGAAAGACTGCAAAACACCCAGATATAAAGTGAGCTTGAGAAAAAAATTAAATTGTTCTAGCACCACGCATGTCTAAATCATCCTACTGATTGACTTCACATTTCTTCTCAGCTGAACGTCCTTAAGAAAATGCAACTTCTGCTCCATTCCATCTTGCCTTTCTAACTTCCCTCTTTCTTCTACTTCTGTCATCAACCAGGTTTAAGCATCCATATTGACCTTGAATCTTCCCTTCCTCTCTGTTCCTTTATTTGATCATCTACAGCGACCTACTTATTCCTTCATTTACTTCTCTTGTGGCCTTCTTGACAGGAACCTAATCGGCTCACGCAAAAGAATGATATAAATAGTAGTAATTCTGTGAAAAGTATCATTGTTTTGTAAAATACATCATACCCAGTTGTGTAAATTAATTATACTGCATCTCAGCCATGTTTTGCTTGTATTTGAAATCTTTTAATATTCCATCAAACTGTGAACATGGTATTTCTCATATAAATATTCTTAATGTGTTCTTTTGCATGGCTGCAATTTTCATTGTTTGGAAAGCAGCTATCATGGAGAAAAAAATCAAACTTGGACTTTAAAATCTATGTATATATGGGACACTTGGGGTGTGACAGCTCAGAGCCTGGAGCCTGCTTTGGATTCTGTGTCTCTGTCTCTCTCTGCTTCTCCCCACTTCATGCTCTCTCTCTCTCTGTCTCTCAAAAATAAATAAAAGTTAACAAAAATTTTAAATATATGTCTATCGTATGGATGTATTTTAAGCTGATCCTATATTTGGAATGTACGAAATTTATAGTTAATGATCAAAACATAATTAAAATTTTTGAAACTATAAATGTATCCCAAGGAAAATTTAGTAACCAATCTTCTGATTCATTAATCTTTATCTTCTCATGTTATTATCTCTTCCAGAACCACTCACTGTTACAATTCTTTAAAGATCCTTAAGGGAGACTTTTAAATGTCTTTTCCCTCTTAGAAACAGAAAGATGCATCTTACAGAAATTAAATCGAAGCATAAAATATTAAAGTGTGTTTTAAGAACTTGGATCTACAGTGTGGATTTGATTTCTCAGTCTCATATAATTCTATAAAAGGAAACCACATAATGCTATAATTTGCAATTCACTTTTTTAGGCCTCTTTTAGGAGGTATATTGGAAGGCAAACATCTTCAGGTTAGCATTGCCATGAGTATCGCAACTTGAATTAATAAATTAGGAAGAGTTTAGATGGTCAAAAAAATTGAATATCTCACACAGAGATTTTTCTTAATTACATGTCTATGGGCACATACTTTCAAAGAAATTGTTGAATAAGGTTAGGGTAATACTTCTGACATGTATAAAATATGATAAACAATAATTCAGGGGGTACCTGGATGCTCAGTAGAGTATACGTCTGACTTCGTCCTAGGTCATGATCTTGCTGTTCCCAAGTTCGAGCTCCTGCATTCAGTTCTGTGATGATTGGAGTTTGGAGTTTACTTTGGATTCTGTGTCTTCCTCTTTCTCTGTCTCTCCCCAACTCATACTCTGTCTCTATCTCTCAAAAATGAGTAGATGTTGAAAAAATTAAATAATAATAATTCAGGTTTTACCTAGTGTGACTGAAACATGGTATGTTGGACAGTTAAATCATGACATTAAAATGAACTTATAATAACTTCCTGAATTTATTTAATTTTTAGCCTTATTCCTATAAATCATATTCAGTTCTTTTTAATATAAGCTTTCTATGACACAAAATAAAGAATAAGAACGCTTCTTCAAATTTGTCCATGTAGGGGTTACCATCTATTGTCGAGTAGTTATGAGTGTTTTTACTCCTCTAGTGTATGTATCTTTTTTTTGATACTAAATAGCAATGAATATAAAGCATCCTTTAATTTGTTAAGCACTTATAAAAATGTCTTCTCCTAAAAAACACATTCAGTTACTAGTACTTATTCATAGATGCAAAACAAATATAATTTCAGGATGATGTGATGTGGTGTTTAATGAAAAGGATTTATCAAATAAAAAGTGTCAGGGAAGCCTACTCTTAAGTCTTGTTTCAAACTAGATGTATTACATTGACAAGTTATTTCCATCTCTTGCCATTTCATTTTGCTCTCTATAAAATGAAGTTGGACAACATCATTTCCAAGGTTCCCTTCCAGCTCTAAAATTGTGTACGCTTTTTTTATGATTTGTAATTAATTTATAAATTGAATGCAAGTAACTGCAGTAAACTAACAGCATAATAAATTGTGGCATATGATTGTATTTATTTTCAGAATGGCTAAACATTTGGAATTTATCCTATTGATATAATACAACTCTATTCATTTGTTGTTGAAACTCAATGTAAAAAAATGTAAATATACAAGGAATAGGTTAACTAATCACCTGATGTGGTATAATGGGTAGACATTGTAAATTCATTATATGTTCAAAGGCTTCACTTGCCAGGCTGTTAGGAAATATATGAACTATGATAAATCAGCCCAAGGCTAAGCCTTGATCTTATCTACCAATGTAAATTAGCTTATCAACAACTCACAGTAATAGAGTAATGTCAGTGAAAAATAAATAACAGTCTATGCATTACATTTTGTTAGGAAACAAAATTAGATACTTTTTAATGCTGACATCATGCTTGATTTTTAATGACACACGAAATAAACTGAAAGCGTGTGTCATGGATAGGTGGAAATATAATGGTTTGTGTGTTCATATTTTGGGCTTCAATTACTTGATCACAGATACAAGTCCACTTTAATCCCAAAATTTCAGATTTCAGAACTCACCTTTCATGAAGTAAGAGTCAAATAAAAAGACCAGAAAAGTAAAGAAACATTTGAGAGAGTAAGAAAGCACTGGAAACAATGGAAGAAAAGAAAAAGTAAAAGGTGAGCAGTATGATGAAAAAAAAATGCTGGCATATCAGTGGAAAAGAAGTGTGCATATATTTAATTTACATGTTTATATTAGATTAGAATAACTATGGTGGCACTATCAGGTAATTAAAGCAGTCTTTGCTAGGTTGCACAGAATAGACACCCAGAACTAGAGTTTATAGGGGAATTTATTCTAAGAGTCATAGCCAGAGGCAGAAAAGAGAAACTATCTGAGTACATATGCAGTCACTGTGAATCCCAGTGGTTCAAAAGTAGGATGTATTCATAACCCCATGGACGACCAAAGGGATATATCAGCATTATTCGAAATAAAACCTGAGCTTCAGTGACCCACCATTACGGTGGCCACCTGCTATTCATATTTCTAGAGAAAGACAATGTGATTATATCTACTTTCAAAAAAAACAATAACAACATAGCCAATACTTTTATAATGCTTATTGTAGTTTATTATATAACATGTATAATTTGAAGAATTTTATGTTAATATGTTCATTTAATCATAGCACAAGTTGTATGAGGTAGTTACTGTAATTATTCTATCATACTGATGAAGAAACTGGGAGATTAATTTGACCAAGGTCACAGAAAGGAGCCAGAATGTAAATTCAGATGTTTCAGACATTTGGCTCCTGAATCTATGCCCTCAACTTCTATGCTATATTGCCTTTTTATGCTTAGTCTATATAAGAGTACCTTTTCCTACCCAACACAGCACAAGGGGTTAAGAGGGCAGGTAATGTATTTGTACTCTCTGGCTTTAGCTCTAAGGTCCCCTATTCATTTGCTGAGTGTACATAGATGTTGTAGCATCTTTACCTGCTTCAGTTTTCCAGTCATTAAAAATGAGGATGAGAGTATTATACAGAACTGTAGCAAGAATTAAATGCCACAGTGCTTGTAAAGAATTTGTATGCCCACTCCTTCATTAAATGTTAGCCTGTGCCTGGGATATAGCATTGCTTTGGCTTAACATATCTTTTATGCATAAGATAAAGCAACTACATGGGAAAAAAAAACCAAAAAACTGTCAGTTGCTGATTTCCTCAAATGTGAGCTATGGACATATCAGGTATTTAGAGCTCCATGAGTGCCTTTTCAGGGACGTACTGATGACAATCCAATCCAACATGCCTGGATGACATGCCCAGGAATTTCCAGTGACTTATTTTAGCTTCTAAGGGCAAAACCAGGACTACCCTCTCTTGATCCTCTTCCCACCCCTATCTTCTTTCCTTTGAGCTCTGTTAGTAACTTAAAGGTTGGCTATTATTACTTTAAAACTTGAAAAGGAGAAATCATAAAATAGCATTTTCAGGGGCACTTGGGTGGCTCAGTCCATTCAGTGTCCGACTCTTGATTACAGCTCAGGTCATGACCCCACGGTTCATGGATTTGGTCTTGCTTGGGGCTTAGTGCTGACAGTGAGGAGCTTGCTTGGGATTCTCTCTCTCCCTCTCTCTCTGCCCCTTCCCTGCACATTGTCTCTCTCTCTCTCTCTGTCAGATGAATAAATGAACTTAAAAAAAAATAGAGCATTTGCAGTTTTCAGCAAGTGTCTTCAAAAAGGTGGAGTAATAGTGTATCACTTTCAGAAATGGAAGGCAGATGTTGGAGTAAGAGAGAACCAGTCAAAGGTATTTTTGTTTGTTTCTATGTTTTTGATTTTTGTTTTTTGCTTTTTCCTCATTCCATAATGGTTATAAGACTTCAAAGCCTAGTCAACAGCGTGGAGAATGGAGAGTTGTTGAGAAGTACACTAAAACAGGTAGCCTTAAAAGCAGTCTAAGAAAATCTCCAAGTCCCAAGCTTCTCTACAAAAGAAAATCAAGCTCCTAGGTCCAAGGAGTCTAACTGGACAATGATTTAAGATGACGGGGAAACTGTGTATGTGCTTAGACTCTCAACCCATCTAAACCAGATCAACCACTGCAGGGATGAGTCAATTTCCTGTGCTCTGGAGCATCTGCTCAATGTCTGAGTCTAAGGAGCCTTGAGAATAAATGAGGATCTTCACTAAGGTATACCCTGATAAGAACTATGCATTTATTTATCCATTTATTACTTATTTCTTTGAATGGAAGGTTTTATCTATCCAACTACAGTATTTCTTTGTTGCAGTGATTTTCTTCTTTCAAAATATTTTTATGGTATTGTGTTTTCCAAAGATGGCCACAATGATATATCTTCTATCTTCTTCAGTGTGATCTTGTCAGACTTCCTCCCACCCTACAAAGAGCTGAAGACTATTTCTCCACCCCACTGAGTCTCAAAAGGCCCTGTGACTGCTGTAATTGGTATAACAGGCAGAAGTGATGCTGGTGCCAGTTTCTGCTTCCTGCCTCTTGGAAACCACCTACTCTGTAAGAATTATGGTTTCTCAGAGAACCCATATTCTATGAAGACTGTGCAAAGGCTCTGGAATAGAAGATGCTACAGAGAGAGAAAGAGAGAACACAAGAGAATAGGCCGAAGAAAACTAAAGTGTCAGATACGTGTGCTGCAAAATAATGTTAGTATTTTCATAGTTCTGCTCGGTCAGGGCTTGATGAGCAAACTGCTGGGGGTGGCAGAGCGGGATAGGAACCCTAAAGAAAAAGACCTTCAGAGAGACTGAGAGATTTATTCCCCCAGGGTTCTTTACATTACAAATGGCAATAGACTGAGAAACAGACCTAAGCCCTTCTCCTCCTCTCCCCAGAGAGAATTTTGTTTCCCTCTCTCTCACACTGTCTCTGTCTGCAAAAGGGAAGAGGGGTAGATATGCCAGCTGTTCACAGTAAGCTCCAATAATTCATAATTTCAGTTTCTTCTCCCTTAGGACAATCCCTGTACACACAGATTCCATCTCACCGTTACTGCGTCACCTGGTAGGGGACCGGGATATGCTGAGCTAGAGCCAGGATCATCATGTGAGTAAATAATCAGTCTGTTCTCTGATCTGGAAACCTCATGGTTGCCTACAAGGATCAATAAATAAATGACGGTATAAAAACCTAACAATGTGAAGACATTTTGGAATTGGATCCTCCAGTCCCAGCTGTCCCAGCTGCCACTACCTGGATCAGAGACAAACTGCCCAGCTGAGCCCTTCCCCAATTTCTGACCCACAAAATCATGTATAAAACAAAATGGTTATTTTAAACACTGAATTTTGAGGTAGTGTTATACACAGGAATAAATAATTGGAAAACAGTGACTGGTTTATCTAAATGTTATCTTTTAAAGATATCTTTAAAAAACTCCTTTTTACCACTTATTTTAAAAATTACTTATTTTAAAGCTTATTTATTTATTATTTTGAGAGAAAGAAAGAGAGAGAGCATACAGGCAAATGGGGAAGGGGCAGAGAGGGAGAGAGAGAGAATCTCAAGCAGGCTCTGTATTGTCAGCACAGAGCCCGATACAGGGACTGAACTCACAAACCATGAGACCATGACCTTAGCTGAAGTTGGATGCTTAGCCAACAGAGCCACGCAAGTACCTCATAAATATTTCATAGTTTTGTATACTCAAGACCAGGCTTACATATATGAGAGATTTTGTATTGCAATGGACTATTCCAGTCCACTTCATGTATTTTATTTTTTTATTATGTCCCATTTTTTTCTTTCTACAGATACTTTTTGATATTTAGGTAAAGTTGCCCTTCTCCTCTCTCTAAAATTCCACACCTTCCATTTGTGTTATGTATTCACGTGTGAATGTTTATATGCATGAATGTCTAAAAGTATATATTCATTTATTCACATGTTTATGAGTTTGTTTATATATTAACAGAGAAACACATATGTTTTGCCATTCCCAAATGAATGTGATACATCTTGCAAACAGGTTACATAGAGGATTATGACACACGCTTATGAGTTCAGGATGGAAATAAGGCCACCTTTGAGTAATGGAATTAGATGCACACATATTTACACAAAACATAATTGGGCAGGTGAATCTACCAATAGAACCCAGGACTTAATTGGAACAATTAATGGTCAGTTGCCATCTTTTCCACATATGAAATATATATCAACCTGGTTATCTGACCAGTAAGCCATTATTTTAGTGCTATTCCACAATTAAATCAACTGCATAGGTTAAAAATAAAAATGCAAAATTACACGTCTCATCAGCGAGTTTAGCAATATTGGATTCTTGTCCTGACTCTGCATGCCTAGCCCAGAGACTTTAAGGACATCACAAGAAAGTCATTTCAAAGTTTCTTCACCTAGAAACTAGCAGAAAGGTTTATGCAGGAATAAAGTCCTAGCATTCATGGATTTGCTTGGTGAGAGCAGACTGACAGAAAAGCAGAATGCACAAGAGCCATAAGCAGAAGTAGACTCCTGAGAAAGTGACAGAGAAGAACTGAGTGGGGGACACCAGGAAGGTATGGTATTTCATAACTTCGTATTTCATATTTCAACCTAGAGCGACCTTTGGAAAGATTCATTCTCAAAATTGATAATTCCTTTGACAAAATCCCAACATTTTGCCTCAGTGAGAGAAAATAGTATGAAACACCTGAAGATTACCCGAGGTTTTAAAAGATAACTTTAAATAAAGAAAGATATTTTTAAAGGGGGCAGTAATAAATTCAAAGAGGAAATGATGACATAATTTGGGAAGACCTGCTTTCAGATGTTCATAACCTTGAATTCATGAATCCATGAACCTCAGGTTGTCCATTAATCTCCTGAAACTGCACGCAAAATTGTGCAACGTGTCATTTTTTTTGGAGAAACCTTATATATCTTTCATCATATTTTTGAATAGCCTGAGTCGGAAATGAAGACTCTCCACAGGTTTTGTGTTTTTTTTTTAATAATTCAAAGTTGGTGAGCATAAACATGATAAGCACAGGGAAAGCTTTGTTAATGGGCCACATCCCTTTTCCCTCCATTTCCTAATGCTAAAGATCAAAATAGGCACCTCTAAAGCTCTCAAGTAAACATCCTTTAAAATATTGATTATATAAACAGGCTTTTGTACTAACCAAATGGGAGTCATTAGCCAACCCTAATTGTGTGTCACCTGTGCCTCTGCTAAGAAGTCAGGAGTTTTAATGCAATATCGTTCCCATTGCTGTAGCAGTGGAAATAGTAATAGAGAGAAGCCCCAATGTAGTGGGATGGTCCCCAGGTGAAAGTGTTGCTTTAGTATAGACAGATACAATCTTAGAAAGATTTATTGTGGTTTCTTGATATAGGGATATGATGACTGAATTTTCTTGACAAATCTGCTGTCAGATGAGTTACTGTTAACATAGCCAAATGTGGGGCACCTGGGTGCTCAGTCGGTTGAGGGTCTGACTTCGGCTCAGGTCATGATCTCACGGTTCGTGGGTTCAGGCCCTGCATCGGGCTCTGTGCTGATGGCTCAGAGCCTGGAGCCTGCTTCAGATTCTATGTGTCCCCCTCTCTCTGCCCTTCCTCTGCTAACACTCTGCTCTCTCTCTCTCAAAAATGAATAAACATTAAAAAAAATTTTAAATAGGCAAATGTGATGGACTGCTCAAAATTTTTGATGGAAAAAATTAGTTTAAAATTTATTTTCCACAAAATATGGACACCCAACCCTAATTTCAATGAGTGGATATACAAGCTTCATGTTAGGATGCTTTTTAAAAGGGCAAATGTCTCCAGTAAAAATTAGTAAATTATTCCCAGCAAATGCTAAATAAAGCCCAATTTGAGTTACTGGTCTCTTCAAAAAAAATTACAAATTAGCTTTTAATACATAACCACAAGCATTGTTTTTACAAGGCATATAGGAGATAACTATAGTATGTGCAAACACTAAATAGTTAACACATTTTCAGTAAAGACACTGATTCTAAAAGCCCAGCCAACCAATATTAAATATACAGAATTACTTGGATATTTTAATAAGACCGTGCTGTTAGGTCTAATATTTCTTGTCCAGGCTAAATGGAACAAATACCACCTGGGTACACAGAATGTTAGACTTTTATTACTTGATTAGAATAAATAGATATTTTGCCTCATCTGTTCTTTTTTATTGTGATCAAAATTTTGCTTGCGGGAACATTTCATTTACCTCATTTTCCTTCATAACTTCAGAACAAAACCAAAGTTGTTTTGTGTGTAATGTTTTCTTGTAAAGTAATATTATTACTCCATCAGCACTCAGTGGGCAAACATATTTTTCAACATTCCTCTTTTAATTAACTTGTCTTACAAACAAAGGCTACCAGACGAACACAATTTATCCACAGCATGTATTTTCAGCTAGGAGGCAGATAATTATTGCTCACTGCAGAAATAATGTTCTCCTACTTGCTCATGTAAAACAAACTTTAAATGTCATTTTACAGCGATAAAGATTACATAGCACAGGGCTGTCTTACGGGAGGACAATTACCCAGAGGAACTTCTCATTAACCTGAGGGTCAGGGGTGAGGGATGATCACTGGCTCTGGCTAATGCGAACTTAAATTGCCCTACTCTAAATGTAATATCCTCATAATCACGAAAGTGGCGACAGTAAAGACTAAACAGTTATTGTGATACATTTCTATGTGAAATTATACATTGTGGAAAGTGACTTGGTACCTGCGACCTTGTCCCTTCTTTCTGGGAACCAGAGTCTAGCAGGGCTACATGGAATAAAGAAGCTCTGGAAGCGAATTGCCTCCTTTAATGAACTAGTGGCAGCTCAGCAACATTTAAATGTATTGTTTCAATTAATCACAGCAATTGCAAAGTGATCCTTAAGCATCAAGAGAAAATTGTGCTTTCGAACAGAGTGCCTCAAGTCCGCCAACCGCGCTCAGCTGCACTGTGGCATTTCAGCGATGTATGTGAGAGCGGAAGCACTAGAGAAAATCACGCTTACTCATTTTTAAGCCGTAAATTAATTTCCTAAGCTGTGACGTTCTTAAACCTCTTTTGTAAAGCCAGAGCATTTGTTTTCTTAATCTAAACATCCAACCTTTCCCTAAAGCACAAAAAGTTGACTTTTGTTTACGTTAAGTCCTTCCCAAATAAGTCATACAAGAAAATATATTGCTTCTTTAATTCTAATACTCCATAAATTGTAAGCCCAACAGCAATTTGAGTAATAGTTTTCCAGGGGAACATGAAGAGAGAAAGAAATGCAATCGAACTACACACATTGATCAATGTTTCAACAAAAGATCAGTGGCACACAATGCATGCTTTTTGGAAGCTTGGGAGAGCCTGGATATTATCTAGAAGGAGTCCAGTCAGAAGAAATGCAACACCAGCATTGCCAGACTCTCTGGAACGGTGTTACACATGGATCCGAAAAGGAGACGTTGTAGCGCCTCCATGGCAGGTCACGTGATCTGCTGGCCAGTGGAAAGGAGGTAATGGATTGGTCTATGAACTTAAAACAGAAACAAAGTACCTCTTGGTGCAATGAGAAACCTAGAAAAAGAAAGTCATGAAGTTGATTAGCACATCCTGCAGAAGGTTAATCTTCTTGGCTGAAGAAAGGTTGAAGAAAGAATAGAGAGATATTTTCTGGTTAATGGGAAATTGGCAGTCACCCTGGAAAGGAAATGAGAAAAAGCCCTAAAATTGGCTTTGGGCCTTAGGATCTTCTGAATGGCAGTTCACTTACAAGGGTGGGAGTTATTTCATTCTTCTGCTTGAAATAATAACTAATAGGAAAAGCATTTAAAAATTAGCTTCTGCAGAATACTCATTTGGTTGCACTCCTATGAGGAAAGGGTCCAGTTGAATAAGGAACACACTGTTCAATGTAAACATACTTTTAAACCATAAATACAGATAAACAGTCAGAATCTAAGGGTGGGGAGACTTTTATCCTGAAGAGTCCTATGAGGAAAAAGGAATGAGGGCAGAAAGCAGTAACAAGCTGAAGACGCAGCTACAGTAGTTTGCAGCTCAATCAATTGGTTCTGGTTTTTGAATATTTTCAAGGCATTAAAGATGCATGTCTCCCCACACCCTCCTTTTTAACAACAACCCATAAATTTTATAAGGTAGTAATTATGTCTGCTTTTTAAGCTCTAAGAAAGACTTTCTCTTTGCTTAAGCTTTTAAAACTGCCTTCTGGAGGATGAAGGAAGAAGTATAATCTTCAAATGAGGGAAGAGGGACAAGCCTTACATAAATTCGACAGAAGATTTGCCCTGAAACTACAGGTTGGTGTGAAGTGAAATACGAGTTGAACCAGGTTTTTCACCTTGAGAAAAATTTTGTTGTTCTAGGCCTTCCAGTGTGATTAGGGGCTGACTTCTAAGGGAGTTTGTCCTTGTAAGGTGAAAAGAAGTGACTTACAGGAGAATCCATGCGGCTCAAGTGACATGTGTAATAGGTTAGCTATAACTACCCATCAATACTAACCCCACCTGAATAATATCTTTATGGCTGTGAATATTGGGTGTGGGGGGAACTCAAGTCAGGGAGGAGCTGGCAGAGCAGGTGTTTCATGCTTTGGGGAACTTTGGCTGTGGGTGCACAAGCCACAAATATCAGACATGCTCTTTTATCCTCAGTGTCCAGTGGTCAAGGGCATTCAGAACACACTGGTATCTTCTGACCCTTGCCAAGAGGGAGAGGGGACACTTTACAAAGGCATTCTAGTCCCTTCCAAACATTTTAGTGGGTTCCAAATTCCACCCTAATTTAACTGTTGTGGATTAAAAATAACTCCTATGTTATACAGGGTTATAAAACAAAGATTTTTTATACATAAAATATGAAGTCCTCTGTACTTTTATATGACTTTGAATAAAATGTGTAGTAAATTAAATGTATCATAAGTTCCAGTATGTTTCTTTATTTTAACTTCTCATTGACCTATTTTAGTCACCTTTGGAAATCATTTCAATGCAATGCAAAGTAACTCAACATGAGGCTAAATCCTGTGGAAACATCAGATTTCAATTTGATAAGTAACATAGAACGTGATAAAGAAATAATTATAAAAATATTTCTATTTCTGTCTTCATGTCTCTACACATTAAAAGACCATTATTGATTTTAAAAAATAAGGCATATAACTCAATGAGACACTAGAATGTATCCTGAAGTAAAGACAATTAAATGTAATCCGAGTACATCTTTGAGCCAGTTTTGCTGAAGCACATCTGTACTTCTCTAACGCACATTTTTACTCTTTATTTAAACTTTCCAAGATATGTTTGTATGCTATAGCATGGGCTGAATCTTTTCACTGTTAAGTTAAAATACACTGAAACAATTTCACATTAAACAAACTTTTTCTCATACCTATGAAGGACAGAAAGGAAATTATTTAACTAAGCAGTGGATGAGAGATATAAAACATAAAACACGACCAGATAACACCATCCCGTGGTCATGCCCTGTAGCTCACACTCAGGATGGTTTGGGAAATTGTGTGCTTTCGTCTCTGATGATAAACTCTGCTGTGTTTCTGCATTTAAGGGAAAACATGACTGAAAGCCAGCAAGGAAAAGGGCTTGTTTGTCTGCTTGCTTGTTATTTTTGTTTCTCAGCAGTGCTTGTTTTTAAAACAAAGAAATCTTAGTTAAAAGAATAATTTTAAGGAAACTAAGACACCAAAAATAAATTAATTTGGTTTATAATGCCTGATTAAGGTATCCCAATTACAAATAAGCAATGCTTTGCTGACTATGCTAAGAATAAAATGTATTCTTTCTTCCTTTTTTTATTCCTTGTTTCCTTCCTACTTTTCCTTCCTTTTATCTTTCAATTCTCCTTCTCCTACACTGTATCTCATCTTTCTTTTGTCTTTCTTTCCTAAAATATTTGTAAGAGTTTTAAGAACAATCCTTAATCTGTTGTAGTAATTTAAAGTTAGCACACTCAGGAAGGACAGCAGTACAGTGTAAACTTAGATTTAAATTAAATAAGAAAGCAGATTGGTTTCTTCATGAATAGTGGAAGGCAAGATTTTTTTCTTTCCCGATTAAAGATTCATTACTGATTATTTAAAGTGTTTTGAAAATGTATATTGTGATTCTACTTAGTATCTTCTTATTTTTGAAACTTGTACCATAATGGAATAAAATAAAATAAAAATGATTAAGAAGTCATCAAGTATAGTGTGTTTGTGAACATTCTATCAATTAAAATGACATATAGCATTACATTTGCAATCTATGTTAGTCACTTCCAGCAGCTATAACAAAAATACTACAGACTTGGTGGCTTAGCCACACACATTTGTTTCTCACAGCTGTGGAGTCTGGGAGGTCTGAAATCACTGTGCCATCGTTTGATTGAGGTGAAAGCCCTCTCACTGGTTTTTTTCCACAGGATGGAAAGAATGAGATCTGTCTCATCTATCTATGGTCAATAACCCCATGAAGACCCCACCCTCATGCCATAATCTAACCCTAATTACTTCCTAAGGGCCTATCTCCAAATACCATCACGTTGGTGATTAGAGTTGCAACATATGAATTTTAGAGGAATACATTCAGTCCAACGTACAAATATTCCCAGAAAATTGATTTAAAAATTATAGTAAACCATTATTATTATTAGTTTGCTTCCATTCTTCCAGGAACAGTCTCTATTTTCTTTTGTGTATTTTTGCCTACTAAGTCCCAGATTATAATTCCAGGTGAGGCTTTACCCTGTAGTTGTTGGTAGAGCCTGCTGAGGATACGGGGTGGTCATGTGATACAGACCCAGGTCAGTCAACATAGCCTATATTCTTGGCTGCAGCCATAGACCCTGTGATGGAGATGTGCCTAATGGGGAATATGCCAGCACATATTTCTACTGGATTAGATTTCATATCTAATGAGAGGAGCAGGACCTCTACGTGACAATGATATGATACCTAAAATTTGGGCCTGTTCAGAAAAAGGAAACAGAGATGGAGATAGAGAAACTGGGCCAGATGATCTCACTGAGCTCCTGTCTTCTTGCCCAAAGCCGGACAGTTTGAGTTCATACAGTGACTTTCCAGTAAAATGACCTAAAGCCATTTTGAATTTGATTTTCAGTCATTTGTAACTGAAATCTAATGGATAAGTTTGATTATTTACTCAATCCAGATCCTCATTTTTTGGACCGACTCATCCTGTTTCATACCAGCCAAGGATTGTTAGATATTAAAAATAGCATTTCAGACCTTTACAAGGTTCCTTTCTTTGAAACATTGAAAAAGTATCCTTTTGAGAATGGCGCATTGATAATATTTCAGGACTGTGGTTAGTACTTTGATTTTTCAACTTGTAAGGAGTTCAGGGGGAGATTGTTTTCTAAGGCTTTATAGAAAAAAAGGTTTTGAGTTTTTGATATGTTTTTGCCTCTTAAAATGTGGTGACTAGCAACCACTGCTGGGCTTTTCCTCCTGTGGCCCCTTCTATGAATGGACTTTCAACGAATATGATGAACCACACAGGGCTTCCATAGGCAGGAATGAACCCTGCATTGTCCAGTATTCCTTTTCCTTTGTACCTAGGCCTTTCAAAGATTATCAAAAGTTAGTCAGTCTTTCTCATCAAGGTCAATACAGGAAATTAAAATTAAAAAAGTATCAATAATACTTTTATCTGTCCAAGTATTGTGCCAAATTACTGCATTTACTTTATTAATTGTTCTAGTAGGTTTCTCCTTTAAATGAAATTTAACTATATGGCTGGTAGGTTTTGCATTACCCAGACATAGCCATCATTTCTCTATTTGATTTTCTTCTTTGATTTTTGGAAATGTTAGAATTGAATCTCTTCAACTTTGTTTTTTCTCTCCCCTTAAGAAAAAGCGAGCTCATGGGGTGCCTCAGTGGTTTAATCAGTTAAGCATTGGACTCTTGGTTTTGGCTCAGGTCAGGATCTCACAGTTTGTGAGATGGAGCCCCACATTGGGATCTGTGCTGATAGCATGGAGAATGCTTGGGATTCTCTCTCTCCCCCTCTCTCTGGCCCTCCCACCCTCAAAATAAAGAAACTTAAAAAAAAAGGAAAAATTGAGCTTGAACCTAAAATAATTTACAAATGAAATTCAAATGGAGGAAACTATATATTAAAAAAAGTTTTAACCCTAAAACAATATCTTGGTTTGACTGGAATTTCTTTTACTATTTAGTTGATAATCAAATAGTTGGCTATAACTTGTGACTGAATAGATATATTATGTTGTCCTGGCCTAGGTTTACTGAACTATGAGATTCAGAAAGGACTTCTCATTTATATTTTTATCACTGCCTCTTTAAAAGTGATTTTTAATAACTTTATAACAAATCACTACTCTTCAGAATCACCTCTTGTTTATACACTTCTCTTCAAACTACATTTTTGAAGTGGCTTGATTTTCATGGGCTCCTGATGCTTTTTGCTTTTAGTCAAGTCTGAGAGAACTATTTTTCTTCCTCTACAATTATTCTGCTTAGCCAAAGCATAACAAATTTCAATAGTTAAGCATTAGTTTTCCATGTGGAAACTTTTAAAATTGGCAAAAGATGTATTCGTAAATAGATAATTAAAGTATCAATTAGTAAAAGGTGGATATTAAAAGACAAGTGTAAAGATATAGTTTCCTATATCCCAAAAAAATCTACATTACCAGGGAACGGGGGCCATGCACGTGGTTTCTCATGGAGTGAGAGCAAGGGTTATAATCAGGTTGTCAGCTCCCTAACCCTGAGATCGGTCAGAATTAGTTACTGGACTTCATCTAGTTTACATAGTAGGCTTTTACCTGAGATTTTGTCTGTACGAAAAGACTCTGTGGAAAAGTAAAAGAACAGATAAAATAAAGTTCTTCACTTAGTGTGTTAGAAAACTTTTAAGGCCAACATTCTTGATTTAAAAAGGACTAATTCTAAGGCTTCTTTTTTTCTTCTCAGCCAGTTACACAAAGCTATACATATGACAGGTGTTTGATAAATATCAATAAATCCTCCAGAAGATAATAAGACACAGAATTGGGATGATCATGAGTTAGAAAATTCATGCCTCCATAGCTCAAAATCAGCCCTTCTATCAATAACAAGCCTCTTCTCATATCTAGAGGAATTAGACAATGATTCTTTCTTCCTATTTTAAGTTGGAAATACTTCTAATAGTTGTGTATGCTGCTACATTGCACTCATTTAAGGGTGCTATTCCCGTTCAACTGTAAACATTTTGAGGTCAGCCACAATCAATGTCTCACTATCTTGCTATGCCATGTCCCTAGAACAGGTGCTCTATAGATTCCATGGAATAAATGGATATATTTACTACCCCATTTCCCTCACATGAACGCATGCATCTGTCCTACTCACGTTCCCTGGCAAGGAAATCTTTCCCTTCTATTCCTCACCTATATAACTCTTCCTATCCATTCTCCAGACCATGACTCAGACAGGATCATCTTCTCAAGGAGACACTGCCTCTGAAATCCTGTCTCCAATATATTGTTCTCTTTTATGGAACTCCTGCTTTGTAGAATTATTAAAATTTGTAAAAATATATCTAGTAGTAGATTTACTTATTTTATATCTCTCTCCTATTTATAAAGCATGCTCTATAAAGAAGTGGAATACAGTGAGTGTGTGTGTGTGCGTGTGTGTGTGTGTGTTCAGCCCAGCATAGAACTCATAGTTACTCTTAATATTACTTCAAGTATGAATTAAATTAATAAAACAAGTAATTTAGAAAGGTAAACGAGGATCTTTTTGATTTAAGACATATGTGCTTTAATAGCAACCCCTTCAGCACCTCTCATGAAGAAAAAACCATTAAGCATAAAAGAGGGAAAGAAAAGCCTTTATGCACATAGCTAATGCATCCTTTAGACCTTCGCAGAAATGAAAAATCAAGGTCAAAAACAGAAGAGAATGTCTGAATGCATTATTAAAGACGGTTTTGAGGACTTTTCATAACCTTTCTTTACAAGGAACCAGCTGCCTTAGTCATGAATGACAATATGATTTAAATAATAAAAAATGATGCCTATTCTTTTAGTTACTGTCATGGAGTACTGTGGCTCAACATCAGTGACTTTAATAAAAACCCTTTTGAGTTTCATGCAAGACCGGGTTTGTAACAAAAACTAACACGTTGAAAGCCAATTTGTCCCATTCCCATTTTATTGCTGTGGATGGGTGTGCCCACATGGAGCAACCAGGCAAAGGAGCAAGTGGATCCCGAGAGACGAAACCAAGGGCAAAGATCTGAAGGAGTGAAAGAAATTTAGAAAAACAGTTAAACCGAGGAACTTTAGAGAGGATAGGTACTTTATAGATGATGATTTTAGCAATGATTAAAGACTATTTGCTTTCCTTCTATTTAGAAATAGAAACTATTTTTGGGGGGTGGGTGCTCACTAGACATTTTCTAACCTTCCTTGAAATGAGATATGTAGTCATTTCTCTAAGTTCTGGCCCCTGAGAAGTGGGAAGATGCGGGACTTCTTCCAGGAAGAGGGTGTAAAGTTTCAGATGCAAAGAGGCTCCTTTCGTCTCTGTACCTTTACAGCTTCACACCTGCGTAGCAGCCCTGGACTGATGGCTTACTTCTAGACCTCTAGACTTTTTTTTTTTATGTGAGAGATAAATAAAAATCTATCTTATTTATGCATCCAAATCTAAGATTAACTCATACAAAGACGGTGAGGGAAAAAAGACAGGGCCTCTGATCTAGAGCTTAAAAGGCTAGTCTGAAACTATTTGAGTCCTCAGAATGTAAGTGTCCTCAAATTTGGTGAAAATTGGACCCAATAATTTGATAGAGTTAAAATCCACTGAGTAAAACTGAACATAAATACTCTGCTTAGCATTCTTAAGAAATGAATCAGTAACTCTGTCTTTTCCTCTATAAACTCAAAATATTTCTTATCAGTTCACTCTTTCTTTGAAGGCACGTTCTCATTCCCTTCCCCAACATCTTGCAGATGCTCAATTGAAACTGTACTTCAGGTCAGTGCTCGAGGAGTTATGGCTGCATAAGATTTGATATAAAGTAAATTATTCTACAAGGTTAAATATTCTTCTCAAAATTCCTAACACATTTCATGATATTTATTGGCTCGATTCATAATATATCAGCTATTTCCTATTACTTTTACAAAGTATCTTCTAAACTATACACTACTTACAGAAAAGAGCCAACTATCATTTGATTTTGATGTTATCACATAATTTATTACTTTTAGGTATTTAGTAATATTTACAAAATGAGTTAATAAAAGTTCTGTGCTGCATAAGAAATGATTTTTTTTCTTTTTGGTAATCGAAATATATGAATATATGTTTCAATGATGTTTCCCTCTTTTGTTATTTGGATATAGATTTTAACTTGCCCTACATGTTTTCTCACTTTTAGATGGGTTTTGACATTTCCTGTAAACTTCAAGAGTTTCTGAGTAAATCAAATAAGAGAGCATGTATAAAATTCAGGCTTATGTTGTCAAAAGTGTAAGGGATCTAAAATCATGCAGTCCCAAATTTGTGTCCTCACCTAGCCACTTAATTCTAATGGTGAAATGACTTGGAAAATTAAGTATCTGGGCTTCAATTTTTTCTTCTACAAAATGGTTATATTAGCACATGGCTAACAGAGTTGTTACAATATATCTCTTTGTCTGTTAGCTTTCTTTCTTCTTTATGACTCCATTCGCGACATTCTTGTGTGATATAGCAGCAAGGATGATTGCTACATTTCCAGAATGCCAGTTAACATTTCTATGGAAAAGACAATTCCAGTTTTCTAACTGTTTCATGAAAATTCAATAGCATGGTTCTCATTAGGCTGGCTTAATTATGCATCTATCGCAGGTCTCAGCCCTGTCTAGGGTACAAAGAATTTTGTTTGGCTAGACCAGGTATAGAAATGGAGAAATGACTGGCATCATCCCCAAACAAGCAATGGAAACTAATATTGGGGGAAATTCAGTTTCCCAATGGAAAGTCTAGAACTGAAGGGCTGCAGAAAGTCTAGTATAGTACTTTACTAAGAGAACTTCAAACAATTCATCATTTATTTTCAAAGTTAAAGTTGTTAAATGGAGCTTATGTCCTTTACTACCTTGCTTTAGCCTTTAACTTCTTTGAAATTTCTTTTCTGACAGATGTCAAGCAACTTTCCTTTTGATTGATTTTCTACATGCTTTATCTCTCATCCATCTAGTCCCTATTTTCTCCAAAGTAAGTCCAGAATGTCAAGTTTATTTTCTGATAGCAAACATAAATTTTTAATATGACCAGGATTTTGATTGTCCTGTAGCAGAAAACTCAATCTATTATTGAGAGTTAATTGATCACACTGCACAACAGATAAATGGTTACTTCATTTATGCTAACTTGACTTTACTAAGATCATTACTGCATTACTACAATTTCAGCCTTTTTGATAGGAACTACTCATGAAAATGGTAGGACATTAGAGAATGTTTCCAAACCCTCTCTTTCATCTATTCTTTTTTTCTAAGAACTGTAACTCATAATCACTTCCTCAGGACTCAATTATAAGAACAACAAACTGTATGATATGAAGGAGATTCAATGGCCATAGGAAATTATTTGCATTTTTTGAAATAGCTTCAATCTTACTTCTGTGAATGGGGTGTTCGAATATCACCCTCATTAAATATTTAGACAATGGGCCCCTTCCTCTGTATTTTCAATTTCTAATTTCTTGGTCAAACAGATGTTTTACTGGTTCCTCTGTACTTGACTTTATGAAGTGTTTTACTTTGACGATCATCATTTTCCTTATATAAGCTCTATCTTCCAGTGGCTTCTGTAGCTCTTTTTTACCTTTGACCCTGTGATATGCAAATGTTATTCTTTTCAAGAAAGAGATGTAAGCAAGTATCTGTACCTGAATTCGCACAATATATATTATGTTATTGATACGTTAGATCTCTAACCAGAGATCCATATGCCTTTTCTTTTTTTCCACAGGCTATTTATGTATTTTGAGAGAAAGAGCGACTCACCTTTTAATTGGGGAGGGACACAGAAAGAGGGAGAGAGAAAACCCCAAGCAGTTTCTCCACTGTCAGCAAAGAGCCCAAAGGTGGGGGGCCTAATCTCAAGAACCCAAACCTGAGAGAATATGACCTGAGCCAAGATCAAGATTCTGACACTTAACCAACTGAGCCTCCAAGGTGCCCCAACCATATGCCTTTTCTTAAACCCAAGATTATCTATTGACACATTCAGCAAACATTTGAGAAAAACAGGGGGCTGATACAGATTTCTGTATACACCAAGCACATACTAGGACAAATGAATACAAAACCAAAGCTAACCACACTTTTACAAATAATAGGTTTGTTCACATTTTCTGCTGAACTGAAAAGGCTTTTAGGAATCTACCTGTAGTGGCAGCACCGGGTATTGAAGCCTAAAAACTCAGTTTCTCCTACATAAAGAAGAAAAACCATCAAGGCTCCAGACTTGTCAAGTACATTAGCATATGTTTTACTTGGGAGAAAATACACAAACGCCATTTGTGAAACTACTGTGGAGAACTGAATAAAGTTAGTGCTAAAAAAATCAATATACAGTTGATCCTCCAAGAGCACAGGTTTGAAACACACATGCCCAGTTACAAGATGATTTTTTTTTCTGACAAATATAATATAGGACTGTAAATGTATTTTCTTTCTCTTATAATTTTCTTAATAACATTTTCTTTTCTCTTGCTTACTTTATTGTAGCAATACAGGATATAATACATATAACATAGACAATAAGTGTTAATTGACCTTTATGTTATTTGTAAGGCTTTCATTTACTAGCAGGCTATTAAGTTTTGGGGGAGTCAAAATATACATGGATTTTCTACTGTGCATGGTTGAGGGAGATTGATATTCCTAATACCCCCATTGTTCAATGGTTAAGTATAAATTAGTTTGAATACGAAATGAGTTAAATATGAGTTGAATATATCAAGAAAAGTATCAAGGAAGTACAAAATTGTCACTGAAATGAACAGAATTTTGAAAAATGGAACTGGAAAGAAGAGGTAAAGAATCAAAGTGGATGATATGAAAAGAGACACAAAGCCTTTGAAGTATATTCTAGGAAACAATATTGTTAATAAGAATATTGAAGGAAAATTTTAAAAATTTGTATTGTTTTCATATCCTGCCTCCATTACAACGATCAATGCTATGTACTGTATTATTGTTCAAAATATTTTCTATCCCTACCTGGATGTAAATTATACTTCCCAATCCTGTTGCCATCCTGATTTGCCCTGTGACTTACAGTACATCTCCATCCATCTGACTTCAGAGTGGGTCATATTAACAGCATTGGTCAATGACTTGGGAATAGCAGTACAGGAATAGTTTAAAGTTAAAGTTTAAGACCTAGTTTGAGTTTGCATGTTTCTCTTGTAACTGTTTTAAAAAAGACAAGCGGCATCTCAGATATAGGCTGCTATGTCATGTAGATGACACAGAACAGAGTTGTAGGTGACCAAAAGTGGACACAAAATATGAAAAATAAGCTTTTGTAGTTGCAAGCCAGAGATTTTTGAGGTTGTATGTTAACCTCAACTGGTTGCTAGAAATTTATCAAGGGACTCTTCAAAAAAGAATCTGAGTGAGATCTTGAGTCACAGATAAGATTTCCTCAAAGAGAAATTATAAGATAATGTTGACAGTATGAAAGAATAGAAACAACAAACACATGCATTATTTTTTTTAGTTTACTGAGTAACAGAGTTTGATAAAAACTTATATATGTTTTCTCGAATATCTTAAATTGTTTTCATCTATTCATAAGAAATGTTTTGAGTTAAAAATCCTACTTAAAACAGTAATCAGTATTAATAATAACCTTCCTACTCATAATTTTGATAAATTTAGAATTTAATAACAAAGTAAAGAAAGTAGTCATTATCAATAATTACATACAAGTTCATTGTTCTAAAATTTGTAAAATATAACTTGAAAGAGTTTGCAAGTGGCTTACTAAGGATGGAGCCGGACACTTGAGAGCAACAAGATTTTTAGCCAGATGACTAGAACAGAAGATAATTATTTTAGAACGGTTCTGAAGGTAATTAGTTACAGTGTCACAGTAGAAAGAATTACTTCAAGTGTTAAAAGAAAATACAAGCATAAGTTCAGTATTAGGAAGCTTATGGATCTTTCTAAAGACATTTTGATATTATTTCAATTATAAAAATAATTCCCTGGTAAAAATTTAAAGAGGATGATAGGGTGTAACAAAAAACAAAAACAAAAACAAAATTTGACCAAACTGCAGGACTCCTAGAGGGTGACATAGACAAGACTTTCCACTGTCCTTCCCACAGTGTAAACACTGTTGTGCTGTGGCCTAGTTCTGAGTCAGGATGAGGCAAGCATTAGAAGAAATCAGCTTTGGAGGCAAAGCTGCCTTAGGCAGGGTCATGTGCTAAGAACCACAGAAATCATGGTTATCTGGGGCCCAGACCATGTTCCATGTGAAGTTGCTTGAGGACCCAAGTTATTAAGCAGAGGGACATTGTTGTCTGGTGACTGTCAACAGACATTAAAAAAATATATATACATATATATTTTTTAATATACAAATATAGAATTTAAGATTTAATAATTTATATATATAAATTTATATAAATTATATAAATTTATATTTAAAATAATAAATTTTATATTGATTATATTATAATTTAAAATAATTATATTATAATAATTATTTTTTAAAAATAATATAATTAATATTATAATTATAATATAATAAATAATAATATAATATAATATTAAATTATATTATAATTTAAAATAATAAATATGAATATATAAATTTATATATTATTATATATAAATTTATATATTATATATACAGAATTTTTATATATATTTTATATATATATATATATATATATATACAGAATTTAAGATAGAGTCTATTATGTGGACCTTCATATGAGATCATTAAATAACATTATCGCAAATATTTTTGATTTTCTAGTTTCACTAAACATTCATTAAAAAGTAGTATACACATATTACCCAGACATTGGATTTTCAAGAACAGAATTATTTAAGATTAAAGTCAGGATGGAAAATAAACCAAAAGTATCGGGGAAAGTAATTGAAGGGTTAAGTTTAAAATGACCATGAGGGGCGCCTGGGTGGCTCAGTCAGGCCAGTGGGTTGAGTGTCAGACATTGGCTCAGGTCATGATCTCACAGTTCGTGGGTTCAAGCCCCGCATCAGGCTCTGTGCTGAATACTTGCTCAGAGCCTGGAGCCAGCTTCAGATTCTGTGTCTCCTTCTCTCCCTGTTCCTCCTCCACTTGCACTGTGTCTCACTTTGTCTCTCAAAAATAAATAAATGCAAAAAAATAAAAAAATAAAAAAAAGACCATGAAATCCTTCCTTCAGGAAATCCCCAAAGGCAGGCTCTCTCTCTTTTGAATTTTGTGAATCTTCTCCAGTTGTTTTAATGATATTCATAATTTCTACATAAGGTTCTGTATTTTCTAATAGATTGTTAGCATTTGGACTTTAAACATCATCTCTCTTATTTGTCTTCCTCAGTATAATTAACACTGAGTTTTACCCATAAAAAATGCTCAATATATGTTTTTATTGATCAACTTAGGGAAATAGAGGTTAAAATTAGATGAATTTTATTTGAATTACAAAAGCTGTTAAATCATAAGGCAAATAATATTAACAAGGGTTGCAACTGGATTTGAATGTGTGGAAAGTCAATGAAGACTTTGAATAAGAAAGTAACATAACTGAAATTATTGCAGGAATACTTATTTGGAAAAGGGAAATATTGGAGAGACTAATATGGCAGCTAATACAATAATCTAGACTAGTAGCAGTGAATGATGGAAAAGAAGAAATTGATATAGAAGTTTAGTGAAAAGGCATAAGTTCTACTCCATCTATAAATTCCAAGAATTTTTTTATACCAAGACCTTAACAGAGTTTTGCAACATGATAGTTTATGAATAAATATTTGTTAACTTCATGTATGAGTAACATTACTGATGGAAAAGGTACATTAGAAAGAATAGAAAGAGGTGATTCAGGCTTCCTACCTGGTTACTTAGGAAATAATGCCCCACAAACAAAAATAAAGAAGTTAGAGCAGTCTTGATACAGAGGTTAAAGAATCATTAAGATTACCCATAAGTACCCTCGACACAATCCATTGGCAATAGTTAGCAGGGAAAGGCTGGACCAGAGTTAAAGGTAAAAAGCAAGTATTGGATACATGGGTCTGAGACCTTAGTCTCAAAATCAGGATTCAATAATCACTTGTGTGATGGGAGAAAGTCATTCACCTTCTCTAGATGTTATTTTCTTCTCCCAATAAAGTGAAAGGATTGAGTTTATAAAGACTTTATAAAATTTCAGCCATACAAAGATAATAATAAGAAGTGATTTTTAGGGGTTAGTAGAAGGACATAAACATTTTATTTGGGATGTGGGTTTCAGAGTATGATCAGCTGAGTGCCTAACACAGAGTTAACCAATATTCAATGGATTTAATCTTTAGAACTTTAGAAAATTTAACAGAATGAGAATAACCAGGGCAGTATACTATGAGGAAAAATAATTCTTAAAGGTGACCCCAAAGTACATGTATTTCAGAATGTGTTGAAATTTAAGCTGGAAATTTCATGATTTCCTGACTCCATAAATATCAACTTAGAATTAATCATTCTAGATTGAAAAGCTGTAATATTCCTACTCTACTGTCAGGTAAGATCCTCTTCTCTCACCTATTAATTTTTGTTTCTCTTCTCTAAACTTTGCCTCATTTTCTAGGATGCCTTTTCTTAGCTATGCAAATTCAGAATACACTTGGGTGAAAAACACACATTCTCTTAGGAGAAGATCATGTTGTCTAAATTTTCTCAACTATGTGTCTTGAGGAGGTGGCATTCACTAGGCATTATTAACCAGGTGGCATGCGATCCTTTCCTGGCTTGTAATTGTTACCCAAAGTGCATGGCACTTTGGTTTTGCATGCATCAAATCAGATCTATTTTTCTACTACTTAGTAATATAAACATTACAAATCTTTAGTTTAGTCTTTCACCATCCACAAAATATTAATGGTAGCTCCAAACTTAATATCTTACCATCTACCATTATATAAACAATCAGAAGACCATAGTGATTGTTTTTAGAATGTCTTTTTTCAGCACTTACTATATGCTGGGTATTTAAATAATAGTATTGCATTCTATACAGACAGGGGTGCAACATTAACTTGAGGGTGGGGTGGAGGCAAGAAATCCATCCACTAAAACACAGAGCATAAGTTAAATATATCCACTGAAATGGCATAAAAGGCAAAAATGGTATAAGCCATTTTCAGGAAATCTTGGCTTCATCTAATTTCCTCATGGACAGCATTCCCTGACAGCCAGCATTCCCAAACAGTCAATATGGCGACTTCCTAAACATCAAAAATAGGAAGGAGAGGACTATTTATTATGCCATGGCAGAAATATCACACTCAACCACACCATCCTGCCTGTGCCTGCTTTGCACTGTAACTTTGTAGCTCCCCAAGCGGTAGAGCCTCCATTCCAGGAATCCAGACTGGCTTGTAGATTGTTTCCATCAATAAGAATGAGGCAAAATGGATACTGATCTAGCTCTGAGCCAAGGTTTCGTGATGCTCTTTCTCTTGTAATCCTTATGACCTACCATGTGACCAAGCCCGGGCTCCCCTCTTGTATCAGACACAAACTCCCTCAGCTGAGGCCAACGTACACCAGCCAGTCTCCCGATGATGTGCCAGAAAACTGCTGACACCGAGGGAGCCTGATATAGACCAGAAAAACTGTGAAGCTAACACCTAGAGCGAAGTGCCAGCCAATCTGTATTATGAGTTAAATAAATGGTTATTGTTTTAGGTCATCAGATTTTGGACTGGTTGTTACATAGTAGAAATTAACTGATACATACAGCCATAATGCAAATATGTGAAGTAATTCTATAATCCCATTTCAATTCTCATAGAATGTTTTAAGACGGGTAAAACTTGTCCTTGGGTAATAGCTAAGTCAATAAATCATAATTTTAAATAAAGAACAGAATAAAATAATCGTTAAAAAAAACCCTATAATTCTAAGTTGTGTAGATGAGCATTGTCTCTGCTGTAAGGTATGACAATCTCTCTTTTTCTTTGGGCTATAGAGACATAGCCACAGTCTGAAGTCATGTCACTCAGTACATTCCTACCTTTCTTTCACTTCCATTCTCTTTTCAATACATTTTGGATAATTTATGAGTTGTTATAATGCTTCCCTCATGATTCAGTTTATAGTCTTGATTTACATGATCAGTTCCCAAACAGATCAAAATCTTTTACTGGAACACATTTATTTCTGCAAAGTTCATTACACTCAGGTACTCCGCGCTTAGAAATGACATTTGAAAGACCTGTGGATGACTTTTCAATAGATTTCCACGCAGGTAATTAAACATTATAATGCAGTAAATAACATGGACTATCCCTGTGGTCAGAAAATATTAAGTCAAAATGTTTAAATACCCTACATACTTCTCAGGATCCTTATCTAGTTGGTCTGACTGGTCATTATCTGTTTGGTAAATCTTCCCAAACAACTCATTAATATTTAAAAAGCTATCTGAATTATAAACTTCAAACAGCAGAATCCAAATGTCATTTATGCATAATTCAAAAGAACTTTGCAGAAAACAATCTTTGGATCACAATTGCTCTCTAATCCACCTCTTGAATTACCACATAAGAATTCAATGCCAATGCAATTCAAATCAATTCATTCATGGTTGATGTTAAATTTTCCTCCATAAGAATAGTATGGCAGAAACAAAACTGTGAATTTAACAAAGAAGGGGAAATGTAGAAGGTGACAACTGTTTTCTGTAAGCAAGTTGTACATTTTTACATTATTTGGTGGCTTCTGACATTATAGTTATATTTAAATTCTTAGTAAAGTCACATCTATGAATCTTCTTAAATAGTTTAAAATAAATTTTTGGATCAATACTGATGCAGTTCACTATTAAAATGTAATATGATTTTTTTAGTTAGATGTCACTTCTAAGATTAGTGAGATTCTTGACCTGTTGCTGACCCCAAAATAACTGGAAAAAGAGAAAATTACATTAGTTCAGCATTAATAATTTTTCTCTACTTCTCTAGTTTATATATTGAGTGTTAGTTGCTGTACAACTTAAAAGAATGTTGGTCACAGGATTGAGGTGAATGGCTTATTCATGCGTATCTAGTGTATTATCACAATAACAAATTCAACGTAAGAATAACATCACCAAAATGATACATCACCAAAATGACTTTTTGTTTGACAATCATAGTTACCATAAGGACAGATTATGAATACAGACAAGGTATATAGCTGAATTCTTTGGAATTATGAACTTTATTCCATATGAATCCAAAATGGAGTCACTATGATTAATGTTACCTCAATGAATACAAAATAAATGAATAATTACCCTCCACTTATTTTAAAGTATTACCTTCAGTATATAATACATATGAGTTACATTCAACTCACAGTAATGTGAAGAGCTTAGTTTAAACTGACAAAGGACAGGAAATTCAGAGTCAAAGCTGAAAGTATCTGGAAGTGTTAGTCTCATAGCACATATGGTAAAAACTATCTGTAGTAGGAATTCACATATGGTAGGTCTTTGAATGAGTTTTATTTCCCTGAGGAAAGGGAGGTTTCCTCTGAGATAAAAGGAAGAAGCTCCTATATTATGCTTATTTGAAAAATGGCTATGTGTGAAATTTAAATGCATAATGTGTACCATATACTTCTAAAGACTCCTGTTAACCAATGGCATGCAAGCATGAACAGAAGTTAACAATATTCTCTAACCTCAGCTGTCAGTTCAACGAAATGTGCTGTAAAAAGCAGAAAAGTATGGATGACTCAGCATAATCTGTCACCACAACTTGAAAAACAATGGAGACTCACAGAAAAAGCAAGTAAGTACATGTTAATACTTAAATGAGCTTGTGATATTTTCTAGCTTACAGATTCATTGCGGAGTATAAGCTTGTGAAGTTTTGAGGAAAGTTCAAAATACTGTTATACTTTAGATATTTTGTATTTAATTATAAATAGTGTACATTTTAAAAAGATATGATACCAAATATTTTATGCATTATTTTCACTTATTTTTATATTTATTATTTTGATATTGCCTATGAAAGTTTTGGAGAAATGTGTAAAGTTATAATAAATACCTGAATATAATCTGCATGAAACATATGCACAATATTTTAGAAAAAAGATATGTTGGTGGATAATGAACACAGTAATTTGTAAGAAAGCATTATGCAATCAGAAAAATATTCATATTCATTATAAACATTAAAATAGTAGAGTTTAAGAAACTCTAGTTTAAACATTAATAAAGAAGTGAACCATGGATCAAAATATCCAAATGTAAGTGAGCTAGTATAATTTTCCATAATATAATAGTCACACAATGGGGGTAGAGCTGATTTTTGAAATAAGAAATACCAAGTATTAACTAGTTATAATGTGCATTTAGCTCTGTAAATTAGCATAAGCTTAAAGACCCATTACCTGGGAAAAAAAAGGACTAGGTCTTAAAGGAATTGAGCTATAGTCAATTAAAAATGTTATTGACAATAAAACACAAAGCTCAGAACATGGGTAATTAATTTGTTAAGGTTATTAATGATATTTCTAATTAGATACAACAAAAATAATTGTCAAAGGGTATATATAAATTAAAAGACTAGTAAAATGCTGATGAATTTTATATTCTAATTTCAGGTTAAACAAAACTAGCTAATAATAGGGAATTGGCAGTCTCTAACTACAGATGAGAGTTTGTAGTGACAAATACACTGTGAAGTTATGGGAATTAGTAAACTATTGTTTGGAAAATTGATTTGATACCAAAGTGAAATTCTCAGATGAGACCTAACAAATCATCCAATCTTAGATGTGAAAAGACCTTAGCCATCATCTGGCCCAATTTCTTCATGTGTAGATGCTGAGAGTGTGCCCCAGAGCGGTTAAGAAACATATCCAAATCCATAAAACAGTGAGTGGCAGAGCTGTTTCCCACTGTACCAAGAACCAATTCCTAACAAACTTTATCATTAGAGTCTCACAACTTTCCCAATCACATTAGTTTTGAGTAAGTAAATCCATTATATCATTCAACAAATCTTTGTTTCCCATTATGCTCCAAGCCCGTGTGCTAGATGCAGGACAGAAGTGCCCAGACTTGCTTATATTTTTTAGTGTCTGGAAGAGAAAAAAGATAGATAATTTAGAACCTTTTTTTTTAATCTTTATTTTTGAGAGAGAGAGAGAGAGAGAGAGAGAGAGAGAATGCAAGTGGGGGAGGAACAGAGAGAGAAGGAGACACAGAATCTGAAGCAGGTTCCAGGCTCTGAGCTGTTAGCACAGAGCCCGACGCGGGGCCTGAACTCACAAACCACAAGATCATGACCTGAGCTGAAGCCGGATTCTTAACCGACTGAGCCATCCAGGTGCCCCTGATAATTTAGAATCTTGATGCAAAGAGACTAACCATGGGATGCCTGGGTGATTCAGTCAGTTAAGCGTCTGACTTCAGTTCAGGTCATGATCTCATGGTCCCTGAGTTCAAGCCCCATGTCGGGTTCTGTGCTGACAGCTCAGAACCTGGAGCCTGTTTTAGATTCTGTGTCTTCCACTCTCTCCCCCACTCATACTCTGTCTCTCAAAAATGAATAAATGTTACAAAAATAAAAAAGAGGCTATCCACATTAATTAAGGAATATGTGTTAAAGTAAATGTGTGTGTGTGTGTGCGTGTGTGTGTAAAGTAGTAGTTTCAAAACTACTGGAAATTACCATATTTATCTGGAGAATAATGTATTGCCTATGATCACTGTAGCAAGGGGTCATTTTTAGAAGTGCATTTAGCTTGCACCTGTATAGAGTGCCAACCCTGTCTGTGTCGTTACTCAGTCCTGCAGATGTAGCATTCTTTGTTTTTAGGAACATATCTACCTAGTAAGATTTCAGCTGTTCCTTCAGAATTAGCAAGCCCCTTAACACTATTTATGTTATGAACTACCTGACAAATTGCCCCTTTTTTTTCTCATTTCAAACAAAACAAACAAACAAACAAAAACCAGAAACATAACCTCACTGTCTTAAAAGAAAATACTGTAATAGAGGCTTTCACACATCCATCTCTATGGAACATAAGTTTTATAAAGATTTTTATAAAAACTAAGGCTATTTGATATAATTTTTGGTATTGTTTTCAGCTGTTTATTTTGGCGAAATTAAACAAGTATTCAATCTCCACTTGAGTTGGTGTATATATCTCTGTAGGAAATATTTCTCTTCTCCTTTGTTCCTAACTGTGGCCCTCTAAGAGTATTTTTAGATCAAAAGGTAGAAAACCTGAGTTTTAATTCACTTTCTTGTGGCCAGAGTCATAGGTGCGTCACTGAATAACTGGCAGTTCTTCCCTTCAGAATCAGTATTCCTTGCTATAGCCAAATTTATTAAAGATTGTTATCAATGGCTATAATGACCAAAACTGACTGACCAGTGTTCCTGTGACAGGTACATTTGGGAAGGGTACATGTTGAGCAGAAAATGATTAGACTTAAACAAAATGTCTTGCACGTGATTAATGAAAACTAGTCTTATGTGATCATTACACAATAGATTTATCACTCCCGTCAAGAAATTATGTCACATTTATACTTTGTAAAAAAAAAAAGGTGGAACAAAACATCTTCACTAGTTTACATTTTTGCATTGCTGTAAATGTTGGAGACATTTATTTGAATGTGCTATCAAAGAATGACATAAATCTACTCAATGCATTTATTTGATTGATTGCACATCATGCATTCAAACAAACATGTACAACATGACCTCAGATTCAGATAAACACACTGCATTTATTTAAATGTCTTCACATTCATACTGGATTGAACATTCAATTGCATTTAAGTCAGTCTCAGAACTGACTCACTGATGTATTGTTAAAAGGTGAACATGATGCCTACTAATACTTTACTGTTAGTCTTGAAACATGCAAATTTACCGAGGTGGTTACAAATGCCCAGGATCACGTCTATAGTAGAAGTAAGTTTGGAAAGAACATATTCTGATATACCTTAATGGGACTATGTTTGAAATATTGCATAATGCAGAACAAAATATCAGCTATTTTCAAAGAAACTAAAATCAATTTTAGTAAAATTCCCTGAGAATGTGAACTAAGTACTGTAATACAAGAGTTGGGTTTTGTCAAAGCATATGCTTCCTCAAGACTTTTGTAATAAGCTGAGGTAACAGTATGTTGAAACTCCCCTTGACTTAAATCATGAGGTTCCTGAGTAAGTTAATATCACCCACAGCAACTCTCACACACATATGAAAAGAGAGTCTATGAATGGACCACAGAATAAAACAGACCAAAATAAAAGCTGTAATGACATATTTGATTTACTACCTTAGCTTTTAATATCTTTGCAAATTTTCAAAAAGATATTATGGTAGATACTGAATTGCATACAGATTTTAATAATATAAATATTTTACTTTGTATCTTAATATATTGAGGGGGAAAAGCTATGCACTCTTGTTCTAAAATGCTCTCTATTAAAATACAGTATTCAGGATCAACTTTTATCTTCTATGTAGACTTCTTTCTGTATTTAATTAATGTGGTTTAGATGCACATATTACTTTATTTTATTTTTAAATTTTTTAATGTTTATTTTTGAAAGAGAGAGAAAAGGAATGAGAGAGAGAGAGAGAGAGCAGGAGTGGGGAGGGGCAGAGAGAGTTAGGGGACAGAGGATCTGAGGCAGACTCTGTGCAGACAGATAGCCTGATGTGGGGCTTGAACTTAAGAACCATGAGATCATGACCCAGTTGAAGATGCTTAACCAAATGAGCCACCCAGGCACCCCAGAAGCACATTTTAAGACTCTGTCCACTTGAAATGTATGGCTAAGTGGCTTTCTAAATATAGTAGCTTCCAGGGACGAATGCTCTGCCTTCTAAGGGGGTGGTATCACACCATAGTGTGACAAATGCAATTCTCATATACCCGTCCTCTTACTCCTCAGGAAAAGACAAGATGTTCCCTTTAGGTGCTAGAAATGTCAAACATGAGAACATACATAACTGGGATAAGGAAAGGCTCTAAGAGTCCACTAGCCAACATTAGCACGAAGCCCTATATAGGTATTTTTTTCATGGCATCCTTTTCCTCTCCAAAGTACATTAGATATTTCAAGAATCTTTTAGGTAATCGCAAGGTGATGTTGTTGGAAATTCATATTCTGGTACTGTGGCTTTCTCTGAGGCATTCCCATGGCCCAGTGTCTACTCAGGTTAGTATGTTTACGATGGTGGGTGACACCAGAGGAAGCCGCCGACCCTATCCCCGTGTCAACAACAGGAGATTCTTCCTTAGTGCTCATTGATTGCTGCCACTCTTGCCCTCACACTCCACCTCAAGGGACACTTTTTTCTGATTTCCACTATTTGGGTCATACATATTCAGCACCGTTGAAGAAAGAAATATTCTTCTTTAATCTAAGATAATAAACTGCAATTCCCCTCTATGAACATGAATCAAAATAGTTGTTAACTTCCAACACTTTTTTCTTCTGGGGTTTATGGATCCTGGAGAGATGGAAAAAAAAATGACTGAATCTCCCTCTAAGTGGGGTTGCCAGATTTAGCAAATAATAATACAGATGCCCAGTTAAATGTGAATTTTAGATAAGAAAATATTGATTTTTTAGTATATCTCATGTAATATTTTATAAATACTTAATACCAAAAAATGATTTATTATTGATCTGACATTCAAATTCAAATATAACTGGCACACTGGATTTCTATCTGGACATCCTGCTTTCAATGAAAAAGCATAAGAAGATTATTTTTCTGACTCTATGTTGATAATTCGTCAGGAAAGTGAGAGAATAATCATTGTTTCAACCCACTCATCTTGTTAAAATGGTGATGAAATAGTATAATTTGTCTCACTTTCCTCTTACTTTGGTGATTTCAGATGCAGTTTGTGCTTCAAGTTACCAATGTGCTAAATCAAATATTTGCTCCCACTTTTGATTATCTTCCCTAAAATAAAAATGGCTGCAAATGACAATGATAAAACAATGTCTGTCTGGTTGGTGAAGCAAATCAAAACAGAGCAAACCATGAGCTGGAAGAGTGGGAGATAATATAAACTATCTGAAAAAAAACTTTCTCTTTGGCCATGATCAAAATCAGAAGAGAAACTCAGGTCATGCTGATATCTGAGAAGTCATGAGAAAATAAGTTTGTTGACATAAATACTTTGGTACTTCATCACACTACTGTACCTTTCACTCCCTTTCAACAGTAGGAAAGAAGAAAAAGTCACAATTATTTACATTGGTGTGATTACAGCTCAGTCGCAATTCAGATTACATACTAAACAGAGTACTAACCTGATAAGACAAGGCTTTACTTAGCTAAATCATTTTGTTAAAAACTAACAGGCCCTTTCTGAATGATTCCAGAGAAGAGGAGAGTAGCTCTAAAAGATATTCCACTTGAAACTCCAATTTTTAAAATTTAATATCCTAGAAATATTACCATTAATTGTAAATTCTAAGTAAAAAGCATAGATTTTTCATTCAAAACAAGAACATATATATTAAAGAAAATAGGGCCTTCACATTTATGCCACAAATGAACTAAATAACAAATAGGTTTGTTATTTAATTGCTATTATGTTTGTGTGTTCTCATTAGTCAGAAAATTTTGTAATCTCTAGATTTCACAAACTTGGACAAACTGCTCAAAATAGAGTGGGTACTGGAATTCAGATTCAAATACAGAGGGGCTTTTATATTTTTATACATTGTTTTTTCATGACATGACATTTGACAGCCCTTAGAATACTCTAAGTATATAATCATCTTTATTTATTTTATTTTTTGGAAACTCACCTACTAGTTAATGGTAGACTTTAATCATCTAAATAATTGGCATCCATGGCAGACATTATCTATTTCATCACCTAACATTTATTCCTAACCCTCTTCTTTGCCAACCAATATGTGGAGACTGGAAAGCTAAGTGGCAAATTTCTAGAATTCCTTTGTGGCTAGAGACAGGGCTCTGATATATCTGGCAAAAGTAAAGAAACAACAAGAGAAGATAACAACAACAAGAGCAACAATGACGTGTGTGTGCGTGTGCATGCAAGTTGGCTAGGAGATTCTAAAAACTCTAACATGAAACCAGGATATGCTGATACTGCCCACCTCTTTGTTTTTGCTCTGAATACGAATACCATTCCTGGAACTGCAAACAGGCACCCATTCATTGACAGGCAGAGATAGCAGATCTCTCTAAACCACTGAGTCAAATATTTGAAGCCTCAAGGCAAAAGCATCCCTAATATATACATCAGTTATTCTATTTTATATTTCTAAACTATGATAATATATTTTATAGTTTCCTTTATCTTGTTCTCCCCAGGTTTGCTTATTGCTGGCATCAAAACTGATGGTATTCTGTATATCAAACCACAATTTTCCATTTTATACTCTTAAAGCAATATCACTTGCTCTTCAATACCACTAAGACCACCAGATCCCCTCACTTCCTCTCGGAGTATCAGTCCCTCATATCTCACTTCTAACCTAAGTCAGATCCTTTCACTGTTGCTTCCTTCTCCTCCTTCCTTTATCCAACCATAATGCCCCGGTCTTATATTAATTATATGGTATACCTTTCTTCATTTATAAGGAAACTTTAAAACCTTAAGCCATGTAGATCAGTGCTATGTATTTTTTAGAGTTTTATTTCCAAAATTTGACTAATTAATAACCAGTAGGAATCCTGGAGCAAGAGTCAAAGCTTTAACATTTTATAAGTGTGCTGAGATTCTAACTGCTGAGGATGGGAGAAGGTCATTACTGTGGCGATAATGACTGGGCACTTGAGAGCAATAGCGGCTCCCTAAATCAGGAGTCCCCATCCCAAGACACCTGCACTTAAACTCTCAGACCACATACATGAACAGGAAAAAAAAATCGTTATAAAGGATATGCAAGTTAGCACTAAAGGTACACCACTGAGGGAGAGGGGGAAGCAGAGAGAAGTTTGATTACAGAGCTCCATATTGTTCAACTTTCATATACTTCTACTGATATTCATGACTTTGGCCAATTCTCAGAAACCTATGTCAGGTTTTTAAATAGAGAAGGGTCTAATAAAGCTAGACACATCAAAGAGTTTTATTACCAGAGAAGCAATAGGAGATTAGAGCATGCATTTTTCTGTGGGCTGAATACAACTACTCAGAAGAAGATAGATGATGTTTTCCTCTTATTTCATAGTAACTATTAAAAAAGTGTAGATTGGGTAGGGGGTGCACATAAAACTGACAGGGACATGAGAACAGGTAAGGATGAGGAAGAACATTTAGGAATTTTACAGCAGTACCTGTTTAGAGAACTGCCCAAAGACGTTTTAAGTGTTGACCAAGGACTATCTGTTTTCAAACACTTCAGAAAACCCCTGAGCAAGAAAAAAAAGTATTTGGAATTCAGAATTCTAATGACTGGTGCTGGTGGCAGAGCCACAAATGCCTTTTTTATGATTATTACTATGATCCAACTACTCTGGCATGGTCTGGGGAAGAGAAATGCAATATGTCATACTTACATTTATTGTGCTTCAATAAGCAAGGTAATCATTGTGCAAAACTTACAATAGTCTGAGGATATAGGCATTATATTTACTCCCATTTTATAAATATGGGAGCTAAATTCAAAATAATTTTGAATTTCCACATCACACGTACTAGTTTTTTCTGTCTCTAACCCAAATCTATTTGCTATACCCAAGGCATCTTTTAAATAGATTTCGGGACCTTGGGAAATATAATTCATATACCCCACTTACCTTTTTTTTCAGATCTTATGCTTTGATTCTTCTTTTTCCTTGTTCACCCCTCAATATTCTTCCACATTATCTTCTGAGAAGCAGGCATACAATGCTATGCTACTTTTGTTTTTAATCTCAAAAGAAGGTACACTTATTGTAACTACAATATGTCTGAAATGTTCATTTAAGTGAGCCTATACTTACATATTCCTATTTGTTGCATGGCTCAATTGTAGATATAAAGAATGTTTTCTATTGAACCCTGGCCATTTAATGAGTTACTACTAAGTCCTTAAATCTGTTTACCACTTCCCCCATTCTCACTGACATTTTCCTCCTAGATGCTTTTTACAATCACTACAATTGTTCATCAAGATTTATAATTCAAACTTCAAATAGCTTGCACATTCTTTTTATTGAAGAAAAAGAGAATGCCACCCAGACTCATCCAGAATACATAAAGCAAATGGAAACGAAATGTACACACGATTGTATTAGTTACCAGGCAAAGCTGCTTATGCAATGGGATTTCAAAAATGACAACCAATTGTTAAAACTCAGTTTCCTTCAAATTTAATGTGCTAAAAATCATGGAGTACTTTGATGTTATAAGCTGATTTTTTTTTCTCCTTCCAGCATGGACATAAATAAATATTGAAGAAGATTAATGATAGCTTTTTTAGTTATCATATGTGAAGATTCTAAGCCAAAAAACACTGAATTTCTGATAAGCACTGAATTACAATATCCCCTCCATTTGCTCTGACAAAGAAAATGTGGAAAACTGAATCAAAGTTACATATAACCCAAACATTCTAAACATTTAGAACGAAAACTAAAGTAACATGACTGTTTCCTATCAGTGTATTGGACATAAAATTAATCTAGTTATTTGTGTTTGGAGTGTTTTGCTACAATACACCCTTCCACCATTTTCTCTTACATTGTCTCCTCAACACCTCATTCCTATTTCCATATCAGAAATGACAACAATAATTTCCCTGTATGTCCAGAGCATAAATTATATGAGTAGGTTTCTCACATCAAGATGTATTTTCCAGTGGATGTGTGTATGTGTGTGTGTGTTCATGTGAGTGTATGTTCAGTCTGATTTTATTCTTCCTATAATTACCAAAGTTAAAATAAATGGTTCAGGGTAGCTTTGGTCAAAGTGAAAATAAATAACTAAAATGTAAATCACCTATTTATTGAGCTCTAAAATCAAAATCTTTTAATGATAAGGATAAGGTTGCTCTTAAAAAGAAAGGTAGGCCACAACATATAATGTAATTATCTTTCCAATAACTATGGACAGAAATTGAAAAAATCTTCTTATCAAGCACTAACATTTACCACAGACCAAAAGAGATTGAAATTTATTGCAATTTGACATCATTTCATTTGCTTCCTTGCATTTGCATGCCGAAACTTTCATTAATTTTGAAGCTAACAAAGTAGAAGATGATATTATGGAACCTTGTACACTCTGACAATTTATTCTCTGCATTTGTACTATAGAAAAGATTTCTCTCTTTGCCCGCCTCACCGAAGACAAAGATCTTTTTTTAGGTTTATTTATTTCTTTTTGAGAGAGAGAGAGATAGCATGAGCATGAGTGAAGGAGGGCCAGAGAGAGAGGAAGAGAGAGAATCTCGAGTAGGCTCCATACTGTCAGGGCAGAGTCTGATGAGGGGTTCAACATCAGGATCCATGAGATCACGACATGGCCCAAATTCGTGTGTTGGACGCTCAACTGACTGAGTCACCCAGGAGCCGCAAGACAAAGATCTTTGATAAACTTTGATGACTATAAACACACTTCTCAATACCTCATATGTAATAGTTCAGAGATTTCAACAATGCTGAAAGCATTATGCTTAAACTGGGGAACTAGGACACCTACCTGAACAATAAATTTTGAGAGTTTCTGGAATACAGAATTTGGGATTGTCTTGCCTGTATAATTCACAAAAAGGATTATTTAATAGTAAATCTTGATGAAAAATTGACTCATAATTCTATAAGTTAAAGTTCATGCAGTAAAACTCAAATTCAGAAATTAAAAAGTAGATTCTACTTACAGGGTTGATGTGTTTTGGGATAAGGAGTTCTCTACAATATTGTGACCACAAAGTTTAAAATAAGATTATTTAGAGGCACATGGGTGGCTCAATCAGTTGAGGGTCCAACTTCGGCTCAGCTCATAATCTCGCAGTTACTGAGTTTGAGCTCCATGTTGGGCTTGCTGCTGTCAGTGCTGAACCTGCTTTGGATCCACTGCCCACCTCTCTCTCTTCCCCTTTCTAGCTCATGCTCTCTCTTTCAAAAATAAATAAACAGTAAAAAAAAGTAAATAGGATTATTTATAAAGTATCTTTAGATCAGTTCAAAAGTAACCGGGCTTGTATATCTGTTCTCCTTAGCTTGTGCAAATAAATAAGTCTCTTACTTTAATTTCCAGGAATATTCAATGCGCATCTACTTTTATTTTCAAGAATATATGGTGCATGTCATGCCAGGGGAAGAAAGTCTCTTGAAAACATTTTGTATGAAAGCAATTGAGAACATAGCTTATTAACTATTAAGATAGTCCAGATGACATGATACCTCGTAATAGTAGCTTCCATGGCGCTTTCTCTTTACATGTATTGACTTGGTTGATCCTCAAACAAGCCTATGAGGTAGAGACTCTTACTATTATTTTATTGATGGGGAAACAGGGACACCGAAAAGGTAAACTTGCTCAAGTTCACATAGCTAGTAAGCAGCAGAGTGGGGATTTGAACCTAATTCATAATAGTTCAGAGATTTCAATGATGCTAAAAACATAGCTGCTAACATTGAAAAGTCAACTGCCTGAACAATAAATTTGGGTGGATTTGGGAACACATAACTTGAGATTATTTAAGTCTTGGGTTATGTAAACCAGTAAATAGAGCTCTTGATTCTTTGGTATTAACTACTAGGCCATAAAGCACACTAAAACAATGATTTCAAGCAATCATCAAAAGATAAAGGAATAGATGTTCTAGAATTTGCTGTATTTCTACCAGTACTAATGAATTACTCTGAACTCAAGATGTACCAGTTTTGTGGTATATAAATAATCAAGAAAGCTACTTCATCATACAATTTCTCTTAAGGTTGTTTCTCAGAATTGTTCCTTAAAATGATCAACATCACACAATTGGTACATTGTTAATTATGCAACAGTTGTTTCCTGGAAATTAAAGCAAGACACTTATTTATTTGCACAAATGTTAGATTCCATCATAAGAGGGTGATATCTAAGCCTCTTTGGAAGGAATTGATCACCATTTCTAAGTATCGTTTTCAAGTAATGTATTCTATAACAAGAAGTTTTCAAGATTTTATGAACATGATCATCTGAAAATAAAGCTAGTATAACTATGTTTGTGTCAAAACCTGGCAACATGGGTGTTATATGGAAACCAATTTGACAATAAATTATTAAAAAAAAAACCAAAAACCAAAACAAAACAAAAAAACGTGGCAACAATAACCATGAAAAAAAAAAGGAATAAGAATTTACCTTTGTTCTAAAAAGATACTATCTAAACAAATCACTTAGGCTTACACAGAAATAGTGTGCCCACTCACATCTGATGGTAATATTAATTTTGCCAGTAATAAAGATTAATGATATAAAAACCTCTGTAGAAATGCAAACATGCCAATACTAATAATATGAACTTTAATGAAACCAGTATGTACTGTGTATTAATTATGTGTTAGGCACTGTGCAGATCACCTGTTAGAATATCTCATTTAATCTGCACTGAGATCATTTGTTGTAAGTAGTATTACTATTCTAGCTTATAAATGAGAAAACTGAGATACCTGGAGTAGGGTATGTTTTCCAAGGTTAAATTGAAAGATGTAGCAAAGGTGGTATTAAAATTCAGGTTTGACTAATTCTAGAGAGAGTGTGTGCTCTTCACTGTCCAGAAGTGAATGATAACTAAAACACTTAAATAAAACCATCCCAATAAAATCATTTTTTATTCTTGTTGGATGATTTTCTTGAAAACATAACCACTTGTTACTATCAGTGATGTGTCACTAATTATGCTATATAAGATACTATGATCACCAGGTTAATGAAGACACATATAATGTTGAGATTATCAACAAATAATCTTTCTCTTGGGAATTTAACAGAAGATCTAATAGAATCAGAAAATGTATCATAATTTAATATAACTCTAATAATAGCCTAAACATAGAGAAACCTATGGGAAATTTTCAGGAAGTGGCATATAGCCTCAGTACATCAGCTCCCTATGAACCTGGTAAGAATTAGGAAATAAAACTTCTAAGTTTGCTTTATCAAAGTTGCTAGTATTCAACCCAACGGACTACAGTGTCCAAGTCACCTGCCCTCAAAATACAGCAAATGTTGAAGGCTTTCTGTTCTACTGGATTCTACTAGGGTTTTTTGAAAAAGTAGTCTTTTCTTAAATTTATGTCACATTAAAAAATATATATATGGCAGTCCTCTGAGGTGTTGAGGATGAACTTTATAGGACCAAGAAGTTACTAATAGTGATTTCTCAAAATGGCTAAAAGTGCTCCAAATTCCTTTTCACAGTCATGTCTGACCATCATAGTTCTATGCTACTTATTTGTAAAATACAGATTGCCAGATCCTATCATTCTGACGGTGGCTTTGCATTTACTTTAGATGAGCTTGAGGAATTTGTAGACAGTAACCTTATCAAGGTTGTCATGACTACACTTTGTCACTCTAAAGCAAACTAAAAAAAAAAAATAGTGCACAGTAATAAGTATGCCCTAAAGCATATTTTTATCAAAGACTAGCCAAAGAGCTTTGCCAAGATTTTCATCTATCTTAAATTCTTGGAGTCAGTAATGTAGTGCGATAATTGCTAATGGATTGATGCCTCAGTATTTGCCCTAGATGTATCCATTCAGATTTTTAAGGGTTTCTACAGGATAAATGAGAAAGGGGGATTCTTGGGGCAAAAGGAATAAAGTGCCAATGCCACCTTAATGAGCTGTGCAGGTGTGCATCCTAGAGTCCTATAACAGAGTAGAAGCAATGGAAGCATATTCCAGCACCAATAGCCATCTTCACCTCCTCCTAGTCCTCTTTTTTCTCCTTCTCCTTCTCCTTTTCCTTATTCTCTGACTGCTTTTATTATCATTATCTTTGCTATTATATTCCCGAGGAAATAAGAACTAAGTATAAAAACAGCAATAACCTTTCAGGACCTTGGATCTGTTAAGGAGGCATCACTTGTGATTTCTCCACTTGTCAACGTAATACAGACAGAACATTGAAAACCGCACCTTCTGCCCTTCTCCAAACCATAGGGCAGGGTTCTCAATAGCTTATCACATGGTAGAGTGCATGTGCTGCACCACAGCAAGAACTCAAGCACGGCGACAGATATCAGTCTTCCTAAGAGTACTGCAGGGGAGAAAAACCTTTCTTCCCTTCCAAGTTCTTTGGATGATCTAATAATTAAATTGATATAGGACAGATTAATATAAAAAACAAATTTAATTTTGTATATATAATAACCCCAAAGATATGAAGCTCCCCAAAAGTCAGACAATTGAGGTTTATATGCCATTCTGAGCTAAGGAGAAAGGAATAGGAGTCTGGAGCTTCAAAGGGGAGGAAGACAATTCACAGGAAGATGGGAAGAACAAATGTTTGATAAACAAATGTTTGCCACACCACGCAGATGTAAAAAGTCATCTATGGTACTAGTTCATTCCTGGTATAGGCCTCCTATTTAAATTACTTCAGAAGGTTAAGAGGAGGTAAAAAAAAAATATCTGCTTGAGTCTGTAGGGTCTTCATTGTCTTCAGCTCAAAATAATCCACATACCAAAGTGGCACATTCTGGAGCAACCTTCCCTGAGTCTCATCGGCATTTAGAAACCTTTATAGCAGGGCGACATTTTTGTGACATCTAAGTATGTGAATATTTTTCTAGTAATTCATTTTTATTACATCTTATAAAAATATTGGGTATCTGAGATGAGAAAAAAAGTGTTCTTTCACCACAGATGGTTTGAAGAGCCTCAAAAGCCAAGAAGTAACCCATAAAGGTGAGTCCGTCACAGTTACTAATCTCAGCACATCCTGTGGGAAAGTAAGGATAGTCAGAAAGGGCTGCTTTTAATAAAACGCTGAGGTTAAAATTCTTTCTCTTATCTAGTTTATCTGTCTGTGTAGTTTTCATGGAATGCACACTGCAGGACAGTATAGACTGCTTTCTTTTCTTTTTTTATGTTTACACATTTATTTTTGAGAGAGAGAGAGAAAGAGAGCACTAGCAGGGGAAGGTCGGAGAGAGAGAAAGAGAGAGCTGTCAGCACAGAGACTGATAAGGGGCTTGAACTCACAATCCCAAACCATGAGATCATGATTTGAGCTGAAGCTGAATGCTTAACCGACTGACCCACCCAGGCGCCTCAGAACAGACTTGCTTTCTGAAAGCAGAGGGTCAGATTTTCTCAGTTTAGCGACTTAAGGTGAACCAGTATGATGGGGATTGGTAATAAATAAGGGAATATGGGTGATACTAATATAAAAAGGGAGAGATGATGCAAGTTTGCAGTAGTTCTTGAAATTTAAAATGTTCAACTGTTCTCCAATATTCTTACCGAAAATATCTCCTTCAGAATTAGTGAAGTGACCAGAGTGAAAAGGAGAAATGCAATACAAAAGGTATTGACACAATGTGAACATTCTTAATCTGATATCTGTAACTTTTTGCTCAAAGCTTATTGCAAGATTTATGGAGAAAACAGGTATCACACAAATACTAATCAACACTAGGGTAACTCAAAGAAACACTATCTCAAAGTTAAGCATAGAAAAGAATCATCATTATATGCAAAACTTGTAATATGGAACCATAATACGTCACATAACTTCAGTTTGTTTTTAGTAGAAATCAGTATAAATTAGGAACAGCAACAAAACATTTATATACTAGAGATACGTATTCATTCTCATGCATATACATATATATGGTATATCGTACTATATATAAATGATAGCCTCTAGCTAAGAATTTGACTTTTGAGGGTCACCTGGGTGGCTCCATCAGTTAAGTGTCCGACTTCAGCTCAGGTGATGATCTCACGGTTTGTGGCTTCGAGCCCCGCGTCCAGCTCTGTGCTGACAGTTCAGAGCCTGGAGCCTGCTTCAGATTCTGTGTATCCCTCTCTCTCTGCCCCTCCCCTGCCCCTGCTCTGTCCGTCTCTCTCTCTCAAAAATAAATATACATTAAAAAATTAAAAAAAAAAGAATTTGACTTTTGATACCTGAAAGGACCATATTAAAGTATAGTCAGTCAAAAGACAATTGCTATAATGTGTGCCAAAAACTTTGTTTCAGTACTTTTTTTTTCCACAATAGAGAGGATAAGTTTTTCTTAGAAGCCTTTTCCTAAAGAAAAGAATTAAAATCGATAGGTGTTTAATTTCTCATGGGAAATGCTTTTAATACTACAGGGTCAGCTCAGAGGATTAGGTCAGTCAAATATAAAAGAATATAAACTCCTGGAATCAAAGTTGAAAAAGCTCTATCAATAAAATTGTTCATTAGATTCCCTGAGTCTAAATTAGAAAGTGGAACAGGATCCTCGGAACTGAGACTAGAAGTAAATTCTTAAAAGCAAAACTCTGGTGCTTAAGAAAGGATGATTTTAAAAGAACATTCAGTTATCTAATTCTTGACAAGTGTGGCTCACTTGTACTTGCTTTAGATGGATGCCTTATAGGTTACAAATGGTTTTACTCCACAGAGATTTTCAAAATACATGTGGACTCCATTATACTATGATCCTCCTCCCCATTCCATTAAATAAAAGAAGAAAAGAGTAACTAAAACCTTAACATGATACACAGAAAGGTATGCTTAATTTGAATCCTTTTGCTTAAAGCCTATCAGAAGTACCTGGTCAGCCCCACATGGTAGATAGCTGTTCAACTGTTTGATTTTTTTCCCTCAGCAAGGCACCTTTATATGAATGCCATTAATATTCAAGAATAGGCATATTAGTAACCAATCCTAAATCTCAATTTGCAAATCTTAGTCTGTGTTAGATTTCCAAAGGACACGGTGCAATTTACAAGACCTGTTTAGTGCTGGGTCACTAAATCTTTAAAATAAATGTAGATATCCCGGGCACCTGGGTGGCTCATTTGGTTAGGTAACAGACTCTTGATTTCAGCTCAAGTCATGAATTCCAGTGATGAGATCCAACACAGCAAGGGGCTCCACGTTGGTGTGGGGCCTGCTTAAGATTCACTCTCTCCCTCCCCCTCTCCCCATGCCCTGCTCTCTCTCTCAAAAAAGGATATAGATATTTATAGATATACAACTATATATATTCCCATATATATTGATATAAATATATAAGTATATATATAATCAATTTTCAAAGAAAATTTTACAAATCATCTTTTCAATATGAATTTAACTTAAAAATCATTGTTATTTTAAAAGCTCAGTCTGAAAATTATTCCATATTAATAAGTAATCTTATGCCAGAAATGGATTTTCTAATCTTATTTTGAACCTTATTTCTGTTAAGCTTTACACCTTCATAATCCTTTCTTTTCAATTCTACTTGTTTTGGCAGGACTTTAGGAGCTTATGACATCAAAATAAAATAAACCACAGAATTGAATGAAACTGAATAAAATTTTCAGCCTGTTTAAAGTTAGACTATACTATAGCATGGGGAGATGATTCAATACAATGTCATGATGAGGAATAATTTACCACCTTTGGAAATTATTTTGAGATGCAATGTTTAAAAAAATCTAATCTAAATAAAAACCTTCAGTTTTTTTTTTTTAAACAAAAGACTTTAAATCATTGTACAAAAATCCTCTGTATACAAATCCACTGTATACAAATCAGTTCAAGAGCTTGGGAAACACACCGGTAAGGGCTTCCTAGCCTTTCAGTGGTTCTACTGATTTAGCCTCCTTTTGTCTCACAACCTGATACTGCGCAGGCTCTCTTGATTATCTTGCAGGCCCACTTCACTACGGCTGAAGGGTGGTAATCTGCTGGAAAATGACAGCATTCAGCAGGTTAAAAGCAGCTTGACATAGGCTAGGTGGGAATAAATGTTAAGGTCTTACTTTCCAGCAGTTTTGGAAAGATTCAGAGTAGGATCAAGGAATAGATAGATGAGGCACCCTAGAATCCAACCTGATGATGGGATAGGGTATCTTGTGGTGTTGAGGATAAGAGGGTTCATAAAGGGAAAAGAGCAAAGTACCAGTGAAGGGAGAGACAGATTTAGGCCGGTTTAGATTCAGAGCATAATTCATCCAATTAATGTAAAAGAAGTAGTTAAAACAGAATTTTTAAAGTCTTGATTTGCTGTCAAGTTTCTAAATGATAAAAACACTTTGGACCATTCTAGATGGAAAAATGTTAAAGTTTTTGTTACACCTGCTGTGATGTCTTTTAGTGTGTAGACAGTTTTCTGCAAGCTCAAGTTAAAGATCTATCTTGTTTAAAACAGGAAAAAAAAGAACAAGAGAGGGGTAAAAAAATCAATCTGATTGATCAATGCTGAACAAAAACTATAACAACGAAAATTCCTATCAGATCATTTTTTTCTCTGAGAAAGGAGTTATTTATTTGCATTACCTTTTAAACTAGAATAGCCATCATGATTCTCAGCCAAATATGTTGCTCTTTTTTTTTAACCTCTTCTCACTGCTATTGTCAAAAGTGGCTGTAATCTCATGCAGATGAGATATTGATCTGTTGCCGATGTTCACTGAGCAGCCAAAGGGGAATCACATTACCAGCTACAAACTCCATCAATCATAGTCTCCTTAATAACCACACTTAAACGATCTCTCTTGGCATTAACTTACATTGCATCCATGGCTGGCATCCAGGCTTCAAAAAGAAAAAGGTTCATTTTGAAGGGCAGGTTTAAGGCCACTATAGATGATTTAAATAAAAGGTCTTGGGTTTTGGTCAGAACAACAGGGCTTATTAAATTAATTGACTTAATTTAATCCAATTAATTTAGATCAAGTCTATGGAAATAGATCAAAATGTTCTTGTATTTGTTTATGAATACAGGATTATATCCTTAGCACACAAATTAAATGCATAGAAGTGAAGCGTGAAAGTACACAATGACACATGAAGGCATGCATTTGGATTGAGTCTTCTTTACTAAATGCACCTTCTTCAATCTTCTTTCCTCTCTCCCCTACATGTAGATGCGAAAAGTTACTATAATGTGAAAACAGAGGGAAAAAAAGTTGGCAGAAAAAAGATAAGGGAGTAATAAAGTAATAATGATAATGGAAATAAACTAACATTATTACTGCTGGGGGAACTAATGAACTGTTGTTTCGAGCCCACGCTTCTGTTATAGTGTCAACTCAGCTCTTCTACTTAACTATTGGCAGTCATGCGAGAACATCAGATGGAGGCTAGAGCAAGCATAAAAATGAACACCTCCCTCTCCTGCACATCTTCTCTGGTTCTCTCATGGTCTAAAATGCCATCAATTTGGAAACAAGCCCAGAAGAAACAACTATTCTTTCTGTCCCATCCCACCCATACACCCAACTAGCTTTTTTACTGCATTTGTTTCCTCCCAGAATACTTAGATTTAATGCATGTCCCTATTCTCAAACTTTAGTGGACATAGGACGTCTTTGGATAGTTGATTAAAATATAGAGACTTAGGTTTCCCTCTGTTCTGATTCAGAAGGTCTTAGTGAGAATAGGGCATTTGTAGCAAGTTCCAAAAACAGTGTGAGCAGTTTGGGTCAAGAATAGGATTTGAGATGTTAGTGTGATTTGATTTAAATCCAGAAACTGTTAAATCTTGATTACTTTAGCAGCAATCGGAAAGGAAAAGCTATTTGATTTTCTCCATGTAAAATCTCATGTGATAATAATTGTACCAATAAAAACTAACACTAGAAACAATAAAAACTATGACTCAATGAATAAAAATGAAACAAATTCCTTATTCTAAGCTAAACTACAACACCTTTTTATGTATACATGTGTGTGTTGGGTGCTGGTGGTGTGTGTATCTAACCAAGTCAAATGATGAACAAAGCAGAATTTTGTTTATAAAACAAATCACTCTTCTTCCAAAACACACATGTACACAAATATTTATATATTTTTGAAAGAAGCACAACAGATAATTGAATATAAATTAAAACTGTGTGTCCCAAATTGCATTCCACAGAACACCAATCCACAAAAACTCCAATGATTAAAGTTCCTGTGTTCAAATTAGCACTGGAAACTCTGCCTTCTATCCTCCTATGCATGTTAGCATATTGGAGGCCAATAAATATTTACTTAGTACGGATTCCTTAACCTTCTTTATCCTATATAAATATCACAAGAAAGTATTGCTCTGTGAAAAAGTTAAGACCTATTTTTCTAAATTATGCTGCTGGTTATTCATTTTGAAACTTCGATTTAAAAATTGTCTCTTTAGGAGGAAAAAAACCAGACATGATTCCATGCATACAACAGTGTTACACTTAAATTTAAGAATTAGTAGAGCATGTATTAATTAAATTATATAAGTGGATATATCAAATATTACCATTTATATGATAGAAAAAGAACATTTCTAGGATTGTTATTCATTGTCACGTTAATATCCAAAAAGTCTAATATTAAGTGTTTGCAATTAGATAAATAAAACCTTAAAGAAGGGTAAGGAGTATCATTTTCCCACTTACATTTGCCGGCTACACAATTCATTACAGAAAATCAGAAGAGAAAAATATAACAAGGCATTTATAAATATTTCCTACATCCAGGCTCTTTATGCAACATCCTCCAACATTGCTATAATGTGTTCTAGCATATTTGGTCACACTTGTCCCTCCATATAGATGACAAAGTGCAACTTAATGTGCTATTTCTGCCGTTGGTTCTACTACACCTTTCTTTACATGTGGCGTACAAGTATACATAAATATACATGTGTTTGTGTGTACATGCTTACTCTCCTATATCTAACATTGAAAGCAGCATGATGTATAAAATTCAAATCTCTGAAAGTTGAATTCTACTTGCTGGCACTGCTTTCCACATCAAAAACCCCTCCTGCGTCTCTATTTGAATCCTACTAATCCTTCGAAGACATTATCAATTCTATTCTATTCTGTGAAGCTTTCCTCAAGAATTCTACATTGATCCCTGACCTCCATCCAATTTTGTTAGCCACATTGGGCCTTGATTATGTTGAAAGTGTAATTTTTGTTTAAATGTGGACTTACAATAAGAGTATTCATTTTTGAGGGCATAATATTGAATCTTTTCCTTAAGGTACTTCATATTTACTTTGTTACATAAAGCAGATTTACTATACGGCCATCTTAGAATTCAGCACTATGTGTTTAGCAAATGAAAATGAAATTGAAATATGTGACGTGTAATAAACCTCACAACCTAGTATTCAGTATAGCCTGGTGTTTAAGAGCATACATACATTCTGAAATCAGACTTTGCATGTTCAGACTACATTTTGTAGCTGCATGATCTCAGGCCAGTTATTTAACTTTTCTGCACTTTAATTTCTCATCTCGAAAATCAGGTATTAATTATGTAGAGAAGGATATATAAATTAATACAGTCAAAACACTTAGAAACATTACTACCATATGTTATGGACGTAATAAATATTAGTTATTGTCATAAGTTAGACTTCTCGGGAAATAGATTCTACAGGAGAAACTCAGCTATGATGCACTTTTAACCATGGCCTCAACTAATGAACTCCATAGGGAGATCTGACGCTGAGAAAGCCTTCAAATTTTTAATTTTTTTATTTGCGAGAGAGAGAAAAAGCAGGGGAGAGTGTCAGACGGGGGGAGAGAGAGAATCTTAAGCAGGTTCATGTTCATCAAGGAGCCTGCAGCAGGGCTCACACCCACAAAACGAGAGATCAGATCTGAGCAAAAGTTAAGAGTGGGACTTTGGCCACTCAGCCACCCAGGTCCTGCTGGAATGGCCTTCAGAGATATTCTGCAATGCAGGTAGAGGACTGTGACTTTATACTCCTGCATCATCTAGTTAAACTCAGGCTGCCCCGAGAATATCCTTGGATTAGGCAACTCTTTCTTGCATAGGGTGGAGTGCTGCAGGGTGGCCACCCAACAGTATTTGCAAAAGCTGGATAAAGAAGTCCTTCAGCCCTGAAGAGGATTCTAGCTGGGGCCCGGTGGTATATCACAAAGCATTCACTTCACCTCCTATTGTTACTGTTGTTGCTGTTTAAAGAAAAATAAATCTGCGGTAACCAGCTTAAAAAACGTAAATTCTACAAACAGTAGAGGTGACTGTAAATAGAACACAAAGGAGTTCCAAATTCTCCTTCCCTATTTTTATACTCCATCCCTTTAGTATTGATTTGCTTTGTATGGTCCTTTACAAATGTCATGAGTGTGTAAGAAATCAGATATGTTTTATTCTTGAGTATAGAGTCAGCATATTTATTCAGCAGGGAGCTTATGTTTTAGGTATCATTTAGACTCATTTTCCAGTGATCATAAAAATTACAGTTTTGGGAACGATACTTGAGGAATCTGTATATACTTTTTTTCATATGAAGAAATGGCCGTAATTTCTATAGCAAAGATAACACTGTCACTGCAAATGAGTTTATTTTTTGTAATGTCCAAATGTATTCAGGAGGCTTATTAGTAAAAATTTACTAATTAATTATAAAACTGAAATAAATGAAAATGCTTGATCACTTCCTAGCCTGCGACCTTGAGAAAGTCATTTCTATTTATGCGTTTGCTTCTTCATCTGTAAGATGGGGCAATATGCAGTTTACCAATCTCGCAGAGTTTAAAAGAGGCTTATGATGTCTGTAAAGAACATGGCACATTATCTGCTCTAGAAACTGTAAACGCAAAGGATAGGTGGCTCTGTTTTGTACATGTTGACGCGGAACCTTAATAAAACTTTAACCCCATGGAGCTTTGTGTACTCTTTCTGTTAGAAATGATACTGACAGTCAATTATGTTGTGTAAACAATTTTCCTTCTTAGAATCTGCCTATAAGAATAGGGGATGGAAGGATGAAAGTTTTGTGTGATAGGAACTGAGCTCTTATTTTATGTTTATCTTTCTCTTAAATATTATGCAGGGCTGAAATACTGAAGTGTAGCCAATGAGGTCCCCTGGATTATAAATACAAATAAATATAAGTGTCTGATGCACAGTCATAGGGATTACCATCAAATGCATAATTATATAAATTATCTGATTATATATGTATATAAATAAATTATATAAGCAAAGTTTATAAGGAAATTAAAACAAGTCTGTTGTCACATTTTGAAATAGATGAAAGATATCTAATTATGTTGTTTAAATACAAATGCATTTTGCAGGAAAGAGCATTCTATAGAATAATAGACAATTTAATCCAGCCTTCTCCCTAGGTGAACTCCAAGTCTCATCTCTCATGAAACCAGCAAATCAAAAACCTCTTATTCTATAAACTCGAAACCATTTTGAACTCTATAAAATTGAATAACTCATTCTACTTTTTTCTCTTTTAATTTGCATACCTACACAATAGTCCCTTTCTTATTCAACACATTGATTTGGTATAATGAAGTTGCCCAGTCATCATTATTTACATTTTGTATTTCAAACATCTTCATGTCATATAACAGGAATAGCGAGGTATTGTTTGAATTCACTTTTCCCCATTTCCTTTGCTGGTGAACATTTTAAGTAACATTTTCTACAACCGTGGTGCAGCAGGAAGCTTAATAGAGCTGCTGTTTCCATAACAACAAATAGGATTTGAGCAAAAACACAATGCTCAGTGGTTACTGTTCCTCACAGCAGGTAAAAGCAGTTATTCAAAATTACAAGCAGCATGACATTGAAAAAAAATAAATTAAAGCAAGAGGTGCTAAGAGTTCTGTTCCATATTTAGTAAATGTTTAACTCATAAATGCTTGAGGGGGCAGCTATAGGATCCCACTCTATGCAGTATTTCTTCTCATGTCATGACCTAAAATGAAGAGTAGTCATGAACATATACTTTTCAGATATTAAGAGTTCTATGAATCAAGGAGGCACCAACGATGACAAGTTAAATACTTTCTAAATTGACTAACTTCTTATATTAAGTAATTATTTATGTATAATTTCTAATTCTTATAGTTAAAAAATATTTACCCCATTTCCAAAATTACCCTTTATTTAGAAAACTTTGTTATTTTATTTAAAACTAAATGTGTATTTAATAAATGAAAAAAAATCTTGAAGTTCCAAGATGTTGTAGAGTAAGATAAGCAACACAGTCTGACCTGAAAGACTACAAGTGTTTTCATAGATTACTTCAAAAGCCACTTCTCAACCCGTGATTCCGTATCTTAATTCCTATGGTTGTTCAGTTTTTTAAATGAAAAATACTTTGAGTGTTTATAGGAACATTTGCCTAGATAGAAAAAAGAAAAAAAGAAAGTCTTGGTCTTTCAAAATAGAGGAGTATTAGAGTAAAATTAAAATACAATGTAAAGGTGCAGGAGAGTGAAAATGATTATTCTAGAATATTTTTCACAGTATTGAATCCACAAAATATGTGGGAAAGAACTTTATGCGTAGCAAATTGAAATACAATTCCAATAAGAAATCTCTTTGTTTGTCATTCCTGAAGAGCAGGGATTCAGCCCAATGACTAATTTCCAGAAATCAAATTTGTTATTCCTCAATGTGTCTTTCCATTTACAGAGAGCTCTAATTGGCAGTTCTTTCTTACACTAAATAAAGAAGCTAATAAAGAAACTATATTTTCTTCCTCATATTATATCTTCAGTAGTTAGAAATGGACAGTCCATGCTTTACGTCCTGTTCTGTTTAGTTATGGGAGCTCATGGTAGCAACCATCCATATGCAAGTGGCAGTGCAGTGTAATTTATGAACTGATGCATACATATTGTTCAGTTCAGTTCAGTATCGCTTCTTTCCTACTGATGTTCACAATATTTATTTTTCAGCCTCAAGTTTGATTTGTATTAAATTTCAAAGGGTGATGTTTGTTCTCTCTCTTCTTCACTAAACTAATTTCCTTTAAGGCATGGACTGGGATCTTTTCATCTTTGTATTTCTAGAGCACTCTTCAATCTTACTTATAGAAAGCATTCAGTGCCGTTGAAAGCAATGAGTAAAAGATGATGAGGAGTAATGGTCAGAAATTAAGGTGAACAGACAAATGGCTGAACTCTAATTGCACTGTGGTAGGCAGAATTCTAGAATGGTCCCTGTAATTTCTATCTCCTGGTATCCACACCTTTTGCATAATCTCCTTTCCTTGAATGCAGGCAGAATCTGTGCCTTACTTCTAACCAATAGAAAATGGCAAAGGTGAAGGGATTTTGCAGGTAATTAAATTTGAGCTAATCAAGAGGGAGATTATCCTGGATCAGCTTAGTCTAATCAGGTGAGTTCTTCAAAAGAGAATCCAGACATTCTCTGAAGGAAGAGACTAACAGCAGCAGAGATGCTCTCCTGCTGGCATTGAAGAAGCAAATAGCTCTGATGTGAACTAATTGTGAAGAAAGCCCCACGGAAAAACACTCCAGGAAGCCTCTGGGGCTGGGGGCTTCAGTCCTGTAGCCGCAAGGAACTGAATTCTCTAAAAACTGAGCTTGCATTAAGACTCTACACTTCAGAAAAGACAACGCCTTGATTGTAGCCTTGTGGTACCCTGGGGAAAGGCCCCGCTAAGTCAAACCCAGAATGCTGTCGATGGAAACAGTGAGATGAAAATGTGTGTTATTTTAACTGCTGAGTGTGGTAATTTATTATGCGGCAAGAGAAAATTAATATACCAGTGAAGAAGTCCTCATCATGCTCTAGGATTGATCTAGTTATACAGTCAGAAATTTTATGCCAGCAACTAGGTAGAGGCACATAAGCCCAAGTCTAATATAGCTCTCTATCTAATTCTACTCTCATGAACTTAGAAGTTGCAAAGGTACAAAGTATCAGCCTGGATTGAATTGATTAATAGATCCAAAGTATTTTGAAAAAAAATCCATTATAAAATGTAAGAAGAGGATTAATTTCTCATATTAACATAAACTCCTACTGCTCATTATGAGCTATATTTTTTTAGGAAAAATACACGTATTCTTTCTACCCTCCTTTTACTACTTGCTATCATACATTTAAATCAAAATGTATTTGTCAAAGAGAAACCATATGTTTAAAAATGTGCTGGATATGTGGATAGTCAAAATGTATTTAAAGAAGAAACAACTCTTTAGCACTTAAGTTAATGAAATATTATTCACTATTGTAAGGAGGTATAATTATCCAAAAAATAGCATCCAACCTGAGAATTCCCCCATAATTAAGAAGACTTAGACCAAATGAATCATCGTAGCAGGTACGGTATCCAAGACTTCATTCTAGTCAATTATACTTTTTGGAGAAATAAGAACTTTATTTTCATATCTCTAATCAGAAGGCACCTTTTATGTAGCCTGTAGCTGTGTGACCCTGAGAAATGATGCTATCAACAATACTTTTTGATAAGCTAGAGCTTTTGTAGCAATCAGCTTAGCAGAATTTGAAAATGAGGTTTAAATGAAAGTTAGATACAAATTAAAGGGAAAAATCAATCATTGTCCATTTGAATACACACTGGTAAAATCTGCTTTTTAAAGAATGTATTTGAAGTGTCAATTTTTACTCTTTTTTCAAGTGTGGACAAGGTTATTCATCAATTTATTCACAGATGGTTTATTCACAAGGTATTGTGAGAAAAAGTTGGGGGCACATTGCTACAGCTGAAGTAAGTTCATAGAATCAAAATAAAGATGAAAATTCTCAAATTAGAAGCTAATCAATGACAAAACCTTTGATCACTTCCACCATTTACTCACTGCAATGATACACATACTTTTCCCCAATACTAGGAACAATGTGGGGTCCAATGGTTATCATCACAGAAATTCTCTGGGCCTTGTTTAATAAGAAAATCACTGTACATTCAAACAATATAACAGTGTGCATAGCCCTTAAAACAAGCTCGGTATGGAGGTTTCATAATTGCACCCGAGCAGATAATTAGGCAATTAGAGCTATTAAAAGTTGACAAAGCACTAAGCCTGCATGAATTATACTCCTGATTTCTAGAAGAAGCAAGGGAAAATAAGAAGACCTCCAGTGAATTTGTTCAACAGTCCCCTGAGGAAGAAAAGTAGTGTCTGGAGGGAAAAAAGTGGGAGATTCGACTTCTCTTTCTCATCCCCAGGATTCAAGTAGGGATTGGGAGAGAATTTGCTGGAGTCCTATAAATCCCTTATCATTTGCACAGAATATATTGAACACATTAATAAGGTGAAATTAACTTTGCAAAATATGTAATTGGGTAAAAACATGAGATGAAAATAAAACAATAGGACTAATGATTTAATTTCTGAAAAGCAGCTGATGCCTTGGCTCACATCAAACATGCATCCAAAGCAAGCTAAGAAGCATGCAAGGAAAACAGGTTATTAAGGAGATTTCATTTTAAACGTGTGGGAAACACAACGGATTACATTAAATTTTGCATCTGAATAATACAAACTAGGAAGAAGGGCAAACCTAGTAGCCCTTGGCTCCTTGATTTACTTGTTAAACTCATAATGATTATATATGACTTAAAATTATTGCAGTTTCCTATATTGACAAATGTAATTGCTGAGACTGATGAAAGAGAATATTGGGATGCTGATTTGGATTCTGTTGGAAAGTACTTAGGAGTTGACAGATGGTGCATACATTCGGAGGTTGAGAAGGGTATGAAGGTAATGAGACTGGGGACCAAAAACAATTACAGTGTCTTAAGCCTCAAATGCAGCATAATTGTGTCTGTAGAGTAGGCAAAACAATTGGGTTTAATGTATTCATAATGTTTGTCAGAAGTGCAAGAAACAAAACCTGGAGGTGTAGATAGAGTCTGAAAGCATAAGTGAAACAACTACAGAACACTGTCCTCATTCAGTCACTAGAAAATTCAGGCCACAAATATGTAATGATGCGAAATGAATGAAAGTGTGTCACTGATGACTTTCTAGACTTGACATTAACAAACATGAGCCCATAAGGAGCAAATGGAAGCAGAAATCACCAACTATTGAACTCTATTTGAACATGACTGTAGAAGATAATGAAATTGAAACAGTAATACTAAAGGTTTGGGTGATGTGATTAAGAATAAATTTGGCATGCATGTGGATGAAGGAGGTCACTTTTAAAGGACTATAAAGCAACTATGTGATTTATTGATTAATTGATACTGAAGAACTATCAAAAGGATACAGTAATCTCTAAGAACAATATTTGGGGACAATATTGGCAGTGAGAAAATTATAATTGGATGATAGTGACGTAATCTGATTTCGACCTATCACATTTCTTTTGTTGGGAAGTAATTTATAGTAAAAGAGTCATTCATCTCTAAGGTCCTCGAGAATGGAGAACACATCTATTTCACCTTTGCATCACCACAAGTACTTATTAAAAGGCATGGCAGGGACACCTGGGGACTCAGTCAGTTGGGTGTTTGACTCCTGATTTATGCTCAGGTCATGATCCCAGGGTTGTGGGATCGAGCCCTGTGTCAGGTTCTGCACTGGGAGGAGCCTGCTTAGATTTTCTCTCTCTCTGTCTCTCTTTCTCCCTCTCTCTCTCTTTTTCTCTCTCTGTCTTCCTGTTCCTCTCCCTGGCTCACACTTGTTCTCTAAAATAAATAAATAAATAAGTAAATTAATAAATAATAAAATGCATGGCATACTACATCGTCATTCCACACATGTAGAACAATATTAATTTTTAAAATTAAATAAATATAATAAAACTCAGATTATATGAAGGAATTTTTAAAAAGTGAAAATATTCTTTAATTTCATTTTGCCAGAGCAAAACTACTTTGATAATTTCATATACAGGCTGTTTAGTTGTTTTTTTTTTTCTAGGATCATGTTAACAGGCTTCTTTATAATTTATCTTATTTAGTTACATGAAGTAACAACATCTTTGAATATCAACATATAAATTTTTTCAACTTATATTTATTGACTGGCTTATTTTCAGTGGCATGTCACCTGTCACCCTTTTCTGATCTACATTTTCTCAACCCAGCAGTCAGTTCGAGTAATCCCATAAAAAAGGCCAGGTCACATTTGTCTTCTGAACAAAACTCTCCATTTGTTCTTCATTCAACCCAGAGTTAAAGCCAAGATACAGTGTCACCAGAGGTCCAATGTAATTTTGGTGAAGCACACTCCCTCAGATATGTTGCCTGGAACACTTTGCCCTGTGATATTTACATGATTAATTTCATTTCCTTTAGGTCTTTTCTCAAATTCCTCCTTATTTAAAAGGCCTACATAACTAGCAAGATTGTTCTTATCCAGTTCTACTTATTTTCATGTGTTACTTCCTTGCATGTTATAGTTTTTTTTTTCTTCACAAGAATATAAGCTCTTCAAGGGCAGAAAACATGTTTCTTTTGCTTACTGCCACGTCCTTGCACATGCAGTACAAGTGAAAGAATGAACAAATGAATGGGAGAGTAAGTTGGGAGCAGCTCATGCAGTTCATTGGGAATCTTATAAACAATTTGTACAGCTAGTTACTTGCACATATTGGAGAGTGCCGGGGTCCTTGTTCAGGCAAACCTAGGGGTCCACGAATGACTGATGGTCAGGCGAAAGGAAGTGAGAGAGCCACGAGAGAGATGGAGTCTGATGACCAAGCAGGCAGCCTTGGAAATTCTGGCATCTCCGCCCTGCTGGTCTCAGTGTCTTTATTTAAAGGTAGTGAGTTACATTATAGCAATGAATGACATTCCATAGTTTGATCTCTTTAACAATAATCGTTTTTACCAGCAAGGCAGCAACTTCCTTAATCCTGTATGTTGGTTTCAGGATAATTAACATATAAATTTAGGGTGGGGAGAGAGAACAGGGTGTTTCCTTTAAGGCCTTAATGTTAATTATCTGTAAACAGGAGAAATCAGGGCGTTGTTTTGAGGACCATACTTCCAACTACAATGGGGGAGGTGCAACCCATCCCCAGGATGCAACTTTAAGGTTACTTCTCAACCTGTGAGCCCAAAAGGGCTCCCAACAGGAGAGGTTTAGAGAAATAGATTTTTTTTAAAAATAGATAATAACATAGCCATTCATTCATTCAACCAACAAATATTTATTGAGTGCTAATCGTGTGCCAAACCACGTGTTTGGCACCAAGAGCATCAAAAGGAGAAGGACTGGCACGGTCCTTGCTAAGACTTAAAACTTTCACTTTCATCAAGAAGAATTCAATTGTGGTTTTAGAAAGAGCATATGTGGCATTGGAGCACATCCTGGGGATCCAGGGGACTTAAAAACATTTTTTTTTCTTAATGTTTACTTATTTTTGAGAGAGAGAGAGACACACACACACACACACACACACACACATACAGAGTGGGAGCAGGGGAGGAGCAGAGAGGGAGACACAGAATCCGAAGCAAGCTCCAGGCTCTGAGCTGTCAGCACAGAGCCTGACGTGGGGCTCAGACTAACAAACTGTGAGATTATGACCTGAGCTGAAGTCGGATGCTTAACTAAGTCACCCAGGTGACCCTGGGGACATGCAGGCACAACAAGTCCAGAACATTTTCTAAGGAGGGTCTGGGTTAGGGCAATAGCACCAAGAACAAAGGAAAAGAAGAATCAGAAGAGTCTTTCTCCTACTTAACTCCAGTTACTAACTAAAGGTACTTACTGTGAGTAAAAGAGCTCATTGTCTTGAATATACCATAATGAAGAATATAAGCAACAATACTGTTTCAGGCCTCTGACACTTTAATTCAAGACTGGTTAGTAAAATTGTCCGTAGCTTGTAGATTCCCTAAACTCTAATTGTAAATACATTAAAACTGCAGACTCTTATTCTACTAGGCGTATATAACATTGTCTAAGGACAAAGGCAGGTCATTTCTGAGCAGCTCTGGGAAGATGGTGGAGATGGTGAGACTTGTTAGTGGGATGCCTCGCCTAAAGCCTGTGTTGAACTAACCGTGGAATACAATAATGCAGGTTTAGACTATTTATCGCAAAGATCAGCCTCTCATGCATGTATGGGTTCTTAATCTCCACATCTGCATTTCACCCTGTACGCTTATGTTCCTGTAATATGTACCTTACAATTATCATACACAACCCTTTATATCCTTACTATTCTGGTTCTAATAGAGTGAGATCCTGATCTAAATAATTTTATCCTGTTACCCATTTACTTATCCCTCCACATTATGGAGTACCTGAATAGGGGTTACATTTAATTTCTGAATTAGATGTGTTCAATATATATTACATGAGAGTGAGTGTGGGAGACTCAGGCCCTCACTTCTCCGTCTCCACACTGGACAACTGTGATGTTCACACCAAGGGTAAGTAATATATTTGTGCTAATACTCAACTTAATCCTCAGGTTCATGGTTTTAAAGCCTAGATCCAGGAGCTAGGAAGAACCAATTAGAATAGTTGGTTCTCCTACTAAATCTATTCTTCAATATTGACTTTATCAGTAATGACAAGGTGAATTAAATGAATAAATAAATATATATATATACACATATGTGAATTAAATAAATATATACACATATGTGTGTACATATATATTTGCCTGATTTCTATGTTTTACAAATGGAAAAGAATTCATGACCAATGCCCTCCCCCTAGTCAAGAACTTATTTGCTGAAGGTTTCAAACTTTAACACTAGCCATCCTGATAAACACGATGCCCTAGTCCTTCTGAACTAGGGTAGAAGTCACGGAGTAAAGAGTGTAGTAAAAGAGATAAAGGATTCTCTCACCTTGTATATACCTTTTATTCATGCCACCTCTCATTCTTCCTCTTACCACATAAAGGGCTCCTTGTTCTTTCCCTGCCTTACTCTTCCAATACATCCTCTACACAACAGGGGTAGTCAGTTTTATAACAATATTGAACTGGATTAGAACTTAAGTATCTACAAGAAGGTAGTGGCAGAACTTGGAAGGAGGTCAATGGGTCCACATAGGTTTTATAAATGGGTATTTTAGCCACATTTATCAAAGTTCCAAGGGGACTAGAAATCCCAATGATACTGAAGTTACATAATTAGTTTTGAGATGATTGAATGAATAAAAGAAATGAGACTTCCCTTTTGGCCTCAGTGGGGAATATAAGAGAAAAAGGAAGGAAAAAATGTTAATGGGGTCCTTCTCTCTGTAAGGCACTATGTTTAGCATTTCATATAATTTAGAAAATGTAATCTATACTATGTATGTCATGACAGTTTAGTCCATTAATTCATTTAATCTTCACCTCATTCCTGGCTTTTTCTTAATGAAGTGGCTTTTTACTAATGCATACTATAACACAGGAACAAAATACATTAGGATAAAAGAGAAGATAAAATAAATGATTCAAATAGAGAAATATTTTGGGTATGGCTAGTACTAAATAATGCATAAAACTATTCAGACTATTGTGAAGTTGGGCTCAAAATTCGGCTACGAGCTGATGAACCGTCAAACCAAAGTATGGAATAAATTTAATTATATTACTTGGTTTCTATTTAAAAAGAAAAAAAATTGAGAAGAAACATTACAGCTTTTCCTGGCACTGAGAAAAGAAAAAAAAATTCCCCATGGATCCTGTTAAGAGGAGGAGGCATTTTTTTTTTTTATTCCTAGTATATAGTGGAAGAAACTGCAAGTCATACATTATAATGAATTTGTAAAAGTAACTGAATGTCTGATATTATTCTTTTATCCAACTTTGATTCTAAAATATACAATTTCCTACTATGTCATGTATTTGGTCAAATTCACTGGTCAGGCAGGAAGTAAAACTAACTAAGTAAGTGTATTTCACACTAAGTGCACTCTTCAAGCCACTGCCGAAAGCAACAGCATCAACAAATGATTCCATGCTGATTGCATTTCTATTGAACACTACTCTCATTCACCCAGTACAGCTTAAAACAAAAAAATACATATATCAACTAACAAAAGAAAGCCCACGATATGGTATTAAAAATATAAGCACACATCTTGCCAGAAACTGAGAAATCAAAAAAAAAAAAAAAAAAAAAAAGAAAGAAATAAAAAAGAAAGTGCTATCATTAAAAATAATAAAAGATGTCTTAATTCAAATTTAGAAGGCAGCCAAATTATTTTTATTGAAGAAAAAATATTTTTCCTAAATATACAACTGACAAAATTAACTGTAGAGATGTATGTATGTTCGGCTTCAATTCTAGTATTACCAGGGAATCAAAGGAGTCAGGGTCCAAAATAGGGATGATGAACGCATTGGCGAACCTGCTGAGGAGGGGTGTAAAAGACAGATGTATGCAAAGCCCAGCAGATTATCAATGACTAAGAGCAATGATGAATCTCTGGAAGTATTGGAAGGTAGTAATAAACAAAAAGGGGAAGGAATGATTGCTCAAATCTCATGACACACTAGAGGAATTTGTGTGTTGAAAGGCAACAACAAAAAAAATATTTTTTAAATTTCACTTTAACTTACTTTTAAAATGTCATTTTTGAGGTAGATTTTGAATGATCAACTAGTAGAAGTCTATAAAAAAGCAAAGCAGTGTTTAAAAAAAATACCAAGTTTTTGAATTGATATTCCAAATTTGTTAATCATTTTGAAAACATGGAGAAAATGTTTGTTATTGTCATTACTGATCAGAATGGTAAATTTTAACTTTGGCAGGTAAAGACTTTAAACCAAAGAAACAGAAGGTATGTTTTAATGGAATTATAATTAGATGTTGATTTTCTAGGAAAATGGAGAAAAATATCTATCCTTTGAGAAAAAAATAATTTATACACAACAAAATTTTATATCAACACCAATTCACTTATATGAGAATGATATGGTTACAAGATGGCTAAAGCATGCTCTCTCTTCTGTAATCATTAGTTTTGAACCACTGAGATTATTCGTCATGTGCCTTCCTCTAGACTATAGTTCTTTTACAGTTCATTAGGCACCCCACGGAAGGAGAGAAGAAGAAGAGTATGATATTGCAGAAGTAATACCTGTATCTTCAGTTTTCTCTTTTGACTTTAAAAATAATCTCAGTTTCAATTATTATTTTCTTAGAAAGACGAAAGGTTCAGGCAAAGTGAGGCAATACAAAGTACGCAGTCAAAATGAAAAGATGAACAAAATGGCGACAGGAAGACAAATTCCAATTACTGCAGAAGAATAAAATGCTTGACTTTCTGGAAAGGCAGAAAAGGAAACCCTCAATTAAATTAAAAACCCTCACCTTTATAATGGTGAGAGCTTTATCCTTTTATTAAACAAAGACAAGCAAGGTATTTTACCTCCTTTCCCAGTAATGGTTCTGGTTTCCTGATTTTCAGGGCTTTAAGTGTCAGGTTGCGGTTTTGTGATGCAAAATTACTGTAATTCCAGTTCCTTTTATTATCTAACACTGTGAATTATAAAGTTTCTATTAAATAATTATTAACTAAAGTGTTTAAAATAGATAGGCTAAGAATAAGAGAGGAAATATCCATTTTCTTTATTTCCTTATGGTTTATAAAATGGGGTCCTGATGACCTTTATTTTTAGTAGTACCCAATATAAATAATTTATCTGTTATTGACATCTTACGGTTATAATTTAGTTAGTTTTTATTTTCTTGGTATATAAGCTTTAGCCCAGAAGATGGTTTATGTGACCAGCAATTCATGCACAACACAACTAAAGTTTAAATGATCTTCTAAGGGTAATTGATGAGCTTGTATGGCAAACGCTTCAAAAAATATTAAAAGTTTCAGGTTTTTCTTCAGATATTGCTAATAAACATATTTAAGGTTCTTGCTTATTCCTTGGATTAACTTTTTTTAATGTAATCTGTATGGACTGCCTCAGTTATTCTCACTCCTCAAGCACACAGAAACAGGGCATCAACTCTTATTAGCAGAGTGGCACAACTGCTCTCTGCAAAGTCACACACTATTTCTGAATCATTAATTCCAGCGGTCTCATCATCCTTTAGTGTATTTATTCATATATTTTTATACCCAATATTGCAGAGTATTTAAAATATGCCAGATACTTTGTAGATAAATTTTAAATTTAATTTTAAATAGCCATATGTGGACAGCAACTAATGTACCAGAGAGCAGTGATCTATATGCTCTCCCCACCACAACTGTACCCTCTTCCAGTCTCTGGCACAAATAAATACCAACCTCTGAAAAAAAACTGACCATCTTTCTTTGCTAATAATTGCCACATACAAAAAAAATTTGCTAAATGTAAAAAAATATTTTTACACTCTTTCAAGAATATTTAACTTTTAAAGATCTATGCTATGAAAATCATCAGAAATATCTGATAAGAATTTAGGCATTTGCATGTTGTCTGTGATGTACATTTTAATATAAAAATGTGTTAAAAATTAAATGTCTTACTATATGTCTCGTCCATCCATATTCAAGCCGATATAACAGATTTTAAAACTGGTAATTCTGAAAATAACAGAATATACTGTTAGTCAATTTTATTTCCTGCTTTATGTATACATATATTCAAAAGACTAAGTGTTAACATAAAAGGCAATCATTTCTTCTTACTTTACTATATTTCACATTCTATTATTTTTTAAAATCAGGAAAAGGGTAAATTGTATTTCATACAGTCTTCTCCATATTACTGTGATACATATTTTGGGAGTTTGAAAATGCTCAGTAAGCAGCAGTTATATCTGTGTTCAAGACAAAAAGTCATCAAGAAATCAATATATTTATTGCCTTTATTAATGATAAAGATTAACTTGCAGGGCATGTCAAAACGTGAGATCTAAATGGAGCTCTTAGTTTCCACAGGAACAACCCACAAACGAAAATTTTCACCTGCCATGTAGAAAAACTTACAAATTTATAGGTGATAAGTCTGAAAGGGAAAAAGACTAAAATTCCCAACTAAGTTTCCAATCATGGCACGCAGACCAAAAGGTATTGCCCTCCAGGTTAACTCTATTTCCACTTAAAGGATCACGTTACTGGAAATGTTAGAAACAAATGACCATTATGCAACACGTGGATGTAACTCCATCCTAACATATTTTAGCTTTTTCATCTCTGTCATTAATTTTAATGGCTGAACCTATTTGTTCTCTAAATGCTACACATTGCCTAGTTATGGTCGCATGCATAAAAATTGTTCTATGACTTGCAGTAACCCAGCAGTTAGCAACAACCCTGAATAAGCATAGTTCCTTGGCATCTCTGAGGCAGCTGCCTCTAAATACCATGGGACAAAGTTCTAGAACATGTGCTTCCTGTGGACATTTCATCATGAGAGAAGAGAGGAGATCCAATATGTACCCTTTATGTCCCTTATGTTTAGTGATCAAGTCATCTATTTATACTGCATGGGGAAGAGTAAATAAAATCCATCTTTGCTGAAATCTGAGGAATTATTTCTTTCAACAATAAAGAACATATGGTTTTATTTACTTGTTTATTCATTCATTCATTCGTTTATTTATTTGTTTACTTATTTAAAGTAAACTCTACAACTAACGTGATCAAGAGTTGCATGCCATACTGATTGAGCCAGCCAGGCACCCCATCGCAGACTTATTTTTAAAATGAGATAATTTGTATATGACAATCTTCTAGGGGAAGATTGACATAAAGTAGAAGAAAAGGTGAAAACAGAATCACATGACCTGATTTGGTCCAGGTCCAGCAGCAAGATGTTGGGCATTGAGCGAGTGACTTTGGCTCTCAGAACCACAGTTTCTTAGTCAGTGAAATGAGAGATTTAAATTCCAGGGAACTTCTGAGTATCTTTATAATCTTTATGTCTATACTTATACTCCCAAACATAGACTGAACTTCTCAGTGATATGAAGAACACTGCAGAATAATCTGTTTGCAACTTCAGATACTAGAATAATTTCCTTTACACATTTGAAACTCAATGTTTATTATTTTTTTCTGGATATTAAACAAGAATAAATTTGGCAAAATCTAAAAAACCAAAAATAACTAGGAAAATTCTCATCAACTCTTCATTTCCTGATTCTGTGATATTCAACTGAAAATAGGAGTTGTGTGATTTGCACATAGAAGGGGAAATAAGACATTCATTTGTCTCATCCTGCATTTATCACTTGGCTTGACCTCAGATGTCTTCTCTATAGACTTTTCTTTAATGTGGACTGAAATACACTTTGCTTAAATCTATTTAATTTTCATTAAAAGATAAAGACACATATCATTATCTCTCTCCTGAACAACAACAATATACCTTCCAGTATCCTATTGCCAAATTGACCTTCCTGAAAACAGCAAATATTTATATTACTTAGTGCTTACTCTGTGTCAGACATTGTTCTAAGCTCATTGAAATACATTATCTCATTCTTCTTTCCTAAATTCTTTAATGGCTCTCTGTAACCTTAAGGAGATAAGATAATTAAGTTATTTTCTCATGGTATATTTTGCTTTCACATTAAATATGAGTGACATATATATCAATAAAACTGACAATGAGTATCTGCTTATTTCTCCAAATCAATTCCATTGTTATATGGATTGTCTTCGCTTTCTCCCTTTGCTTTATCTGCAAAAGAGGGAACCCTGGCTTTCTCTACTTGCATCTCTTTATTTAATTAAAAAATTATAGCATAACAGTGTAGCAGTTTCAGCCTTTTTAAACATTATATCCATTAGAAGCAACTATCAGCTAGAATCCAATACTTATGCCCAGTTACTTTTACCATCAGTCTTACAGACTCCACTAATTTCCCCCATTACTTAGGTCAGTGCCCCATCCCCAGTGCCCTTTGGTGGGCTGTTTGCTACATTTATAACAGTTAGACTACTTGGGTACATTCTGCATTTCATGCCTGATCCTCTGGCTTCCTACGTGATTTATTTTTAATTTGCATACAATAACATTCACTCTTTTGGTTGTAAAACACAAATGGGTTTTGACACATTCATAGTTTCATATATTCAACATTACATTATCATACAGAGTAGTTTCATGAACCCATAAAATCCCATACTCGACCTATACAAACCCCCTACCCTGAATTCCTGGAAACCATTAATTCATTTATCATCTGTATATCTATCTTTGCCTTTTACAAAATGTCATATAAATGGTCTCATATAATTTTTTTTCAACTTAACAATATACACTTAAGATTCACCAGTCTTTCCATGGCTTAACAGCTCATTTCTTGTTAATGTTGATAAGTATTCTATGTTATGGTTATAACAGAGTTGTTTATCCATCCACCTACTCAAGTACATCTTGATTACTACCAGTTTATGGGGATTATGAATAAAGCTGCTATGAACATTTGTTTGCAGGTTTACATTTGGAGAAAAATTTTCAAATCCATCCTTAGGAGTACAATTGTATAAGGATACGGTTAAGAAATATGTTTAGTTTTGTATGAAAGTACCGACTTCCTTCCAAAGTGGCTCTTCTATTTTGCATTTTCCCATAACAATAAATGAAAGTTCCTGTTGTTCTGCATCATCACCAAAAGCTGGTATTTTTAGTGTTTTATATTTTAACCATACTCATTTATGTGTATTTTTAACTTATTGTTTTAATTGGCATTTTCCCAATAAAAATGCTATTGAACACCTTTTGTACCCGTATTTGCCATCTCTTTATCTTGGGTGAGGTGTCTCCAGATATTCTGCCCACTTTTAAGTTGGGTTGTTATTTTTTTATTACTGAATTTTAATATTACTTCATACATACTGGATAAAAGTACTTTATCAGATATATGCTTTGCAAATATTTTTCTCTAGTACATTGCTTGTCTTTTATACTCTTAATGCTATCTCTTGTAGACTAGTAGTTTTAAATTTTAAAAAAGACTAATTTATCAATTTTTTCTTTACTTTTTTGAAAGTTTTTTATATTTCTTTTAATGTTTATTTTTGAGAGAGAGACAGAGCATGAGTGGGGGAGGGGCAGAGAGAGAGGGAGACACAGAATCTGAAGCAGGCTCCAGGATCTGAGCCGTCAACCCAGAGCCTGATGTGGGGCTCGAACCCATGAACCGTGAGATCACGACCTGAGCTGAAGTCGGCCGCTTAACCAACTGAGCCACCCCTGGTGCCCCCAATTTTTTCTTTAATAAAAATTTTTGTGATAAACTCATTGCTAAATTCAAGGTCACACGGATTTTTCTCCTATATTTACTTCAAAAAGCTATATCGTTTTTATTTTACATTTAAGTCTATGAACTAATTTATTTAAAATTTTTCGGATATAGATGTCCATTTGTTCCAGGACTATTTCTTCTATTATTATTTTTTTAAATTTTTAATGTTTATTTATTATTGAGAGAGAGAGCATGAAAGGAAAGGGGCAGAGAGAGAGAGAGAGAGAGAGAGAGACGTAACAAGGAATCCGAAGCAGGCTCCAGGCTGTCAGCACGGAGCCCGACATGGGACTTGAACTCACGAGCTGTGACACCATGACCTGAGCCAAAGTCGGACTATTAACCGACTGAGACACGCAGGCGTCCCCAGGACTATTTCTTGAAATGCTTTACAGATTATCTGGATGCTACTGAATTAAAATGGAATTACTGCTATTTTGTAAGTTCCAATTATTTATTATTAAAATAAAACTTAGGAAATACTGTAACTTGTTATAGTAAATATGACCTGGGTACCTGGGCTGCTCAGTTGGTTAAGCTGCCGAATCTTGATTTTTGGCTCAGGTCAGGATCTCGTGGCTTTGTGCGTGTGAGCCCCGCCTCAGGCTCTGCCCAGTGCAGAGCCTGACTGGGATTCTCTCTCCCTTCTGTCTCTGTCCTTCCCCCACTCACACTGTCTCTCTCAAAGTAAATTAAAAAAAATAAATAAATAAAAACTTTAAAAGAAAATCTGAGCTCTGTATATCCTATAGGGTTATGTCACAATTTAAAAAGTTCTAGGTATTCTCTCTCAATAACAGGAACTTGTCACCTTTCCTTTATAAATATGTTTCTTGTGTAACTCAAAGGTGTTACTGATTATTTATTATTTAATGTGCTTTATTACACAGGTTAAAATCAGTATCCAAGCATTCGCGAAGTCATTTTATCATTGCTCACTATGAAATTTTATCAATGTTCCTCACTAATCCAAAAAATTTTCTTTGAAGTACAACTCAGATCTAATTCCTAACCTTCATGAATTTGTGCTCCCTGTCATTCCCAAATTAGCGCTGAATTCCAGCCGTTGACTAGAATTGTGATCAATTGTAGCCATTTATTTTAATGTAAAATTAATTGTTTATGGAGCTAATATTAATTGGACTCATTGGTCTCTCATTTAAAAAAATTAAATAGAGAAAATAAAGCAGCTTGCAAACGATCACAATGAATTGCAGCATAAAGAGCCCCACCATTTCTTAATTGACTGAATATTAGTAAAATAACCTAAGAAAATTAGATTAGTTAAGCAGTCCCAGATGTCACTCCTGGACACTACTCTGTTTTTAATAGAATACTGAGATTTTAAAATGTTTGAAAATAAGAAACAAATGAGAAAAGAGATTAAAATTTTTCTTTCATGAGATACTTTATAACATAATTGGGAGTGACTGGAATCAGTCTTCTGAGTTGATGGCGAGTGCCTGTGAATATTTATTTCCAGGATTGATGAATATTTCTGATGCATCTTTTTTGGAGGAGTCACAGGTCAAAGTGGTGTTGAATAACACCTTCTTTGACCAAAGCCTCTAGTAAGAGATTCACCTGGAAACAATTTCCTACAATTTAACAAGGAGAAAAAAAAAAAAACTTTCCCACTTAAAGAATTATCTGGAGTTGAGTAAAATTTATGTCACTAGATTGACTGATGAAAGCAAACATGTGAAGTGCTAAGGGAAGACAATACAGAGCTAAAGGTTCTTACAGATTTTCAATCGTTGACTAACACTTTAAGAATTCAATAAATTATATAACTTTGCCTAAAAATAAAATGAAGTGAGTCTTTTGTTTTTTATTTTATTTAAAAGAAATTTTAATGTTTATTCATTTTCGGGAGATAGAGACAGAGCATGAGTAGGAGAGGGGCAGAGAGAGGAAGACAGAATCTGGCTGGTTAGCACAGAGCCCAAGGCCTGGCTTAAACTCAGGAAACCTGAGATCATGACCTGAGGCGAAGTCAGACACTTAGCTAACTGACTAAGCCAACGAGGTGCCTCTGATTTTTAAATAAATATGGGTCTATAAGTGGCTTTCTATATACAGTACTTAACATTATTGATTTAATTTTTTTTTTACATTTATTTATTTATGAGACATAGAGACAGAGCATGAGCAGGGGAAGGGCAGAGAGAGAGGGAGACACAGAATCCGAAGCAGGCTCCAGGCTCTGAGCTGTCAGCACAGAGCCTGAGCCGGGCTCGAACTCACAAACTGTGAGATCATGACCTGAGCCGAAGTCAGCCACTCAACCGACTGAGCCACCCAGGTGCCCCCATTATTGATTTATAAACATATATATATTCATTGGCAGTGCTGCTTTTTGTATAAAATTTATCTCATTTTGAGATTAGAGATACTCATGTTCATTCATTAATTTGCCAACTTTTTTTTCTAAAACTACTGACTACTTTCTTTGTACTATACTCTGTACTCAGCCTTGAGTACATAATAGTGGGGGGAAAAAGGAGACACTTTTTTTTCCCAGCTATATTGACTATACTGAGGTATAATTGACATATACCATTCTGCAAGTTTAAGGTGTGCAACGTGTTTTGATATATATAAAATGATATATATTGTAATGATATACCATCATAATGATTTCATATACACACACATATACGCATCTATTACCTCACATAGTTACAATTTTTTTGTGGTGAGGACTGTTTAAATCTACTCTCTTAGCTACTGTCAAATACATAATGCACTATTGTTACCTAGGTATTTGCTTTTACAGTGCTTATAGTTTAAGTGGAACAAGTCTGGTGAGAAAGAAAGAAAAAACAAAACACTGATCAGTTGTTCGGTAAGCACCTTGTCATTAAATTGCAACTTTGGCTTAAAGAATTGTGTATCTTGAACACTCTATGAAAACAGATTCACAAATAATACCACAGCTAGTCATCTGAATCTTATTAAAGCTTGTAAGATGAGAAATAAATTGCAGAATACTGCTAGAAAAATTCGATGGTAAGTGTGAATGGTCCTATGGATGGACAAGAAACATGATCAAAGCACTGACATTTCAGGGTGAGGGAGGTAGGTACCGAGGGAGGAGTGGTCAGGAATAGATAATTCCTGGCATAATTCATTCAATAATTCTCCATTATCTGTTTTGTTTAGAGTTGTTCCTGCTACCTATGACTCAAATATTCAAGTCTAAATGTTTTTCTCACAAAATGACATGTATGAATTGCAGATTACTTTTAACTATTGAAATAAGTTAATTTCTCTTGCCTCCTAATGTTGAAAAATTATAGTTTTGATTATTAATATAATGAAATATCCAAAAGTGTTAAGTTTCAAGCTTTTAAAATCTTAATCAGGTAACTTTGATCATTTAACTCGTGTGAAGCTCAACATCGCGGGACCCTTAAAAGGATTTGGGTTAGATTCTCATTGTGAATACTTAACAAACGCAGACTAGAAGCAAAGTAGAATTCACAGGAGGATTAGTAATAACACGTGTGTGTGTGTGTGTGTGTGTGTGTGTGTGTGTGTGTGTGTGGCAGGGGGTAGGGGGGTTCAGAGAGGGTGAAGTAGTGGGGCCGTAGTAATACAGTGGTCCTCAGGAACATTTTCTATACTCTCTACCTATCGAAACAGCATAGGTCAGGAGAGAAGAAAGTAGAAAGACTGTCATGGGATGTATTCCCAGAAAGGTAGGATGAAAGGGACTTGTAATAAGTCTCCTTTTTAACCATGTGTCTGACTGACAACAGAATGAGACCATCAGTCTTTATATGTAAGAGTATGTGAAATTAAGATCACTGTGAAAAACAGTGGGTGGCAGTGTGGGGACTGTGGTGCTGCGACATACTGAACTCCAGGGACAGGATGTACAGTCTTTTCCTGAGTGGACACCTATGTGGTTTTCACATCCGCTTGTTGTAAGAATTTAGTGAATGAACACTAAAATTCAGCGAGTAGAGTGTACAAGATATAGAAAAGTATAACACAAATTTAGGGCATAGAAGGTACAAACCAGACGACGCCAAGGACTTAGACTTACAAAATAACAGAATGTTCTACTAGTCACAATATTCATAAAACTAAAGTTTGAAATATGTGAGTAACTCGGGGTACAGAGACAGACTATAGGAGGTCATTGGATGTGCAACCTAGTCCAGGCAGGTTTGGGAACCTGGAGTTCCCCATCTTCCTATGGCATGTGTTTGTTCTTGATCTGTGATCAAACAGTAAGGATTGGACCTTAGGAACTGCAGTTTCCTTAAGCCTGGGAAGTTCAGAGGTGGATGGAACTATAAATTACTTTAAATTACTTCTTACTCCTGCTTTTATTGTGAGTCTCACTATAACACTAGCATACATAATATATGCAACATAATTTCAAACATAATGGGACACTCAGGCAAATTAGTATTTGTCTCCACATAAATACAGAGGAAAATGCCTCTGCTTTTATCTACAGCAAGAGGAAATGCTTTCATTTGTTGAATATCTAGTGCCAATGCATATAACTGGACTAAGAATTTTTTTTCGCTTCTCTTGGTCATTGTTTTAGTTGATACTAAATTGGGAAGCCAAATGAATGGCTAATTATTACCACAAAAATAATTTTAATGTACCATTTATCTATAAGGTAATCACTGATGCATCACAGGTATAAAGACTGCATTGGTTATATTGAATGAGTTCAAATTTTAATCTATAGTTTTCCTTAAGTAACTATTACATTTATTTATTTCCACTAAAGACAGAAAGAAAATATTTTGAATTAGTAAAATGGTTTTGAAGATACCTGAAAGTATCTTTGAAAACTAAAATGTTTTTAGTTTTATCATTCCTTTCAAATAATTATTATTATAATTATTATTTATACTTTTATTATTATTATTTATTCTCGATGGCCCTGATTCTCTGAACAAAATTTTCTTCCTAAAATAAGTGATTTGATTAGCCTTCTTCAATTATCATTTTTAGGTTTACTTTTAAAGTAGTTGAATTAAATTTTTCACTTAGTAACTGACTTAGGAACCGATTTAACTTTTATGAGTGCTAAGTAAAACCTTGTTTTCAAGCTGACTATAACCAAAGTGCACACATCTTTTGAGTTTTATGAAATTTGAACATTTTCCATTTTCCCCTTTAATTAAAATCTTATTTCACTGCTCTATTTTCCCTATTTTTCTCTGAGTAGTTGAAACAAGTGTAAATGGGAAATTTCAAAAGAATGGGAACACTTGGCCGTATTTCTGGCTGATCAAGAAGCAGAAAATGCAGGAAATCTAATGAGAAAGCTTATTATTATGATTTGCACAGCTCAGCTTTTGCATAATCAAGCATGTCAATGCACTCACACATTTGCGAATGCTGCTTAGAACCACACATCTGAATCTTTTTAATGTTTCTCCATTACCATTGCTTTTGCTGCCCCACTCAGGAAGCCATCATCCGTGACCCCAATTTTCAAAATGGGCCAGCTAAAAACAAAGACTGGATGTGTTTCCTAATCTCATCAAACCTTTTTTTTTTTTTTTTTTTTTAGCAGAATGAAAACAGGTGGTGTTCTCAATTTTTAAAGGAGACGAATTATGAACTGTAATCTGAATATGGCTGTGATTATCCAGGTACAATTGCTCACATGAAAGCTGGTAAAATTGTAGAAGAAACTATGTAATATTCAGGTGATCTTTGTTAGCATCTGTGGTGATTTTGATCCCTTGATATCATGCAGCACTCCAGTTAATGTTCTAGGAACATATGTTGCTATTTGTCAATACGATAGTGTAATACATATGCATGAAGGAGGGTGTCATGCCAAGGAAACAGCATCCACATCCTCTCAAAAGAATTGATATAAGTAGTAAGTACCTTTCATTCCCTTTCTCACCTTTCCCTCGTCCTTATATTTAACATTCACATTAAAACATGATGAAATGATGAGGCATTGTAAGAGTTGGGTATTAGAGTTGGCATTATTTTCAAAATCTGGTCAGTGAATAAAGATAAATAGTATATGACTATCCATTTTATGACTACTTATTATTATTATAGTTATTTTATTGTATTTATGATTATTAAATAAATGATTACATCAGTGATTCTGAATAAGAGAAAAGAATTTCAAAAACATATTTTTCACATTATTATGTATAATAGGGTAAAATAAAATTTAAGTGCCAATAATTAGTGATTCCTAAAAGACTTTATGAATAAGAAAGAAAACATAGATGATGGTAAAATTCAGTGCCTTTGTGGCTGACTGAAGAATCCCTTACAAATGTTGCTATTTCATGGATTCCTGATGACCTGAAAAGGCTGCAGGTGGTCAGGTGACATGGGAGCAAGGATCTAAAACTAATATTCAGAAAGAGGACATTGAGGCCTTTTTCATCAAACATATACATGGCACATAAGCTATGAGAGCTAACCAATATTATAAAGAACAGGGTCAGAATACAAAGTGATGTCAACAACATGAAAAGACTAGCAACAAATAATAAGATGACATTTTAAACATTAAATGGAAACAATTTATCTTAGCCTGGAAAAAACATTTCTTTTTCCCTGCAAATATAACATAGCATGGGAAACATGAGGCACAACAAAACACGTGTTAGGGATTTTAACTGGTGAAAAGATCAATAAGAAACAACAGCAGGATGAGTAAAAGAATATTTAGGATGCATCACTCTTTGGAAAGAACTGTATGTGTTCCAACACATATTTTACTGTCTTTCCATAAGCTTACATTTCTAGGCCTAATTTTGAAACTGAATGAGTATATTAGAGTTTAATATCCTTTCAGTATCCTGACAGAAAGAAAAATCAAAGCTTGTTGACCATCTGCCTCCTAAGATATGATCAAGATTCTACTTAATACATTAGGTATGATCTACTCAAGGTAGACCTCAGACATTCTAGACCTTAAATTCATGCAGATAATTAATTAAAAATATTTACTAAGATTCAATTATGGGCCAATAACTATACAAAGAACAAATACTAGTCTTTCTCTGAAAGAAGTAACTACAAATATTAGAAAGGCTATCTTCATAAATATATTTCTCACTATTATATATTTTAGGGAAAGCAAAAAATAATTGCACAGGAAAAATGGAAGAAAAGATAGGTAACTGTTCTATAACATGGGAGGATATTGTTAAAAATAGTACTTCTCAGAACTGTATAACAATGTAAATTTGTTCATGTCAATACACTATTAAAATAGCAGAAAATTTAGATATTTATAATATGATCACAATTATGTAAAGAGTTAAAAAAAGCACACAAAAATGTCCTAAAGCATATATAAGTGAACAATACTGAACTAGAAATATAAGGTTTCTGACAAATACAGGAAAGAACATGAAACGACAATTCACAAACCTAGAAAGTTACCTGGTAAACAAATATACAAGAATTCTAACTTGTTCAAGAGAATCAAGTAAACCTAATTGAAAATGCTAATATAGGTTTATTTCTCTTAATAAGTAAAAAAATATATATATACAATAATACATGATATCAAAATTGCAACCACAAAAAGGATATGCATTCACGACTCTTACCGAATATTTTGTTAGAATATTTATCAGAAGCTATAAATTCACACACTTTGACCCTACCCATACTTAATTTCTATTTGATCATGAGACATTTTCCTATGCAAAAATAAAACCAAGACAGAAGTTCTAACTATGTAAATGGTTCCTGAAATGTTACATGAAACTTCTGAGGGCAGTCAATGTCCTCAATGATAAATGAATGGTCAATTAGATTATGGTTGTTCTCTCAGTGGAAATAATTTATGAAGGTTTTTTTAACGGTATGTAGGTATAGGATCAAATGAAAGTCAGGTCATGATTGTAAACACATTATTATTTAAAGCTACAAAAAGGGGTGCCTGGCTGGCTAGGTGGGTAAAGCATGCGACTTCTATCTTGGGGTCATGAGTTCCAGCCCCATATACGGCATGGAGCCTGCTTAAATATATATATATTTATATTTTTACATATATTATATTTATATATATATATATATATATATTAAATGGAACTTTTAAACAGTGACAATAATTTTGCTAGGTTGGTTGAATGATGGGAAGATTTCCACACAGCATATTCTATTCTATTTTCCCTTCTCTTCTCTTCTCTTCTCTTCTCTTCTCTTCTCTTCTCTTCTCTTCTCTTTATTCTATTTTTTTTTTTAAGTTGGTTCCAACTCAGTGTGGGGCTTGAACTCGCAACTTTGAGATCAAGACCTGAGCTGAGATCAAGAGTTGAATGCTTAACCAACGAGCCATCCAGGTACCCAAACACTGAATTCTTTTAATATATAGTTAAAAATATAATAATACTTAGAACCAAAAATTAAGTCTGGGATGTATGTGTATTACTTATGACACTGAAGCAAATCTTACATGAGTTAGTGGAGAAGTAAAGAAACTTGAGAAAATAGATGAGTAAAATCTTTGAATATTACTGATATTTAAGAAATAGGCAAAGGATGATGACTTGCCTTAGCCTGATTAGGATGAAAAAAGCAGGCTGAAAAATACTGACTCAGCTATTAGGCCAAAAAAGACTGATTCGGCTACTTTATCTCCAAAAAAGAAAAAAAAAATCAGTTCTTCATGAGGGCCGGTACTATACCTGCTAAAGTAGCTTCCTTTCCTCCCTAATTACCCTTGAATACAAACAACAGACCATAGCTGCTATGAAGTAACCAGTGTACGTTTCTCCACCTCCAGAACCTGTAATAACTGATGTGCTTGTTTGCAATTTAGCAGTAGCAAACTCGAGTCAAAGCTGACAGTTTTTGGATTGGCTTCAAGGAGGCTGTGGACAGGATAAAAGGCTCTTTATAGAAGCTGTCTGTTCTGATCCTCTCTCTAAAAACCAGGAGAGCTACTCCAGCAGATGGTGAAATAGGGTGGGTGAAGCTACATGGCTGAAAGTAGTGTTCAGTCATACTCAAACCAGGCAAAAGCAGAAATGAAGTGTCTCCCTTTCTCTTCCTGAGTCTGGATATGTATGTCTAATTGCATTGTAGTTTCCCTGATGTTCCCCCACACCCATCATCTTCTCTAGGTAATAGATTAATGCCAATCTCCAGACCACCATCATCACCTCTCAGCTCAAAAATATCACTTTCTTAGTCAAAACTAAGGAGATGGCAAGCCCAGGTCCTCTTGTTGCATATGCATCAGAGAGTACAGCAGAAGTATCTAACTGAAGGTTGGGAACAGGGGATGGGTTTTCACTTGACGATTGACCTAATGTATTTTGTCAGCAAATCTTCAGTAAAGTACTTCACCATACGGATCCAAATTCTAGGCCGAACAGGGGGTCTAGAACATTACTAAAATGTCCATCCAATGTATTGAATATATTCAGTAATATATTACTGAACACCTATCAATCTGGCACCGGGAAACATTGAAATAAATATGATTTTCTTAAAGGTTTCTAACATTTAACAGATGAAGAAAAACATGTGAAAATATGTACAATATCTTGGTATGTGTTAATAATGGTACAGATATAAAATTATACCACAAGTAAGAAGAAGTACATGCTATGAGTAAGGGGTAAAACAGAGGCCAGAGTATAAGGGAAGTGTTCTTTGTACAGTCTAGAAATTATGGCAGAAATTCTGCTGGAGAATTTTAGATCATTCCAGGCAGAAGGAAAACATGAATGAGGTAGAGACTCATGAGAAGATCAATCATTTTAGAAAAGGTTTCAGTGGTTCTTTGTGACCAGAGCAAAGGGTATTTGCTAAAGAGGGCTAGGGTGTGAGCTAACCAGGAAGGTATTTTGGAGTATGTATTTTAAAAAGGGAAGAGTGGAGTTAGGATCATATTTCTTGAGGCTGTAAAAATAATATAAGCGAGAGATGTTGAGATACTCAAACGGGCACAGGAATGAGAGGAGGACTGAAAGTAGATATATTTTAGAATATGCGAAATCTTTAGAATGGAGATTCACAGAACTTTCACTGATAAGGTGTAGCTTCCCTAAACAAATATGTTCCTTTACTTGATGATTTAGAAATGTCTTCATTAAAATTTATGCATTGAGGTATAGCTAACATTTTATTTCATCCTGGTTTCCTCCATAAGCAGACCCTTTTATAGGTACAAGTGGTTACAAGAATAACTAGTAGGAAAGCGGGAGCATGAGACAGAGAAGGAAAGGAAGTTAATATAGGTACATAAGTGTGCAAATTACCTTTGTAAGTTACTGAAACTCAGTCCCACTAGAAATGCTTCCAAGTTATTCCACCCAAAGTGTGATTCCCATTCATCGACTCCATCCATCAACTAGTTGTATACTACTCATTGGGGCATTAAATTGTTTGCACTCTGTCTTGACCCTTGCCCACAGACTGAGAATATTTTTACAGCCCGAGAATGCCTCCAGACATGGAGTCACAGGTGTTTGTAGTAAGAAGCTGTCAGAACTGTGAGTGTCAAGAAGATTTGGGTGGGGCTACAAAGCATCTGTTACACACATCAAACCATTATTTCTCAACTGAGGATTTACATATGGATTTCTACAATAACTTATAACGTAAATTAACATTTTACTTAATGTAGCTTAAGCATATTATGAATCTGGAGAGTGAGTTTAAATTTGTTTGCTATCTGATAGTTTCAGTGATGAAGTGCCACATCATGTTAACATGTATAAATTTTAAAAAGTAAATAAGAAAAAAACAGTCATGGCATGTTACATGAATGGAGATTTCAGAGAATTTCAAATAGAGAAAAGTAGAAAATTTTATTCACATGGTCATAGTCCAAACTCATAGAGACATACTCTTATGAGTTGAATTGTGCCCTACCCCTATTCATATGCTGAAGTACTAACACCAGTAAATGCGACCTTATGTGGAAATAGAGTCATTAGAGATATAATTAATTAAGATAAAGCAGTTAGGGTGGTCTCTCATTCACCATGACCAGTATCCTTAGAAAAAGTGGAAATTTGGACAGAGACGCACACATTTCACCATGTGACAGTGAAGGCAGAGATCTACAACCCAAGTAATGCCAAAGAATGGCAGCAAACCAACGGAAGCTAGGGGAGAAGCATGGGTCAGATTCTTCTTCACAGTTCTCAGTAGGCACCAACCCTGTCAACACCATGATCTTAGACTTCTGGCCTCCAGAAATAGGAGATAATAAATCTCAGTTGTTTAAACCATCTAGTTTGTGGTTCTTTGTTATGGCAATCCTAGCAAACTAAGACATATAACAAAGTAAAATAAAACTCATATCTTAGCTGGAAATACCAAATATCAGGATCATAGTGTAACTAGAATACTTAATCATTATTCATCCTCTTAGGTTAATGTTAATTTCACTTTTAAAAATTGCTTTTCTAGTTTTATTTGCATTTATTCTTATAGTTTTATTATTATGGTATGCAACAATTATAAGCATAAGGAATTTATAATTACATTATAATTTATAATTTGAAGTTAATATTTTAATAAAAATAAATTAATGATTATTAACTAAGAATATTATCTTTTAAAAGGGCTCAATTTAAAAGAAACTTGGAGATATCCTGCCTTAAACTATTGGCATCTTTTTCTTATTAGCATGTATTGATCAACATGATGGTTAATTTAGTGTGTCAACTTGACTGGGCTAAGGGATGCCCAAAGAGCTGGTAAATCATTTGCATGTGTGTCTATGAGAAAGTCTCCAAAAGGGATTAGCATTTGAATCAATGGCTGAGTAAAGAGTATTGTCCTCACCAATGCAAGTGGGCATCATCCAATTCCTTGAGGGCCTGAATAGAACAAATAGGTGGAAGAAGGGAAAATTCCCTCTCTCTGAACTGAGACATGAAAACCACTTCCTCCTGCCTTAGGAACTCTTGGTTCTTCTACCACTGGCCACTCAGTTCTCTTCCAGTTTCTCATCTTTACGTTTGGCGGGGGGGGAGCAATCTTTTTTTTTTTTTTTTTTTTTTTGTCACTGAATACCTGTAACCATACAACTAAAAAATGTGGCAATTGGAAACTTTGAGATTAATATCTCGGGTGGATTGCATGATTTCCAGGACAAGAGTACTGACTAATCCAGCTCCATGAAAGCACCTGTGGCAGTTACCGAGTTTATGTATTAACTTGGCTGGGCTAAAGTGCCTAGATATTTGGTCAAATATTATTCTGGATGTTTCCATAAGAGTGTTTTGGCATGAGATTAACATTTAAATTGGTGAACTTTGAGTAAAGTATATTGTCCTCCCTAATATGAGTGGGCCTTATCCAAAAGAACAAAAACTGACTTATCTGAAAAAAGAAGAATTTCTATTGGCAGATGTATTTTGACTTGAACTGGAAGTTTGGTTCTGCCCTCCATCTCTTGTTTACCAGCCTACTGTGAAGATTTTGAACATGTTGTGCTCCATACTACATGAAATAATTCCTAAAAAATAATATTTTATCTATCTATAATTATCTATCTGTCTATCTATCTATCGATCTATCTATCTATCTATCTATCTATCTATCATATATCATCCATTCTATTGGTTCTGTTTCTCTGGAGAATCCTGTGTACCTGTCCTTAAATAAATTACCTGGACTAAAGTGAGGTAGAAATCATTGGTCTACCTTGAGTCAAGTAGACATCTTTGGGCCAATCAATGGTGGGAGAGGATTGGTATATGCAAAATATGGTAGTTCTCATATGATCATTTGATCATATGGTTAAAGCAAGAAAAAAATTACTTTACCAAAGAACAAGGTTTGGAGAACTGTATGAAGAACATCTCACATGTATAAACATGTTTGCTGAATTAGCTACAAAAAAATAGTATAGTTTAAGATAAAAGACATGTGTAACTAAGGTTTGGGTGTGGCGTAGAAAATAGAAAAGTGTTTAATTCATTCCATTTGGCAAAACTTGACATGTGCTTAAATTAAATTAATCTGACAAATTTCAAAGCACACCATTGAAAAGCTTCATGCATCTGCTATTTTTCTTAAAATGTCATTTGTAGAATATCTTAAAAGTGTTTGGGACCTAATTTATTTTCATTATTGAATGTAATGTATGTTTTACATGTTTTACAGTTTATATAATACATTACATAAAATACACAATTCATTTGATTTCTTAATAAGATTGAATTTTATCTAAATAAAATATGTATTGAAATCTTCTTAAAATGAAATAAATATTGACTATACTAAAGTCTTTGGTACTATAACACTTTATGGCTGCATAATTAAAATTTATAATGTATAGTAGATACTTACAGGCTGATAATAGGATCCAAAGAATGCCTAGATGTGAGAGGAAGACTCAAATATTTTCACTATGATTCCATTCCAAATCCATGATCTGTCAGACAGTGGTTGAGTATATGAGTTTGTGGTTAATTCTAGACAACAAACGTATCACATCAGAAAACAGAGAACTGTTAATTTCTATTTTGTACTCTTTTTTGTAGCACTCAACATGAAAGTGGAAGTCTTTTTCATTTCTGGTGCTTTCCTGTGATAAGAGGTTCTTCTTTCTTTCATTTAGCCTCAAATATAAGGTGTTACTAATACTCTGACAGAGATTTACCAACTTATTCATTTTATGATAAATACAACAGCTGTTTAGTAATTGAACTCATATTCATAGAGATTGGAAGGGAGTTAGCTGGCCTTGAAAGTCAGACGATATATATTCTGTTGCTAAATCTGTCACTCGTTAATTGTCATTGAGAAAACATGTGAAATCTCTGCACATTATTTTTCTCGGTTAGATATCTCAGGAAAAAGAAGAAGTTTCTATCCTTCGATTAAATGAAATACATTTTGATTCTACGACAAATCACTATTTTACAAAAAATAATAATAATTAGGACACTAGATGTTTCAATTGTTCACAGAACAACTACTTCCACTTTCTCAAGCACATCTTATGTCTTTTTGCTCTGTCAACAAGACTTTCTTTGGGAAATGAAACTGAGTCTTGATACATCCATTTCAAAAATCTGCAGACACTTTGGAAAATCTGTGCATAATGGGGTATTTTTCAGAAATAAAAAAAACCACCTTAGCTCTGTCTATAATATCAAACTTGCAGATCGAATATTTTAATGTTATATTTTTGGTCACTGAATCAAAATCTTTCTCAACTGAATACATAATCACTACAACATATCCCAGGCACTTGTTTCAAATCTGTCTTTACGTTACTTTCAAAATAGTAGAAGTATTTTTAAAACTAGCAGTGAATACTCCCCATTCCATAAAAAGCAACCCTCCACTAACATTCAGGTTTCTACTATGCTCTCTCAGACTCTTTTCATTTATAACTTTGTCTTGTTTCCATCCTTTTTGATTTCCATCTCTTGAGTATCTAGTTAACTAATTATTATCAGTTCAAGCTGCAAAGTACTATAGGATAAATTGCCTTAATATTGTTGTTGCACTCCAGTTGTTATTCCTGGTGCCCACAACAAATGATCCTTCAAGTACTACTGCAGAATAAGAGTGGTAGGTACAAATCCACTGCTTCTAGGACATGCAGTCTCCATATTGATTGAGACACAAGGGACAGAGTCTAATTGTTATGACAAGAGAACAGAAGTGGGCTTATTTGTTGGTTGGTTGATTTGTGTTAAATGTATGTATTCATTGGTTCTTTTATTCAACTGCCTTCATGTTATGTATTTTATTTTTAATTTTTTTTGGAGGGGAGTAACTGGAAGGGAGAATAAGGTATAATTTTCACTAAATTATTTTTTAAAGCAGCTATTGTGGGGTGTAGGTACTCTCACAAACACTATGTGTTTTTGTACATTGCTTTATTAGGACCAGTGTTACTTTCATTGTAACATTGTGATATAACTGTTATGCTGCCCTCTTTCTCCTTTTTAAAATTTCTTTTATCAGTCTGACTACTTTTCTATTTTGTTGTAATTGCTGTTACTTACTGGACTGGTTTGTTTTGTTTAGCTATCCAATTAGTTTTATGTCAATTTAATCATAATAAATGTTATATTCAGATATAGCAAGAACTCTTCCCTAAGACATTTTAGGACAACAGAAAAGGCCTTTATGAGGCTTGAAATGCAAATACTAGTAGTAATAATAATAATAATAAATAAAGAGAAAGCAAAGAAACAAAAGAAATTTAAACCTGTTTAGCTTTAAAGAAAATATAATAGATCGTCAGGCACAGTGAGTTTGGTGCTCTGGAAACATACAATGAAATGGAGTTTGGGTTATAAGATGCTTATTTGAATCAACATCTATGGAAAAATAAGGTGGGATCAGAAGTAAGTAGAATTATTCAATTATGATATCAGTCCAACAAAACCTCACCCAAAATGATGGAAAGCTCTGAAGTCAATATTGCCCTTCAGTGTTTTGGATTTGGTTCATGTGCCCAGATCTTAATACTTCACCTGACTCATCAGCCAGATCTGGGCTACTCTAAGGAAGACATGACCTTGGGCAAGGCAGCTCTCTGAAGCTGAGGCAACTCCTAAAGGAGCTGAAACCTAGAGGCTTTCTGGTGACAGCACTCCCACAGATGGAAATAAATCCTTCCTTAAACAAGGACCTGGGTGGAGTCTCACTGTTTCTACAATATCAGAGTGGAACAATTTGGAATATATCATATACAGATGTTATTGTGATATACTCTCTGGCTCAGTTTCAGCAAATTGTTCCAAGTTTCTTGATGAAGAAAGCTGTGAAACAAGGTGAAAATTAATTCTGAGGACCGAAAATAAACTGTAATATCTACAAGGTCAGAATATCTCAGTAGACTCAAGTATTTCTAGAAAAAAATGGAACTTCAGTTCAGTAGAAACAGAACATTAACAATGGTAACTACACTGGTAGGACGAATCTTATTCTTTTACAAGAATTCAGTAGTAGAAGCATAGTAAGTTTCAATCCCAGATGGTAACTGTCTCTGAATTAGCTAGCAATAGTTTACTGCTATATGAATAAAAATTTCAGAAGCTTTCATTATGAAAGCTATTTTTTATCCAAACTAGGATAGGGAAGCAAGCATGCCAGGCTTTTTAAATTCATTCAGGAACCCACATTTCTTCCTCTATATTGTATAAGTTCATTACAGTAAGCCAAAAGCTAGGGGAAGGGAACGAATGATGAGTGAGGTATTTCTAAAGACCAGATCTAGAATTTGCCCTAATCATTTTACTCATATTCATTGATCATACCTCAGTCATAGATTCTTACTAAACTGCAATGGAGACTGTAAAATAAAGTCTGGCAGGACTCCAAAAAAATCAGAACAAGTTGGGCACTGGTGAGCAATCATAACCTTTGCAACAGCTCCTGAGATGAGTCAGAACATAGGGATGAAGTGAACAGAACTGCTGGTAAGGTAATTATATTGACACAGAGTTCACACCAAGTAGAATCGTGATTGTCATTTATACCACCTGAGGAAGTTGGCAGAAGGAAAAACTACAAAATAAGAATAATGGGCTGTACTTTTGCTCTATTAGGCAATTATCCTAGAATAATTTGAAAGTCAAATAAGAGAAAATCTCAACAAGTCTACATTTTTTTTTCATTTGAAGTACATAATGCACAAAGATCTATTGTTAAGAACTTGGAATATTGCTACTTATTAAATGATAAACTTCTTTTACTTACAGACAATTAATGTGCATATGATACAATCTTCTATGCAGATTCAACAATTATTGAAGTGTGTGATGATGGATTACAATCATTATTTCATTTGAAGCTAAAATAATTACTTTCAAACTATTGTTAAATGTCAAGAAAAGTAATAAAATGTGTTGATAGGTTGTTGTAGTTCAGTGGCATTTACATTTTTAATGAGGTCAAAAGGGGGAAGGAGGAAAACATCCAAATTATCTGTACAATTTTAATATGTAACCATTTGAGAAATTCCAGTTAGTCGACATACAGTGTAATATTAGTTTTGGTGTACAATATAGTGATTCAACACTTCCATACAAGACTTGATGCTTATCAAAATAAGAGCACTCCCTAATAATCTCCATCAGCTATTTAACCCATCCTCACACCCACCTCCCCCCAGTAACCATCAATTTGTTCTCTATAGTTAAGCCTGGCTTTTTGGTTTGCCTCTCTCTTTTTTCCCCTTTGTTCATTTGTTTTCTTTCTTAAATTCCACATCTGAATGAAAACATATGGTAAATGTCTTTCTGACTTATTTTACTTAGCACAATACTCTCTAGCTCCATCCACATCATTGCAAATGGCAAGATTTCATTCTTTTATGTGCCTGAGGAATATTTCATTATATATATATATATATATATATATATATATATATATATATAAAATTTGGCTATGGTTGATATAAACATCGGGGTGCATGTATTTTTGTATTTTGTATTAGTATTTTTGTATTCTTTTGGTAAATACCTAGTAGTGTAGATTATCCTATCCATTACCTATTTGGTAAATATCCTAGTAGATGGATAAGGGGGTAATTCTATTTTTAACTTTTTGAGTAAACTCCATACTGTTTTCTAGAGTGGCTACACCAGTTTGCATTCCCACCAAGAGGGCAAGAGGATTCCCCTTTCTCCACATCCTTGCCAACACCTATTGTGTCTTGTATTATTGATTTTGGCCATTCTGACAGATGTAAGGAGATCTCTCACTGTAGTTTTGATTTGTATCTCTCTGATGACCTGTGATGTTGGGCATCTTTTTATATGTCTATTGGCCATCTGGATGTCTTAATTGGAAAAGTGTCTGTTTATGTCTACTGTCCATTTTTTAATTGGATTATTAATTTTTGAGTGTTGAGTTTTGTAAGTTCTTTATGTGTTTTGATACTAACTCCTTATCACATATATAATTTTCAAATATCTTCTCTCATTCCTTAGGTTGCCTTTCAGTTTTGTTGGTTGTTTCCTTAGGTGTGCAGAGGCTTTTTACTTTGATGAAGTCCTAATAGTTTATCTTTGTTTTTGTTTCCTTCAGGAGTCATATCCAGAAATAAATTGGTATGGTCAGTGTCAAAGAAGTTACTACTTGTGTTCTCTTCTAATATTTTTTATGGATTCAGCTCTCAGATCTATTTTTTTAAATTTTTTTCTTTTAATTTTTATTTATTTTTGAGAGACAAAGAGACAGCATGAGCAGGGGAAGAGCAGAGAGAGAGGGAGACACAGACTCTGAATCAGGCTCCAGGCTCTGAGCTGTCAGCACAGAGCCCAACGCAGGGCTCGGATCCACAAACTGTGAGATCATGACCTGAGCTGAAGTCAGATGCCCAAATGACTGAGCCACTCAGGTGCCTCAGCAGGTGTCAGCTTTAGATCTTAAATTTTTTTTGAATTTATTGTTGTGTATCGTGTACAAAAGTGGCCTCGTTTCTTTCTTTTGCATGCAGCTATCCAGTTTTTCTGACACCATTTGTTTAAGAAGACTGTCTCTTACCCATTGGATATTCTTTCCTGCTTTGTTGAAGATTAGTTGATTATGTAGCTGTGGGTTCATTTCTGGGTTTTCTATTCTCTTTCATGATCTATGCGTCTATCGGTGTGCCAGTACCATACTGTCTTCTTCACTATAGCTTGTAATATAACCTGAAGTGCAGAATTGTGATGCCTCCAGCTTTGCTTTTCTTTTTTAAGGTTGCTTTGGCTATTTAGCATCTCTTGTAGTTTCATACAAAGTTTAGGACTGTTTTTTTTAGTTCTGTGAAAAATGTTGGTATTTTGATAGGGCTTGCATTACATGTGTAGACTGCTGTGGGTAGTATAGATATTTTAATATTTGTTCGTTCATTCCATGAGTATGGAATGTCTTTCCATTTCCATGTGTCGCCTTGATTTTTTTTCCTCTGTGTTTTGTAGTTTTCAGAATTCAGATCTTTCATCTCTTCAGTTACGTTTATTCCTAGGTTTCTTATCGTTTTTTTGTGCAATTGTAAGTGGGATTGACTCCTTAATTTCTCTTTCTGCTGCTGCATTATTGGTGTACAGAAATGCAACAGATTTCTGTATACTGATTTTGTATCCTGGGACTTCACTGAATTCGTGTATCAGTTTTAGTAATTTTTTGGTATGACCTTTTGGGTTTTCTATATACAGTATTATGTCATCTGCAAATAGTGAGAGTTTGGCTTCTTCCTTGCCAATTTGGATACCTTTTATTTCTTTTTATTTCCTGATTGCTGTGGCTAGGACTTCCAATATTATGTTAAATAACAGTAGTGAGAGAAAAATCCAACAATTTTAATATTAATAGCATAAAGGATCAGATCTAGTCAAAATAAGGTAACTTTATAAGGGAACTGTGTTATAGAAATAATTTAAATGTTCTAAACATGACTGTTTTCACTAATTTACTTCAAAAATTTCATTTTCCCTTTCTTGGACACTGATTCCCAGAGAATGAAGGATTAGCCAAGTTATTCAGTATTGCAATGGATTGGATTTTTGTGTTCTCTCAAAATATCATATTATGAAATCCTAATCCTAGTGTGACAGTACTTGGTGGTAGAGCTTTCGGGAGGTAATTAGGTCATGAAGGTGGAGCCTACACGTGGATTTAGCACTCTTATAAGAAGAGGCCACAGAGCTAGCTAGCTTTCTCTTTGCAGAAGAAGGCCGTCCATAAACCAGGAAGAAGACACCAGGAACCCACCACGCTGGCAGCCTGATCTCCAGTCTCCAGAAGTGATAAATAAATATTTATTGTTTAAGACACTGTTGGGAGCCGTTTTGGGCTCGCAGGTTGAGACTCCTCTCTGTGTGGAAAAGGTTGAAGCAAAGCTCCTGCCAGCCAAACTGGCGCCTAATCTTACCTCCTTCTAAATAATCTTTCAGGCTTGGATTTCTTGAACCGCTTTCGTTGGCCTAAGGGACATAATGCTCTTTGGTTTTATGACATTAGGAAAAGGGGACCTGGTCTTGATGGATAAAATCTGAATGAGAGTAACCTGGTCAGAAGTAACCTCAAAGTTGCTTCTTGGGGATAGGTTTCACAAATTGATCATATAGAATAGCAGTTATGAGTTGGCTAGAAATTAGCAGATGTTAGGCCCCAAGACTCGTTGAGCCAAACTAGATTTTCCCTGCAGGTATAGCATTGTGTTAATCATCCCCGCAGCCCCACCATAAAACCTCAAGGCACATCTCTGAAGCTTCTCTCAGTATTTGGTTAACAGACTGATAGGAGAGATTGTAAAGAGACTTGGGACCTTCTCCAGAGGTTGGCTTAGCCCAGAAGTTAGGAGCACTGTTTACAGATAAGGTACAAACAATAGCCAAATAAAAGTAGCTACACATATCTTCACTGATCAACAACAAACATTGAGTACCTTCCTGAGGTTAACATTTCACGAATCCTTTTGCTATTCCCATCCCCACGCTCCTTTATAATAAAAAGGCAATAACAAAATACGTTTACAGAAACTGCTCTTTGTATAAAGAACAGATAATCATGAGCCCTTACGATATAGGCTCACTCACTCATAAAGGAAAAGAACTTAGAGATCATGTCTCTACCAAGCAAATAATACCTCCTCCATCATAGTTAAAGATTATGGATAGAATGTCTCCTAAACTATCTATAGATGGTTAACATAGGTCTTGAGGCAACAATGTATGCGCCCTCTGTTTACCAAGGGATACGACAATCCTGCTCTCTTCCTAAAAACTTTATCTTGTTATTTCCTCTGCTCTGCCTAAAAAACAATGTGTAACTTTGGAACAAAGTCATAAAAACAGTTACTGCCTAATCTAAGTCGGAGGGATTCGCAAATATGTCAACCTAAGAAAAATTGTAAATGATGCCTTGTGACGGATGTATTGTCACTCGCTACCTTTAAAAATAAAGACACTGAGACTAGCAGGTCAGAGATGCCAGAATTGCCAGGGCTGCCTGCTTGGTCATCAGATTCCATCTCACTCGTGGCTCTCTCACTTCATTTCGTCTGACCGTCCGTCCTTCGTGGACCCCTAGATTCGCCGGAACAAGGACCCCAGCAAGATACCTACACTATGGTAACTTGTTATAACAGAGAGTGCTAAGACAAGTTTTTATTTTAGGTGGAGCATTTCAAACCATCTACACTTAAGAAAATAAAAGGTACATCCAGACAGAGATGAAAGAAGGGAAATTCTAAGTAGCAAAAAGCAATACAAATGTTTTGGTGTTTTAAGTCATTTCACACCTTAATTTTACTGAAATATAACTCAAACTATAGAACGGTAGTTCTAAAACATACTTTTTACAATTTAAGCCTCCATTACTTCAAAAAAAAAGTTACAAACCAGTATATACAAATGAAGATTTATATTTTTTTATTATTTCCAAAATCAAGTATTTATAGGGAGAAAACAAAAGTATTTTTTTTAAACTTTCTTTATTTATTTTGAGAAAGAGAGAGTAGGGGAGAGGCAGAGACAGAAAAACTCATGCAGGCTTCACTCTGTCAGCTCAGAGCCCGATGCAGGCCTCAGGCTCAAACTTGCAAACTGTGAAGTCATGACCTAAGCTGCAATCTACAGTCGGTGGCTTAACCAACTGAGCCACCTAGGGTCTCTGAAAAGTGAGAAGTGAGTTTTTTAATTGCGGCCTTGAATACATGTGAGCAAAATGAAAATGATATTTTATTTTCTTTCATGCATGCCCAAAAGCTAACAATTAACTGTGGGGATATGTAGTAACAGAAAATAAAATCACATGCTATTAATTCAAAAAATATAATCATTAGAATGAAAAGGAAGTTAATTCTATACCTCATGCATGTTCATCTTGAGGATAAGGCCAGGGCCAAAATTTCTGGAAGACATGCTCACTTCATTCAAATCTCAAATACATTACCTAGCATCGCCATTTTACCATCATTATAACTTCATTATCTTAATTAGCTTGTGATTTGATGACAACAGCACATCTTATCCATGAGTTGCTTTTCATTTTGCTTTATGTGGTTTGGAAAGTTCCACTTCCTATAAATCAAATATCTTTCTTTCTGCATGAAACTTTTAATTTCTGTAGCTAAAAATTTCCCCCCAAATATGTCACTGCTGTGAGTGCACCTCTTAGAAATCTTTTGTTTAATCTGTGTACGTAATGTCTCCTTTTCTCCACCACACGCCCTTGCTTCTGCTTAACTTCCTTCATCAAGTGCTCTTCAGTTCTGCAAAGAATACTCTGCAGGGTCGAAGGCAGCTGCACAGAGGGAAAGGTTGCTCGGTGCTCTGAGGACATCATCTCTCCCTCCTTTTAGAAACTGACATTATCTTAAATCTACAAATTTTTAGCATCATATTCACACAACCTAAAGGTTACGCATGCAATGCAGCGTGATGTACTTAAGATGTTACTTCTATAAAAGACTAAGTTTTTTATTATGGATTCCACCTTAAATTTTAGGTTCTTTATTCTTCTTATCCTTTAAGTAATCTGAGTTGGAAATTGGAATGACGACTGAAATACTAAAATTCCAAACACTTAAAGCTAAAAGTGACATTGGTTTCTATTGTTTTTCATAATGTTGGGCTACATGTTACCTTAATGTGTTTGCAAACCACAATTCTGTAGAGTAAAATAACTTAAAAATGCAAGGTAGAACATTATACTTAGTGCCGTAAACCACCTGAAAATTTGTAGCAAGTCAGATTTACTGTGATCCTCTAATTAGACTAAGATGTTAAATATCCAATTGCTTAATAGGACACTTGAATTACATTTTTTATCTGAAAGACATCGTTGTTGGTTATAAAGATGAGAGTAATTTGTCCTTCCACACAAAACTGAAGGCCAAATTTAAGATGAAAAGAATTAAATAAAAGAGACCAAAAGACCCATGAACTGAAATACATCTCCATGAACTGAAATACATTTACTGGATTAAATATTGAGCTTCTTTGCTTTAAGTAATCTATTCCATATTTGTTAATCCTCCAGCTTAATTCTCAAAAAGTAAATTTGTCAGGCAATTATATAAAGTTGGTTTAATTTTCTACTTACCAAAAGAATTTATCATTATGCTTCTCCCATATCTAAATTTCTAGAACTAACTCATGTTATTTTTTTGATAATATGGCTTTTGATAAAATGGTTTATGACTGTCTACAATTACTTCCAAACATTTAACAAATACATACCTCTAATGTTCTAAATAAAATAATTTACCTTTATTTTACTTAGTTCAATAAACTTAAGAAAAATTATGATGATAAAGGCTATTAGTCAACATTATTCATTAAAAATAGTTTTGGAGTTAAAAACGTAACTCGAAGCATTCATTATTCTAATTTAAAACATTCATTAAATCTCACCCTCTACATTTACTGTGCCCATAAGTCTGCCTAGTGATTTACGTAATTTCTCCTGAAGAACGTGGGTAAAATGGCACAGAGCTGACTATAGAGGTCTCCAAATTTGTTTCTTCTCTTTCCTTTGTTTCTCCTTCTGCTCTTCCTGACATGTCATGATTGATGTGCTTTTCATTCTCGTTTATAAAATGAACTCTTTGCTTGGCTGGACAGGTATGTTTTCAGGTGATTGAATCAGAATTTATTTTTGGTACAATCATTGCCCCTTTACACACAACAATGTAAGTATTTTGGAATGTAGAATAAATTGTTAAAGTTAATGTATTCTGGTTGAGGCAAAACTCTAGTCTTCAAAAAACACCAAAGAGGAGTGCCGTAAGTTTCCTTATATCTACTTTAGGGTCAGCTTAGAAAATGGTTCTATGAAATACAAATGCCTTTGGTAATTCATAATAATTGCTAATTAGAACCAAAGACTAAAACCTAATTTACATTCTCCATCTAAATAAAAAAAAAGCAGCAATTTTTTTCCAATAAGTTGCTGCTGTTTTAAAAGTGAAAGAGATACTGCCATAATTACTTTTTATAAAAAACTAATATTCTCTCAACTGATAGTAAAGAGAATATTAGGGAATAGAAAAAATAAAATGGAAAATGCCTTGCCAGAAAGACTTTAAAAAGCCATGACCTGCGTTTCTAAAACTCTTTCATTGATTTTGTCCTTAAAAAAAGAAATAAAGTGGAAACAATATAATCTGAAAGTAAAACTAGAAAAAGTAGATTAAATAAACCATAGCAGACGAATATAATGAAACATTATTCAGACATTAAAACCATGTTGTAGAAAATTACTTAATATAGACAAAATTGATAATATGAATAATGTGAAAAAATGACACAAATATCTATAATATGATCTCCGTTATTGAAAAATGACTATGCATATAGAAAAATATTATTAATGTGCATTATAAAAACAATGTTAATGTGGTTTCTCACTGACAGAGTTATGAGCAGCTTTTATAATATTTTCTTATTTTCATCTTCCTAATTTTTATAATAATCCACTTCAGAGTGATACTATTGTGGAATCAGAAAAAGACAATTAAAGAAGCATAATAAAGTTGTTAATTTGAGATTTTTTTTCTATGTTGTCTATGGAAAATATTTCCACGTATCACTTAGGTCCATGCAAGTGAAGCAAAATCCCCTAAAGTGCCCCCCACATAGTAAATTTATCCCTTTCAACTACATAAGAAATCTAAAAATGAGACTTCTATCTGTTCCTAACATTCCAGACAGCCAGGTAGCATAATCTGTGTCTTCGGGGTAGAAAAAAAAAAAAACAATCTAAAAGGATTTTCTCTCACATGAACAATGGTTGTAATTACGAATAATCTCCAAATCTGTATCACTGAGAGGAACACACTTTGTTCCAAAGCCTAGTTTCTCTCCCTTTCTTCACCCTTTCACAGGAGTTTTCCCTGAGGAGGGCTGTCTTATTGAAAGATGTAGCCCAAGTTTTTTGTCGTTGTTGTTTGTTTTTTTAAAGCCGTTTTTTTTAATGCTATTTATTTATTTTGAGGTGGGGGAGGGGCAGAGAGACAGAGAGACAGAGAGTCCTAAGAAGGCTCAGTTCTATCAGTGAAAAGCCCAACATGGGGCTCCATCTTCATGCTGTCAATGCAGAGGCTAATGTGGGGCTCTATATCACGAACTTTTAGATCACGACCTGAGCCAAAATTAAGAGTCGATGTTTAACTAACTTAGCGTCCAGGCACACCCTAGCTGAAGTTTTTTTTTAATCTCTATTTGCTCTGTATTATTAAAGAATGAATTACTTTTTATAAAATTAACACTTAACAAAGTACAGACAACTGTGTTCTTATTGAAACACCCTTTCCAGATGTGTAATTCCACAGTGAGAAGACGTGCAGGGGTCTGTCTTGGGTTTGGCACAGTACCTAGCATATCACTAGTACTCAATAAACACGTGTTGAATACATTTTCTTCGGCCCTCATAAATGAGGGTGAAGCCCTCATAAATGGGCTTAGTGCCCTTATAAAAGAAATTCCACAACAGCATAAATCGAGTAAGGGAATATAGAAGATCATTTTTAAGAACACTTTCCAATTTTAAAACTTCTATAATTCCAACAGAATCCTATGTTATACTGCCCCGGAAGAAATTATTTGCCAAACAGTGGATCATATCCTACTAAGAAGAGAAGGAATAACTTATTTTGCCTTTTCAAAATAAGTCTTCTAGATTAAGGAGTGTTTCCTTAACATAATAAACTATATGGACCAAAACTAAAGGGGATAAATTTATCTAATATAGAACCTTTATTCAGAAGTTTAAAATGTGGGATGCCTGGGTGGCTCAGTTGGTTAGGCATATGATTCTTGATTTTAGCTCAGGTCATGATCTTACGGTTTGTGAGATCAAGCCCCGTGAGGAGCTCTGGGTTGACAGAGCAGAGCCTGCTTGGGATTCTTTCTCTGTGCCCCTTCCCCACTTGAGTGCATACATGTGCATGTACCCACGCTCTCTTTCTCTCTCTCAAAATAAATAAACATTAAACAAAATAAAATATTTGAAAAGTTTAAAATTTACATGCAATGAATGTTAATATATTTGTGATATATCAAATAGTTTTGTAAGTCAATACATAGATTGATAGAATAGTTGCTAGCTTTTGTACAGAAATCAATAAACCCCTCTGCCTGACAAGAAATTGCCTTCGTTTTTACCTGCCAATATTCTAAGAGTTCAGGCTGTTAGTTGGGAGGCAATTTTCCCTAAGGTTTCTTTCTTTTCTGCATATTGTGAGAAGAGGTGGGATTTCCAGTCATATTGGGACTCATTCTACCGACGAGCAGTAGTGATTCCCAAAAGAATCCGTGCAGCAGAATCTGATTTGCAGAGGTAGAAGAAGAGTATACAAAGTCTGAGTTATAATCTAATGGTACACTTTCTGTCATAACAAAACATCTAGTTTATAAATGTGAGATTTTATTTGAAGCTACTAACATTTTCTGCCAATATTTTCTGTCCATCGGTAATCTTTCTCTATTTCAACATGTGAAACTTATGATAGACTTTGCTTTATAGTAAGAATATTACGGGGGCACCTGGGTGGCTCAGTTGGTTAAGCGTGTGACTCTTGATCTTGGCTCAGGTCATGATCTCATGGTTTGTGAATTTGAGCTCGCAACAGGTTCGGCACAGAGCCTGCTTGGGATTCTCTTTCCCTGTCTCTCTTTCTGCCCCTTGCTTGCTCGCTCTCTCTCTTTCTCAAAATAAAGAAACATTAAAACATTTTTTAATATTACAGAAGAAAAGAAGAGAGATATAAAGTAGCCAATTTTTGTTTTGAATTTTGAAATTCATACCAGAAAAAAAAAAAAAGGTTGATGGAAAGAAAGGTAGGAAGTGTGTAGATGTCATCACAAAGAAACAATGGACATCCAGATAGCTTAAAGAATTCGAAAGCACCAAGAAACTCTGTTCCGTTTCCCATTTAATGCCTAGAAATGAATTCAAACTCACAAATCCTTCTTGAGTCCAATAAAGAAATGACCTATAAGCCTCAGTGACCATTCCAGAGATTCCACCCATTCTGACACGGTGCTGAGGAAAGCAGAATGTCTTGAGGAATAGAATACCTTTGCCTTTTCTGGACTATCACCAAAGTGTAAAGTGCCTTACAGACAACCACACTAAATTTTTCACAGCCATAAAAGGTAGAGAAAGGGGCTGAGCAGGAGTATTGACCTAAAGTCAATAACAAACATGAAGATTCTCTGAATAAACCTACAAAGAGGGCAAGATCATTCCAGAGTATGTTAGTTTTGATATATGATAACAATGATTATGTATTCCCCATAACTCAAAAAAGATATGTCATTATACTACTCCAAAGGATGTTAAGCACATCTACCCAGAAGTGAAATTAGAATTAAATTAACTTAGATTTCTTTTTGTCACAAATAATGGGGCCTCCAAAATAGATGTTAGTTTAGTTATTACAAAAGAAAAGAGTTAGATGTCTTGTACATCTAAGATGGTAGCCTGATATTTTTTTACACATTACATGTGCTATAAAAGCATTTTTAAATCTTTGTCGAAAAACATAGCTAAATGTAGAACTCATCATTTTATATAATATTCCTTAGACACAAACTAATTTAATGCAACTTCATCAAAACTGTCTGAAATCAGTGTTCAGATACAACACGTTTTCCTTTTGGTTACAGATGCCAGAAAACCAAATCAGGTTATAGTGCCAGGGAGGAATATTCATTAACTCCGTTCCTGTACTAGTGATGGAGGTGGAAATGTTGTTTTTCAAAATCACCAGGGAAGATTTTTAAATGTCACCTATTCTGGTTATTGGAGAGCAAATATAACGTGAAAAAGAACTCTACACATCATCTTGGGAACCAGTGCCTTTCTCTCCTGACAAAAATATGAAGCAAGTTAAATTGTAAGCCATCTCATATCTTCTTGGAATAAGTAATAAATTTATTATCAAACATAAATTATCACCAGGAGACATACCCTCCCTTGTACATAACCTCCTTAAGTTTCTCTTTTTTGGTCTATTTTTCTCTAAAGAACTAGCTTGTTGTTCATTTCAGCCTGATTTAATTTGTGTAAACATATATTAAGAAAAAATATGAGCACATTTTATGCTTTGTCAAAGATTTCCATCGGTTTACTGCAGGAAATTGTTGTTATTTTTTTTAACTTACAATCATTGAAAATCCCATAGCAATGTGTGTGTGTGTGTGTGTGTGTGTGATTTTCTTAAAACAAACAGACAATAAATAAAATGAAACTTGTCTTCAAGCTACACCAGATGTCATCTAACCTGACCTTTACCTTTTATAGTAAGGAAAAAGTCATTCATAAAAATGTAGTCCTTTATCCTTAAAGGCTCTGATGGAGAGATTGATTATTGCTTAGATACACACCAACTTTCCTCAAATTCAGTCTTTGAACTAGCAGGAATATGTATTCTTCTCTATTTCTGTATTATTATGTTGTATTGTATTCTTGAGAATATGCCAATCCTGTGTCCTTTAAAATGAAAATTACATGTTTCATATCCAACTATTGGTTATTATTCTATACTGATAAGAGGGTATCTCCTTGAATTCATAAAATAAGTTTGACTTTGATCCTAATGAGATTGTTGTTGCCATTGTTTCAAGGGCAGAATGGTGGAGGATGATGAATAAATCTTTGTTTCTTTGGAAAAATAAATACAAGACTCATTAACTGGAAGTCACGTTCTTGAATGAATCCAATATTTTACAATATTTGACTACCTCACATAAGAAATTCTAACATTTTGATTCAAACTTATCTTCAAAGCATTCACTTATAGGCTATATTTCATGAGATTTTTGAACAAGGGAAACTCAAGTGTATGTAATATGTGATCCCAGAGTCAGAAGATCTCACATACAAAAGAATTATTAATGCAGAATTTAAGGAAAATATGACTCCTCGACAAGGTGTGTACATTGCCACTGACCAACTCTTCAATTTCAACAGCTAAGTCTGAAGACCAAGATATCCAAAGTATTTTGAATTATTGCCCACATCTTACGCAATTATTATGTTTTATACTTAGGTATTTGAGTTTTCTTAAAAACGCAGACAGTGAAAAAATAAATAAAAGAAAAAATCAACTATAGTCCTCCCAATTCTAAAGAACTCTTTCCCCATTCATTGTTGTCTGACTCATCTAGGATGGAAAAGAAAGAAGGATAAAGAACTGTGAGAATCGAGTAAACCAGAATAATGAAAAATAATCAGAAGCAGTACAATAAAAACGAATCTACCAATAATTTTAATAGAGAATTACCTCCATATACATCATTAAACATGTATTTGTTCTCAATCAAGGAAGCATGTCCTAATATAAGTTTTGTGAGTATTTATTGAAAATTAATTAAGTGACATGAAGTGTAAAGAGGTGGTGATGTTTGGTTTTGTTTATTTTCTCTGTTTGTTTATTGCCTGCCTTGGATCTCTGTTGCCCTCTTCTCATACGAGAGCCTTCTTTTCTTTTTCAGAATGGGTTTCCCTCTAACCGATGTGACCAACCATCTCCATCTTACTGTCCACCTCCTCCCATTCCTGCCCCTGCCCTAGGAGAAGTGATAGTGTGGCACATAACGTGGACCTTATCTTGGGAATTCCTAAGGGAAATTATTGATAAAACAATAGGCTTTCATGAGGGAAACGGCCAAGGAAAAAATTCAGAGATGGAGGGAGAACGGGAGTCAGAGAGAAAGACGAGCTTAAATCTGGATTTCCCTATGGCAAGCCAATTTCTAAGAATCATTTGTAACTAGAGGCAGTAAAACTTCTAATTAGCTTTAGCTCATTTTAGGTAAGTTTCTTCCTTGTTAATGCAAGAGTCCTTTCTAAAGGAATGTGAAAATTATTTCTTTCAAATCAAAAGTACTTGAACAACTGCATCTCTTTGAGAAATATAATTTGATGCCAAAATATCATTTTAAAATTGTGCTAAGATTGAGCAAGTTAGTACATGTAAAGACTAAGAAAGACATCTACCAATGATTTCACTCATATGTGGAATTTAAAGAAAACAAAACAGATGAACCTAGAGGGAAAAAGAGAGGGAGGCAACCATAAAACAGACTCTTAATTATGGAGAACAAACTGAGGGTTGCGGGAGGGGAGGTGGACAGGGAGATGGGTTAAATTGGTGATGGGTATTAAGGAGGGCACTTGTGATGAGCAATTGATGTTGTATGTAAGAGATGAATTACTAAATCCTACACCTGAAACTAATATTACACTGTATCTTAACTAACTGAAATTTAAATTAAAACTCAGAGGAAAAATAAAGCAAAAATTTATTAAATCAATGAATACTTATATCATTTCTAAATTTGTCATATAATCATATTTAGTCAAATTTATATATATATATACATATATAATGCACTTAAAATATAGGCAATATATTAAGACTCAGTGTCTCTGAAATGCATATAAAACAATTCTTTATCAGTGAGAAAGAGCTCCACAAAAATTATCAGTGGATGAAAGATAGCACAATCCTTATCACAGTCTTTTCAGGTTCAAACATTCAATCATATATACATATATCACTTTATCACTGAACTATTAAAAACTCAGATCTAAAATTTGCTCAAATTTTGACCAAATATGAGATAGAAAGATGCCATTACATAAAGCCAAAATGTCTAGGATTTAGGAGAACTCACAGATGTTACTGACTCCATGCCATTAGGGTACATTGTAAACGAATACAAAGTCAAATACTACAGACTAGCACACACAAGGAGTCATTACATTATGGTCTACAACCATGGTGATCTAATTTTTTTCCTAGGATGTAATAAAAATCACATCCTCAGAAATAGTATGTAGAGAAGAAAGTAGGAGAATTTTTTTCTTCTTTTTAATTCGACATGAGTGGTCTGCAGTCTCCATTCTAATTCCAGTAACGGCAATAATGATGGTAAGAGCAATGGTCACTGATAATAACATTTTGAAGATAAAGTAGTCATCAGACCCCAAGGCAGTTTTACTTCAACATATATTCTTAAAAGAAGAATTTCTGAACTGCTGATTTAACAGAAAAATGGATTCCTTGCATAGGTATCTTGGTGAGGTAAAATTTAGCACTGAGCCTAGCACATACCGGACATTCAATATATATTTATTGTATGAATAAATGAAAAAATAAATAAAAGACAGCTTTGTAATCTAGTTCAATGATGTTATTTTTTAGATGAGAGTGATGAAAAAAAGGCTGTCATGTGTTTAGAGTTACAGAGTTATTTGATGGCAAAACCAAATCTAAAATTCATGGTCTAGAGTTTTTCTACCAAACTGTGTTGTCAGAATGCATTCCACAAGAGTGAAATAGTGCTATAATGAAGTGGATAAAAGGGAAGAATTTGCAGCCAGGGAGTCTGAATTCATATCTTCACTCTCCTTAGAAAGTCTAGCAACTTGGGCAAATTTATTAAATTCTCCTTCCTTAGTGTATTAAGGAAGTACCTTCTCAGTGCAGTTGGTGAAGAAAAAATGAGTTAATACGCAGGAAAAGTCTTAGAGTCCCTGGTTCACAGTAAAGGCTCAACTAATATTATTATTATAAATAATTAAACCAATGACTTTATCAAGTTAAATATGACATCCTGGGATGATCAATAATGAATGCCATTATTTATTAACTACTTACTATGCACTAGGATTTTATAGATATTGTTTATAGGATCACATATCTGTGCTAGGGAGTTTTAATTAGAAGCAATGTCAGGAAGAAGAAGTGTACTGGTTTATAGTGAGGGATCTAAGTATATACTCAGTGGGTGAGAATTCCTGTTTCACCAAGTGCGAGCTCTGTAATTGGACAAATTTTTTTCATTTACTTAACAAACATTTATAAAGTTTTACTATGTGCCAGGCACTGTTCTAAAACTATACAGTTATTGAGTCACTTAATCTCCATAAAAGTAGGGATTTTATGATACCATTTTGCAGACAAACAAACTGAGATAATAACAAAAAGCAACATAATGTAGTGACTGAGCACACAATCTATTGAAGGTGACTAATGGATATAAATCTTATCTCCTCCACTTCCTAGGACATGACTCAGAGGATTTATGATAGTTAACTCTGCATCACTTTCCTCTTCCGTACAGTATGATAATAACAGTACCTGCTGCAAAGAGTTGCCAAGAAGTTAAAACAATGCCTCACATATAGTAATTGCTCAAAATATGTGGAAGGTTAACACTGTCACTGTTATTATTGTTAAAATTATTATTACAGGCAGAAAACCCAAGGCTCTGAGAGAGTTAGTCACTAAACCAAAGTAAAGTGATAAATGAGCAAGATGGAAATTAAGCTCAGTTTATCTGTCCCCAGAGTCTGGGCTTTTTGATTGTGACTTGCTTCGATTTAGAGGACCACTGGCCTCTCTCCCTGGATTACAAGCTCATAGCTAGCCAGCTTCATCTTTTTAGATACAATAGAAGTGGAGTGATTCCAGAAGTCTGAAAAGCAAAGTACATGACTTCCAAGTACTGATCAGGGCTTTGCAACAACATCTCCACTACGCAATTTGAGGGTGATGGACTCCTGTCATATGCCCCGATCCGATGTTCAGTTAGTCGCATTTTTGTATACATGCCTAATTGGTTTCTCATTTGCTGAACAATGTTACCATACTGCTAATAAAGTCAAAGGATTGAGAGTCAAAAATGAGTAGAGATAGTTTTGGAAACAATACATATATACTTAGTCTCAGTCTAATGGAATTTCTATATGTCATGTTATTTTATCACTGTTTTAAAATCTCTTCAAAATGTTCACACTGTTTGATGATGATCACTTCCAGGTTCGGTTTGGCTGTTGCCTATGCCTTATTCTCCTTTCTGTTTTTTTTCTCCCCACAATGGCTTATGTCTTCATGCTGACAAAAGATGATAGTGTGATACATTTTTCACTTGCACATAGCTACATCTGTGACTTTTGTAAAATAAGATTTTCTATAAACATCTTCTGTTCACAGGAAAAAAAAAATTCTTCTGGGAATTGTAAAAATAGGAAAACAAATAAGACATGCAGCGAACAGAAACAGAATTAATACTAATCGAATTGCTTTGGAAAGTCTCAGAAACCTCACACTTGCTTTCAGACTAAAGTATTAATTATGTAATGAAGTGAATAAAACCAAGGTATCTCTTTAGAGAAGTTTCCCAAGGCCACCACTTTCTCAGCTGCATTAAGTTCTAATGACATTATCCAAGGAATTGTTAGTTTCAGCACAAGAGCTTTGCCCTGGTATCACAGTTATTAAGTCTGCCCTTCTCCAGTAGGATCTCCCCACTGCATCGTGTCTTTGTCTCTAACAAACATATAATGTTATTAAACTACAAGTGAATCTCAAATTACATATACAGATTATCCAGCTACAAGCATTCTCTCTCACAGTATTCAGTTCAGATTGGCACATATCCACACATAATGGAAAGAGTGTTGGAAGAAAATCAAAAGACTTTGGCCTAAGTCCCAGTGCTAGCACTTTCTAGTTTTGTGACCTTGGGCAAGTTATTTGGCCTCACTGGTTTACAATTTCCACATTTTTAAAACAGGGATGATAATTTCTACTATTGCTGGTGTGAGGATTAAATATAGTATCCGTGTTTAAACACTCAGGAAATGATCAACTTCCATAGAAAAGGGGAATATGGTTTTGGTTGCTTTCCTTCTTCCTTTAGCTTTCAAAACTATGAAAATCACAGTTAAACTGTAAGATATATAATAACATATACATGATATATATGAATACATAAGGGATGATTTGGGGGTTAACTTTTGTTCTTATTGCTGTTATTGTAGGTTAATAAATTAACATTGGACCTGGAGAAAACAGGAGGTCCCAGAAATAAGCAAATTAACAATGCCAGCTCACTGCATTTACTATTCGCCATGACAGAGGGATGCACAGGACTGTATAGGATATGGCAAAACATTAAGAGATTTGGGCTGGGACAATGATGGGAAAAGGGGCAAGAAATGAGAAGACTGGAGAAGTAGTTAGGTCCAGAATCACTTTATAAAACTCACTCTTGTTTTGATCAATTTTATATGCTAATTTTTAGGATGCAAAAATATTTGAAATACCTTTCTCTTCTGCATTCTCCAATGATCATGATGCCATTAGGAGGAACTTAAATATGTTTACTTAATGCATCTCTGAAAAAGCTAGTATGACATAAGATAGTTTGTAGGAAGACATCTTCAATATACTCATATCTTCAAATTTTGCAATTCCTTGCTTTACATAGTGAGCACTATTGTTTGGTATACCTACTGCTTTCTTACTAGTCCAACTGAAATAAAGATTTTATTGTTTTGCTGACCTGATTGAAAACAGATGTACATATCCAACTTCTGGTGGATGCAAAGCATTGATATGATCATTGTAACCATTTCCCACCATAAAAATATGCAAGTCCACATGTACATTTTAATTTACATAAAATTTCCAAGTGTTTTGTGTATGCGGCATATAGGAGGTACACCTTATTGTGTTTTCTTTCAATTCGTGGATTAGTTTACCATTTAATCACTTGAAACTGTTTTCTTAATTTATTTTACTCACTGTTTTTCAGGGCTCCTACCTGACTTCTCTGAAACCATGAGGCTATTTCTGTACACCACACAATCCCAAGTCTTTATCAGTGACCATCTCTTCCCTCCATGTGACTGATCTAAGCACCCCAGGTTCCAAGCCCAGTGAGAGTTAAAACTCCCAAATGAGGTCAGGACGGGAAAAGAACCCCCAACCTCTTTACTATGGCTCTTTACTTCTGAGGCACCTAAAAACTGCATGTTGTTTAGATAGGATCCTCCTCATTCCCTTGGTCCCATGGGTCCAGATTTTCATATGACCTGGAAGTTTGCTCTATCTGCAGGGTGATCTGAGTGTGCTAATTATGGATGTCATGTAGCTGGGATCCTGTGGTCCACCCTAAGGGCTAAACCAGGTCCCTGACAAATTAGCATCTTTCAATTAGAACAATTCTGCAAATATACACAGCTGCCCTGCTTACACATGCCGGGAGAAATTTGAACTCTCCTTTGTTTCATTTTTTACCTTGCTCTAGGGCAGAGGTCAGAAAAATTTTCCTGTACATGATCAGATAGTAAATATTTTAGGTCTTGTAAGCCAATTGTCTCTGTTACAAGCATTCGAACCTGCTGTTGCACAAAATCACCCAAAGACCAAACAAACAGACAAACAAACAAACCTAAATGAGAATGCCAGCAACTTGTCCAAGACCTTATAAGTAGTGAGTGACAAGATGGGTTTAGAACCTACAGTTAATTAATGGAAATTTTCCCACAATTATTTTGCTCAACATACAAGTATTGAGGGCCTACTTGAGCTGAGACCTATTCTGGACACAGATAAACCAGCATGAAAATGCTTACTCTCAAATCATTTATGATTTAATAAAAACTCCTTCATGTACTTAAAATTATACTCAAAAGCTTGAAATTAAAGTCTTGTCTTTTTTCAACCGTCATCCAAATCTCCATAGGCAGCCTCTTTCACCAACTTTTGTTTTAGGCCTTCTGTTAGTTACCTGCATAACTCTGACACTATGTCTACACCGCTTCATAACTGTCAAAAGTATGCGCCACTCCTTTCCTGAAGATGAAGATATGGTGCCCCTTTCTATTTCTTGTTCTTCTTTCAGCTTAATTCCCCATTCCAAGCTTTTTTGATGAACTTTTTACAGAAGCAAAAATAAAATCTTATGTATTTACATTTTTCTCTGCAATGGTAGTTGCACGTTTTATGTTTTGTAATCAGCTGATTTTAAATGTTGAAAACTACATAAACAAAATATATCATTTTAACTATGTAACTACTGCTTGGTGTAAGTTCAGCTACTATTCTATCATTTGTTTTCTCTATAGGAGTAACATAAAGTTCAACTGGGTTCTCATTTCTTATATAGCATGAGTAGTCTTTTAATTTAGTAGTTATATATAGACTGAGGCAATATAATACAGTAGTCTTCTGAATATGCAACTTGAATTGAATGGATTGTCTTAATATGTAAATGTGCAATACGTCAATATTTATGTATATTGCTGAAACTTAACAAGAAACATTTTAGAATGGGTTTGCATGCTGCCTGAAGAGTTATAGGCATAAGCAATACAGGGACAAACTTGGGACCTATAAAACCTCTACTTCTAAACTCTTACTTCTCATCATTTGCATAACATATTTTCATTGTGTGAACATATTAGGAATAAAAAAAAAAACAGCCAGGGATATCATTCACTTTTCTTCACAATTTAGAAACAGATTTTCGTTTTCAAAAGCAAAGAAGATAACAGTTATGACCTGTCTTAAGTCAAACAAAGTTTTTTCATTATTTCAAGATCTATTAATGAAAATAGATAAAATAGGCCTATTTTCTAAGTGATTGCTTGTAGAAATGACCCTAACCAAGGTTTGTTGTTGTTTTATTTCATTTTTGTTTTTGAGAAGTCTATTCTTAGTCTAATTGGGAGAAGTCATATTCACCTTCACATATGATGAAGGATAAGATACTTCTGAAGCCAGGGTGATTATCTTCCTAGCATTTTCTGTCTTGTCTGGAATAATAGGGTAGCCTTCTGTTTTAAAGAATAAATGACAATTACACATCTCCACCTACTAGGAAAACATCATATTAACTTCATGATTTTTTAAAATTGTTTTCCATATGAGATATTACTGATAAATTACTTTATGATATATCTACTCTATCATCTGCAAGCATTATCATGGTTGAAATTTGAAATAGATCTATGAAGAAGACTTTCCTTAACAACATTTAATTTTATACTTATGCACAATTACCATGAAAGCTGTATTTTTTAAAATGAGCAAGTGTTCAGGTCAATATCTACTAGCTATCTGATAATTTTTCTAGTTCGGTTAAGAAACATTGTCTTTATATATGCATTTATATATTAACTCATAAAATGATGTTCTATAAAAATTCAGTTTCCAATATTTGGGGAGAAGTTACATTTATCTAAGTATTATTTTTTGATCTCTAAATGCTTTCTCTAATAATACTTTTCATTACACATCTTTGAGGAAGTCTTTGTTGTTTTTAATATCCACAAATATTATTACTATCATGTCATCTTGAAAATATGAGGAAATATTTTTTAAAAAAGAGCTTGAAAATATGTTAGTGCCAAGGAGATTTTTCAGAAATAGAACGACAGCCCAAGTCTTGACTTTTCATTTACTATTATCAATTATCTTCAAGCCCACGAAGCGTATACCAAATAGAGGGAAGAGAAGGATCCACTGCTGCCTTTTTATTCCTAGTCTAATATACTTTTTTCAAAATAGTTCTGAGATGGGCCTGCTAAGCATTTTGGTAAAAGTCCTAAAAGGAATCATTATAAAAAATGCATGGTACTGCATGATTAAATGACTTTGACATTTAGCACAGCATGATCAGGTTTTAATAAAAGGGGCATGTGCCTACAAGATCTTGCAAAGTCTTGAAAAGAGGTAAATAATCTACAGACACTTGCCTTTTTAAAATGATTATGGGAAACTAAGCCTCAGGAGACAGGTGAGTTGTAATAAACAAAAGCAGCCAACCTTTCATATACCTGTTTGTATTGAAGTTGATGTGCAATTACTTAGCATTTCTTTTTAACAAAAAGTTGCATGCATTTTTCCCTAAAGAAAGATATTAAAATGCCAATACCTTAGTATGCACATATAATACTCCCCAGAAAATATTGAGAAAATCAGTAAAGAAATCAATACCAGTCTGGAGTCTGCAAGAGTTGCAAAATACATTGATGGCTTCCCTTTCATGTGTTTTGGAAAATTGATTACAATTGCCTGATTACTGATTCTTAGAATTTCATTTAGAACTTTTTCTTTCTTTCTTCCTTTCCTTAAGACTCAGCAGGGACATGATATGGTGAATTAAAATCCAGAGAGTGTTTTTTTTTAATAGTATTTTTCCTTAAGAAGGAAAAACAGTATTTTCACTGACTTATTAGTAAGTAAGATATCAAAAGAGAAAAACATCACAATGAAAGTTTGGTATTATCAACATCAGGTAAAAAGAATGCTATGTGGAACAAAATGAACAAAATTAAATATATACTAAGGCTCTCAGAACTTTTAGCAAAAAAAAAAAAAAAAAGAAAAAAGAAACAAAAACAAAAAACCCACAATAATATTTCTAGTGTCATTTGTAACACTTTAGTTCCAAACTATGAACTCCTGTAGATACTTAATTTTGCAAGTTCAAAAATAAACCTTCTTTACTCTATTTATTCTTCCACTTGTTCTATCTGTTGCTCTCCTTTACAACACAACTTAATTTACTGAAAGTGTTTTCAATACTTAAGATCTTGTTTTCTAGCTTCTCTCCTTCATTCTCTGAAACCCACCCCTGTCTTTTATCCCTACCATTCTATGGAAACTACTCTTGACAAGATCCTTGATGACTTCTGGTTCGCTAAAACCAATGGCCATTTTTAGTTCTCATCTTGTAACATCTCAGTATCATCAATCATGTGCCTGAGTTGGCCAATTCTCCCCTTTGATAGATTTATTCTAACATATCTCCTTGCTTTCCATCATGCTCTTATTTGAACTGCCACCTTCATTACCCACCGTGCATATCAACACATCAAAAAAGTTTTTAAAACACAAGTCAGTTCATGTCACTGCTCTGTTCAAAAGCCCACACTGGCTATGTATATCACTCAAAGTAAAAACTACATCTCTCACTGTTCTACAAGTCTCTTTATAATTTGTTTCCATTAACTCTGTGACTGTCTCCCCTATCCTATTTCTCCTTTTACTCAGTTCACTCCAACCTCCCTAGTCTTTTTTTTTTTAATTAAAAAAATTATTTTGTCTCTCAAAAACTCCCTAAATATTTTCATTTTAAGGTCTTAGCTTTGGATTTTCCTTTTGTCTCTCCCTTAGATATCCTATTTGGCCAATTCCTCCATGCCTTCAAGTTTTTGCTTACATTCCTCCTTTTCAAAGATCTTTCTGACATCAGTTCTTTTCATACTGAAAGTGCCCATCTTCCCATTACTCACAGGAACTCCTGATTCCTTTAACCTCTCTCTCTCTCTCTCTCTCTCCTATAGTACTTCCTAAAGTAGTGTATAATATACTTAGTTTTATATTTTTTAGTTGGTCTTCTTTCTTGTCTCTCTCTCCTAAAATGTAAACTCTATAAAGAAAAGGAATGTTTTTCTTGTATTTATTGAGGTGCCCCAAACATAATAAGACAATACCTTTCACACTGGTGGAACTCAATAATTATTGAAGGAATAAGTAAATGACTTTAGAGAATTTAAAAAATTAAGTTAATAAAAATATAATGATAATAAATTAAGGAAAACAATGTCATTTCCTTTCCTGTTATTTTATTTGCTCTCTGCTAGAGTTCAAATAAAACACACATATACCATATATCATCACTTTCCTTAAACATCATCCTCACTAGGCTATGAAATCTTTGAGGCCAAGTCCTATTCTGATTCATCTTTTATACAATGCCTGGCAGCACAGTATCTAGTACATAATAGAAACTTAAAAATTAAGGACATCAAAAACAGAAGAGACAAAATAAAAAAATAAATTGGACATTAAAATTTAAAACGCTCATGGTACATATCAAGAAAAAGAAAAGACAAGACACAGAATGTAGAAAATATTGGCAACTCACATATCTGATAAAGGACTGATATCTAGACTAGATAAAGAACTCTTACAATTCAGTAGTAAAAAGAAAATAATCCAATTAAAAATGTATGAAGGATTTAAAAAGAAATTTCTTACAAAAATATATGCAAATAGCCAAGAAGTACATGAAAAGATGTGATACTTTAGTGAAGGTATACCTTAGTGAGGATGTGGAGAAACTGGAATGAGAAGTTGTGCCGTTGTTTTGCAGTCCATCAAATTGACAGTCCCTCAGCATGTTAAACATAATCACCAAATCTCCAAGATAGTCCTCTCTTACATATATACCCAAGAAAATTAAAAAAAAAAAAAACATGTGTCCACACAAAAACTTGTATACTAATGTTCATAGTCATATTATTCATAATAGTCAAAAAATTAGAACAATACAAATGTATCACATGATGAGTGGATATATAAAATGTCATTTATTATTTGGCATCAAAAAGGAATGAAGTCCTGATACAGACTACAACACAGATGAATTGCAAAAATATTATGCTAAATGAAAGTACCCAGTCCATGAAGATGACATGTTACTTGATTCCACTTATATGACATGTCCAGAAAAAACAAATCTACAGAGATGAAAAGTGGTAAAATGGAGTTGGGTAAGGAATGAGTTGGAGTGGAGAATGGATGATATTGGTTATGAGAACTCTTACAAGTCAGTAGTAAAAAGGATGATAAAAATGTTCTAAACAGATTTTGCCAATGGTTGAACAACTTGTGAGTATACTAAAAATATTGAATTGCACACTTTAAATGAGTCAGTTTGGTAGTATATGAATTAATCTAAATAAATATGTAAAGATAACTATAAAATAATAAATGGACAGCAAAGTCATAACATAATCTTGCAATGACAACCCAGTTTAATGTAAAGGTGAAAGTTGACAATTTACTTGTAAATTTGGACAGGGGAGAGTCAACTATAGTCTTCAGACACTAGTCTTTATATTTATGTCCTTTACTATATATCACTGTAGTTATTTGTGTAGGAAATGGACAGAGAAATGAAGTCTGTGTGATTTTCCTTATATTTTTAGGTCATATGATTTCATATGATTAACAGTGTTTATACCATTACGATAACAGATTTTAACAGTATTATAAACATATATTCTTATTTATTCAGTTTGTGATTATCCATACTGATGAAGGGGAACAAGTATAAGGGGAAGCAGAATCATTCATGTTAGCCTTTACAACTTATGTACCTTCTGTTCTAAGAATTTCCAGTATTAGAAACAAGCTGTTAAAACTTCCAAAACCTTCCTGTTCAAAATCTCTTGCCTGCCCTTTAGTTTAACTCATCCATACCCGCTATTTCCCACTGTAGCGAGAATTAAGCAGGCGGATTAACAAATATGAAATAGATTATTTAAAGTAAAGAAGCTCAATCTATAATCCAGAAAATTTATTTCAATTCATGATTCTTCATCCTCTTTATTTTATTATCTTTATCTTATCACTGCCCTTGTAAGAATAAATAATTAGACAGCTCCAGACCCAACACCAAGGCCCTTTTGTCAAGTTATTCAGGGACCACCGTGTAAACTAGATTGTTCTGCTTGTCAAAAGGAAAAATAATAACTTTCAAAAGAGAGCCATCCTCCTTTAGCTTAAGACGAAGAATCCTAAAGTAAAAAGAAAATAATGATTTCTTACTTAGTTTTGAATACATATATATATATATTTTTTTTTTTCCCTTTTTTCTATATACAGATGTTCAGCTTATTCACTCTTGGACTCCCTGTGGCACTCCACAGTAATGTTAGTATCACCCTTTTTCTCACCCCTTTCCAAAACCAATACTACGTACCCTCGCCAGGCAGATCTCCCACTCTTCATCCTTTCTTTGAACTCCAGTGGGGATTAAATGTTGCAGCCACAAGCCTTGCATCCATGCAAGAGATGTTTTGACTGACCTGACAGTTCTCAAGGTAGTCTGATAATTTCTGTCCATAATTATTTGCCTCACAGTCCTCTCCTGACTTCCTGTTTGCCTCCTGCAAGCCTGAATTTGAATCTGGGTTCTGTTGCATTCTGCCAAATACTTTAGTTTCCACCTCTACTGTAGCTATTGTCTTTGAGTGTTTTTGTATGAATTTTTTCTGCTCTAATTTACTGATACTATCACATTTTGCCTTGGATATTTCAGAAGTTCATGAATATATTCCTTTTTCTAACCATTTTGTCAGCCTTGCAGTGGCCTCTATTCCATCCTCCTTTTTAACCCCCCTTCTTCTCCTTCATAATGGTAGTTCTATTACTGGTTAAATGGGATTTTTTTTTTTTTTCCTGAACTAAATGGGAGAAGGACGAGGGGAGGCAAATAGCTGTGCTCTTTTCACCATCTTGAACTGGAATCCCTTGGTAATATTACACATATTCATTTGATTTCATGTACACTTCCTCAAAGTTGGTCCATGTACCTGAGGAACTGTAAAAAGGGATTCATTTCATTTCTGTCTGGCCACTTTACTTTCTAATGTATAGTGGCTGTATCATGCCCTACCTGCTCCCTCTCAATCTCTCTCTCCATTAAATCTGAGCACTTAGTTCTATCCCTCTATTTTCTTGTACATTACAGTTTTGGGAAGTGTGATTATCTTCCTGTTTTATATTTTCAGAAAGTCAAGTCCCTGAATGTGATCTTTCTGAAAACAAATTTCTATTAAGAACAATAATAAAATCCATGATAAGACTTATGTAGTATAATCCCTTTTCCTGGCTAGTGGCAAGAGTGCAGCGTTTTACTGTTTCACTATATCATGCTCAATATAATGCTTCAAATAGTAAGACCCTATTTTTCCAGAAGACATGATTCTTCTTTTAAGCCACATATCCTGTATCTTTATTTCGAGATTTTATTTTTAAGCAATATCTACACCCAACGTGGGGCTTGAACCCACAACCCCAAGATCAAGAGTTGCATGTTCTACTGATTAAGTCAGTCAGGTGTCCTTCCTATACTTTTTTTTGTTGTTGTTGCTGTCAAACATTGTTCTCCCTTAAGCCCTATTGTTTTCTTTACCAGTGACACAACAAAACAAGTCTTTGTGCAAAATAGCTAGTGAAACTTCCACATAGAATTGAGATTCTAGCACTGCTTATATGTCCATGTGTTCTGCATTAAATCAAAAGGATATCGGTGTACAGTATTTATATTCTGCCCTCTATTTTCTCCTTTCCGGTATCTATATGCCTATATGTCTTCACATATTAGAAACTAAATAAGGAGGAAGTAGCACAATCCGCTCATATCCATGCACCAGACAGTGATACATTTCCTCATTAGTGATCATGCATACATGATAAGAAATAGGATAAATCACAAATTCTGCCTTATCTTCTTTTTTTCTCCCCCGTTTTCTGACTTCCTACTTGGTGGCGATCTGTGTCAGCAATAAATAAATAAATTGTGGAGGATTTATAATTATAATTGATTAAGTGAGCCTAGGTATCGGACATCAAGAAACTTACTTTGTTCTTTTTTTTTTTGTTTGTTCATGGGCTTACATGTTTACTCTCTGCAAACTATTATCTATGCTTACTTTGTCTGAATAAGAGCCTGTACGAAGAGATGGAGATGGTTAATTTAAATAAAATGCGACTTTATTAATATCAGCAGGAACAGTGGGATAAACATAGTAAAGTCTATGTGACCTCAAACGTTATCTAAGTGTTGAATAGAGAAGCAAGGGCGTTCCTTAAAATATTTTACCTGCTATGTTTACTAAAAGGACTTGTTACTTTTCCAATTTTTATATGGCCAGAAACATTTGAATTATGAGAAGATACAGACAAATACACAGATTTTAAGCTAGTTACTCTTTCTCTAAGCATCTGAAAGCACAAATTTTTTGTGTTATTTGGTACTCCACTGAAAAAAAGAAAATCTTTCTAGTTGAGACTTTTAAAAATGTTAGACAGTTACAATACATTGGCAATATGATCTTCTAAAATTACTATGCATAGTGGATTTCTTGGAGAGTATTTAATGCAGAAATCATGTTCTTGAAAGACAGAAAATTAAATTTGAATGCTGGTGTGAATTTTATTTTGAAATATATCAAAGTATCAGATAAGTATTGACTAAAATGATCAAGTATGAATTTTCCTAAATAACTGTATTGACTCTTCTTCATAAATATACTATTTAAGCAAAATTGAAATTAAATGATTTTTCTATTTATAAAGATTCTTCTAGTATATTAGTACAATGTCATAGCATATAGGTGATGAGAACAAAAATTAATAAGAATATTATTAAATATTATCAGTACAATATTAGAAGTTTGTCTTTGTTGTTTTGACAAAGCTATAAATCACCTTGTAAATTTTAACCATATATATCAGAAAGTATAATATTTAAGTATATTAAAATCTAAACTTACTACTTCTGTCTTCGAAATAACATGATTACATAGGAAAAATTCATTAAGATATCTTAACATTAAATATATGTTAAGATCTTTATTATAAAGCTAATTAAATTTCATTGTAAGCAAGATATAAAATCCAGAAAAAATATTATTACCCACTGTCCAAATATGTATGGATAAAAATTAGTAGGTGATTACATTAGCATCCACTAATATTTCATTTCATACCTCTTAGCATATGCTTACTTAAATGAGCTAGTCCCTGTGATTTGCTTTGGTATATAGGCATTTGCAAAAATGATATGAGCTGAGGCCTGATAAACACTTCAGCACTGGTGATTGTTTTCTTGAAAGAGTGCCAGTGCTTTGTAAAAATCCGGGGTGAGTTTTGAAACCGACCACGGACCCAGCTAACTTCCAGCCACGTGGCTCCAGACTTTTTGGACCACTTAACCCTAAGTGGCTAGATGACTGAATCTGCGCTTATGGCTTGAGCCTACACCATCCATCTGAGTTCTGCTCAGACTGTAGAACAGAAAGCAAATGAATGGTTGTTGTTTTAAGTATAAGTAACTGAAACAGAAATTGGAACTTAAATCTTGGATGTGACCCTTCAAAAACACTGAACATATGGCACTGAATTCATGACTGGGTGCAGAGTGGAGGGTAGAGGAATGGTGAACAGACTGTTAGTGAAAGTTGAAAAGACAGTGAGGAAATCACTGCTGGAAGCTGGGAGGGTTCCACAGTGGCAGAGTTATAGAAGAACATGTACAGAGTCGTTTGGCTTCTTTTACCTGCAGAGTCAGAGACAGACAGAGGTACAGGAAGAGAGAGACAGAATGAAGAAAGAACTGTTTAGTTTTCAAGTAGAATTTAGAGGAAATAGAGAGCACCTAAGAACTGATGGGTCAAAAAATAAAACTTTCTCAAACCCCTTCTGCCTGCCTAAAACAAAAGATTCTCAAAGAAATGGTTTCACAGTAAGAATCATTCGAGAGTGTTAAGACCTTAGAAATGTGAGTTAATGTCTGAATACATGAACTTTAAGCAAGGAAATAAAACAACTTCTAAGAATTTTATAGACATTATTATACAGAAGTCTAACAAGCCCAAAGAATCATGGATATGGTTTTTAGAGTACATAATAAGTCATGATTAGATTCATAGGAAACTGAGAATTTTTTTTATGAGAGTTGTGAGTTTGGATACAAAAGTTCAAAAACAAGCCAAAATAAAAAGTAGCTTCTGGACCATCAACTTTTTGCAGAGATAAGACTTCAAAAATCTATTCAGCTTCAAATGAACCCATTTCTTAAGAAAACTGGAAAGACATTTCAGAGGGCATAGCCAAACACTCCACTCAGAGGGTAGAATCAATACTGGAGAGAATAATAGATTAGGTACCACTCCCAGGAACAGAACAGGATGCTAATCAAGGAATACTCTTCACCTTTAGGAGACCCCATTAACCTATGTTTGGCTAGATTTCAGAATCACTACTGAGAAGTGTTTACTAAAGTATCTCACTCTACCCTTTTTGGAAAGAATTCAAACAGCTTTTATGGTTATCCTGCCTTTGTCTAAATTTATAGAGTGGATGCTTGCTTGTTTGCTTGTTTCTGGTTTGAGATCTTGAGATCAAGAGTAGCTGTAACTGAGAAGCCTCATCGTCACCCAGACCTGATGAAGATGAGCAGATTAGGGAATTTAGGCATGATAGAGTCAATGTTCTCCAGCCAGCCAATGTTCTCCACCATGATATACTTTTAATAGAACAGAATTATAATGAGCTCAATTATAATTTATTATATATGCTCTTAATAAACACCCAGTGGGTTTATCAACTCACTGCACTGAGAGAGAATGCACACTACGGGGAACCACGGGGCATCTGAGTATGAGGATATTAGAAACTGCTTATTGTAGGAGTTGGGATTGTGTTCTGTAATTTGAGGGAGGATTCCAGGAAATGAGGTTTTGCTCTGATTTTAAATTTCTCAGGAAGTAGAAGTGATTTTAATATTTGATATCTTAATATTATCTAGAAGGAGGAAATACTAGATTGATGCAAAAACTCTCACTGGTAAGTAATTAGTGGATGTTAATTTTAGCCAGGAAAGAGGATATTTTCATCATAATGATCTTGTTTTTGTCTGTGTATAGACACAATTATGTAATGGTAATTTTGTTTGTCTGTTTCATTTCACTACGGTTTCAAAGTGTCCTTATCTTGTGTTTGTCTTCTCTGAAATTATGTATTTTCACCAGAAAAATACTGCAGTCTAGCTGAAAATACCAAGACAACTCCTAACAACACTGTGGCCTACATGTTAGTATCCAGATCTGTTCCTGGCGTTGGGGCTGATTTTCTCTTTCTTCCCTAGTTGTCTCCTCTCTTTCACTCTAAAGTTCTATCTTTCTAGATAGGATTAAGCTTTCCAGTCTTAAAAGTTATTCATACTTCCTAATAGCACCAAATTCAAAGCAACCCTTCCCCCTCATTTCCTTGAATACCATGAAAAGATGAGATTTGGGGGGCTCTGGGAGAATGTGAGTGTGAATGTATTTTGCATATGAAAGAGTCTTTAATCATTGGGTTCAGAGAACAGGTTGTGGTAGATTATTACATTCGTGTTTCCCAATAAATCACGCCCATCTGTATCTATGCCCTTCTGGAGTCCATTCCCATATTGATTGTGAGCTTGATCATATGAGCTCAATTATAATTTATTAGATATGCTCTTAATAAACACCCAGCTTATGAATAGATGCCAACAATACAAAGCAGATAATTTAGTTTCATTATCCTGCACTATCTGGCATTTTTATTTGCTATCTTTTGAGCACACTGATCCACCGATGAAAGTGCACCTGGTTTTGTATACATGTTTTTGTTCTGAGAAGCCCTTCTTTATCCATTTGTTTTATTCTGTAATCCCTGTAGTTGTGAATCTTGTTTATTTTTCAATCCTTTATAAACCTAATTCTCTTACTGATCAGGAAACTTCAAATCTTGGCTGCTTTTTCCATATTCAAACTATGAATGCTCCATTTTAATACAGCAACATTGTAGATGAATTTTCCAGAGGTATCTCATAGGTTTAGCTTATCTAAAGATCTTCTGACCTTTGTTACTGCCTCTAAAGAGATATCAGATTACTATCAAAAATGTATTTTATGAGGTAGCATATGAATGATGTTTTGAAGCCAATGAGGAAGTTAAAAGTGACACTATGTGGATTTATCACTTTGTGTGCCTTTAACATAATGTGCATCACACTCTCTTTCTGTGAAATTGAGAATGACGGAGTCACTCACAGATTTTATTATTAAGTTAAATAACATAACACATGTAAAACTTTAGATATTTAATATACATAGTGTAAAATATATATTATTGTGAAGAATGGGGAGAATTTGAATAGGCAGGAAAGGAATGTTAATTCTAGGCAGGAGTAAGCTATTAAGCATAAAGGTGGGAAAGTCTCTGGTATACATATGGAGAGACCAATTTGTATGAAGTAGAATTTATAGGGTGATAATAATAACATCCTAGAATAGAATTATTAATTTTATCTGAGATTTGAAAAGTCCTGAACATCTCTTTGGCACTCCAAATCTTTCTTTTCTCGAAAAAGTCATTTTAACTAGTTGAAAGATATGAAGAATTTAGTCTAGAGAAACAAGTCATGGAGCACAAGTTTCACATTGTAAAATGAAAAGGACTATCAGGTGGAAAAGATTTTTTTTTTCTGTGTTGTTCAAGACAGCAAACCTAGCATTATCAGTTTGGTTTACATGCAGGCATATTTACTCTCAGAATAAGAAATAATTTACTGCGAATAGACCTCTATCAAGAGAAAGGGCTGCTATAATAATGAAATGCTGCTCATTAGAATTGGAACAGCAAAGACTGGAAGGAAAACCACAGGTGCTATAGAAAGTATTAATACAGGATAGGGATTAGGATTTTATGTGTGGACATGAGCTTTGCTCATTTTACAAGAAAAGGGGTACATGATCTCATCATACTTTGAAAACGATCCATAGTTTTAAAAAGGTTAAAAACCTTTTACACAAATATAATACTGGACTGAGATGCCTCAGGGAGACCTTTAAGGACCGAATGTCCAGTCAGTGTTCACAGAAAAACACACAGATGTTTCAACCTTGGCATAAAAACTAATTTGGTTGTGGCATAACTTGATTTTCCTTAATTCATCACACTGGTGGTCTTCTCTCTCTATTTTGATACCTATTACTGTGTTTGCTTCATCTACTTCTTGCATTGTAATTCTCACCCTGGTCAGTTGAGCTATCCTTCAGGATTTTTATTTTGTGAGGTTTAACATTTATCTCCTGACTTTTTAACTTCACAATGGCTTTTAGACTAGAATGACTGAGAGACTCCCTTCTGAACCTTTCTCCCAACCTCCCACAACCCCCACACTTTTTTCCCCTAATCTTTTTATTGCTTTCAGTGACAGGTTTTACTTTGGTTGTCATCCTTTTGAAAAAGATTTTTTTTTTTTTTTGGTCAGGCAATTGTTAAGTCATGAACCTTATCTGTAAGTCAAAGTCTGTTTGGGGAAAAAGAAAAAGATTCTGAAACACAAAGCAAGGTTAGGAGAGCAAACTGTGTCTCTTTCATTTGAAAATTATCTTAACTTTGTAGGCGGGGAGTTTTATTTTTATTTTATTCAGTTAATTTAAAGGCATAAACACACACACACACACACACACACACACACACACACACACACACACACAGAAGCTATGAATCCAAATTACAGTGTGATACACTGAATGAGGCAGACCCAGTGGTATATTTCTCCAAAGGCTACTGCATTAGGATTTTCCTAGGGTTTTAGCGCGTCTATGATACCTTAAGTGACTCCTTAAATAATCAAGTTTCAGAGCCAATGGGTATGGCTTCATAATCCATAATAAATTTGTAATCTAATGTAACTCCTTTAGTGATCTGAACATTCAGATCCCCATGCCCTTATATTTTTCCTGACCTTTAAAATCACCAATCCTTTAGCTCATTCTTGTCGATTTAAGACAAGTCAGACACGAGGCTGTCTTCCATGAGTCAGAGTTCAGAGTGACAAACACTTTGTTGAGGTTTAATTATATTTTTCTCTTTACAACCAATGATTCAATATTCCTTTCATAAAGCAATGCTGAAATAATTTTTCCATATGGGCTCAAGGGGGAATGGAGTGGGTTACGTAAGCCATTCACTGACATTGTGGAACCAAAGAAAAACAGCTCAAAGATAGGGCTGAGAAGCTGATTTTACATGGAGTAGATAGTGTTTCATTTGCAACACAACATTTGATATATAGATTCATGGCATTATGTTTTTATCTTGCAATACTGACACTGCTGGCAGCTCAATATGCTATTCCATTAGAACTACTCGTAGGAATTCTAGAAATTATCTGCTGCCCACATAAAAACAGATAAAGCATAGAAAAAATATTAAGGTTTATTTTTATCACTAAAACAGCACTGTACCTCCAGAATCAAAGCTTTTAAACCTCTATCATGAGTAGTCTGAAAGAAAGTTCACATTATAGTAGGAACAAGATGAGGGACAATGCAATGTATATGAACAGTATCTTTTTTATTGACACATACATTCTATTCAGTATAATATTTCCCTTCAATGTCACAGAAGAGCAAAGAGTCTTATTTTGTCCCCCATTCTGAATCCATAGCTACAATGTTCTGCCTAGAAAGGGGTAAAGACTGAAGCTGGCTAGAATCAAAGTCTCTGAGTTGCTTAGGGAAGAGAGCCTAAGAGGGTATAGGAAGACAGAAATACACTTTTAGAGAAGGTTCATCCAACATGCAGACTGTAGATCTTAGGTGGCTACGAAGAGTTTTATGGAAGAATCTTATGGAGATAATGTGAGGGAAGAGAAGTTTTATCTAATTAGCCACTAAGAAGCAAAAAAATATTATCCAATGCAAATTCATGAGATGACGGAAATGTTCTACATTTCCACTATTCTTAACAGTGGCCATAGCCAAATGCAGCAATCCAACACTAGAAATATGACTAAAGGAATCAAGAAACTAAATTTCAAAATTTACTTAATTTTACTTAATTTTAATTCAAATAGTGACATTTGGATAGTGTCTATGTTATTGTACAGGACAGATCTAACATATAACTAACTAAGTACACTTATAAAACTGCAGTTTGTGACACTGAAGGGAAAAAAAAAGTTCTAGCAGTGCAGGTAATTTAAAGAGTTTGATGAACCTACTTTCCATTGCATTCCTTTCCAAGTCAGTTTTATTGAATGTTTTGTGCTTTTAAGCATTACCTACTTAGGGAATAGGTGAAAGATTTTGATGCAGAGAGAGGCTTTTAAAATTTTATTTTAATGAAGTCAAATGATTGACAAAGGGAAATTGTCAATAAAACTGACTGACCTGCTTTCTAAGATCTCTTTCTAGTGTACTCCTAATAAGTACACTCCTCATCTCAACTTCATGCCAGTGATCATAGGAGGATTAATCATTCATATAGACCACCTGCTGAACTGTGAGTGCTTTTAGCTGAACTTTTTACTGATATGTCAAAACAATACACTGAAGATGAAACAGGAAAAAAAATTGCAAGAAGGTCAAAAAGACTAGAATTCCAATTCAAACTAGTAATATGAACTGAAGACATGTAAATAAATATTACGTTTATTTCCATTGTTAAAATACTGTGACCTCTGTGGAATTCCAAAGGGGAAGATGACAGTATTTATAAAAATAGCCGGATATATATAAGAGCCATGTTCCAGTTTCTGTAATTCCTTTTAGATGCGTCTGAATATGACTCTGTTCCAAAAGTAAATATTTAAGCTCCTCCTTTACTTTAATTTCTTTTTCATTCCTTGGTCAATTATTTACTTAAAAAAATTGATGTTTACCAGGAGCCATATATATGCTAAATTGAAACTGACCAATCTAAATTGAAGAGGTTCTTTACTCCTGATTATTCAAAAGAGTTTGATTTCCACTGGTTCTATTAAAAACAAACAAACAAATCTTCTACTTTGAGGAAAAATATGCAGCGAAATGATATAAACCTAGATTTGTAAATATAATAAATTTCTTAAAAATAATTACTTGCTAAAGCTTCTTACACCAACTATTTGAGTAATATCAAAAAGTGTACATTTTTAAAACTAAATAATATGCAAGCAAATTTGATACTCTAGATGATATGGAAAAATTCCTAGAAAGATGCAACTTTGCATGATTGAATCATAAAGAAATAGAAAATCTGAATAGTTCAATAGCTAGTAAGAAAGTTAAATCATAATCAAACACTTACCAAAGAAAAGTCCAAGGCCAAAGTGCTTTATTGGTAAATTCTATCAATTATTTAAAGAAGTCAATCATTAGATTGGGGCCCGTATTACCCTGATAACAAAGTCAGAGAATATTGTACAAAAAAAGAAAACTATGAAACAATGTCTCTTACAAATATTGATGCAAAAGCCTCAATAAAATATTATAAAACTGAAACCAACAGTAGATCAAGTGGATTATAACCCATGAAAAAGGAGGACAATTCCTGGAATGCAAGGATGGTTCAACAGATACCAATCAATAAATGTGAAACATCACATTAAGAGAATGAATAATAAAAACTGTATGATCTCGATAGATGCAGAAAAAGCATTTTATAAAATTCAATATCCATTCATGTTAAAAACTCTAAAAAAATTAGGAATACAAGGAATGTACCTGAACATAATAAAGGCCGTAAGTGACAAATCCACAGATAGCATCATACTCAGAGGTGAAAAGCTGAAAGCTTTTCCTCTGAGATCAGAAAGAAGACAAAAGTGCCTACCCCCATTGCTTCTATCCAACATATTACTGGAAGTCTTAGCCAGAGCAATTAGGTAAGAAAAGGAGATAAAGGGCATCCAAATCAGTAAAAAAAAAAATAGTTAAATTGTCTCACTGTAGATGACCTGATCTTATATGTAAAAATGATAACTATTTATTAGAACTAATAAACTGTTAGAATAAATGAATTTAATAAATTGCAGTATACAATTTCAATATACAAAAATAAGTTATATGTCTGTACACTAAATTTTTCCTTCAAAAAATGAGTTAAAAAAATCCAATATATGACAGCTTCACAAAGAATATAACACTCAGGAATAAATTTAACCAAGGAGGTAAAATATTTGTACATTAAAACCATAAAGCAGTAATGAAAGAAACTGAAGAACAGCCAATAAATAGAAAGACATTCTGTATTCATAAATTGGAAGAATTAGTGTTAAAATGCCCATAATACCCAAAACAATCTACAGATTCAATGCAACTTATCAAAATTCTGATGACAATTTTCATAGAAACAGTAACTCTAAAACTGACATGCAACTACAAAAGACTCGAAATAACCAGAGCAATCTTGAGAAATAAGAATAAAGCTAGAGTCATCACCACACTTCCTGATTTCAAGTTACATTAAAGAACCGAAGTAAACAAAACAGTATGTATGGCATTGGCATAAAAATAGACATATCAGTGGAACATAACTGAAATCCTAGAAATAAACCCATGCTCATATAGTTAACCAAATTTTGAAAAGAGCACCAACAACACACAATGGGGAAAGAATAGCCTCTACTAAATGTTTTTGGGAAACTGTATATTCACATGCAAAAGAATGAAACAGGACTCCTATCTTACACTATTAAAAAAAATAGCTAGAAATTGATTAAAGACTTAATGTAAAATCTGAAGTCACAAAAATCCTAGAAAAAGAAAGAGAAAAAAATGTCTTGATCTTAGCTTGGCAACGATTTTTTTTACTATGACACCAACAGCATAAGCAACCAAAGCAAAAACAAACACATGTAGAACTATATCAAACTTTTAAAAAGCTCCACACAGCAAAAAGAAACAACAGAATGAAAACGCAACCTACAGGATGAGAGATAATATTTGAAATCCTACACCTGATAAGGAATTAATATCGAACATATGCAAGAAACACATGCAATTCAATAGCAAAAATAACAATATGATGGAGAATTGGGCAAAGTCCTAAATAGATGTTTCTTTAATGAAGATATACAAATGTCAACAGGTACAAGAAAAGGTGCTTAACATCTCTAATTATTAGGGAAATTCAAACCAAAACACAATGAGATGTCACTTCATATCTATTCGGATGGCTATTATCAAAAAGAGACAATAAGGGTTGGTTAGAGAGTAGAGAAAAAGCAAACTTTGTAACTTTTGGTGGTAATGTAAGTTGGTACAGCCATTAGGGAAGACAGTATAGAATTTCCTCAAAAAATTAAAAACAGAACTATTAGATGATCCAGGAATTCCAATTCTGAATACAACGAATTAAAATCATGTGCTCAAAACAATATCTGCACTTCCACATTTACTACAGTATTATTTAAGGTAGCAAAGATATGCAAACAACCAAAGTATCCAGCAATGGATTAATAGATAAGGAAAATGTGATGTAATAGAGTATTATTCAAGCTTTAAAAAGATGGAAATTCTGCGATTTCTGACAACGTGAATGGATTTGGAAGACACTATGCTAAGTGAAATAAGTCACACAGAAAAATCAAATACTACATGATCTTACTCATATGCAAAATATTAAAAAACTCAAACTTATAAAACCAGAGAACAGAATGCTGGTTTCCAGGAACCAAAGGGTTAGAGAAATAGATGTTGTTCCAAATATACAAACTTTCACTTATAAGATAAATATATTCTGGGAAATCTAAAGTATAGCATGGTAATTATAGTTAATAATACTATATGTATACTGACTACTTATAATTTGCTAAGAGTGTATCTTATGCTTATCATAGCAATATCTTGTGCTATGGACTTTAGTATTAATGTATCAATACTAGTTCATTAGTTGTGATAGATGAATAGACCATACTAACATAGGATGTGAAAACAGGAGACTGGATATGGGGTGTATATGAATTCTCTACACTATATTTGCAATTTTTCTATCAATCTAAACCTATACTAAATTGAAATATTTATTACTTCTAAAAGGTGTCAAATTATACAATTTAAGCATGTGCAATTTATTATGTTATTTATACCATAACAAAGTTAATTAAAAAAAGTATTCAAAAAGGAAGTCAAGACATTAATGGATTTAAATTAAAGAAAGTAGAAGGGAAAAACAATTAAAAATATGAGAGGACATGAAACAGGACACAATATTAAAATAAAATGAACAAAACCAAATGCTGGTTATTTGAAATGACTAATGAAATTAGTAGGCCTCAGGAATAATGGATTAAGGGGAAAAAAGGAAGAATAAACAGAGAAATATAAAATAGGGAAAATCTTTGCATTAATAGTTTGAAAACTTAGACAAAACAGTAGTCTCCAAACCTGTTATTTACTTTTAAAGAAGAAGAAATGTAACATGAGTAGAATACTTAACATTAAATATGTTGAATTAGTACTTAGGATCTATCTACTGGATTTTCAATTGTTTCAAACAACTTTGGACAATTGTTTGGCAGATTCTATGATCCCATAATTCCTCCCCTATACATACCCAACAGACCATGTGTGTTCACACATAAGGCACATACAAGGTTATTATAGTAGCATTATTCATATTAGTCAGAAAACATAAAAATCCAAATGCCTATCTAAGTGAATAGAAAATTGTCACCTATTCATAGGAAACACTGAGTCATGAAAATAAACTATTGTTAAAAACAAGAATGATGGGGCACCTGTGTGGTGCAGTCGGTTAAGCATCTGACTCTTGATCTCAGCTCAGGTCATGAGTTTGAGCCCTGCATTGGGCTCTGTACTGATGGGTGTACTATTTGGGATTCTGTTTCTCCTTCTCTCTGCACCTCTGCTGCTTGTGCTCTCTCTCTAAAATAAATAAATAAACTTAAAAAAAGATGAATTCTGCAAACCTAATGTTTAGTAAAAATACCAGATATTGAAGAGTTAATTCCTATGAACTAAAACAAATAAAACAAAAACCAGCCACAACTAATCTACGTTGTTTTAGGTCACAATAGTCATTTCCCTGAGCAAGAGGAATAGTAAAATCTAGGAATGGGGTCCCAAGGGGTTTAGATACTGGTAATATTCAATTTCTTTGGTGGTGGCTATTTGCATTTGTTCACTTGGTGAAAATTCAAGCAACCATATCCTTATAAAAGTATCTGAGTATGTAAGAAATATGGCATTCCGGTCTTCCAAATGATGGATTTTCCCAACCTCGATGCCAAATCCAATCAATGACAGCATGAAGGACATTTACTGGCCAATATAGTTTTTCACATACTTGTGAACGAGCAATACAATTTATAACTGTTTCGAATTATTATATAATAGGGGCGCCTGGGTGGCTGAGTCAGTTAAGCACCTGACTTTAGCTCAGGTCATGATACTGTTCCCAAGTCCGAGCCTTGTATTGGGCTCTGTGCTGACAGCTTGGAGCCTGAAGCCTGTTCAGATTCTGTGTCTTCTTTCCTCTCTCTGTCCCTCCACCTTGCGCCCTCTCTCTCTCTCTTTCTCTCTTTCTCTCTCTATCAAAAATAAACAATGAAAAATGTTAGAATACTCATATAATAATATATCATAACTTGTAATTATTTGTAATACGTTATAGTGCTTGGTTATTTACATGGAAGAAGGTAGTAATACATTTTTAATGGGTTAACAGAAGCTTTAGTAGGATGGAGTGGTAGAAAGGTTAAATAGTGTTTTAGACAAAGCAAAAAATAGAGATTTAATGACATGGAGAACTAGTCAAAGAAATTAACCAGGATACAATATGGAGTAGTCAAGAAATTAAAAATAAAGAACTCAAGAAACCTGGAGGATAAAGTAAGAAGGTATAATATTTATTTCTTCGAAAAGAATATATAGAATAAGAAAGATGCATTTAAAGAAGTGATTAGCATATGGTGTTTTAGAGCAATCTCCTTTGAGTTTCTTTAGCTTAATAACAAAATTGGTTTTCTACATGTTTACAAGTGAAAGGAAAACTCAAGGGTACACTGATTCAATTGTTGGGTTATTAATGTTGAGAGACAAGCCACACCTGTGGGACCTAAGACACCCTGAGGTAACACTAATGCCTGTACGCAAACTAAAGCAACCATAATATATTATTTGCACTTGGGAAGAATATACTAGGGAATCATGCAAATATTTGGATAAGATGAAGGAAGTTAATGTTACTATATGAGTTTTTCTATTAAATAAAATACACTTTTACCAGATAGCTTAGATGTATACCTTATAAATTCTCATCTTAGGTAAGATATAATAATGGCATTTTAACAAATAAAATTCTACTATATATGGCTAAGTATTATATCCAGTATTTCTATTCCTAACTTCATTTATTCTAATAACATCTTTGAAGCATATTAAACAAAGACGATTTACCTCAGTGCTTAATTCATATTTTCCCCTATATTGAATTACACACTTCCAAAGAAAGAAAGAAGCAACACTCTGCTTGAGAACAGCTTTTCTCGCATATTTAACCAGAGAAAGCAAAGTAAATTTTGTTAGCATCGAAAAGTTATGGTGCATAAAAAGGTATGCTTTTGTTTGTTTTGTTTTGCTTTGTTTTGTAAAGCCATTAGCTACATTAGGGTAGAAAAACAAATCTAGTGGAATTGCAGTAAGATGAAGAAGATTAACAAAAGGGCTTTTAGTTGTTCTGTGTCAGAACTGAAGTTACAGCATTTGCTTAATGAACTAGGGACTGTCTTGATCAATTGGAAAAAGGAAAACCAATCTCATTCTCACCTAAGAATTATCAGTGTTTCAGTTAGAAACAGAAGCAGCAACAGAGGAACACAGTTATTCTCAGGGAGAAGACACAGAAACACACATAAAATCAAAGGACGGATTATCCCTATTTGATGCTTAACACAACAGTGATCTGTAATAACGTCAAATGCACAGTACTACTCAGTCACTCACTGAGGTTAGCAACAGCAGGCCCTTCAGTAATTCTGAAATATAATCTTGTTCCTTGGAGCAAAGGTTTTCAAAAACTATGCTCCCTGATCATAGAATTTGTTTGCAATTCTATCCATGGTACATTTTTTGAAATTCAGGAAACCGTTTTTGTATACACATTATATTTGTTAAACATATATTTACATGTGTGTGAGAGAGGGGAAGGGGTAGGGTGGAGGAGTATTACCAACATAAAAGAATTAGTAATTTACAGGTAAAAAGTACATATTAGAAGCACACCACAATATTTCTTAATTTCATATTTTACTTTGTCAACAGTAACATCTACTAGTAGAAACAAGGCAAATTGAAAATGAGCATTTTCAATTATTTTGAATCTTGTTTTCTCTCAGAATTAAATAAGTTTTCAAGAGCAAACAACCTACACTGTCACATTTTTCCTTCCTGTTGAGTTCTCATTTTTGATTCCCCAAAGGTGAGATAGAGGAAGAATTGCACTTCAGTTGAAAACACAGATATCAGGAAAAAACAATCATTTCCTTCTTAAGAGTCCTTATTCTCTTAGTACTTAGAAATGCTTTCATTTATTTTGAGCTTTTCAAGCCCAATAACCTTTTGATTTCATTAAATGTAATGCTGATTTACATTTCAGATGAATGAATTTGAAATTACTAACATGTCAGAAGAAGCTGTCAGGGTAAACAACTTTGGTTACATACATTAAAAATGCTTTTTAATTAAAGCAACACTTAATTGTGATACTCATTAGAACGTGAAGTGAAACAACAGAAAACCTATGAGCCTTTCCAATTAAACTAAAAGCTTAATAGAGTTTTGTTATTAAATGTTTTTCATATTTGACATTTCAGGTAAATACATACACATTTAATTACATAAATCACTTTTTTATTCATTCAGTAAAAACAACAAACAAGAAAAAAATCTCAGAGACTAATATGCTCTATGAAGAAAAATGAAAGCAGTGTAATGCTGGAGTGGGATGACCATTATTTAGATAGTAAGATAAAATCTATCTAAGGAATTGATACTGAATCAAAATTCAATAAAATGAGGGGTAAGCAATGTGGATTTCTGAGGGAAGAGCATTATAGCAGAGAGAAAAGAAGGTACAAAACTGAGAGTTCACAGTGTGTTTCGGGATAAGAAACCCAGGGTACCTGATGCACACTAAGAAAAGGGGAAGATAGTAATAAACGTGTTTGTAGGAGATAGACTTCACTGAATTTTATAGGCATTAATTGGATTTATAGGCATTAGTAAAGAAATTAGATTCTTTTTTTTTTAATTTAAATTTTAGTTAGTTAACATACAAGTCGATATTGGTTTCAGGAGAATTTCATGATTCATGATTTACATACAACACCCAGTGCTCATCATGACAAGTGACCTTAGTGCCCATCACACATCTAGGCCATCTACCATCCACCTCCCTTCTCCAATAATTTTTTTTTCTATAGGTAAGAGTCTCGTGTAGTTTGTTTCTTTCTCTTCTCTTTCTCTTCTTTTCCCATATGTTCATCTTTTTTGTTTCTTAAATTCACAAATGAGTGAAATCATATGATATTTATCTTTCTCTAATTGACTTAGTTTGCTTAGCATAAGACATTATAGCTTCATCCAAAATTGGATTCTATTTTAAGTGTCATGTCAAGTGCTGAATAAGTTCTAGAGTATAGTTGCAGACAGACCTAGAGAACAACAAAGTTCAATTCTTTAGCCCTTAGTTATGGAAAGATAGACTAGGCTACCAGATTAAGTCTAACATGAGAAATGACAATTTTGTTCATAACTGATGATTATATACTTTCCCTAGTAAATTTATTTCTGTCTTCAATTTGGAAGTGATAACTCTGGCCCAGGTAAATGAACAAAGATAAAGCCTACAAGATTATATGCTAGACTGTTCTGACATTATGTAGATATGGGCTTGATTAGAGATAGTTAAATTTCCAAGAGGTGAATTATGATTTTAACTCATTCACTAAAACTTTAAATTTCAACTTAGTGAATATTTCTATGACCCTAAAGCTCACATATCTCTTGTATCATAAGTACTTACTGATGTATAGACCATACATAGATATAATTTATGCAAGTTAAGCAAAGTTTGCTTATCTAAATGATTCACAGAGAAGTCAGTAGAGTCAGGATTCATGTTGTGAGGGCTCTCTTAAGCTTTGTGGTCATATTTTTGAGGGAGATCGCTCAGATTAGTTGTGTTTTTTACCCAATCCTGCCCAGCTGTCCTGGTGCAAGCTGACCATAAACAGATAGTAGAATTTATGGTTTAGCTAGCTTGGTCAAAGGAAGCAGGAAAAGGTAAGGGAACTGAAGATAAATACAAAGAGTTGATTTCAATAATAGCCCAAGGAATCGAATCTTGGTAATATGGGGAGTAACTACCAAAGTAGGGAGATCGACAACGAATTATTGGTTTTAGTGGATAGAGAGCATTGTGGAATCAAAGAACATGGGGAGCTGGGGATCGTGAAGTGTTTATATTTTAGTATTAAAACAGAAGGCAGACATTGGAATATTTTTTAAAATGTTCATTTGAGGGGACATGGAGGAAAGAGAGAGAGGGAGAGAGAATGTCAAGCAGTAACACAGAGTCTGACATGGGGCTTGAACTCACAAACTGTGAGGTCATGACCTGAAGCAAAATCAAGAGTCAGATGCTTAACCTACTGAGCCACCCAGGCACCCAAACACTGAAACTTTTTAAAAAAATTTTTAACATTTATTTATTTTTGGGAGACAGAGACAGACATGAGTTGGGGAGGGGCAGAGAGAGAGGGAGGCACAGAATCTGAAGTAGGCTCCAGGCTCTGAGCTGTTAGCACAGAGCGGGACATGGGGTCGAACCCACTAACTGCAAGATCATGACCTGAGCTGAGGTTGGACGCTTCACTGACTGAGCCACCCAGGCACCCCTGATATATTTTTAATTAAGATTTCTGAGGTGGTCCAGATATTGGTAATGATAACATCTGGAGGGAATGATGATGGGGATGGGTGATTGACATAAAGTGTAGGACAAAGTTACTGGAGGTGAGATAAGTACAAAACTAAAATTAGAAAGTGTTGCATACATTGCCTATATATTGACATCACTAACAATAATAATATAAGTACTGACCAAAGAAAGGTTAAGCAAGATGATAAAACATCAATGATATTTTTGGTAAATTCTTACAACTAGTAGGTAAAACATTCTCATATCATTCTTATATATTTTAAGCAGATTATTTTTATTCATTTGTTGGCATGATTATGGATAAAACTTATACTAACTCCTGAACCATTGCTACTTGAAGCATGAGCAAAAGACTACTAGAGAACACTTCTGAGAAAGGAGTGTCCTTAGGTAATATCTAGAGTTCAGTTAAAACAAAAAGTGGAAGGCATATTGAGACACATGAAGGGTAGAGGGGATTTTCTTTGTTCAGTGGTCACACTGAAAGAGTTTATGTTGTTAGAGAATGAGTTACTTCAGTGGATATACAGAGTTTTGTGTATTTAACAATCCAAATGATTAAGGAAGAAATGAGTGGGTTCAACTAATGAGAATGCTGACATAAATGAGGATACACAGAGTATCTGGATTAATTTTGATGGTTTCTTATGGGGATGTGGTAATTAGTTCCAGTTATGGTCTTCTATGGAGTTATCTTCTGGAAAGTCTCTAGATCTGGGACAGGGAAGATGTGGATCAGAAAAGGTGGTTTTGCCACATGTACGGGGGATTCTCAGATGACTCACCTTCAATCCTGATGTGAGTAATGTCAAAATTGGGAAGAGGTAGTTTCAGCAGGACCATATATACTGTGAGAGACTTTAATAATTTAAAATTGGATTCCATACCCCAACAAAATGCCCCTGCTCATATTATGTTAGATATCAGACTTGAATGAAAGTTCATTATTTCATTCTTCTCCATTTTGTAAGTGAAAAAGAAAGAGCTTTACCTCATATCATGAGGCAGAATGATGATAAGGGAAGGAAGCCCTCATGGTCAATTAACTTTTTGGTGGATTGTCAAAAAAATGGTCATATTTGTTTTCTCCTGTGAATGGAAGAATACAAATGGGAAGGAAAGTACAATGTCCTAGAAGCCAATATTGAAGTTCTAAGAAGTGATCAGTATTAATGAAAGTTTAAGGAAGATGTAATTTCCAATTGACAGTTAGACTTGGTAACAATAAAAAAATCAGATTATTAAAGAATTTCATTTCAGAGAATGATATTCTTGTGTGATATTACATAAAAATGTAAAATAATAATAAAAATAATAAAAATGCTTTCTATGTCCTTTGGAAATATCTTATCTAAATAGGCATATCCTGGATTCAGACAGTTTAAATTATATATATATAATTAAAAAATATATATATAATTAATATATATACATATATATAGTGGCTATACTACCTGAGAATGCTTGTCATAAAGATATGAATTTACCTTTGTGTAACCAAGACCTTCCCAATGTATTTGACTATAAAACTGTGTTTGCAACGTGTGCATGCATGTGTATGTGTGTGTGATGTGTGTGTGTGTGTGAATACAGAACTGAAATTCTCCAGAGACATTACCCCATTGATTAAATTCTGGGAAAATACTGATTTAGGAGGCTATTATTCCTCTATCTGCAACAAAAATTCAAACATATTCTAGGGTATTACACTTTGTTTTTGGCTCACCAGGTGCAATTTCTGTATATAGAGGTTTTTTTAAGTTTTTTTTTTTTTAAGTTTTTAACTTAAACATTTATGAAGTCATCCAAGAAAAATGTAAGTTCAAAGCTTAAGTTCTGTAAATCCAAATTTACTGTTTAAGAAGACACTGCTGGGGCACGTGGTGGTGGTTCAGACTCTAAGACCAACTCTTAGTAAGAGCTAAGCTCATGATTTCACAGTTCCTGAGAGCTAGCCCAACGCTGACAGCATGGAGCTGCTTGGATTCTGTCTTTCCTCTCTCTCTGTGCCTCCCCTGCTATCACACTCTCTTTCTTTCTCTCCCTCTCTCTCTCTCTCTTAAAATAAATAAATAAACTTAAAAAAGAGGACACTGCTAATTGACATCTGACAATTTAGGCACCTGACTATATTATGAAACATAGTACATAGTATACAGTACATATAGTATATATAGTACATATGTTCAAAACAAAGAACACTAACATTACCTTTGAACTAAAGATAAATGTATAACATCTATTGATATTATGTGCAGAATTATGTTAGATTCTGGTTTCCAAGCTTCTAGCCTTTTGAATACCAGGTTATTGAAATCATTAGCATATACTTTGTTGTCTTTTTTTTTTTTTTTTTTTTTTTTTTTTTATTGCTGGGCACTGGGAAATAAAGTCATTGGTTTTTGAGTGGTCTACTAATCACAACATGTATCTATTAATGTAAATATATTTTTTACTTTACTTTTGAAAATTGCTTTCCTTTTGAGACCAAATAAGATCTCAAATAAAGCAAAAGCAAGACATAATTTTATACATCAGTGATATTTATCACTTGGGAATGCAAATCCCTTTGCATTTCCCTCAAACAGAAATAATCAAACTTTTTATTTAGGCCATCCATTGGAAAATTCTCATAATGATAACCTCCATCCCGGGATGTAAATGATAGGCTAGTATCCACTTATAATAATGACTTTCAACAAGATAGCATTCACAAAACTTAATGGCTCAAACAAACATTAAATGTATAATTTTCACAAGTAACTACATGGCATCAGAAGAATAAGTATACATAAATTACTTGATATAACTATTCCAGACACAATGCAAAAGACAAAGCATGGATTAGGCTTTCAACATTATAAAACCTGCACAACAGCAAAAATATAGTGAAATCAAAGAAAATAACATAAAAATAAACATTAGAGAGACAATATGCTTTATAAGTATGTAGACGTTTCAAGTGGTAAAATCTGAATATGCACAATACGTATACATTTACTACTAAAATTTTTAAGCACATGACAAAATATATTACATAATAAGACTTTTAAATGGGTGTGGAGTGAATCTGCCAAGGTCAGTAGATTTATACTCAATTAGATGGCCCTCCACCTTAACATAATATAAATTTATCAAACGTACGTGATTATTTCAATTTGTCACTTTTTTAAATGTAAGTGATCCTCCGTGCTGTATACTTGGGAACTCAGGGGCAACATAACTTGCATCAAGCTTAAGCTAAATGTAAAATTATTAAACAGAGACGAGCACTTAGTAATATTTCAAGTCTTTTAGTATTTACTATTTTGTGTTGGTTTGTTTAAAAAAAAAACTTCTTTTTAATATTTATTTTTGAAAGAGAGAGAGACAGAGAATGAGCAGGGAACAGGCAGAGAGAGAGACACAGAATCCAAACAGGCTCCAAGCTGACAGCACAGAGCCTGACATGGGGCTTGAACTCACAAACTGTAAGATCATGACCTGAGCCAAAGTCAGACACTTAACCAACTGAGCCATCCAGGAGCCTCTATGTTGGCTTTCAAGTTAAGTAAGTATAAGTAAGCAAAACTGTACCACATTTTATACAATAAAGTCTATTGACCACGCATGCTCCTTTTCACCAGCAATTCTATTCTTCACTACACAAGATTTGGCATCATATTATCTGTCAGTCTGAAATAAGTTAGATATAACAAAATAGAGATATTCTGTGCTCAAACTTCTATTAAGTTTTCTATTTCCCATGGACATAATCACTGACAGCTAAATTTATATCACAATCAATAACTCTCATGTCCCTTTTATCCTTTCTCCATATCATTTAGAAGTTTATATTTAGTCAGTAGTGAGCAAAATACAGTAACAATATTTGTCTGAATTAACGTTGGGAAATATGTTAGTTAAACAATTTGATATTAAGTTCAGTTTGACAGTTTTCAAAACAAAATATGAATATTTAGTGAGAAAATCAACAGCAAAAAAATACTGTTTCTAATCTGAGTTGAAATACAGTATTCTTGATTTGATTCAAATAGCTATAAAACAGAACTACCAATGCTTGCTTATTTATCTAAATTAACATACAAAATATTTATTTAGACAATTATGCTTATATTATAAAATTGATAAACTTTATTTGGCTATGTATATTAGTATCCATATCTGGAATAAAATATAACTTGTTAAAATTGAGATATTTTTTCCTAAATTGTCCAAATACTATTACTTTGAAGTGAAGAGACACATTTATTAAAGTATGTCTTATAACATAAAAATATCAATTTTTACTCATATGACAATTTTTCCCTCAGGTGCTCAAAGTCCACAAATCCTATTGTGTTGTCAACACCTGTAGGAAGGAGGGAACACTGAACACAAACTCCACATTAAAGATTTATGTCTAAAATACAAAGAGACAAACTGATACAAAATACGCAGTTTTGCTGATAAAGCGTCTGCTCCCTGCCATCACTCTTCGCTGGTGTGATTGATTTGAGGAACTTGATTATTGCCTGCAGTGCTGAGTAAATGATCAAGCACAGTTGCTTTTATTTCCATGGTTCACACTTAAAGTCGAATGGTCACCTGTTCCCACCAAAAGCACTCATCATAGTACCCTCTCCTTGTTCCTACGATATATCCAGTTTAATTATTTGTAAACATATTTCAAATGGTTTAAAAGTTCTAATCATTTTTACTTGGAAAGTAATTCAGAAAACTGCTCTAGTGCCATTTTTATCTTTTAACCATTTCTGAGAATGTGGCAAGTTAGCAAATAGGAAGAGAATCGCGAGGCCAGAAGTGACTTGGAGGAGTCACTGGTTTCATCTGCCTATCTCACATTAGCTATTGTAAACAGACAAGGCACTTAACAATCCCTTGTAAAACGAATTGGGGTCACAATAGGAAACAATAGAAAAAATAAAATTAGACACGTCAGGGAACGGAGTAAAAAAATACAATTCCTGAGCAAAAGAGAGCATTGTCAACTTTTCATCATCAAAACACAGTGGCCTTTTTGTATTTTATGTTCATGTGAAACATACAATTTATATTTCTCTCCCAGGTATTAAAATCAGAACATTCATTTCTATCTATAGGGTTTGAAGAGAAGTTAACACATTTACACTCCAATGTTTATGAATCAATGAAAGTGAAAGTGGTTTTCATCAATACTACCTTTACTTTATTTGACTGAATAACTTCGACATCTTAAAATTTTACAACTTAACTAAGACTAAAAACGTGCAGTCTGTGGCATGTTAATGTCCTTTCATTTTCAAGTGCAACTCTACTTTTGTATGAAATCTTGCCTGTTTTGTTTTTGCAATTCTATGAAAATAGACATACATATATTTCAGAAGGAAGAATACGTCTACTGTACAAAGATTTCCATCTGCATTCCATTTAGTTGAAATCTATGCTCAATTATTTTATATGGCCAAACTGAGGATCGCATATTCAGAGTAATTTAGTTCTCTATTTTTAAAAGATTGAGATTAAATAGAATGCCTTTTCCTTTGTGTGTCCTGAATGTTTTTCACTCGCCAACAATGGAGGAATCTCATTTTGCCCTTTATTTCAACCTAGAGGGTAGTAAGTCACTCCCTTAGGTATAATAACCAAGGCACTAACTGTGATTCAGTTAGCAAGATGGTGATAATGATAACAATATCTCAGAGTCTTGTCCCCTAGAGACTCTCAAAGACACCAGTAGTACTCACTCTCCCACATTATGAGTTTCATGAACTGTACCTGAAGGTTTAAATGTAGCCCCAAGCAGAAAAGTATTTTTTTTTAAGTGGCACCTTGTTATTATTATAGCATACATCTGTTCCCTTTGTGCCTTTGCAGTTGTCTCTGCTTATGACAACAACAAGTTTTTACAACTGTCAGCAAGTGCCAGCAGAAGTGGGAAAGGGCAAGTGAGAATGTCTTGTACTTCATGTATCTGCAATCTTACTACCCATATTCCTTTGCTGTAGATAGTTATGGAGTAAATATACACTTAGTAGAGTCAAATGGCACCAGGAAAAATTATCAGGGTCATGAAACAGGGGGAGAAAACGGAATGTTGTCAAGCTGTTTCATTTTATAAGAAAAATCTGGCATGTCGTTTTTACTCAAAGCACTATGTCTCTTTAGTGTATAAAAGGTATTTCTGGATTTTTATTTGCTGAATAGATCTGTACAGCAGTCACCAGTGAACAGCATCTCTTTAAGATTTCCTCTCTCATTCCTTTGTTTCATAAAGTAAAATAAAAGGACACAACAAAAATTGGAAGAAGAAAATATGAATTTTTGAAAGCCCATCTTTGATCAAAAGTGTTTTTTACAATGATTGAATGGATATGTGAGAGAAGACAAAGAGAAAGGCAGAGATTGAGATGAGGCACTGGAAGTGTGTAGAACATTTCTTATATCAGAAATCTTTGCTAACTTTAAAAATAACGATCAGGGGCACCTGGGTGGCTCAGTCAGTTAAGCGTCCGACTTCAGCTCAGGTCATGACCTCACCGTCTGTGAGTTCGAGCCCCGCATCGGGTTCTTTGCTGCTGGCTCAGAGCCTGGAGCCTGCTTCGGATTCTGTGTCTCCCTCTCTCTCTGCCCCTCCTCTGCTCACGCTCTGTCTCTATGTCCCTCAAAAATAAATAAATGTTAAAAAATTTTTTTTAAAAATAAAATAAAAATAAAAATAACAATCAAAGATTATTGGGGATATTCCTTTTGCAAGGGGAACATATCAAATTGAGCTATAATTGGATCATCTTAACTATTAATCTATTTTGACAATCATTACAGACCTTTTTTAAGAGGATAGAAGTGACAGTGCTTTTAAAATCTTAGTTTTCCTTTAAGGAAGTGTGTGAGCTGGATGCCCTGCATATGGATGTGATGTATGTAGGCAGGCTTTTATACTCATGATTACATGCATGAACACAAGGTAGGGACCGACAAGGAGGTAAGAGAATGAACAATAAGAACTGGTAAAATCTTATGTTTCTCTGTAATAGTCCTGAATATCACAGCCTAAATATCTAATTCCTATTAGGCAGAGAAAAAAAGTGTATGTCTATTGTTGACAAGGTCAGTACTTACATTTTCAATAGTAATGGAATTGTGGGTGTAAGACAGCATTCTCTATGACTACCCAGATCTCCTTCACAGGACGGGGAGCACAATAATGGATTCGTCAATGTTTTTATTACTTCAGATCGTCTCAGATATTCATGGCCAATTTTCCCCCCCATGAACTTTATCTTCCATCCTCTTCACAAAATGCTATGTCAAGCATTTTCAACAAATTGGCTCTAAAATTCTTTCTGAAATTTTAGCACAAATAATGGGTGTATGTATGTCCATATGTGTGTATATTTTTCAAAGATCTGTATTGATATATAGTAAGAAAAATGAAAAATTAAATTATAAGAATGTGAAACTTCTCCTAATCACTGTTTCTTAAATATAGGCTCTGATGCTTGTTATTACTATGGAGCATAAGATATGGGAAATGCTTCTTTGCATAAACTGTTACTCAAAACCCCCTGTGGTGTAATTTAGTCACACTCTATGTATGGAAGAAACTACTGCCTGAAGATGTCAGGTAACTTCACAAAATCACATCATAACTTTAGAACTAGTTGATTATACTGATCAAAGTATAACCATAGAAACTGCGGTCCTGGTTCAAGAAAGGAAACCTATGAAATGTAAGATTTATGAAAGGTAGGGTACATTTGCTCCAAGTCATGTTTCCATGAATATAGTCTCAAATAAAACAGCACAGTTTTCTCAAAACTGTAGAAACTGAGTAAGGTCTGTGGTTTGGGGCTATTAAATGACAGCATGCCTATAGGCTCAAACTTGCTTTCATCTGCCTTGATTTACCATATGTAGGCCAATATTTAAGCAAATTTTAACTAAATGGCTGTAACAGCTCCAAATCAGTTATTATGAACTACTGTTGAAGTCCTCCTTAGTTCACAGATAATTGGCCTGGAATACGAGAAGTACTTGGGCCATTAGTATCCATCAATCTGCTGTTACTCAGATCACCTTTTCCACAGGACTGAAGCTCATATGTAATCTTCAATAAGTATTCAATGATTATACCCTATGGAGCCTTCATGTGTAAAACACTTTTCCAGATATTTTTAAATCGGGCCCCTGAATTTATGAATAACTTCACACATTCCCAATTGTAAGAACATGCCCTTAAGGATTTCAATCTGTAAAGATGAGCTGGCAAAACTCCAAATTAAAACCTCTTGTTTTGTGTACTTTTTTATAAGTAAAAGAAAAAACATATATATATATATATATATATATATATTCTATACATATACAATATATATAAAATTCATTCACACAGGTGACTCAGGTTATCACCGTTTTTGAGTATATTTAAAAAGTAATTTTCTAAAAATTAGTGAGCCTCTTAAAAAATGATTCTAACAAAGGTCGGAATCTTTCCCACAGTATATTCAAGGCATTCTGGCTTAATTTAAAATAAATATTATAATTTAACTTGAAATGAAAGGTAATGAGTGTATTTTAAGTCTCTTAAAGAGGGTTTTGGTGGTTTGGCGGGGGTAGTTGACCATCCAAGGATTACATCATTTCGAAGCTCAATACTTTCATCTTCTCATATTGTGCCCTACAGGCTATTGAGAGGAAGGCAGGTTATATTCTGGTGGGTGGAGCTCAGCTCTTCACTTTCTTTTAAGAGAACGGTTCTGACAATAATTGTTTAATATAGTGAGTTTATGTGTAAGATTTCAATAAAAAAAACTACTTGTGGTACTAAAATTCTTCCAGAAAATTTTGTTTTGTTTTTTAAAATTTTTTTAAAAAACTTTTTAACGTTTATATTTGAGAGAGAGACACAGAATCCAAAGCAGACTCCAGGTTTTGAGCTGTGGGCACAGAGCCCGATGCAGGGCGCAAACTCACAAGCTGTGAGATCATGATCTGAGCTGAAGTTGGATGCTTAATCCACTAAACCACTCAAACACCCCAGAAAATTTTGTTTTAAACATGAATCTATCCCTTTGTATCTATCTATCTACCTATCTATCTATCATCTATGCATTCGATAGTTTACGAATAATTGTGAGAAATATTTTGTGTGCACAATTTATAGTTGGGAATGACTTTAGTTTTAGCACTGTAACTTTCATAGATACTACATAAAATAGGTTGTGACAGTACAATGGATTATAATTTCTTTCTAAATTTAATCTTATTGTTAAATTGTCATTGTTTTATTTACTACTGGGTTAGACTATTGTCAGGTGGCCCTTTATAATTTTATTAATAAGCAAATATTTCTAAAAAGGTATCAGATGTAAGATAATCAGCTAAATACTGTAAGATAGCTAAAGTATTTCATATGTCTTACCTTGATGGACATTTGCAATACTTTTTATGTGACCGGACCTATATCCATGCAACTACAAATAATAGTACAAATATATATTTCACAAGAATCAAATGAGTGCTATAGTGAGAGTGTTTACTATGCACTACCTGCATCACAGCTCCCTAACGATGCAGATGTCCAGTTGCACACCGGACCTATTGAAACAAAGTAATTTTCACTGCCTAGTGCTGGATCAAAATGTGGGTGCCTTGGTTTAAAAAGAAGGAAAAAATGTCATTAAATTGTAAAATATAAAGACTTTTCCTTTGTGCTGTAGGCCTTCTTTTTCTCCTTGTCTTAATGTTTGTTGTTTGCTATTTAATGTTGTTCCAAATAAAGAAAAAATAAAATTTTTAATTATTAGCATGAATTTTGTGTTTAATCTTATATTGTGTAATGTCAGTTTAAAATGCAAATATTAAGAGTATTAAGGGGCGCCTGAGTGGCTCAGTCAGTTAAGCGTCTGACTCCTGATTTCAACTCAGATCATGACGTCACAGTGTGTGAGCTCTAGCCCTACACTGGGCTCGGCTCTGATGGTGCAGAGCCTGCTTGGGATTCTCTCTCTCTCTTCTTTCTTTCCCTCTCTCTTCCTCTCTCTCTCTCTCAAAATAAACATTTAACATGGACATGAAGTTACTGAATTTACACAATTCATAATTTTATTCTATACATGCTTACGTATTTCACTCTTAGAGACAAATAAAATGCTCCACAAAACTAACTCAGCTAATATTTCATTTCCTGATATGCACATAGTCTACCAACACTTCTTACCTCAGGCATAGTAATGAGTAAGAAAGGACTGAAAGGAAAGAAACTATGGCAGGTTTTAACTCCTCTTCCTTCTTATGTCATCATTTTCAGCATAACTGGTTGGCCAATACAATGAAGTAACTAACACCGTGGGCGGGAATGCACACTAGTTAGTCACTATGGAAGACAGTAGGGAGGTTCCTCAAAAACTTAAAAATAGAACTATCCTACAATCCAGTAACCACAATACTAGGTATTTAATCAAAGAATATGAAAACACAAATTTGAAGGGATGTATGTACCATGATCACTGCAGCATTATTTACAAAGGCCAAGATATGTAAGCAGCTTAAGTGTCCACCGATAGTTGAATCAATTAACAAGTAGTATATATATGCAATGGAATATTATTCAGCCATAAAAAAAGAATGAAATCTTGCTATTTGCAACAACATAGTGGAACTAGAGACTATAATCATAAGCGAAATAAGTCAGTCAATATAAGACAAATGCTGTATGATCTCACTCATATATTAAATTTAAGAAACAAAACAAATGAACAAAGGAAAAAACAAGGCACAAACCAAGAAACAGATTCCTAACTATAGAGAACAAACAGATGGGAGGTGGGTAGGGGATGAGTGAAACAGGTGAAGGGGATTAAGACTACACTTATCTCGAGGAGCACTGAGTAATATAAGGAATTGTTGAATCACTGTATTGTACACCTGAAACTAATATAAAACATAGTATGTTAACTACATTGGAATAAAAACAAATAGTTTAAAAGTAAAATTATTGAGAATTTCCAGAAGGTGGAGCAGAACATTAAACCTTCTACTATATCACATAGGCCTCACACCCAAGATGTCAGCTCTTAAAAGGTGATGGGTTTTGATTTTTAAACAAGAACCCATGGGATTATTATAAAGTCTGAATTTTCAGAGCTGCAATGGCTAGTGGATTTCAGAGTTAGAATAGCTCTCTTCTACCTGGCTAAGAAAAGGCTCATAGGCTAATGTGGACTTGAGCTAACTTACTTGAGAACACTGCTTCTCATTTCACCAACATTTGCATGCATCCTTGCCCCAATGCCCAGCTGTTAGTATTCAAACGTCTGACCTCTAATTTCATTTTTTTAATGTTTATTTTTGAAACAGAGATAGACAGAGTGCAAGCTGCGGAGGGGGCAGAGACAGAGGGAGATCCAGAATCAGAAGCAGGCTCCAGGCTCTGAGCTGTCAGCACAGAACCCGATGCAGGGCTCAAACCCACAAACTGTAAGATCATGACCTGAACTGAAGTTGGAGGCTTAACCGACTGAGCCACCCAGGTGCCCCCTTTTTTTTCTATTTTTTTTTAATCTCTAATTTCAAAAAATGGTGGTAATGGGAAGAAAAGTTTGGGGACTTGAACCATCCATTGCTTTTCACCGAAAGGTTCCAAACTGATGAAAACATGAATATCATCCATATGACTTTTTGCATCTTCATACACATTTCAAAGACTAAACATGAAATATCATGAAACTGCATAGGGCCTAGAATATTTGGTAAACTGCCTTTGCACTGTACCATATAGAGCCACTTTTTATATAATATAAATTTTTAAGCATTCAGAATACTTAATTATTTTATAGTAAGGTAATGTGAAAATCAAACACACAAAACGTTTTTCAATACAAAATTAAAAAAAAATTATGGTAAGCAAAAATCCTGTAGTTTTAAAAAAATATAATTCTCTGGGCACAATATGTATATAATGTATACATAATTCTCCAGGATTATTCATAGCAGCCAAGACCAGCAATGAAAATGTTCTTTCCATTATGATATATCAATTAAAATAAAGACATGTTTTGCTTATATATGAACATGCAATTTCCACTTGCTTCTATTTTAAGAAGTCTCATAAAGCTATAAAAATCACAGAGTTTTAGAAATGAAGAAGAAATGAATAAAAGTGGGGATACAGATGTATATGTTGAGTAATGAAAAATATCTCTTTTTGGCTGTAAATACTGAATATTATCAATTTTATTCAATATAATAGACAAATGGAAGTTGAGCTTAACGCTGAAAACATTCTTTTGAAAACTTAACCTAAAATTTATAGAAAAAGGCAAGGTATATGCTTGAAGTAGATACATGGATACAGATTTTCACTCAATCTGTGGAAGAAGATACAAAATCCTAGCTAAGAATTGAAGAGGCTACCCTTAATAAAGAAGTAGATTCATCTGAAAGGAAAATATTTAAGCTAAGGCTGATTGAATGTTCCTTCCACCTTCATTTGGAAAATGTTTGGACTACATGTCTCTAAAGGCCTTTTCACCCCTTGAAACATAAGGAGGGAAACAGTTTATTGGCTGGTTTTTCTTTTTGTTTCTCTGAATCTTTTCTACTCTATCTCAAAAAAAAAAAAAAAAGATTCTTAACTTTTCCTCTTCTTTGTAATAGACATGTTTGTGTCATTTCACAAGTAAAGCACACTCTTCCTTTACTTCTCATCTCTCTTCAACTGAAATGTGCTATTACTCCAGGGGGAAGAATTTGAGTTACTTTCACAAGAGTAACATTGAAGTCCTCACTGAAGTTTAACTTAACAAAAATATTACTTGTATGACTCATGCTGAGTCATTTAGCTTTCAGTTTAACCTATACCTTCAAAAACTACGTAACTGACGATCTCGTTTTTTTCTTACGATCTTGTTTTTTTCTTAGCAGTCCACAAGGCAATTTTTCATTGTAAACTTATTTGAGAAAGTATATTGGTTATGAATCCAATTGTAGTACATACCCTTCACTGAGAGTCCATATTCACTATTCTTACAGCTGTATATTAATGATGCACTTTATTTTCACCAAAGGTTTCTTGTTTTTCTTTTGAATAAAAGCCACTATCATTTTGGATAAAAGCCAATATCATTTTTTGCTTGATATGAAAACTAGATTGGCAACACAACATGTTTAGAAAAGCAAATAATTTTGACATATTTAGGTTGCTGGCAATCTAAAACTCTATTTACTAAGTGTTTGCTGTTAAAGAAAGTTATCTCTTCAACTCAACTATCATGTCAGAAGATTCCCTAGTATCTGAGCAAGGTTTGATAAGGTAGGTTTTAAGGAAACAAGGGATACCATAGTGCTTAATGCACATAAGTGTGGAGTTCCCTTGCTGTAGACACAGATCTACTTTCTCATTCATTTCTGTATCTTTATCCATGCTCATGGACAAATAACCTACTCACTACAGGCTTCAATTTCTTAACTCTATAAAGGAAAGGGGTTGGGCGATTTGACCTTCAAGGTGCCCTTTAGCCCTACAATCCCATGGTTCTATAGCTTTCAATTGATGGACTATACAGAGAGAGAGGAATACTTTAGGAATAATCCTCCCAGCCTCAGGCCAATGATGACACAGATGCTGATGTTTTTAAGGAGGTGATAGAAGATATTTGATCCCAATGGTCTGGAGTCCCCCCAACTGTGATAAAGGAGAAGACCTGAGAAGCCTTACAACATTAGTGTTCTTTGTCTCTTTGTGGATGACCCTTTCACATTAATATCAACATCAGAAACTCTGAATTCAAGAAAAGAAAGGGAGAGTCACACATTCTTTCAATAATCCTTTGTCAGTGAACATTTGAGAACCACAGGAAGCCAAATCAGACATCACTTAAAATAGTTTTTGGGTCAAGATTACAAAAAAAGGAAGACAGGAAAGAACAGTGAAATCAGCAGGAGTGTGTCCCCTAAAGTCCCTTAAACTAAGTTGGAACACAACCCAGAGCAAGTTAGCTAGAGCACTTCTCAGTGGGATTTTACCCACGGAAAGGCATTAACCACAAATTGTTCACTGAAAGTCTTTCCCCTCAACACTGAAAATCATTGGGAAAAAGGAGGTTATTTGCTAAGGAAACTTTCAATAAAGCATGCATGCCAAATCTTACTGCTTACAAAATTCATAATCCAACTTGAAAATGAGCATTTTAAATTGTAGAATACAAATTTGAGTGTGATCTTGTCTCTTAATCCCAGATCAAGATCACATATATGGCGATCATATAGCTACTCTGTAACTATTGGCTATTATTCTAAAGTTTTACCGATGCATAAAGTAAAAAAAAAAAAAAAAGTAATAAATATCTCTCTGTTCCTGGTTAGGTATTAGTATTTTCCAGTTGCAAACAGAATTAATTTTAAAAGTCACAAAGTGACTGTAGCTATCAAAAATGAACTACAGAGCTATTTATATGCAGAGAGCATTTCAGTACATACAATGAAGAGAAAAATGAATTTTGGCACCACATGAATCTTTGATACATTACTGGTAAATTGTTCAAGTATAATTCACATATTCAGTGGATCACAATATTTAATATTTTCCTTTAGAGGTTTTATATTCACTTCCCTTCTGTCCAATTCAAATATTCAGGATATAATTTTTGCAATGTTTATCCATGTTATACTTAAAAAACAAAATAACGTATGCCTAATATTTTCACTACCAGTTAACTAAAAAAATAAGATTTATTGTTCCCAAAGCGAGTTATAAAGCCCAATCCTTTAGGAAATATTAAAGTAAATATCAATTGATAAACTGATATATTAATATTTCCTATAGACTTTGAGCAAGTTATCTTAGTATACTGAACTTGGGAAACAAAAAGGACTATAAAAATGAGGTTCATTTTACTTTACTATTTCAATTGTGTGTTCTTAAGTGTCTATCTGTAAAGTAAAATTTTAAATGATAGGACTTTGGACCAGCAACTAAATTAATTTCTACTGCTACTAGATTTTATATAGAATTGGAGAGATATTTGGAATCTCAAACCATAAATAAAATTAGTTTAACAGGACTTTATAAAGTATAAAAAATTATCAAAAGAAGAAAAAATACATATATACCAATCTATAGCCAGTATTGTCTGGATGAATTTTATTATAGTTTTCTCTTATATTGAACATAACATAAAAATAAAGATTATTGAATGCTTGGTGTGTCATACTTCAAAAGCCATAAGAGATAGCTTCTACATTTAATATATCACAAAATAATGCTCTCCAAGTGACTGACCATGCAAGCGATATAGTTTCAGGCTGACAGTTTTATGTGGCTGGAATCTATACTTATTTTTTTTTTCCTTTCACACATACAAAAATTCATTCTAGGTTCAGTGCTTTGATCTATCTTATCACCCTCCCAGAGTTTAGTTCAGTATAAATTTCCTCTGAGGTTACTTCATCATTGTTTTCTGTTTATTTTATCTAGCATACAGTCTGTATTTTACTGACTCACTCTCTTAGTTTTATTAGATCTTATAGTTTTCAAAAGTAATTTGCTTTTAAGTAATACATTCACTAATATACCTTATCTTGTCAAAATGGTTTTTATTAGGCTTGTACCTGATTATTTTTTTATAACTCCATATCATGAAAAATCTTAGAGAAAGACAAACACACTCCAGCAATGGAAGAAACTTGTAGCGTCAATACAGTGATTCAACTGCAGAGATATGTGTTGATTCATTTGTTTGAGTGTGAGACACAGCTATGGACTATATTCAAACAAGTTGAAACAAGCATATTAAAACTGCTAATAGTATGAAAACTAATAATAGATGTCATTCATGTAAGTATTAAGTCTGAATAATTTGTATTTCAAAGGCAATTTAACTGGCAATATTTGAAAACTTATTGGTTGGGAACATTTAAAACCACGATCTGGTATATATTATCTAGACACAGTGAAAAAAATAACTAAATTGTAATCTATCAACTAACCTTTTTTGAATAAACACCTTAAATCAAACTAAATGGTCATTATATTTTTATCGGTAAAATTGGCTTGATAATTTTATCAGTAGGGTGACCATTTAGCACTACTTTCAATGCTTTGCATGCATTTTGGCATGTTGTGTTCATATTTTAATTTATTTTGAATTATGCACATAAGTTCAGAGCCCCAAAATATATAAAACAACAACTAACAACTGAAGGGAGGAATGAAAATTGAACAATTATTGTTAAAGACTTCAATATGTCTACTTTCAGGGACATTATTTTTTCAGGAAAAATAATCAGAAGATCAACAAAGAACTAGAAGCCTTGAAAATATTATAAATAAACTAGAAGTAAGAAATGTGTATAGAACTCTTTACTCAACAATAGCAGAACACACATTCTTCTCAGGTGCATGTAAAACCTTCTACAGGAGAGGCCATATGCTGGCCCATAAAACAAACTTCAATAAATTAAAAAGAAAAAAACAAACTGAAATCATACAAAGTATGTTTCTAAATGTAAAGCAATTAAATAATAATTCAACTGCAAAAGGACATTTACAACATTTATAAATAAATGAAATGAACACAAAGTCCTAAATAATTAATGGATAATTACAATTAAATTAAATTAAAAATGGATAATGTTATATGGGGAATTAAAAAAAACCTACTTGGGGATGAATGAGTTAGCAAATATTTTGAGATAAAAGAAAATAAAAGCATTATATATAAAATTTTCAATGCATCTAAAGAAATTAGATCTTAAGAAATTAGAAGAATAAAAACTAAACTCAAAGCAAGCATAGGAAGCTAGTAATACAGAGTAGTGGAAATAAATAGAAAACATAAAAACAATAAAGATCAATAAAAACAACAAAAAGATGCATTGAAAATGTTGGGGGCACATGAGTGGCACAGTCGGTTAAGCGTCTTGATTTCAGCTCAGGTCATGATCTCACAGTACAGGGTTGAAGCCCCACATTGGGCTCTGAGTTGATGGCATGGGGAGGCTGCTTGAGATTCTGTTTCTCCTTCTCTCTCCGCCCCTCCCCCACTTGTGCACACTCGTACACTCTCTCTCTCTCAAAATAAATACGTAAACTAAAAAATAAAAATAAAAAAGTCAACAAAATTAACTTATCAATAAATAAATAAAAGGAAAGGAGAGAGATTAACTCAAAATTAACTCAAAATGTGTCTTAGAATTAAAAGCAAGAGCTAAAACTCTAAAACTTTGAAGAAGTAAACGTGAGTAAACCTTGGTGACCTTTGGTTAGGCAGTATTTTCTTAGATATAACACCAAAATTGCAACCAATAAAGGAAAACTAGGTAAATTGGACTAAATCCAATTTGAAAATGTTTGTGCTCTGAGGCGCCTGGGTGGCTCAGTCTGTTAAGTGTCCGACTCCTGATTTCAACTCAGGCTATGATTTCAAGGTAGTGAGATTCAACCCTGGGTCCAGCTCCTCAGTGCTGGGTGTGGAGCTCACTTAGAATTCTTTCCTTCTCCCTTTCAATCTGTTCCTCCCCTGCTCGTGATCTCTAAGAAAAATCAAAATAAAAATGTTTGTGCTCAAAATAAATACTATCAAGAAAGTTAAAAGAAAATCTACAGAATCCTAGTAAATATTTCAAATCATACATCGAAAGGGTTTTGGCTCCAGAATATGTAAAGTACCCTTAAAATTCAACAAAAAAGACAATCCAATCAATAATTGGTCAAAGAATCTGAATACACATTTCTTCCAAGAAAATATACAAATAGCTAGTAAGTACAAGAAAATATGTTCAAGATAATTCATCATTAAGGGAATATAAATGAAAACCACAATGAGATACCACTTTAGTTTAACTAAGATGGTTATAATAAAGAAGAGAGACAATAACAAAAGGATGTAGAGAAATTAGAATCCTCATTTATGGCTATTGCAGTGTAAAATGGTGAAGCTACTTTGGAAAAGATTTTTGACAGTTCCTCAAAATGTTAAACATAGAGTTACCATATGAGCCAGCAATTTCACTCCTAGATATAGCGACCAGAAATGAAAATATATGTGCATATGGTAACTCATACATGAATGGTCATAAGCATAATTATCCTTTAATAACCAAAAAGTAGAAACAGTGCAAATGTTCACCAACTGCTGAATGGATAAAACAAAGGTAATGTCTCCACACAATAGAGTATTATTCAGCAATAAAGAATTATGCACTCATACATTTTAAAATATGGATGAACGTTAAAAACATTAGGTTTAAGAGTTCACTCACAAAAATTATATAATATGGTAACATTTTGCGATATGTTCAGAATAAGCAATTTATAGAGATGGGAAATAGGTTAGGTTAGTGGCTGCCTAGACTTGGGTGTGGGGTGCAGGGTAGTAATGGGGAGTGACTGCTAACGTGTACCAAAATTATTTTTGGGGTGATGAAAATGTTGTATAATTAAACTGTAGTAATGGTTGCACACCTCCGTGAATATACTAAAAACCACTGAATTATACCCTTTAAATGTGTGAATTTTAAGGTATATAATTACATCCCAATTAAAGCATGAAAAATATATAAATAAACCAATATTTTATGATCATTTCTTAGCAAACTGTTTAATATAAATCATTCTGGAATAGATTTAAGTGTTAATTAAAGATGGTTTAGTTGCACTTAATATACAAAATAAATATTACAGAATTAGTGTTGCCTTTAGACACCATTCTAATTGTCTAAGAGTATCCCCTTAATTCAGTTTCTGAAAAGTGTTTTTTTATTTGTTTGATACCAGGCTTCCACAAACTCCCTGAACTATAATGTGCACATTATATCCTACTTCAAATACCTTATGTAAGTCCTTCCATTTACTTTTACTCACTGATAGCAACCTCCTCAATCCTCCTCCAAAAATAAAGATAAGATTTCATATTTTAAAGCAAGCTAAAATTTTAAGATTACAAACATAGTTTATCTAACTTCCACTGTATTTTTAACAATGTGAATACCATACTTCTGAAAGCAACAGGGGCTCAAAAAAAATCACAATGTGGACTATAAATCTCTAGAACATATCATGTGGCTATTTCTTTTATTAATATCTTTTGACAGGGAAACTGCATCTCTTTTTGGTTGTTTAAACTATAGAGGCAGACACTGTTCTAACTCTTTAAAGATTATCTTTACCTATTTTTTTTTTCTCAATGCTTTCCTTTCATCGTCTTTTTCCACAAAACTTTAAAGTTTCTGCTGACTCCTCTGCCACTCAGTGTTTATTTTGGGACTTTAATATCCCGTGCTCCATCTAAAAATGTTTCAGTTTCTTCCACCTTTTCTAGGATTTATGGTCTTAAGAGTTATAATTTCAAATCTACAGAACAAAGAAATGATTTTCACTTCATTTGTGTGTGTGTATACATTACATATCATATATCATTACATATTATAAATATAACAATACATATTTTAGTTCAGCAAACTTCGGCTATTAGCAAATCTTTCTTTCTAGAATCCATAACCAGTAACAGGTATCACATAGCTAAAGCTCCTGGGCATTGTGATATACAATTCTCAAAGATGACCGACATCATCTTTTCCAGTATGCAGATGCTGTTCCTCTCATTAAGGGATCTCACTATTGCACGTCTAATATTCCAGGTTGGCCTTGGGAATTATTTTTATCAGTAGAGTATAGAGAAATTGACATTGAATTAGTCCCATCCTGTTGGGAAACATCATCAAAAAGACATGACAGGCCACTGATGGGCTCACTGATGGGTCTATGAGCTGGACCTGGGCTTTCAGAGGGTCCTCACTCCTTTCCTTATCCTTGGAACATGGGTTCCACTTGGTTTCTCACTCCCAGAGGCTGCACCAAGGACATAGCCATCAGATCATATTGTGGTGTTGAAAGCAAGTGCATGGTATATGTGACAGAGCCCAGTTGGGGCCTCTTTATACACTTTTAAGATTTGGCAGGAGGTTGTGTGGATTCATTTGCCTTGCTGTCATACAAGACAAGCCAGTATGTAAGTTTCCCATGTTTATTAAAACTGCCACCTACTAATCAGGGGTAGCCTGCCTCTTTCTTTGGTTTCTCCCTGCCCTCTGAGTACAGGAGCCAATTTCAGATTATACCAGGAAAGCTCATGGGAGGGTTGCAAACCAACACTCACCTTGTCCTAAAAAGGCCTGGGAGGTGCCCCTTTCAATCTCTTGGAGCCCAGAGGTATCATGTAAAAAGTTCTGGCTAATCTGCTGTAGAAACCAATCAGAGAAAATAAGAGTTGCCTGGACAGCCAATACCTGTTCCAGGCATAGTCAGTGAGGCACATTTCATATGATGAAAGGCATGTTGGATATTTCAGCTCTAGTCAAAGTCCCAAACAAATGCAATGCATGAGAGACCCCCACCAATTACACTGAACAAAAATGAATCTTGTTTCAGAATCATGTGTAAATAAATGGTTGTTATTTTTGCCACCTCATTTTGGGATGATTTGTATAAAAGCATTAAATTAAGTAAAACAGGCATAAGAAATCAACTCACAAAAGAAGAAAATACTCCATAGAAAATCAGTGAAGCTGAAGTGTAATGGACAAAAAGGTATGTTAATATTTTACAAAAACTGGTGTATAGATAAGGCGGATTGGTTATTAGTTATTGATCATAATAAATTATAATAGCCTTTTAATCTAGCAAGAATAACAATGAGAAATATTTAGATTTCAAGCCTGATGATTGTTACAAAGTATAGGAATGTTAGAGGAGACACGTGAGATCCTCTCTTCTCTTATCTCCCTAGAAATAATAAGACGGTATCTAATTATTTTCATAACTAGACATGTTTGTTCATCTTTATAATTTTCAACAATAAAAACTAACAATTTTTTATGACAGTATTAGTTACCTATTTCTGATTAAATAAGTGTTCTAACACGCAGTGCATAAATCAACAAACTATTATTTTTCAGTCTCAGATGTCATGAATCACAGCATGACAGCTGGGTATCCCTGTTTCAGTGTCTCACAGAGGCCTCTGATCAAGGTATTAGCCAGGGCTGATTCTCATATGAAGGCTCGACAGGGGGAGGGTATGTTCCCAAACCTACTTACATAGATTTTGGCAGGATTCAATTCTTGTTGGCTCTTGGACTAAGGGTAACAATTCATGGCTGTTTTTCTATCCTTTACAGTCAGCTCACCTTCCTTCAGACAGCAAGAGTGGGAATAAAAAATGGAAGCCACACTCTCCTTGAAATTTAATCTAGGAAGTAACATATCATCACTTCTGCCATTTCTATTTGTTAAAAGCAAGTCAGTAATACTAGATCTTACTCAAGGGGAGGAATTTGCAAAACAGCATGAATACCAGGAAATGATGGTCACTGAGGCCATCCTCATGTCTGCCTATCACAATGGTTCACAAAGAATGAATAATGTCTCCAAATCACATATCACCAAATCACATAAAATGTTTATATCAATTTAGAAAATAAAACAAGTTACTACATAAAATTTATTTTATTTCAATAAAAATGGGATGTTATCTTTTAATAATATTAGGTTTTGTTTATCTTTTTAACATCTAAGAATATTTACTTTTATATAAATATTTATATATTTATATTGTGTATCATATTAACACATATCAAAATCTATATCATACACAAACATATAAATATTTATACCATAATAAATATTTTGAAATTGTATGTTATACATGATTTTTAGGTCAGTAAATTAAAATTATGAAAGCATTCGAATAAGAAGAAAAGAGTTCCGTTTTAGGAGCAATGCATCCCTTGATATTTATTACTTTTGATTGAGCAGATGCAGATGGTAGGCGAAAAATAAACCCCATGTTGTATTTTGGCACTTTTGGTTGAAAAAAAATAAGGGCACACCGAAATTATTTCACATAATGAAAAAATTTATTTTAAAAATAGGCATAAAATGTTCATATCATCAATGTATATTTAGGAAAGACAAAGGTAGAAATCTAGTACAAAACTCTAAGAACCCCACTAGATCTTGTGAGGAGAGATCTCTTCCATTAAAATTGGAAGAATTCGTTATAGTTCCACAAAGTTTGACAGTAAGAATTGTGAGGCCTCCCTGCTAATGCTCTGCCCATTAATGTTAAGTTTTGACATGAATCTCTTTCATTTTTTAGTCCCTTATTCTCATTTTCTTTCCTGTTATATATTTCATTGTGTTTAACTTCCCTCATGATTTCTTGATCTTCATAAATTCACCCTTTCTTCATAGATATAATTGCTCAGTTTCCATGGCTAACTGACTTTCTTCTTACTTCAAATTGCTAAATGGGGATATCCAATTGGTTCTCTTTATCTTTTCAAATTAGGGCAAGCTACAAATGACTTATAAGTCTATAGATTGACTGATCTTGGGGAAGGTGCACAATGAAGATACAAGCAACTGTGACCGAGGGCAGAAAGTATGGTGTTACAAAACAACCTTTTTCTAGGAAGAGGAAACTACAGGCAATCAGTTAGCAAAATAAGGTTAGTCCACTAAGTTCTCTTCCTAATTTAAGTTGCAATCTGAAAACTAAAAGGCAGGAGTTGAGACAGAAATACTCCTATTTATACATTTCTAGAGGGTCTATTAAATCCAATATATGAAGAGGAGACATAACTATTTTTTTTGAGACATAACTATTAATAGTGTGACTATTAGTTATCAGTTGTCTTCTAACAGATGTTAACAGGAATGGCATTTCAGACAGGCACTAGAGGGTCAACAAGGAAGAAGTTTGGCATTAAAACAGACTGGTGTGGTGCCTGGCTAGCTCAGTTGGTAGAGCATGAGACTCTTGATCTTGGGATTATGAGTTCAAACCCCACATTGGGTGTAGAGATTACTTAAAAATAAAATATTAAAACAAACAAATAAACAAACAAACCCCCAAACACTTGTGAAATGGGTAAATGATGAATGGGTAGTTTTGTTCAGCCAAGAGCATGAAGCAAGAAATATGTACAGTGAGAGCAAGCAAATTGCTGGAGAATAGTTTTAAAGAATCGAAACCACCACGCAAGGTGCAGAGATCAACAAGACAGGATAAACAGCCAAGCAAGGCATGGAAAGATTGCTAAACTCTATAAATATCAGAGAGCAGGCAAAAGGAATATCTACATAGGTAGAGTAAATTTAGTGGTATAAAAGGAAGAAATGGGCATCAACAGTTGGGAACTCTCTCTTAGGTACAAGACAGGGAGTTGAGTTATATGATAAGAATCTACATGCTGGGAGATCAGGATGCAAAATAGGAACCCAACCATGGTTATGAATAGCAGTAAGACTGAGCAGATGCTGATACTGTTATTAAGCTGATTAGCTATAACCCAAAGCTCATTTCATTTCTATACATACATAAAACCAGGGTTGTGTGGGCTGGAACTGATCCACTAGAGTCTTAACACCAATGTCATTTCCAAATTAGATGAATAGAGGAAAATCTTCGAGGTTGTTCTGAAAACACTTGCTAGGCTCAGTCTCTTTCTCTCAGCCTAATTTAGTTCCCATAGTACTATTTTTAGCATTGGGACAAGGGGACAGGTTCATATCAGATAGAACAATTACACTGGACATGTGTGGAAAGCACAGGAGACTTTCTGCACTGTGCACATCTGAATTACAGAGAAAGCTGCTTAAAATCACAGCAAGTCTATTTGCATATTGCTTTCCAGTTGTCAGATGGTGTCTCAGTTTTTAAATGTGAAAATCACAGCAGATTTTTCATCTGGATGTTAGACTGGCTTATTGAAATATGGTGCATCAATAAGCATCTCTGAGTTTCCATTATCATTTTTGTATAGTGACCCCTCTGTATGGAGTTGAAGAGGAGATAGCACACCTTCTACCTGAGGAAAGTCTCCAAAAGTGACACTTTTTCCACCAAAAAATTTAAAGTGTAATAATTGACATAGCATTACATTAAGAAGGAGATGAAAATTATATTCAAGGAAGTAGCGTGAACCAACATGAATGTAGAGAATATAATCAAGAAGCATTTTTAAGAGTTTTCTCTCTTACCAGCTGACAACCTGGACTGTTTACAGCCTTCTTTCCACATCACTTTTGCCACACACCGGCCCCTGTAGATGTTAGAACGTGGCATTGTCTTTGGAGAACGAACTGTTAAGGCCCCATATTCCATGTAATTTATAGTCCAGTTAGGAATATAAGCATTTGAACAAATATAATGCTTTGAGAGTAAAATATTCATATGGTTGATCAATGATAGGAGAGAGGTATAAATTACTATGTGAGTGTTAAAGAAGAACATATTAATTCTGAATAGGAGGGCAGAGGAAGAATGTATGACGCAGACGACACTTGAATAGGAGTTGGGGAAATTAAGAGTTTTTCTCTGCAGACTTATGGGAAGGAGTAGACTTTTAGCAGTAAGAATAATATGAGAAAATGTATAGAGTTAGGAAAGTACCGGTCCTATAATTAAGCAAAGATCAGCTAGATATAACTGGAACAATAGGTATAGGTGCCAGAGTCCAGCTCCGGCTGAGTTCAGGGGTCCCCGAAGGATGAAGGATGGACAGTTAGGCGAAAGGAACGAGAGAGGCACGAGATGTGGTCTGATCACCAAGCAGGCATCTCTGGCTAGTCTGGCATCTCTCTCTGCCCTGCTGGTCTCAGTGTCTTTATTTAAAAGTAGTGAGTTACATTACAGCAATGAGTGACAGCCCATCAGTAAGCAAAGTTTGAACAATGATGTGTTTTTATTAGCAAAGCTGTGATTTCCTCAATCTTGCAAGTTGTTTTCAAGTTAATTAGCATACAAATTTAAGGCAGGGAGAGAGAACAGGAAGTTACTTAGGCCTGCCTATGTTGATTATCTATAAACAGGCCAGGAGTCATTCTGCCTATTCTTCCAACTACAATGGGGGAGGTGCAACCCATCTGGCAAGGACAGAATTCCCAATGCTTGTCCTTTGCTTGTGAATGAGTGAATTTACATAATAGGAGCCTAACATTTACACAAATCACACGAATATTCAGTCAGCTCATAACTGCTATCAATTTGTGCAACCCATCCCCAAGAAGCAACTTTAAGATGACTTCTGGTCAGTCTACTCTTATTCAGATGTAATCCATGGAAGCTTCACCTGGTGCTCCAGGTCCTTCCCTTTCATCTAAATGCCATAAAACAAAAGAGCATTACATTCCTTGGGGCCAATGAGAGTAGCTCAAGAAATCCAAGCCTGAAAAATTATTTAGAAGGAGGTAAGACTAGGTGCCATTTTGGCCGATGGGAGCTTCGCTTCAACCTCCTTTTCCACACAGGGAGGGGTCCCAACCTGCGAGCCCACACAGGGAGGGGTCTCAAGCTGTGAGCCCAAAATGGCTCCCAACATATTAGGTACATGTGAGGAAGGAAGAAGATATTTGAAGATAAACCTAGAAAAATATACTGGGTAGATTATGGAGGGATTTGACTGCCTTGCTAAGCAATTATAAGAAATAGAATGCCAGTGAAGGTATTAATATATCTGGGGCTGTGCTTTAGAAATACTGCATAAAAACCCTATGGGGTGTACATGTGCACAGCAGCACTATTCAATATTAAGGTGGTCTGAAGCAATGCTGTGATATATTCATGAATACCTCTCTTTATGAATTTACACACAAATATGGCTACAGCATTAAGAGTACATGTGTCTTTTATATGAGTGTTACATACACACATATATATTTCCTGTACTTACACATGAGAATAATATTTTAGTCAAAATAATTTTTAATTTTATCATAATGTAATGTACCACTTTGTACTATATTTCTGCTCAAAAGAGAACATTACAATTTTGTTTCATTGTTATACATAGGGGAGCTTAAACAGTGGAATACCAACCTGGGCCATATTAGAACTACTGGCTTAGAAATGCACATTGGCCAAAAGTCATTAGAAATGGATAGCTGTTTAGTGGTGTGTGGGAAATGAGTTGATGGTTACAGTCCAGTTCCTACTTAACAGGTGTCTACCTCATAAAAACCACCATCATAATCAGCACTTATTGGCACCCTTATTGTATGTGTGAGGAGAGAAGCCAAGATTTAAGATTGCTTTCTCTTTTCTGTCAGAACTATGGAGGAGTTTCCTTTTAACCTTCTATTAATGGCTCTATGTTTTCTTCTAACAATATTAATTTCTAAAATGAATTTATCTAAGAATCATTTCTAGAGATGGTCACAGAGTTCTTAAATGGACAGTAAATTCATTTTAGAAAATAATATTGTTAAAATGAAAATATGGAGTCATTATGAAAGGTTGTTTATAATGAGAGCATTTGAAGAGGTACCATTTCAAATCAGCAGTTTTAAAGACAGACATATGTTCCCACCACAGGGACCTGTCCCTACTGTTTGAACACCAGAAGAAAATTTATCACTTAACATAGAAGAATCACATTCAAACTTAATTATGATTTACAGGGTGAAATCCACAGCCTTGCTCAGTGTTGTTTTATTGTGATATTGGATGCTACTCAATAGAAGGAGAATTTGTTTTTCCACGCTTGCTAACATGTCATCTTCCATAGTTTATGTTGTAAGCATAAAATCCAGTTACATAGAAAGGAGAAATATTCAAATAAATTCATTTTCAATGGAATTATTAAAGGATTTCCCTTCCTGGACAAACTAGTATCAAAATTGATCTTCTTACAAGGCTACATTCATAGATAAAAATATTTTACAGATATTCCACTGTGCAGTATTTATATTTGATTGCTCTCACTTAGAAAAAAAAATGTTTACTGTGGTGATAACAGGAAATAATATATTTATGTAATGAAAAATATAAGGAACTTTAAAATATCTCATTTGAAGATGAGAAAAATTATTCAATATCATAAAATGACTTAAAAGAAGAGTTAAAATGAGTATTCATTTTTACAGTCTCCATTGTATAAAAAAAGAGAAGGCTTTTTACGTAATAGTAATGTACTATGTTCTTCTTTTGAATATGATAATAGCCAAATTAGCAAATTCTTCCTTTGGTCTTCCATCATTTCTTTATTTTATGACTATAGATGTTTCTACCTTTTCTAAATGTCTCTTTTATCTAAGTCACAGTCAACTTATCTGGAAGTTTAATATCCAGAAAATAATGAACTATTACGTTCTGATTTTGATATACATTTAAAAATTTTTCTATTTAAACCTTTCTTAATTGAACTCTACTTACCTAGGGACCCTAGCCCTGGGCCATGGCCTACCTATCTTTGAGAAAATTTTGCAATGAACATGAGTACTGACTTTGGTAAAAATGCAATATATATATTGCAATATATATATATGTATATATAGTATTATATTATATTAAAGAAATAAAAAAAATACAGGAATTCTTCCAACAGTCACAGGTAGTATTCCATATGAAAGCAGAAAAACATATCTCACTTGAATTTAAAATTATTCCGAGGAGCAAGGACAGACTCACATTTATCAATTTTACTCTTAAATAAACTGAAGATAACAGTTAAAAAACAAGTTTGCCTTGCTCTAAAAAATAAAAGCATGAAACTTTTATATAATCTCCTATGTTGTGTTCAGTACAGATTATCATTTTGATTTATGTATTGTTTTTTTCTTTAAAGAGAAACCTCTGAAAATGTTATTTCTGTCTAATTTTTAAACTCTGAACTTTAAACTCTAAACTCAGAATTTTAAATTCTGAACACTTAGTATGTTCCTACACTTAGGAGGTCATAAACAAAATACTTCATAATATCTTTATTCTGATTGATCTTTATACTATACACTGCATAGTTCAGTGTAATACTAGAAATAACACTTCTTATCTGACTTCATGTGCATAACTTCCCCCCAAAAACAGCATAAAAACCCTCTGATATGATTATTGAGAGGGGAAGTTTAATAATGCAAAAAGAGCCAAAGTGAAAAAATGTAATTAGCCAAAATTATAAATATGAAGTAGGAATATTTTACGCAAGTTAGTAAGGTCACAGATAAAGAAATCTTAATTTGTGATGCAGAGTTTTCTGTTCTCTTTGAACTCTTAATTTTGTACAATTACCATCCATCTTTTCATTTGAATGCCATTTTGTGCATTGCTGATCTCTGACACTTTTGAAAAGTGGAAAATATTTCAAGGTAGTTTAAAGACAGCTCAGCAAAGTGGTATGTTATGACACACTTCAATTTAACTTCCCGAGGTTTGTTTCACTCTCAATCCAAGTACACCTTAAATACTTCACTATTCATTGCTATCACACCTGTCAAACCTGGCATGAAATAACTTGCAAGGTGTTTATGTTAAAACCTTTTTATGTTGATTTTAAGAAATTAGAAGCATCAAGCATGTTATTTATTCTGGGTTTATCTTCAGTGATGTGTATTGTTACTAGCAGCACTGAACTGCACCCTGAACGGTCTTGTCAGGATTGGCTGCTGAAGTATTATATTGTTGTCTGGATTAAGGTTGTCTATAATCTGCACCAAAATTTACTTTTCTAGAGGTCTTCAGGCTAAATTCAGCCAATAATAAATCCAGTTTTTCAACACAAAAATTTATAAGATCATCTCCCTAAATTAATGCAGAAATTTAACACCTTAGTATTTTACAAATTTATTAACAAATTAGAGTCTCATCTCTATCCTTCTTCCAATAAAATAAATTGTTATAGGTTTGCTTTCTTTGTTAATGAACAACAAGAGGATATGACTATGCAACTATATAAAACTATTGGAGTAGAATTTTGCAAAAAAAAAAAGTTTTGGCACTGAATATTTCACAGATGCAATTTCAACATCTTGAATATCAAAAAAGGTAAAATATATTTCTGGAGTGAGGGCTGGAATAATACAAGAGGAGTGAAGAGAGAGCACGGTAGGCACCTGGGAAGCCAATGAAAGTCTCCCTTTCTCTGCTCACTGTCTTGCTCTACTCATTGGTCTTGCTCCTTCAGAGTCCACTTTCTATTCTCCAAACAGCACTGACTCTTCCTTCCATGAGAGGACTGCACACTGGCCAAAGTCAGCCATAGCTGGGCCATTCACATATCTAGCAACAGATCTAGGTCTCATTGTTCTCACAGGTAAAATTAGGGGTTGGGATTAGATAAATTATTCTTATATATTTTTGGTCAAATGTCCCTTTGAGAATTAGAGGAAAGATTTGAAATTTGGAAACTCTCTCAAAAAAAAAAAAAAAAAAAAGGAAAAAAGCGCACAAACCCTGCATTTTAGAGGTTCTAAGTCTCCAAAATAAGAATTCCGAGGACAGGATATTTTTTAAAGTATTATACATGATTTCATAATGTGTATGAGTACAGGGCTTTAGAAAAGTATTAATAATTTCTTTGGGTTTTCCTATAATTACAAATCACCTGCATTGAACATGCATTTAAGAGTGTTGCCTCAAGACCCAGACCACCCAAGTAGTGTTAAAATAATTAAATGAAGATGTCATTAGACTTTAATACTTTAGTAGCCTGTGTAAGCAAAACAAAACCTAAGCCAGAGTCAGTGCACTGGAATCTGAGAATACAAAACTTCAGAACAACCAATCAAAAATACCCAACTAGGCTTTCCCAAAAATGGCAACTACTTAAGCTATAGCCAATCAAAAAATTTCCTCACTTTGCTTCCATATCTTCTCTACAAAAAATTTCCCCCCAGTCCCTATTGGCAGAGTACTCCTAACCACTTTTGGTTTGATGCTGCCTGATTCAAATTCATGTTAGCTTAAAGAAACACTTGAAAATTTTAATATGCCTCAGTTTATCTTTTAACAGTACATATCTCCATTCAAACACATTTCATTCTTTCCTTCACTTTCCTCATTGGTAAATCAGGGATAACAGCATTTATAACAAACTCATATGGTGACTGTGGGTATTAAATTAGAAGGGTGTGTGTGTGTGTGTGTGTGTGTGTGTGTGTGTGTGTACATAACCTGGTCTGGAATTCATATATTCATGCTTAGAACAGGGCCTGGAACATAGTTAACTATTCGATTTATCTAAGATACTGTTTGTGTAATTAAGAAAACTCTAAATATGAAGAAAAATAAACTAGAAAATAAATATTTTATTATTTCATTTAGGCTATTTTTCTCTTTCTACAATTTCAAGAGCTGGCTTCATACACAGAAAAATCAACCATAATATCTAATTTGTAAGGTGACACTGTGTACATTATTTGTACTCTCATGCTTATGGTTTCTAAGTGAATGCAAAAAGAAGAGAAGAAAATTTTGATATCTCCACAAGAAAAGAGTAGCTACTTGCCACGAAAGAAATACTGGGAAAAATACAATTTATAATGCTGAATGTCCAAGTACTAACTTCATTTGCACTTAGCAACCCTCCCTGCAGAATGTGTTTTGGGATCATGCTCCTCTTCTCCCATTTCTTTTCAGTCATGTGTATCTGGCTTCCCTCCTCACGAGGACTGATGGCATAAAATTATTTACATTCATATGTCTATTCACAGTTTAATAGATCTTTTCTAACAAGGCTTTCTTTCTTTGCTGAGCTAATTTGTTCCTATTTTTAAAGCAAGTTTCAAAACAAGCTTTTCTAAACTGAATACACACAATTAATACCAACAGATTTCTGATATATTTCTCTACTTACAGTTTTTTCAGCTGAAAAACAGAGAATATTTTAGATAAGATTTGGTTCAAAATAGTTACACCCGATGCAATTTACCTTTTAACCTTAAATCCTTCAATATCTCCCCTTCCTTTCCCTCATTCCTCTGCTAGTGAAGTGTGACAGCGAAAAATGTCATTTCTGTTAAACAAGAGAACTCAACACCACTTTCCACCCCCACTCTTACACTTATCATGAAACTAAGCAAAATATGAATACAGTTGGAAAGGGAAGGCCATACATTTTCTGTTTAGTGAAACAATCTCCACTCCACCTCCTTTTTTTTTTCTTTCCCACAGCACTGTTTGCTTGCTGGTACTATATTCTTCCTTCTCCATAAGCAGCTGTTACATTCACTATGCAATTCACCAATTTTCCACGGCCAACTATTTTTCAGGTCCTATAATTCAGCCTTCATTTTCTCATCCAAATATGAACATACCCCTCCCCTTGACAGGCACACAGACACACTCTATTTTAGGTGCCATGGCATGTCAATAGCATCAATCACCACTCGCACCATCGATCATGCAGCTATGAAGCAGTTGGATGACATCTGCCATAACACCCTCTGTGCTACGATAATGCACTTGAATTTTGAAACAGGAGGATATTGGTCTGCAGACTTATAATCAATCACAGTATCTTTTCAAGCAGGATATCTTGGAGATGTAACAGAGAGTTAATCACACATTCTAAAAGTATATTTGGACATGATTCTGAGAGTTCCATATTGTTGACTTATATTAAATAATTAAAATGTAATCTATAATGCTCCCAACAGCCAATGTCATACTAGTTATTCCAAACAATATATTGCTCTTTCAACTTTAGTCCTTTTCTCCATGAGTATCACTATCTAGGGTCTTTGTTTATTATTAGATTTTAGCAAGATTTGTGGCAATCTAAAATGCAAAGCATAAAGACAAAGTAATTTCATATTTAGTATTCCTTACTCTACTGCCATTTAACATATGCACATTTTATAAATCAATGTATTCCTTGCTTTGTTTACGGTGGTCTGTGGTATACAGAAAAATCATAATATGTGAATAAAATATAAGGACAATTTTGTAAATGAAAACAATTAAAATAAGCAAACAGTAAAATATATTTAATAGAATTGTGTAACTTGATTTGAGACTAAGTCATTATAGCCTAACCTGAAACCCTTTATAAAACTTGCTGATTTTTACATCTTTTAAAATTTTAACATCCTAGTATTTGGTAAACTCATTATTGATAAATATATTTAATATGAAAGAAGTTTCCTACAAGGTAAGAGAAAGAGGAAAAATATATCTGGGTTCCTGAAAAAAAAAACTTTTGAGAGAAAAGACAATTTCTTGAGATAGAGTTCTTTCAATCTTATTTACAAATAGCAGAAAATCTAGGAGAAACCAAAGATAGTTTTTTTTCCCCCCAATAGTATGTTTCATTACAACATACTTCTCAGAGGAAAGAGTTTCCCATGTGGAAAGGAGAAGCAGTCTGCTTCCAAGATGACAAATTCTGTAGGAAGGTTTAAATGTGGTAAAGCCTAGTGTGTCCGGATATCATGACTACTGATAACTGTGGATTTTTATGAGAAAGTTGATATTTAAAACTGGCTAATATTTCTAAACACTTTGAAGTTATATATATGTAATATATTATTTGGTTTGTAGGCCACCAATGTGTAGCCTCAGTTCAAACACATAGCAGTTTCCACAGCATGAAAATCTGCCCTTTCTGCTTGGTATTTGGGTTTAATTTCATGGATTGAGAAATAATTACTGAATAATGACTTAATGATTAACATTAATTTCATATGCTCAATAATTGCCTATCTCTCCATGCTTTTTCTTACATTTTTTCTCTCTCAAAAGCCTCTTTTTTCAAGGAGTATCGATCTAATAACTTTCTTAAATTGTCCTCTTTTAAGACCATTTTTAAATGTTATGAGCTCCATGAAACCTTTCTTGTTTTACTCTGAAGAGAATTAACATGTTTTCTATGTTCCCACCTTTTTTATTATTTACTTTTCAAACTCTGCCCTAATTTACCCACTTCTACTCCTTTATACCATTCTGCTATTATACACTAAGAAAAATAATTATCAAATTGGGCCAAATGCTTGGATTAAATTTAAAAATATTCCCTAATTGGGGCGCCCGGGTGGATCAGTCGCTTGAGCGGCACTTTGGCTCAGGTCATGATCTCACGGTCTGTGAGTTTGAGTCCCGCGTCGGGCTCTGTGCTGACGGCTGAGAGCCTGGAGCCTGCTTCAGATTCTGTGTCTCCCTCTCTGTGCCCTTCCCCTGCTGACACTCTGTCTCTATGTCTCTCAAAAATAAATAAACAATAAAATTTTTTTTTAAAATTCCCTAATAAAGTAATTTTGCAGGTTTATGAGTTTGTAATGAGTCATCCATGTAACATATATAGCTTAGAACCCTTCTGTTTACACATATACATGTTAATTCAACCTTCTCATAATGTCTTCTGTTTTAATCTTATCAGATAATGAAGGGGTTTAATTAATCAAATATTCGGTGTAATAGATATAATAAAAAATTCTGTATGTTTGCATTCATGTAAGTACACACACACACACACACACACACACACACACACCAACTCCATGCCCTGACCAGTAAACAATTAGATACGTGAGGTATACTTACCCATGCTGTATCCACTAATTGTTTAAAGGATTTCTGAAACATTATTCATGTGTACTATACACTCATAAAGTGGTTAACATACTTTATAAATGACTCTTATTTTATGGTTTGTCTTACCCGAATCTAGGTCAGCCTCATTCTCAAATTCATTATTTTCCCACCACACACACATCTATAACCATCACTAAGGAGTTCAAGCAACTGGTAAGGTCAAGCCACTTGAATCAAGTAAATATCCTCTTATCAGAGTGGGAAACTAAAGGCAGATATTTTTTTGATTCCAAGCAGGATATGTCAATTTGGAAAATACAAAATGCAAGATTAGCTGACGGATTGAATTTGTAGGGTTCAGTGCTGAACAAAGTGCTCTAGACACCAGGGAAGGTTGTGCTGAAAATCAACCTCAATTCTATATGTAGCAGACCATTGACTACATTGTTGAGAGCCAGTGGCCTTGAGTGGTGTTTTGGGAGCCCAAGGCCTTGAGAGATGTTGAGAGTCAGAGACCTTGAGTGGTATTGGGAACCGAAGGCTTTGAGTGCAGCCTTTCTCCTTGAGTCGGGACCACAGCCAGGTCGTGTGGGGAGGTTCAGAATGCCTTTGTAAAGTTTGATATAGCAAAATACATTTTGCCTGCTGAGAACTTGTGAGAGGAGATGTGCCTCGCACGTACACCACCCCCAGATTGTGCATAAATACCCGAGTGAAAATAAACTCGGGGCTGGTGACACTTGGGAGTGCCAGCCCTCCCTTAACAACTGTGCCTTGTGTATCAGTTCATCCTCGCCCCCCGATCAGGAACCGTTCTATTCAGCGACAGGCTGGTCTGCCGCACTACATCTATTGCAATTATTTCTCCATATATCTATACCCTGCTTTGGATCTTAAGTTATATGCCTGAATATTCTTCATTTCTGGGCCTCCCACACCAAAATTAAGTAAATGATTCTCATAGATACTGACCTACTCAATGAATGAATTCATAGTTGAATTAATATATGAATCAAGGAAAGTACTGTGTAATGATCAGAAAAACTTTTTTTTTTTAAGTTTATTTTAGAGAGAGAGAATGTGAGTAGGGGAGAGGAGCAGAGGGAGAGAGAGACTTTCAAACAGGCTCCACACTCAGTGCAGAGCCCAATGCACGGCTCAATCCCGTGACCCTGGGATCATGACCTGAGCCAAAATCAAGAGTCAGATGCTCAACCAACTAAGCCCCCTAGGTGCCCCAGAAACGTTCCTTCTTGACTCTGTCCTAACACAACTGAAGCAAGTTATAAGTTCTACTCATTTTACAATTAAAAAATATATATAGTAGGAAAATAATATGCATGCTGATATTTCCATTGTTAATTTTTTTTTAAATATTTATTTATTTTTGAGACAGAGAGAGAGAGACAGAGCATGAGTGGGGGAGGGGCAGAGAGAGAGGAAGGCACAGAATCGGAAGCAGGCTCCAGGCTCTGAGCTGTCAGCACAGAGCCCGACGCGGGGCTCAAACTCACAGACCGTGAGATCATGACCTGAGCCGAAGTTGGCCGCTTAACCAACTGAGCCACCCAGGCGCCCCCATTGTTAATTTTATTCAAGAATATATTAAGATATTATTTGCATTCATCGAAACTACAAGTATCTATGTTGTGCCTTTCATATGCTAGACACAGTATTAAATGCCAAGGAACATTATAATGTGTAAGTCAGAAAGTTCTCTATATCTATATCTATATCTAGACATATATATATGTATATATATATATGTATAAATAGATAGATACAAATATATACACATAGATACAGATATAGATATACACATAGACATAGACATAGCAATAGATATAGATAGAGATACAGATATAGATATAGATTTATTTAGAGTGGTAGTTCTCAACTGAAAACTACTTTGGCCCCAGGGAACATTTAAATGTCTGGAGACATTTTCTGATGTCAGAATCGGGGTACGGTGTCATTGCATAGAGGCTGCAGATGCTGCCAAATATCCCACAATGCTCAGGGAAGGCTCCCCAAAAAGAACTGCCTGACCCAAAATCTCAGTAGCATTGAGACTGAAAAATCCCAATTTAGAAGTATTATGAAAGAATATGATAAATACTATACTTCATTGGTTCTAAAATGATACTTCATGTGGTCATGGGAAGACAACAGAAGAGGAACACATGGATTGGGGCTTCTTGTATGTTTGCCAAGAATATAAGATGATGGAGGAACGTGATGTTTCTATAAGAGAAACGGAATATGTATAAAGGCATAGATGAGAAATCTAGTCTGTTCAGAATATATGATAGTTAATATGTGGACTATGCTGGAGAGTGAGTCAGAGATTACATCAAAGCAAGAAATATTGTCCTCAGTATAATATATTCATATACAGTCATATGACATTGAATTCTTTTGTGTCACATCGAGAACAGAATGCAGTCTACAGACAATGGGAGAGTCACTGAGAATAAGTTTTAAACAAGGGGATATAATAATGATACGTGTTACACAGAACAAAAAATTATAAGAGAATTTGAAAAGTTATTTTGGAATGTAGTGGCAATGGAAACCAAAAAACCAGACTCTATTTTTCAATGAAATCTATGAGAAATTATATCCCAAACCAAGGTTTCAACAATGAGAATGGAGTAAAAGGAAAATAATTTAAGGGCAATTACAAAGGTGAGTGAAAGGAGTTTGCAAAACTCATCTATGAGATGTAAAAGTGACTAAAGAGTAGAAAATGACACTTAAGGTTCTGGTTTGGCCTATTTGCTGGACAATACTCAGGTGGAAGTGCCCAGTAAGTATTTGAATGTGGGATTTGGAAGTTAGTTCTGAGTGGGTGACATTGATTTGGAAGTCATCAACATAAAGATGATCCACAGAATTGATACACTTATCTGAAGAAAAGCTAGAGAATGAAAGTATAAAAGAAGTCAAGTGAAGTCCAACAAGTTGACTGCATCAGCTTCTAGGAATCCAAACTAAGACTATGGAAGGGTTAGCAGGAAACTTGTTAAATGACACAAGAGTTTGGTATCAGCAGGATAAACATGTATGGCAATTTTTCATTAATGCATTTTTACAAAAAATAACATTAACAATAAATTAATAAAGATCTGATCTGAGCGCACACTTGTGACATTTTGTACTTATACTCATGAGATGAATAAAAGGTATAACCATTTTTTTGCTAAGACTCAAATAGACATATGTCTGACACATAGTAAGTGCTCAATGAATGTTTCTGAAATATAAGAGTATCTGTAAAATGTATGAGAGATACAGCAAACCTAGAAAATTTCTAATAAAGTGGAGTGTGACTGAAAAGAAAAGCTAGGTCAGCTGTGGCAGAGTCTCAAGGTTAATCTACCAGGAATCACCCCACAAATCTTTTTCAATTGGTAAATACTAAAATTATTCTGGAAACAGAAGAAAAACTGTTTGGCATCAGAGGATTAAAAAGTAGATGAATTATTTTCATCGCTTCTTATTTCTTTTGGATTTATGTAGTTGGGATGGAGGGTAGATTGCGTTTATTTTGTATTGTATAGGTGAACAAATAACTGTTCACTTTACTACGTTTTTTTTGTAATAGATAGTAGATCATTGGCAATTAAAGCAAGGTCTTTTGAGTTTTGAGAGGTGCTTTCAAATTGCAATATTAAATATAACAGAATGCATACCTTTCATATCTTGAGATATTTCTATCATTTACCTTATTGATCTTGATCTTTCAGTAAGAAAAGTAGTTTGTAGGTTATTTTTGTTGTCGTTTCATATCCTCAAATATCAATGCTTTCCTTTAAACTTAGTCATTGTTTTTTTCCTGAACCATCCAATCCTTTAAGGACTTGGTTCCTTTATGCTTTATTCCCTATATTTCACTTTCAAACTTGACTTTTGGGAAAACAAACAATATGAGCTGCTCATGTTATATCACAATATACCTTTACGATGTTAACACACTAATTAAACAATATATTAACTAACTACAACTAATGTAACTATAACTAGAATAATACATCAATTTTCTTGTGTTTAAGGCATCAATAAAATTATTGGTGTGGTTTATTTGAACGCAACAATAAAGAAAGAAGAATGATTTTGGAATGCTGAAATCATACCATACAGCTTTGCTTCACAGAAGTGTGCTGAAATGAGGTTCTCTCCCTCTCCAGCACAGGATGAAACTAGTTGTGTTTCTCCTTTCCGAGAAGTAGTTCCACCTTAAGTGGATACACTTGAAGACACACAGTCTATTTTTTTTTTTAATGTGTTTCAGGAATGTAGGTTATTTCTCTTTGCTCTAGAACTTTTCTTATGCATTTTTATTCCCCATACTGCCTTTCATGCAGTTACACACATGTACACACAGTGCAGAATAGTCTTCTTGATCTTCTTTCATGGATAGGTAAAGGCCTTTAACAGGCCATTTATCCCATACTCTTCCTTCAGGGAAATGTACTCTAGCTTTGAACAAGTTTTGAGTAGTGAGCATACTATTAATGGGTAAAGCTCTATTTTATTTTCGGTCTGAATGTTTTCATATGTATTTATGATACATTTACTTTCTTTAATTCAAAAAAATTCTTTAGTTAGTCATTGAAATTAAACGATTCCATTGACCATCTGAATTCATTGTTATTTTGGTTTTAAGCACCCATGACTCTTTAAGAAAGATGTCCCCAGTCTACATAAGATTTATTTTTATACTTGATAATGTGCTTTTTATATTTCTAATAGATGTTAAGTGGCTCATTCCAAATACATTAAGTACCTAATCAAAAATTTACTTATTAAAATATTTTTTAATTTTTTTTGAATGAGCAAGCGAGCTAGCACATGCAGGGGAGGGACAGAGACAGAGAGAGAGAGAGGGAGGCACAGAATCTGAAGCAGGCTCCACGCTCAGAGCTGTCAGCACAGAGCCCACATGGGGCTCAAACCCAGGTCAGGAGGAGATCATGACCTGAACTAAAGTCAGATGCTTAACTGACTGAGTCACCAGATGTCCAAAACTTTAGACATATACTGTCTAATATGGAATCAGGCAGTGTGATGATGAAAATGTCCCATTGCACTGTGCAGTCTGGTCTCCACTAGCCGTGTGTGGCTGTTAGATAGTTGGGATGTAGTGCAACAAATTAATTTATTATTAATTAATGTAAATTTATGTTATATACTCAAGTGTGACTAGTGGCTATTGTATTTGGCAACAAAGCTTTAGCTGTGATGACAGATTCAAATTCATTAAAAAATTACATATAGAATATGGTTTTCCTTGTTACCTTGTAGAGTAGTTGGTAAAGCTCGTTTCAGAAAAGAATAAAAATAATTCACCTATCTCCCCACACACACCTATAATTTACTGAGTGAACTAAACCTACTTTGAAATTTCATGTAAAATTGATACCACTATAGTAATTATGATATCAGGATATTCATAAAAACTACAACTATTTATTGTCCTGTGTTCTCCATGTTGTAATAGCTGTTACCCCAATTTGTTTCTTCCCTAATTAGCCACAATACTGTTAAAACTCAAATCCTATATATAGTTATATATTTCAGCATATAAAACTAGGTGTCATATGTAGTATGTAGTATTTTCACCACTAATTCCAAGGGCTGGAGTTTCCTATTAAATAACTCTACTTAAAAAAAGAAGAAAAAAAAAATCCTAGATGATAATGATTCAGTAACTCAATTTTGTCTCACCATCTAATTCAATTTCTTCCTTCCTTCTACCAACCTTACTTCCCCCTCCTTCCTATTCTTCTCTCCTTTCCTACTCTAGCTGCTAATATATACCACATGGACAGTGACACATTTATGCTTTAGTTTTCTTTTGCTGCTATAACAAATTAACACAAACTTAATGATTTCAAACAACACATATTTGTTATCTTGTAGTTCTGGAGTTGGAAACTCCTAAAGACAAGGTGTTGGCCGGACAGTATTCCTTCTGGAATCTTTAGGGGAGTCATTTCCTTGTTTTTTACAGCTTCTAGAGTTGCAGCATTCTCTGGCTCATGGCTTTGTCTTACATCTTCAAAGCCTATAGAGTAGGATCTTCAAATCAACCTCCCTCTCCTTTCCTCTCTTCCCCTTTCTCCTCTCCTATCCTTGTCACATCTCTCTCTGACTCTGTTTTCTTGCTTTTCCTCTTAACTGGACCATTGTGACTGCATTGGAACCAGCTGGATAATCTAGGATAATCGTCCCATCTCAAAATCCTTAACTTAATCACATCTTAATCAGACAGCAAAGTCCCTTTTGCTATGAGGTTAACCTAATCATAAATTATGGACACACATCTTTGGGAAGCCATTATTCCATCAACTACAACACATAGTTTATAACTCTTTAAAATACTAAAGTTATAATAATGTTTTGAAAGAGCTAATTATATTTGTGAGTATATATGTACATTTATATTGATTCACAAATAATGCGTGCACACACACACACCCTAAATAATACAGATTAACATACAAAAGAATAAATTAATAACTAGATGACGTGATGTACAATAAGGTAATTGATGTAGTTATCCTTAGGTTTCATACATTGTCAAGTTTTTATCTAAAAACTATACTTTTAAGATTCCTAAACAGCTCAGGTATTTCCTGACATCACAAATCTCAATTTTGTTTTTCAACCCAATTACACTTTCATAAACAATTCTTAACACAGATAGTATTTAATAATTATTTTGGCTAACAGTTTGGTGATTCAAGTTGTATTTCTACAAATTTATTGATATGTAAGTAATGTGGTACAACAGTCTTGTTACAGTCAAGATATACTACATTAATCACTGCACCTCTATTATAACAGGCCTATTACTCTAATTTAGTAGGTTACATTTGTGTCAGAATGAAAGCTTTCCATGTAGAAACCTACCAATTTAAACTGCCAAGCCAAGTTTTTCTTAACTGAATGTGGATCTAGTTAAAAGACTAACTTTTGTCATGAAAATTTATGATCACCTAGGTTCATTTGCTTTAAACCACTTAACACTGTGTTGCGGAAAGACAAAGTCTAGAATCAGACTGATTTGGGATTAAGTAAGATCTGGCTTGGTGGTCAAGTAGACTGTGGCTTTTGGCTTATCTCTTTGGCTCCCTAAGTTTTGGTGCCTTCACCCGTAAGATGGAAATAACAAAATGTGCCCCTCTGGTCCTTATAACAGTGGCTGCCTGACACAAAGAGATTCTAATAGTCAGTGATAGCATGTTTTATCATAATCACCTGTAATAGTAAAAAGCAAAGAACAAGTCCTAGAACAAGTCCTTATGTCACAACTATAATCAAAAGGAAAATGAAAATAAAAACTCAAGAGATAGAAATATTCTTTACTACATATTAAACTTAGAAAGAACCTTTTCCAAATAATCAGATACTAGGGGATAGGTCAATTTCTAATAATATATGATTTATCTTTATAGAGACATCACATTCAGGATATTAATTTTTTTTTATTTTTTACATATTTTTCTTTTTAAAGATTTTATGTTTTTTTTTAATTTAAATTCAACTTAGTTAACATATAGTGTAGTATTGGCCTCAGGAGTAAAATTCAGTGATTCTTCAGTACATACAATACCCAGGCTCATTCCAACAAGTGCCCTCCTTAGTGCACATCAACCATTTATCTCATCGTCCACCTATCTCCCTTCATCAACCCTCAACGTGTTCTCTGTATTTACAAGTCTCTTATGGTTTGTCTCCATCTCTGTCTTTACCTTATTTTTCCTTCCCTTAACCTATGTTCATCTGTTTTGTTTCTTAAATTCCACATGAGTGAAATCATATATCTGTCTTTCCCTGACTGACTTATTTCACTAGCATAATATATTCTAGTTTCATCCATATTGTTGCAAATGGCAATATTTCATTATTCTTGGTCACCAAGTAATGTATGTCTGTATACACACACACACACACACACACACACACACACACACATACATATTTCACCTTTTCTTTATCCATTCATCAGTTGATGACCGTTCGGGCTCTTTGCATGCTTTGGCTATTGTTGATAGAGCTCCTATAAACACTGGGGTGCATATTTGTATCCTCTGAGTAAATACCTAGTAGTGCAATTGCTGGGTAGTAAGGTAGTTCTATTTTTTACATTCTGAGGACTCTTCATTATGTTCTTCAAAGTGGCTGCACCAGTTTGCATTCCACCAACAATGTAAAAGTATTCCCCATTCTCTGCATCCTCGTCAACACCTGTTGCTTCCTGAGTTGTTAATGTTAGCCAATCTGACAAGCGTGGGGTGGTATCTCATTGTGGTTTTGGTTTGGGTTTCCCGGATGATGAGTGATGTTGTGCATCTTTTCATGTGTTTGTTAGCCATCTGGATATCTTCTTTGGAAAAGTGTCTGTTCATGTCTTTTGCCCATTTCTTCACTGGATTATTTATTTTTTACGGTGTTGAGTTTGATAAGTTCTTTATAGATTTAGGATACTAATCTTTTATCCAATATCATTTGTCATTTGCAAATAGCTTTTCCCATTCTGTCAGTTGCCTTTTAGTTTCATTGATTATTTTCTTCATTGTGCAGAAGCTTTTTATCTGGATGAGGTCACAACAGTTCATTTTTGTTTTTGTTTCCCTTGTCTCTGGAGACATGTCTAGTGATCAGTTGCTGGGACCAAGGCCAAAAAGGTTGTTGCCTGTTTTCTCATCTAGGATTTCGATGGTTTCCTGTCTGAAATTTAGGTCTTTCATCCATTTCAAGTTTATTTTTGTGTATGGTGTAAGAGTGTAGTCCAGGTTCATTCTTCTGCATGCCACTGTCCATTTTTCCCAATGCCATTTGCTGAAGAGATTGTCTTTTATTCCATTGGATATTCTTTCCTGCTTTGTGAAAGATTAGTTGGCCATACACTTGGGGGTCCATTTCTGGGCTCTGTATTCTGTTCCATTCATCTACGTGTCGGTTTTTGTGCCAGTACCATACTGATTTGATGATTACAGCTTTGTAACACAGCTTGAAGTCTGAAATTGTGATGCCTATAGTTTTGGTTTTATTTTTCAACATGACTTAGCTATTTGAGGCCTTTTCTGGTTGCATACAAGTTTTAGAATTGTTTGTTCTAGCCCTGTGAAGAATGCTGGTGTTATTTTGATAGGGATTACATTGAATGTGTAGACTACTTTGGGTAGTATCGACATTTTAAAAATATTTGTTCTACCAATCCATGAACATAGAATGTTTTTCCATTTCTTGTGTTTTCTTCATTTTCTTTCATAAGCTTTCTATAGTTTTTAGTGTATAGATTTTTCACCTCTTTGGTTAGATTTATTCCTAGATATTTTATGGTTTTCAGTGCAATTGTAAATGGGATCAATTCCTTGATTTCTCTTTCTGCTGCTTCATTATTGGTGTATAGAAAAGCAATCAACTTCTGAACAGTGATTTATATCCTGTGACTTTGATGATTTCATATTTTAGTTCTAGCAGTTTTTTTGGTGGAGTCTTTTGAGTTTTCCTCACAGAGTATCATGTTGCCTGTGCAGAGTGAAAGCTTGAATTCCTCCTTCCCAATTTGGATACCCTTTATTTCTTTGCATTGTCTGATTACTGAGGCTAGGACTTCCAACACTATGTTGAGTAACAGTTGTGACAGTGAACATCCCTGTTGTGTCCCTGACCTTAGGGGAAAAGCTCTCAGATTTTCACCATTTAAGATTATATTAGCTGTGTGTCTTCATATATGGCCTGTATGATCTTGAGATATGTTCCTTCTATCCCTACTTTCTTGAGGGTTTTATTAAGAGATGATGCTATATTTTGTCAAATGCTTTTTCTATGTCTTTTGAGTAGATTCGTGTGGTTCTTCACGTGTGATACATCACATTGATTGATTTGCAGAAATTGAACCACCCATGCAGCCCATGAAATGAAAGAGGAGAGATCAAAACCAACACCACAGAAATATAAACAATAGTAAAAGAATATTATGAGTAATTATATGCCAACAAATTGGGCAATCTGGAAAAAATGGACAAATTCCTACAAACATATAAACTACCAAAACTGAAACAGGAAGAAATAGAAAATTTGAACAACAAAAATAAATAAATTAAAATAAAGTAAATAAATTAAAAGAGTAACCAAAATTCTCCCAAAAAAGTCCAGGGCCAGATGGCTTTCCAGGGGAATTTGGCCAAACACTTAAAGAAGAGTTAATACTTATTCTTTTGAAGCTGTTCCAAAAAAACAGAAATGGAAGGAAAATTTCCAAACTCATTCTATGAGGCCAGCATTACCTTGATGCCAAAGCCAGACAAAGACCACCACTAAAAAGGAGAACTACAGACCAATTTCCCTGATGAACATAAATGCAAAAATTCTCAATGAGATACTAGCAAATCAAATCCAACAATGCATTAAAAAATTATTCACCATAGGGGCGCCTGGGTGGCTCAGTCGGTTAAGCGGCCGACTTCGCTCAGGTCATGATCTCGCGGTCCCTGAGTTCGAGCCCCGTGTCCGGCTCTGTGTTGACAGCTCAGAGCCTGGAGCCTGCTTCGGATTCTGTGTCTCCCCCTCTCTCTGCCCTTCTCCTGCTCACGCTCTGTCTCTACGTCTCAAAAATACATAAATGTTAAAAAAAATTTTAACAAAAAAAAATTATTCACCATAATCAGGTGGGATTTATTGCACCTTCAGTTTTTAAATGTACTTTGTTTGCTATGTATCAATCTACTTTTTCATTCATTTTAAGAAATAGGTTAATCTGAGTCTTTTCTGCCTTTTCTAAACTTTTTTTTTCCCATGTTGGAGTGTTTTTCTAATTATGTTATGTGCTGTAACAGGCAAGCAAGATCATTTTAGTTTAAATCAAAACTTGGTAACCATTTTACCTTTTTTCTATATAAACACATACAAATATTCACAGGAATACACATATAATGACAAGTGACATAGGATTACTGAAATGTTCTACCAAATGATATATTGGCTCCCAGTCTTCTTATCTATTTTAATCTAACCTAATCTGTTTTTCAAACTGTCAAGTTAGTGATCTTTCTTACAATGCATGTTTAATTATTTATCTTTGGTTATAAATTTTTTAATTGAACTCCAGTGATTATAGGATTCATTGGCATGGCCTGCAAGGATCTTTACAATTTGGCCTCCTGACCTCTCCAGGTTAATCTCCAGGCCTTATCACTAATCTCACCACTAAAATTGTGAATGGTACTTTGGTATTACCCCTCGCCTCTGCCCCCACTGCCATTCAACGGATTCTTCTTTCTGGATGTCTGCCCTTCTATATTGACTATCCTATCTAACTACCTGGCATAATTTCTATGTATCCATGAGACTTAATGTCACAATTATATTCTTCTGGGATTCACTGAAGCAGTGTTCATAATTTTCACTTCACACCAGAGGTTCTAATACCTTCTTTTATAGCACTTTTTTATGATTTTTGGGGGAATGGGCATGCTTATTACCATCAGCCCACCATCACTTCAAGATGCTGCAGGCCACAGTTTTGCATCTTTAGAACAGTGATACTAACATGATAAATACACAGAAATGTTTTATCAGTAAGTAAATGGACAAATAAATGAAATCGTTCCATGGGCCTTTAAGATTCAATGTTTGACTACCTATTATAATTACACTAATAGTATATAAATGTATGCTTATTCTAAAGAATGAAGCATTATAGGAACACCTGGGTGACTCAGTCAGTTAAGCGTCTGACTTCAACTCAGGTCATGGTCTCATGGTTCGTGAGTTTGAGCTCCACACTGGGCTCTGTGCTGACAGCTCAGAGCCTGGAGCCTACTTTGAATCTGTGTCTCCCTCTCTTTCTACCCCTCCCTTAGCCCCCTCAAAAATAAATAAACATAATATACATATACACAATATATATACATTATATAAATACACTGAGTGCAAGGTTGTAGACCCTCAGCATCTTCCCCTACTGCACTGCCTTCCCTAGGGTCATTCTTAAAACATACAAATAACTATATAAACCTGGACATTTAGCTTTTTAATAGTTACAAATCAGATTATACTCTAGAAAATTGGTGTATATTGCTCTTGTTGTTCAATACTTAATGCTTTTCTTGTGCTGTTACAAAGAAATCTATCTTATCCTTCTTTTACTTCCTTTTTGTCAAGAACACAATGTCCCATATTATGTAATTAATTTAACTTATTAACCATCCTCTACTGACAAACACTTAGATCATTTCTATGTTTTTACTACAACAAGTAATGAAATCCACACACACACACACACACACATTCACATATATAAAATTTCATGTATATGTGAAACATACAGTTTAGATTGCTATACTGTAATTCTTACATCCAAGGGATGCACTTTAAATTGGATACATACTGTCACATGATTCTCTAAAATTTTCTACAATAAATATTTGTTTCAGTTAAAGAACTTAAGAAAAATTAAATAAAAAACAGAGATTTAATAAAATTCTGTTACATATTTAACTCAGAAAAGTGACAACAGAGTTTCATAATTATAGTCCAAGAATTAAGTAGTATTTTCCATATCTAAAATAATCTAAGTCTACATATAGTTTACTTAATACTGCCCTATGGTATAGTAATAACTAAAAGTTACAATGTAGTCATGTGTACTGAAGTTGGTTGCTGACTGTAATAGTAATTTAAAATCAGGTGTTTGGATTTACAAGTATTTAAAACTAATAGCTTTCTAACAAAGATTGCATAATTAATCATTATGGCAAGATTGGAGAATTAATCTATTTTGGCATCCTATATATTAAGGTGCTAAATGTTGAAACATACAGAAATTTTTAGGTGATCTTTCACATTTAATATCTATGTTCAATGAATTTGTTTTGAGCAGTATAGAAAGAATCATTTGAGTCAAGTAAAACATCAGCATTTATGATGAGAGTTAACACAAGTTTATTTTTTTTTGGACACACTATATCAATTTTAAGAAGTCTAAATATATTAGGTGTTTTTCTTCAAAATAAAGGAATTAGTGGTAAATTATATAATTGACAAGTAAACAGTCACCTTGTGTTTGGGCTTAAAGACTAAATCTAATTGGCTTTACATGAAATTAATCAAACCCATTGTTTATCCGGCTGAGAAAAAACAATTCCACTGAAAAACAGCTGATTGATATTTGAGAGATTTATCTTTAGTTATAATATTCAATTATATAATTGGCAGTTAGGAAACAAACTAGTGGATGCTAATATGAAAATATTACTTCTTACCTTGTTTAAATATAAAATTTATATTCAGTTGGCAGGAATGTTATTATGCAAAATATCAATAAAATAAGCATATTGGAAACAGACTGAAAATTCACATTCAAATTCAAGTTCCAGTGTTCTGATTTGTTAGATAATAACCAACCAGCTGCCTAAGAATTGTATGGAAGATGAGGGTTAATAGTGGCATACATGAGAGATACCTAATTTTAACTTTTACTGCAATATAATGCCTTTGACATTTAAAAAATATATTTAAAAAAATTTATATTGCAAGAGCAATCTGATTAGTAGTGAATTGCCAATTCTTTTTCTCTTTTTTTTCTGGCAACCATGAAACCCAGATGCTAAGCACTGGAAGATATTTCTTCCAATAGCAGCATCTGGCGTGCTGGCAGACTCCATAAGCAATTTTGTTTTACAGCTTTAAAGCAGCTTCTGGGTCTATTACATGGTTAATCTGATGGGCTGTCTGGGCTGCCTTGTCCTCCTGGATGCCATATGCCAACAGCTAGAGATGCAGTGAACTGTCTGCCCATTAGGACTGCTGTAAAGAGCACACCTGAAAAAAATCAGCTGCAAAGAGAGTGCACTACTTCTGTTCAGTCATTACAATACCAATGATGAGTGACCGGGCTAAAACAGTGCTAAAAACTTGCCAAAAATGTTCAATGCCTTCTGAGCACCAGGGAAGACTAGAAAACTGTAAATAAAAAAATATTCAGGAAGTTATTGTATCATTTGATAATAAAACAAGTATTTGCAATTTTCCTCCATGCAAGAGAAAGAACATAAAATGAAGAGAATTGTGAGGGCGAGAGACAGAAATTTGATTACTGCTATTCTATGACAAATGGCTCATGAGAGGATAAATTCCCTGAGCGTTAGGACTGTGTCTAAATCATTCTTATATTTTGAAGGCCTACTAGAGTATTTTAACATGGTATAAATGGAGTAAGTGGGTTTTAAAGAAATAAAAAGCAAATAACATGATAACATCATGGTGATTGTGCAATGCATTTTATAATCTTTAAACACTTTGCATCAGTGTTTTTTTTTTGTTTTTTTGTTTTTTTTTTTTTTAACGTTTATTTATTTTTGAGAGACATAGAGATAGAGCATGAGCAGGGGAAGGGCAGAGAGAGAGGGAGACACAGAATCCGAAGCAGGCTCCAGGCTCTGATGAGCCATCAGCACAGAGCCCGATGTGGGGCTCGAACTCACAGACCGTGAGATCGTGACCTGAGCCGAAGTCGGCCGCTTAACCGACTGAGCCACCCAGGCGCCCCTGTTTTTTTTTTCAGAGAATACTGTCCTTATCACCCAGACTAGATTGCACCACCCCTCTGTACACCCCAATATGTAATTGTATCATTTAACATCATTTACATTTATATACTTGTGTGATCAGAGAATACTGCATCCCAGTCCTTTAACTGAAAACCTAGGTTAATTTTCTCTTAATCTAAAACTTTCCAGTAAACCCTAATATATTAATTTTTTTCATAAGGGCAAAAGAATATTCTTTTATTATAGATGAGTTCAGGATCTTAATTCATTATTTACTGATAAATAAATGATGCAAATGATGGAGAAAAGGAAGTGCAAATTTTTGGCTAACCACGTAAATGGGATAAGGGGAGATTAATCCATGAGTTTCTACTCTATTTCTCATGCTTCGAATGGCTCCTTCATTTTTAATCTCATCTCTTTAACCAACGTTTCTGTCTTGCTCTCCTACTTTTAAGAGCTCATGTGATTAGAATGGGCCTTCTCAGATATCCAGGATAATTTCCCTATTTTATTAGTTAGCAATCTTAATTCCATCTACAAAGTTCATTCCATTCTTCCTTGTAACAAAACTTATTCATGTGTTTGGAGATTAGGATATGGACATTCTTTATTAAAACATTTCCTTATTTATTTTTGAGAAACTGAGAGAGAGAGATAGAGAGAATGTGTGTGTGAGCGGGGGAGGGGCAGAGAGAGGAAGAGAGAATCCTAAACAGGCTTTGCGCTGTCAGTATAGACTGTCAATGTAGAGCCCATTGCAGGGCTCCGTTTCATGAACTGTGAGATCATGACCTGAGCCAAAATCAAGAGTCAGACACTTAACTCACGGAGCCACCCGGTCACCCCAGGTGATATGGACATCTTATTCTGTCTCCTGTATTGTCTAACACCAGAATTTAAGGGTGAGATAGAATATAATCTCGATAAAGTTTCCTAGTTAAGCTCTAAGAATGAAAGATAGAAACGAGAAGGGTCATGGATTCATAATATATTAATGTTAAAAAAATTATAAATGCTTTAGTCATGCGCCTTCACTTTATTAAGGGGAAATCAACTCCCCAAGACCTGCGTCACAAAGCCAAAACTATCTACTTGAAAGAACTAGTTTTCAACTCCTAATTTAGTACGTTATTTCATTTTCCCTTAGCTGTTTCTGGTTCAAGCCAAAAGTACACAAAAGTCTATTTCACAGGTGATATACTTAATAATTCATAACATAAATATATATACAATATATTATAGTAATAAATATAAAATTGTTATAAAAATTAAAATAAAATTTAATGGGTGAAGGCTGTAGTTTCATTCAAATAAAACAAAACCACATAAAAATGTACTATATAAGCCATGCCTTTAGAGCTCTGTTCAGATATAATCAAGAGAAAACACTTGGAAGTTGATAAATTAGTTTTAGGGAAACTCACTCTTCCAGGATTCATGCTTTAACCTTGTGTTTAAGGAGAATAATAATAATTCCCTCCTGCCAGCTCTCACCAAATAAATTCATGGTAAACTGCTTTTATATGTCTTTAGATTAGCATACCATACCGTCAAACAAAAAATAATTGTGTGGAATTAACTAAATAATTAGAAATACAGTTTGTCAACCCAGGAAACTCAGTAACTAAAAACCTTACTGAGAATATATACTTTTAAACCAGAAGCACTAAGTTGTTATATTCCTCTTTATTATTATTATCATTATTATTTGTAGTAGTAGTAGTAGTAGCAGCAGCAGAATTGGCTATTGAGTTGTAGGAGTACTTTACATATTCTGGATAACCTTTTATCAGAAATATGATTTACAAATATTTTCTTCCCTTCCGTAGTTTGTCCTTTCACTCTGTTGATTGTTTCCTTTGCTATTAGTTTGATGTAGTTCCACTTACTTACTTTTGCTTTTGTTACCTGCGTTTTGGTTTCAAATTCAAAAAATAAATGTCAAGACTAATGTCTTTTTCTCTCTGTTTTCTTCCTCTTGTATTTATATACAAATCTTTTACTAACTCGGGTATTGTGTTTAAGTCTTTAAACTATTATTAGTTGATTTCTGTGTATTGTCTAAGACAAGTGTTTCATTTAATTCTTTTGCATTGAATATCAGTTTCCCAACACCACTTATGGAAGACACTATTTCCCCATTCTATTTCCTTGCTACTTTTTTGGTGTTTTGGAAGATCAGTTGACCATATATGTGTGGGTTTATGTCAGGGCTCTCTATTCTGTTCCATTTGTTTGAATAAACAATATTTTCTAAAAAACTTAACCAGTGACTTCCTATTGGCATATAGAACCATAAAATAGACAATGAATTTTGTTAAGAAAATTGTAAATACTGTAAAAAGATTAAAATTTCTTTGGCTTTACCTTTTCTCTTTAGCATCCTTCATTATTGGAGTGTTTTTTTTTTTTATACTTTGTTATAATCAGATTCAAATTTTGATAGCTACCAAAGAATTAGATAGAAGTAAAAAACAACAAAAGTCACTTGGAATTCCAACGTTTATCAAAGTAAACTTAGAATCTTTACTCTTGAGGTAAAAATCAAAGAAATACACAATAAAAAAAAAACCCAGAAAACAGGCAGTACAATCATCTTATTCTTCTTCCTCATATTAAAAGTTATTGTGCTAAAAAATTATTGTACAAAATACTGCACTAAATATTATGCTAGATATTGTACTATGACATTGTACTAAAATATATAGAAAAAGAAAACCAATGGAAAATTCACATTTGTTTTGTTAATTAAAGAGTAATGGCAGCTCTTAGGCAGTTCAAGAGAGAATTTAAGAAAAGTTTACAGAAGTTTCCATTTAAAATGTTTGGAGTTTTAAAATATGAGAATATTCTTTGAAGCCAATTTTTATGGAAAATTACTAAGATACATAGAAAAAGCATGTCTTTGTGGATCATGGGTAGAGTTCACAATCTTGTATAACAACCCTCATGCTGTGCTTTGCCTATGATTGGTAGCCCAAAGGCATCATTTTGAGTGGAATCATATTGTTTAGGAGTAGTAACTCATGCTGTTCTACTACAAAGCAATCAGTAACACAGAGATCAATCGGACAGAAAAGAAGAAAAAGGAAAGAGGCAGTTGAAATACCATTATTTCTGATATTAAAGATATTAAGAGGGAAGATATTGAGAGTGTCCTGAATAGAAGTTATATTGAGTTTTAGAAAATATTTTAAAATACATATTCATGGTCTACCATCTTGAAAGTAAAAAAAAAATCAAAGCATATATTTAAATAGGTAGAGTACAGCATGAAACATGATGTGAGTAAGATATATAAGCATCATTATTAATCTGATTGAAATTGGCTAACACTGATAAATTGACTCTGCAAAGCTAAGTTATAAAACCCCCAAAGATGGTTCTACCATTTTCTTAAAGTGTTCCTCAGGAAAGTTAAATGTAATCCATATGTTTTCTGATTATTTTATGTCTGCGTCCCAAAGACAGCAGTTTGATCATATGATTTTATTATTTGACACTTCTCAAGACTTTTCATGTCTTTAATATAAATGTGAGAAATAATGTTAGGAAATCTTCATCTTAATGAAGATCAACAAGATCCCTTTTCCAGAGATTAAGAATTTGCTTAAAATTAAGTAATTTTGATTAAAGAAACGGTTCACCAAGCTTGAAAAGTAGGGTCAGAGAATGAATCGAGGCAAGTCTGGAGACCACAAGAACCAGTTTCAAATCTTGACTCTGGGATTTATAAACTCTGACTTTGTATAAGTTCCTTAACAACTACCTGCACCACATTTTTTCTTCTGTAAAAAAAGAATATGTAGTTAAGTGATCTCTAACTCTTTCTTGTTTTAACAATTTCTTTATCTGGTATCCACCTGTTAATATCTCTAGTCTGAGTTTCATATACATTAATTCTTCAATGAAAGTCACTGGATAAGCATATGTACAAGGGCAATGTGGACAATAAAGATTCAATAGATCAAAGAAGCAAGTTCATCTGTTTTTGTCAAATCATGCACTTTATTAATTATTACACTTACACTGAAGTATGCTTCATCAGGCAGCCTTTCCTAACATAAAATCACTTCCTTTTTTTTTCAAGTTTTTATTTAAATTCTAGTTATTTAACATATAGTGTAATAGTGGTTTCAGGAGTAGAATTTAGTGATTCATCACTTATATATAACACCCAGTGCTCAACACAAATACTGCCCTTAATACTCATCACCCATTTAGACTATCCCCTGCCCACCTCCCTGCCATCAACCTTCCATTTGTTCTCTATAGTTAAGAGTCTCTTACAGTTTGTCTTCCTCTTTTTCCTCCCCTACCCATATGTTCATCTGTTTTGTTTCTTAAATTCCACATATGAGTGAAATATATGGTATTTGATAACCACTTCTTTTAAAAATTATCACATAATTAATATATCATAATATAGTATTTTGTTGTTTATTTGTTTTAATGCTATCTTTACCAAGTTTTGAGACCCAGTTTGAGACAAGAATTTGGTTGGCTTCCCTTCTTGAACAGTTAAATGCACACCCAACCTTAAATCTGGCTCCTACACTCTTGTAGCACTATGCATAAGCCATAATCACCCTCAGGCCAAGTGAACCAGGTCCAGACAACTAGGGTCAGCCTCTATACCCCAAAGACCAAGAGAAATTATAAAACTTAGTCAATTCACAGGGATCTCAAGAAACTTAGCTAAGCTCATCCCCCTTGCCATACCTAAGCCATTTCCTACAGTTCCAGCTTGCTGTTGCTCTGTCCTAGGTACAACCTCTTGTTTGACTTTGCCTGGCAGTTTTTTCTCATTTGGAGTTATATGTAAGAGTTTTGCCTTTGATTCATGAGTCTCATTCACTGTGTTGTGTTCTAGCATCAAAAGAATCTTAAAATCTTTTAAAACAATAGACACTGTGAGAGCAGGATGGCATGATCTTGATGACTAACTCTTGGATAGCTTCATGAGGGACTGTTTTTATCTCATTAATTGGTTCTAAGCTACCATATGAGCAGCGTGAGCTTAGCTAAAGACTTTTTGCTTGTCACTGTGCTTGCAGGTACGTGTCATGACTATCCTTATCCAAATATCTTGGCATGGGAACACTCAAAATGAAGAATGTTCATTGCCTAAACTTCTTTGGCTAGATATTAGCACAGATGAAGCCTACCTTAGGGTGACAGGAGCGACAGGCCACTTGAGTCACATTTTCTCAGGTTGAGCATTCAGATGTGTTTCAGATCAAGCCTGCATTTAAGAGAGGCCTATTCTAGAGGCCTATCACTTACTTGGTATTGGTGTTTCTTAATAGTTATTCAGGGCAGAACTCTAGTGTGTCTCTTTGTTTGAGGCTGGAGGAAAGCACTGGTTAGGCTGCCCAACAGTAGAGAAATGGCACCCTGATCTCCTTGTTGGTGTTGCTCTGGTGGAACTAATGGTCTACCTGTCTTCTTGGCTGCTACATATATTCTAATATCATCAGCAAACTTCACGTACCCAGTCCCTTGGGATTAACTGAGTGAACAGCAATGGAGTCCAATAGAGTGTGTAAACGTCATTACAGCTATCATAAGTCACATAGGCTCAATGGAATGTTGTGGCTTTCTATCTCTTCATAAGGATGACTCTGACAAAGGATGGAAACCCAAAGGTCAACATAATTGGCCAAACTTTAGGTAGTCATCTTAACATTACCCTGGTCACTGGGGTGCCTGGGTAGCTCATTCGGTTAAGCATCCAACTTTGGCTCAGGTCATGATCTAAAGGTTTGTGAGTTTGAGCCCTCCATCAGGCTCTGTTCTGACAGCCCTGAGCCTAGATCCTGCTTCAGATTCTGTGTCTCCCTCTCTCTCTGCTCCTTCCTCTCTCTCTCTCTCTCTCTCTCTCTCTCTCTCTGTCTCTCTCTCTCTCTCTCTCTGTCTCTCTCTGTCTCTCTGTCTCTGTCTCTCAAAAATAAATTAACATTAAAAACAAAAACAAAAAAACACTGCCCTGGTCAGTAAATGGTCTCATCTGTACCTTTTGAGCTATTGCCAAAGAGTTGTTCCATTCACCATGGAGGAGAACTCTGGGAATCTCTTGTCCCTCAATATCCAAAATATAAATCAAGGTCACCTATGTCTGTGCATATGCTAAGGCCACAAGACAAAGTCTCATTAGGATACTGATTATCCCCTTCAGAGGACTAGACATTACGAGTAATTGTCAACATGCCATTTCACTTCTCAGAATACACAATGCCAGGTTTTTGAAAAAGATATTCTAAGAAACTTTCATTTCTGATAGGTTCGAGGGAGATGGTTTAACTGAAAGGCCCTAATGTGCTCCTCAAAGAACTCCCTTTTAAGTTACAAAAAAACAAATGCATCCATAAATGGGTCTCTATCTTTCCCAGGCCTTAATCATTCTTAATTCAAACTCTCCTGGCCAACTCACACTTCACATTAACTTTAGCAAAATCTTCCCATCATCCTTTTCTATATTTAAAGAGGGATATGTCTTGCCTCTGTGTATATAAATATTCATTATTTATGAGGTAAATACTCTGAGATATACCTATCTTTATGAGGTTTTGATCCTGCCTCTATCTCAGAAGGGCTGGAAGCCAGATGGAGGGAATATACTCTTCTAGTACCTATTAACCACAGATCATCTCATAGCTATATGTTCCAGATGGGCCAGGCCCCTGCACTTCTATCAAGGTTGTAGCTAAGCTATACTCCTTGTATTGTTACCTTGGCATCCATTTTGTTTGGTCTAGCATCTAACAAAATGTGTCAGTGACCTTAAACTGACACTAGCCCCCTTGTCCAAGTGTATGACCTAGATAGCAGCCCATAGAGTCACAAGCAAATAAAAGTTCCTGATATGACTTCCTCAACAGCCTCTGTGATCAACAGTCTCCGCTGCTTCCCAACATCTCCGCCTTATGCGTTTCTTAAATAAGACTCCTGTGTGAGTTTCCCAAAGCCTGCTCTTTGGTTTGAATTAGCCAATCAAGCCTTTGTCTTGGAATCCCAAAGCACTTTGCCCATTGATTCTAATAAAGCCACGTGTTCCAGGTACTATCGCACATTTTTCTGTACTCTGCCTTGATCTCTCCATATGGCCCTTTGAGGCATGCCTGGTATTTCTTCTAGGAGATATAAATAATAACCTTCTCTATTTCAACTCTTCTTATTGTCTGCTGTTAAATCGTGGGTCACCAGCTGGCACCCTGTACCAGTAAGGTGTACCAGCTGGCACCTTAATAAATATTAATTTGACAGGTTAACGCCCTCTTGTATGAGGTACATTGACGACTAAATTTCTACTACTCAAAAAAAATCTTCTGTAATATTCAGGTTTTAAAATTAATGTTCTCAGTCCATTCCCACAAATAGATACCAATGAGGGAGATCAACAACAACAACAACAACAACAACAACACAAAAGCTCTCCTTAGCCAATAAAAATAAAATTCGGAGATAATAATGGAATCAATACCGTATCTCATAATTATGAAACCAAACAACCCCTCCTTAGTAAAAATACATGCTAGAGAAAAATCAACATCAGGCAACAAAAGCCTGTCAAGCACAGCTGCACACCATTCTGTTGACTGCTGGTCTTGTTGTTATTGGTCTGGGTAGTTTCACTGATAGGTGATCCAGAGGCCTAAATCCTCTAAATAAGCTGTTGTTTCCACCAAACACAGCAAATGCCCCGAATGCCATTTAAAGTCCCATACCATTAAAACCTGGCTTCCACCAATCAAATCAATGACTGTGACAGAGTTTACTGTCATTGACTAAATTGGAGGGCATGCCTATAGGCTAATGCTAAAGCTCCAACTTCAGCCACAGATATTTTAAACTGGAAAACCTGACATTCTATCAACAATATGCACCCAAATTGAGCCATATGATTAAACTTTATTTTCAGCAGAATCCCTCTTATCATCCAACTGCGCAAAACCTGGGTCTGTTGAGATCTTAGCTTGGCCACCCTCAATAAGGGTTTTAATTTAATTGTGCCAGGTTCCAGTGATTTGTTCTAATTATGGCAGTATCAAAGATGCTGGCATCATCTCTGCTAGTTGGGTACTCACAAAGTCACTTGACTTAAAAGATATTTGCAAGCCAAGCTCCCAGATCCAAAGGTGCCTTCAAATTCCACAACTGGCTCAGTCTTATTATAATTCCTGGGAGACACAAAAATACGACCAAAATCAAACCAAGTGAAAATTCAACAGAGGAGGATACTCTACTCCCATATCCCAGGTGACAATGCCCTTGCCCCAGAATTCATGTCTTCATCACCCAGGAGATAACTTCATGTCAGAGGACATTGCCCTAGCCAAAGACCTCTAATAAGAGATGATTGTTTTTTCCCTTGCACCAGAGACACCTTTGTCTCACTGAGATCACTGACCTAGCAATGTTTACAGACTGTACCTCCTAAGACAATGACAAGGTGGACTTGGCATATTTATTTATTGTGTTTCTTCCTTTGATGTTAGAGATTCCTTACAAATGATGAATTCACTATTTATTTAGACCCTGATTCTCCTATACTCTTATACTCGCTCTCAGCTAAAATGTATACACCTACACTCCTGTACCTGAAAGGAAATCAGATGGAGGTTAGTACTATCTACGCCATTCAAAAAATTAATGGAGTGGCTCCTGGGTGACTCAGTTGGTTGAGCATTTGACTTTGGCTTAGGTCATGATCTCACAGTTTGTAAACTCAAGTCCCACATCGGGCTCTGTGTTGACAGCTTGCTTTTGGAATCTGCTTTGGATTCAGTGTCTCCATCTCTCTGCCCTTTCCCCACTCACTCTGTTTCTCTCTTTTTCAAAAATAAATAAACATTAAAAAATATTCTTTTAAAAATTTAATGGAGGTTATTGTTTTCCCAAGGGGTACCTGTTTCATGTCAGTCACCCCTTGATGCTCTAGCAAGAAGACTCCCCCTCTTCAGGACCTTCTCTTACACCCAACCCCAGTTTTCCACCATGATCTTTGCCCAGCATTTCAGACCATGCCCACTACAACCACTTCATTCCCTTGGTTAAAATACCACAGATTTACCTTAAAAACTATGTTAATCCATCCAACAACATAAGCCTGCCACTCTGACTCAAGGAATACATGAAAATATTACTATAATAAAAAAATACAACTTACACTTTTAATACAGTTTACAAATCTACCAAGATATTATTGGAAACTCTAAAATTCCTGTTTTTTTTTGTTTTTTTTTTTCTTTGTTTTGTTTTGTTTTTAGCTAATGCCATACCATGGGAAACTTAGTTATGGGTTGAGCTACAAAAATTTCTTATATTTCCATTTGTCTTCCTCCATTTACTCTCATAATAAAATGTTTTCAACACTGAGTCAATTTATGATGTCATACTCTAAATTTCTCTACTATTTGGGCCATTCAAACACACCAAATAAACTAAAAACATCAAGGGGTTAACTCTAGTATAATTTTTGTTATTATTTTATTTTTTTCAACACTGCCTTTATCCCATTTTGAGGGCCTGCTTTGAGGCTATCTGGCTACCCTTCTTGAGTAGCTAATTGTGTCTACACCTACTATTTCCCTTATGAGCTTTACATAGTCCAAAGCCACTATCACCATCCTTCACTGTCCAGGAGTTATATATCACACAGCTAGGGACAATCCTCATTCCCCAAAGTATGCCCTTATTTTACAGACTTCTCCAGTTTGATTCTATAACAATAATAAATTCTGTCTTTCGTCTATATGAATGTCATTGTGTCATGTTCTACTATCAAAAAATAATATTTAATCCTGATATGTATACCAGAGACACTCCTGGCAATAGACTATATGTAGAATTAAGTAGAGTTAATATATTCAGGAAAGTTAAAAAAAGAAAAGAAAAGAAAAGAAAACATTGCCTATTCTCTAGGTAAAAATAAGCTAGGTTCTGTTTTGGAGAAATCCCAATATAAGATACTCTCCTGCCAGGTAAGATTGCTATTTCTACAAACTAAGACGTCTTCAACTTACAAGATTTACATTTGATTATCAAACTGTGCATACCACCCTTCCAATCTGTCACCAATGTCTCTTTCTGATGTAACTGTCTGCAATAAGGAATTGTGGTAAATTTCTACCTCCTGAGTTTCTACGATGAGTTTAAGATATCTACAAAAATTATATGGAAAATGAATAAAAAACTATAAAGGTAACATTTGATTTGTATGCCACTGCCAAATTAGGCTGGTGGCTTCTGTTTGGTAATGTGATAATGATGGTAGTCTAGAAAGAAAACAGAATACACAGGTGACACATATGATAAATACTATTAGGCAGCTTTTTATTATTAATTTAAAAATGTTTACATTTTGAGAAAGTGATGAGTTTCTATAAACACACTGCCTATATTCCTTCATTTCCAGCACAGTAGGCAAGTCAAATAACTTAATCTTACATAGAAGATATATAATGTCCTTATATAGGTGCTTATAGTAACTACTTCATAGGTTATAAGTTTTAAATAAATGCTATATGCAAAGCATTTAGTGGGGATCATGTAGCATGGACTTGATAATGTATTATTAGTAGTAATGATAATTTAATTATTAGCAAATTAAGGCCTATCAAGACATGAGTATTTAAAAAATAAAATAAAAACAACATCAGCTTGAAATAGAATAGGTATTTGACGAATCTAAAGTGACCAAAATGAGATACATGATAAATTTGGACAAAATATGAACCAGAAGGATTATGTAAATCATCCCCATGTCTTCCTCCAAAAGCTTGGAACCTATAACAATGTACAGCATTTTAAAGTTTTAAAATCCCTGCATTGTTGTTAAAAGAATTCCGAACATTCCAAGTAACAAAACCTGTCAAGAATCATTCCTGTGCTCTTGAGAACTCTCCAAATTCTTAGATATGCACAAACCATTTTATTCAATGTATCCTTTATTTCAAGTTACTTAAACACAAATCTACCCTTTGCTTTGCTTTAGGAAGAAAAATCTGTTACTGTTTTGAGATACCTTTCAAGTTTTTATGTTACTTGAAGGATATATTACCACTGGATTTAACTAAATAAACTTCCCTTCACACTTTAGCAGTTCATTCATTTTTCAAACTATATTTCTAAACCACATGTTTCCTTGTATTTTTATATTCACACAGGCTATAATTATTAGGAAATGATTATTTTTGTGCTATATCAAAAGCCGACCATCTAAGCAAATGTATTCATAGAAACTGAAGTCTTGTAGAACCAATTATTAATATTCCATGAATAAATACATTCATGAAAATATTTGAAGACATAGTTCTTCTTAAAAAAGACAAACTGATGTTTATTCATTTTAGTTTCTACAGAAGAGTTATTCTGATACACACTAGGATAAATGATCTATGTAAAAGTGCTAAAATGACATCTATCCAATTATGGAGAAGGCTTTTTTCTATCAAATCAATAGGTTCTATCAAACCCATATGGTAAAATTTAAATGAAAGATAATTCTTATATATAAGCTCATCTATTCACAATTTTGACATAGTAAGATATTAGACAAATGTTAAAGAATATTTATTTTCTAATATGTAATTGTGATGCCAGACATTAGAAAAGACAAGGTACAACTCTGTAAAGTACCTAACAAGTAGAGAAAATGAAGTAATACATACTTCTTTAAAGTACAAAATTTAGGGGCGCCTGGGTGGCTCAGTCGGTTGAGCAGGCCGACTTCGGCTCAGGTCATGATCTCGCGGTCTGCAAGTTCGAGCCCCGCATTGGGCTCTGTGCTGACAGCTCAGAGCCTGGAGCCTGCTTCACATTCTGTGTCTCCCTCTCTCTCTGCCCCTCCCTCACTCATGCTCTGTATCTCTCTGTCTCAAAAATAAATAAACATTAAAAAAAATAAAGTACAAAATTTATTAATATAATTCATATATAAGTAACTTTGCTAAATTACACTTGATATCTAAATTTCTTTTAAATTGGATATCAGAAGTAAAAATATACTGCAGCTTTTTACTTTTATCTTCCATTCAAATAAGTCTACGACAATTTTCTTAATTTTATTACTTACGATTTGAACTTTACTTGAGGTAAATTATATGTAAATTCTTTCAATGCACATATTATCATATTGAATTTCATAATTACACATTTTATTAGTTGGGGTTCTCAAGAGAAACATAAAAGAGAATGTGTATGTGGTTTGTATGTGTGTATGTGTGTGTGTGTATAGGAGTCATCTTATGTGAATATAGCTGGCTTGGTGAGTCCAAAATCTAATGGGGGAGGGTGGCAGACTGGATACTCAGCAAAGAGTTACAGTTTGAGTCCAGAGGCAGTCAGTCTACTGGTGAATCAGGAAGAGTCGATGTTGCAGATGAAGGGCAAAGGCAGTTTGATGAATTTCCTTTTGGCTAGGGAGATGTCAGCCTTTAATTTTCTTCAGGACTTCACTTGATTGGTTGAGGTTCATCCACCTTATGGAGAGTAATCTGCTTTATTCAAAATCTAACGATTGAAATGCAAATCTAATCCAAAAACACCCTCACAGAAACACCCAGAATAATGTTTCACCAAATATGTAAGTTTCATGGCCCAGCTGAGTTGACACATCAAAATTAACAATCATACATTCATATTTATATTTTCTTTGCAGTGATTATAATAAATAAATCGAATGAGTGGAAATAAATACTTTTGATGTGTTTTGATTCAATATTATACTAAGGTCTTGCTATAGCTGATTATTGTTGTACTAAAACAGATATTAGTAATGAAGCATATTTCCTCTCATATTCTACAAGTAAAATGTATTATTATTATTATTATTACTATTTATTTATTTATTTTTGACAGAGAGCATGCGTGTGTGCGCACATGCAAGTGGACTGGGGGGTTGGAGAGAAAAAGGTAGAGAATCTTGAGCAGGTCCAATGCTTAGTGATGAGGCCGACGTAGGACGTGATGCCATGACCCTGGGATCATGACCTGAGCCAAATTCAAAAACCGGACGCTTCACTGACTGAGGCATCCAGGCACCCACAGTTAAAATTTTCTTAAAAGAGATTCTCTCTTGTATTATGGAAACGATCTAAAATATCACAATAAAACAGTCTTAAGTAATTTACTTCTATTAGAAGAGGCTGGCTACAGTCTCACCAGATTACAGAATACTGAAGAACCTATAATCTTGTTACCTAACAATTAGAATCTGCATTTTCTGTTTCATAGAAGAATTGAAGAGTATTAAAATAAAACATAACAAAATGTAAGATAATTGTCCCTTAAATACTATCCCTCAACTGTTTACCTTCAAATAATATCAGTATCTTATTTCTATTTTTTAAATGTTATTTATTTTGATAGAGTAAAAGCATGAGCAGGGAAGGGCAGAGAGAGAAGGGGGGACAGATGATCCAAAGCAGGCTCGTTGCTGACAGTGGCAAGCCTGAGGCAGGGCTTGAACTCATGAACCATGATATCGTGACCTGAGCCAAAGTCAGACACTCAATTCACTGAGCCACCCGGGTGCCCCTCCTATTTCTATATTTTAGGCTTAATAACTTGAAATACTTTATTTTCTCCATCACTTTCTTATATAAAGTCCTTTAACTTGGTACACTATCCTTTCTTATTTCCATATTAAAGTAGTCTAAGCTTGCATTCCTTTATGCTTGGAATTTTTTGTTTTTCATGCTTCTCATTAGCCTCATTACATTTATTTTTTGATAAATTATTCTATTATCATTTTCTGGGTTATGATGTACAAATAATATTCCTCAAACATTATCTTTGTGGACATTTAAAATTTTATCAAACTTAAACCATCCAGTAGAATACTAGTTCAAAATAAACCTACAGAAAAAAAGTTCCACATATGTAGTTGAAAATATCATGGACATCTCTTTCTTATAGATTCACAATTAACACCAGCATCATCAAATTCTGAAAAATCCTCCATTCATACAATGATCAAGCATTTAGTATCTACTATGTGCAGACTCTGCTCTGGGCACTAAGTATATGGCTACAAATAAAACAAGAATAAAATTCATATTCTCTTGATTGTATATGCCATATACTCTGTGCCACATATTAAATGTTATAATGGGAAGTAAAAAGAGAATATTATAAATAAGGAAATTTTTTTTTCATTTTTATTGAGTTATAACCTAAGCAGAATACGTTTCATGTGTGTAGTGCAATTGGGGTTTTTTGTATATTACTATATAAGCACCTAGATCAAGATGCAAGAGGTAATATTTCAGATAGAGTGGTCAGGAAAATTCTCACTAATTAGGTATTTTGATCAGAAAAGTGAAGCAAGTGAAGAAGTGAGCATGTAGCTTTCAGAAGAAATAATTATACTTTAATTTAGGCGGTACTTTTCAATGGTTTGATCATACAATCCATTACCTACAGAACGTTAAATCCTGAAGAAATGTCCTACATAATACACAGAGGTATGTAGGTGTGATATATTCAAATTGCCTCTTAGGCTGCAATACTGTACCTCCAAGGCTCTCAGAAATGATCTCTCTTTACCCAACAAAAGTTCTTCATTCCAGACAAGATACATGAGAATCAATCCTTACATTTATTTCTACTATTTTTTTCTTTGCTTGGTGTACAGAGTTCTTTCACTAATTGTTCCTTTTCCTGGTCAACTACACAACTCTCTCAACATTCTGCGAGTTAACTTAGTTTTTTTTCAGGTCATTGCTTTACCTTTTAAATCTTAAATTTGACCCTGGACACTAAAATAAACTACACAGAATTTTTTTCTTTTTTTTCAAAAATCTTTATTTATTTTGAGAGAAAGAAAGAGTGCACACTAGTGGGTGAAGGGCAGAGAGAGACAGAGACACAGAAAGAATCCCAAGCAGGCTCCATGCTGAGCCTGGAGGTTGCCTCGGGGCTCAATCCCACAAGCATGAGATCCTGACCTGAGTTGAACTCAAGAGTAGAATGATTAACCGACTGATCCACACAGGTGTCCTGTATGGATCCTGTTTCTGTATATGTTTAATCTCATTTTCATAAGCATGTAGTTCATGTTTCCATTTGTTTCTTATTTAATTTTTTTTAATTTTTAACGTTTTTTTTTAATTTATTTTTGAGACATAGAGACAGTGCATGAATAGGAGAAGGGCAGACAGAGAGGGAGACACAGAATCTGAAGCAGGTTCCACGCTCTGAGCTGTCAGAGATCATGCGAGATCATGACTTGAGCCGAAGTTGGCCACTTAACCGACTGAGCCACCCAGGCACCCCTCTTATTTAAAATTTATGTATCTGTAATGAGATTTCCCATCAGATCACTATGTGTACTTTATTTTCTTGATATTTATAACCATTGGCTGTTTATTCTAACTTCTGTGTAATCACAGGATTAGTTTTAATTGATTGTCTTTTCCCTTATTTAAGGGAAGTATTTTTCCATTTTTTCACATATTAAGTACATTTTGATTGCATGCTGGACATTGTTAATAATACATTCCAGAATATTTAGCTTCTGTTATCTTTGAAAAGTGCTGACAGACTCTGGCAGGCCTTTGAATTACTGGTTCTTCATTCTTCATTCTATTAATCTTGATTATTATTATTATTATTATTACTATTATTATTATTATTATTTTAGAGAAAGTATGCTATAGTTTTTGCTTAGTTCTACAATATGTCTTTTACACCAGGGCACATGTTTTATTTTTAAAATGTGATCTCAACTGAATACCCATTCTTCAGAAGGTCTCTCTATTCTGGGCGGTCTATAAAATTCCAGTGTCTTTCAGTAGTACTGTACTTTAGGAATCTTGATTCATTATTATCTGAGTAACAGCTATTCTCTTCTCGACCTTGCACTCTCACCTGGTATGTAAGTCACAGAAATCAACCAGGACTCAAGGCTGAGCCCTTCACAAATGTCTACCTAATCTAATTCCTTCCAGCAACTTCTTTCTCTTCAGAATCTGGCCATGAATTCCAATCTCTTTGGATCACAAAAATGCTCTCTAAGTCTCCTAACTGTAGAGACCGTCATGCTCTGCCAGGCTTCCCTTCCCTGTGTGACAGTCGAGAAGGTGCACTCTGGGCTGATCTCACATGCTTCCCTTCTGTAGAGGATTAGAGTCCTATGTTGCCTCTTGTCCAATGGTTAAAAAGAGTCGCCACACATAGTTTGTCTCCTTTTACAGTTTTTTTTTTTTGTTAACCTATGAAAGATCTTACCTAATACCTGTTGCTCTATTGTGCCAGCTATGGATTGTCACTTTGTTTTTAACTCCAAATTTTTTTTCTAATCAAATACTTCAGCCACTCCTCAAAAAACTTTCAAAGCTGTTAAAGAATTTCTCATTCCTTATTCTATCTCCATTCTTCAGATTAAAAAAGAGAGACAAGTGGAGTTGTTTTAATTATAATATTTAAATATTCTTAAAGTTCTTAAAATTTTGTAAAGTTCTTAGACTATGATCTATGACTCTTATCATATGTTATTTGCTTAATCTATTACATGAATAGTATTTTCTACTTCTGCAACACTGCATGAGATACAAATCATAATGGTTACAAAGAATATCAGAAATAACTTTTAACAATCAGTTGCTTAGTTTTTTAAGTTTATTTATTTTGTGAGAGAGAGAGAGAGAGAGAGAGAGAGAGAGAGAGACTGTCCACATGAGTGGAGGAGGGGTAGAGAGAAAGGGGAAAAGAGAGAATCCCAGGAAGGCTCTGCACCATCAGTGGAGAGCCCAATGTGGGGCTTAAACTTACAAACCATGAGATCATGACCTGGATGCTCAACCCAGGCAGCCCTACTACATTCTTATTTTCTTCTAAATTTTTAGATAATGAAAGCTTCCTTAAGCTATCAATTTTTCTTGCTATCATTTTTTTGAGCTTTTTATTTCTAAGTCTCTGACAGAAACAAAAATGGGCCATACAATTCAAGAGGTACACCTATCTCTTTTTACGTAATTGTTACAGAGAAATAAAACAAATAAAAAATTAAACTTTAGTAAGTGTTATGAATTGACTTTTCTCTCATTTTATCCTGTTAGTTCTTAGCAACCTAAGATACTATAGATAGTTACTGTTACATATATATTTTTATTTATTAAAATAAGAACAACCTCCTTTAGCCAAAAATTCCCACCCCCTCATATTAAGAAAAACTGCTAAATTCCATCACAAACAAATAAAAAAATTTGTCCTTGGTAAAAAATACACTTGATACAAGTGGTCTGCAAATTGTATCCCAAAAAACTGTAGGAGGCGATTGCAATTTCCCTACAAGTAAACAAATTCTTCTCTCACACCCTAGTTTCCAGGGATTTACAGTCAGTGGGTTTCACAGCATTGAGCTAGAAATACATAATGAAAGGGAGAAAATAAAGAACTATTTAACTTATACTGATCAAGAAATAGAACCATATTTTTCTGCACCACTGCTATTTCTCAGCAGGTTACATATGTACAGGCTAATATACATTCCAGATCCCACAGCTCTTGAAACTTAAAGACCTCAGTGTCCTTGGCCTGCTTATGACTTACAAGAGACATAAATATGGTTTGGGGATTAGGAGTAGAGGCATTACATGTTGCAAATTTTAAATTGTCAATTAAACAGCATCATTGAATCCTGAGTAGAACTGCCAAGGGCATGTTTGTCTAAAAAAGGATGGATTAACCACAGACAGTCCCCACTGACATTTAAGATACATATCTGTGATTCAGGACACTTGAGGGTCCATATCTAAACAATGCGATCACATTTCAAGTGCTGGAAGCAATTTTTGTCTTAGTAAACTGAAAAACCCTCCATCAAACAAAGAAAAACTCTCAAGATATACTTAACTTTGTAAACTATTTGTCAGCAGCATTTGTATTCACTATTCACACATGTGATATTAAGCAGGTACAAAAATTCAGGTCCCTTGGATATAGTTGTATTGAATATAAAAATAAAAGACTGAGTACCATTTCTGCACTCTATAGCTTTTGTTGTTTGGTGAAGATAGTTTATTTGCTTTTATGAGAGGAGAGATTAATAAACAGAAAAGTGTAAACACTTGAACTGACAAAAATTTAGAGTGTTTTATGTTTCGACTTATTATCCATACTAATTGTATTCCCTTTCACAAAGAGGTAAAATAAATACAAAAAAATAAAAGTGAAATCAAAATAATAAATATCTGAGCCTAAAAAAGACTACAAACCCTTCCATTCCTTTTTCAAGAATTTCTTAAAGCAATCTTTCCATGAATTGAAGAAAATTGAGAATTCTTTTAAACAATCTTAATTAGATTTACACTTGTATTTGTGCTATTTGGTGATATCAGATATATATATATATATATATATATATATATATATACACACACACACACACATACGTATTTATACACACACACATACACACACAGAGAAGCAAATACATGCATATCATGAAGTTATGAATTATCTGCTCTCCACAGTAAGAAGTACACTAGGGTGGGGGCGACTGGGTGGCTCAGTCAGTTAAACATCAGACTTTGGCTCAGGTCATGATCTCATGGTTTGTGAGATCAGGTGCCATGGTGGTCTATTTGCTGACAGCTCAGAGCCTGGGGCTTGCTTTGGATTCTATGTCTCAGTATCTCTCTCTCTCTCTCTCTCTCTCTCTCTTTTTCTCTCTGCCCCTGCCACAACTGCACTCTGACTCTCTCAAAAATAAATATTAAAATAAATTTTAAAAAAGTACACTAGCATATCATTTAGCAGTTTTTTAAGGAAAATTATGAAAAATGCAATATTTAATGGAAAGTGGAATCACCCTTGTTTTATAAAGACTTGTACAAGACAGTGGAGTAGCATGCAGACCCCGAAATTGTCTTGTCCCTGAAATTCAGCTAGATCAGCACCAAACCATTTCAAATATCTAGGAAAGTGATTTGAGGATTAACACAACAATTTGCATAACTTGAGTCACAGCCCTTGGCAGATGCATGGTGCAGAGAGATGAAATGGGGGAGGGAAAAGCCATAGAGGTTAGGGAGCTATATATGTGGAGAGAGGAGAGAGAGGGAAAAAGGGGGGAAACGCATCCGGAAAACATTGGGATCATGCAAAAAATACTCCCACAAAAGTAGCTAGAGAAAAAGAATGAAAACACTCATAGGGGGCTGAACAAGAAATCTGTTCCACCAAGCCATTGACAGGAAGAAAGGAGAGGCTTTCAATACCAGCAGGAGTCTATAAACAGGGGAGCTCAGAGTCTGAAGTCTGTGTCTGGTGGTGCTCTGGTGAGGAAACAGTGGTGAATCCCCAAGAGCAGGCAGTGAGGTCTGAGGGATCCCTGTGCCACATGGAGAGAAGTGGTTCCCCTGCTTGGAGTGCATTTGGTAGAGTTCATATGGCTTCTCCACAGGCAAAGGTCCCACTGGACCCAGGGAGCAGCCTTGTTTGCTGGTTTTGGGACAAAGATGACAGAGTGTGGTGAAACTTGGCGCCAGCTGTGTGGTGTGATTTGCCATAATCTCTGAACTCTACCACTGCACGATCGCAGGAATGTTTTCTGAGGAAAGCCAGCACCTGGCCATTGCTCAGCAAGACCCTCCCCCAGAAAGGGGCATGGGTCCAAGTCATGGGATACTCTGAAGTGTGCAGTTCTGAAACATGACCCCATCTGGGATAAAACTCAGGAGGGAGGTGTTTCCTGGCAGGAAAACAGCTTGGCAATGGACAGGAGAGACACAGGAAGTAGACGGAGGCCTGAGACAAAGGAGGGGTACTTGACCCTTGTCGTGAGAGCGCCAACTTCCTGTGTCAGAGACTAGGGAGCTGAGTGAAGCCATTTCTACCTCTCCCACATATACACCCACACAGGTATGCATATGTGCATGAGGCCACAGTGATCCACCCCAGTAAGCTAAGCTAAGCAGCACCACCTAGTGGAGAATGGAGCCATTACACTGAGCCATGTCCAACTGCATCCACCAAGCACATACCCTAGAAGACGACCACAAGTCACTCCACGTGCTTAGTGTACCAACTATAGAAGGCTTCATAGTTTCAGTTCTAGAGAAAACTGGATGTAACTTCTTTCAGATTTCATTCTGTTTGCTGGTTCATTTATTTGTTTATTTTCTTGCTTCTGTTTTGCTTAAATTGTTTTCTTTTTTTCTCCACTTTCTTGGATACAGAAAGAAAAAAAAATATTTTTCTTTTTTAAATTTTATTTAAGTCTTTTTTATTCTATTTCGTTTCCTTTATTTCATTTCCTTGTATTTTATATGTTCTCTTTAATTTTTAAGTATTTTCTTACTTTTTTTTCTTTTCTTTCCCTTTTTTCAGCTATTCTATCAAGTTTCTTTCAACAAGCAGACCAAAAGACAACTAGGAGCTAACTTCCTTTATTTAGTTTTTTTGTTTTGTTTATATTTTATGTTTTTTATTTTATTAATTTTTTTTCTTACTCCTAAATGACAGAACCGAGGAATTCACCCCAACAGAAAGAACAGGAAGAAATGACAGCCAGGGGCTTAATCAATATGGATTAAAATAAGCAGGATGTCTGAACTAGAATTTAGAACCATGATAATAAGAATACTATCTGGAGTTGAAGAAAGCCTAGGATCCCTTTCAGTGGAAATAAAAGAAATAAATCTAGTTTGGACAAAATTAAAAATGCTATAACCAAGATGCAGTCTCAAATGAACGTCATGATGGCAAGGATGGATGAAGCAGAGCAGTGAATCAGTGATACAGAAGATAACATTATGGAGAATAATGAAGCAGTAAAAAAGAGGGAAACATAGGCAAAAAAGCATCATACAAGACTTAGAGAACTCAGTGACCTATTAAAAAAGAGTCACATCTGAAACACAGGAGTCCCAGAAGATGAAGAGAAAGAAAAAGGGGCAGAAGGTTTATGTGAGCAAATAATAGTAGAAAACTTTCCTAATCTGGGGAAGGACAAAGACATCAAAATCCAAGAAGCCCAGAGAACTCCCATTAGATTCAGCAAAAAACTGACCATGAACAAAGCATACCATGGTCAAATTCACAAGATATACAGATAAAGAAAGAATTATGAAAGCAGCAAGAGGAAAAAAAACAAGCCCTTAATGTATAAGGGAAGACAGACCAGGTTTGCAGCAGTCCTATCCACAGAAACTTGGCAGGCCAGAAAGGAGTGGCAGGATATATTCAATATGCTCTATCAGAAAAAAATATGCAGCCAACAATTCTTTATCCAGCAAGGCTCTCATTCAAAAGAGAAGGAGAGATAAAGACTTTCGCAAACAAAAACTAAAGAAATTCATAACCACTAAACCACTCATGCAAAAAAAAAAAAATTAAGGGGGAATCTTTGAGGTGAGAAAAGACAAAATAAAACAAAAAAGACCAATAGCAAGAAAGACTAGAATGGACCAGAGAACATCGACCAGAAACATCAACTCTACAGGCAACACAATGGCACTAAATGCTCCAATCAAAAGACACAGGATATCAGAATGGATAAGAAAACAAAACCATCTATATGCTGCTTACAAGACACTCAATTTAGACCTAAAGACACCTGAAGATTGAAAGTATGAGGATGGAGAATCATTTATCATGCTGAAAGCCATGAAAAGAAAGCTGGAGTAGCCATACTTATATCAGACAAACTAGATTTTAAAATACTGTAACAAAAAATGAAGACGGGCAATATATCATAATTAAGGGGTCTATCCACCAAGAAGATTTAACAATTGTAAACATTTATGTTTCCATCTTATATGCACCCAACTATTTAAATCAATTAATCACAAACATAAAGCAACTCATTGATAATAACATCATTAGAATAGGAGACTTCAACATTCCACTTACAACAATGGACAGATCTCATCTAAGCTGAAAATCTACAAGGAAACAATGGCTTTGAATGATGCCCAGCACCAGATGGACTTAAGAGATATATTCAGAACATTTCATCCTAAAGGAGGAGAATACATAATCTTCTCAAGTGCACATGGAATATTCTACAGAATAGCTCACATATTGGGTCACAAATTACAAAAGGATCGGGAAATCTCACATATTGGGTCGACAAGTACAAAAGGATCGGGATCATACCTTGCATATTTTCAGACCACAACACTATGGTGGTCTTTCAGAACACAAGAAAAAAAATGGAAAGGCCATGAGTACCTGGAGATTAAAGAAAATCCTACTGAAGAATGAATGGGTTAACCAAGAAATTAAATAGGAAATTAAAAATTACATGGAAACCAATGAAAATTAAAACAGGACAGCCCACAACCTCTGGGATGCAGCAAGGGTGGTCATAAGGGGGAAGTATATAGCAATCCTAGTCTTCCTAAAAAAGGAAGAAAGGTCTCAGATACACAACCTAACCTTACATCTAAAGAGCTTAAAAATAAAACAAATAAAGCCTAAAACCAGCAGAAGAAGGGAAATAATAAAAAATTAGAGCAGAAATCAATGATACAAAACAAAAACAAAAACAAAATCAAACAAACAAAAAAACAGCAGAAAAGATCACTAAAACCAGAAGCTGGATCTTTGAAAGGATTAACAAAATTGATAAACCCCTAGCCAGATTGATGAAAAAGAAAAAGGAAAGGACTCGAACACAAAAATCACATATGAAAGAGGAGAGATCACAATCAACATCACATTAGAGAATATCATAAGCAATTATTTGCTAACAAATTGGGCAATCTGGAAGAAATGGATACATTCCTACAAACATATAAACTTCCAAAACTTAAACAGGAAAAAATTGAAAATCTGAACAGATCTAACCAGCAAAGAAACTGAATGAGTAACCAAAAATCTCCCAACAAATGAGAGTCCAGGGTCAGATGGCTTTCCAGGATAATTCTACCAAACATTTAAAGAAGAGTTCACATCTATTCTTTTAAAGCTATTCCAAATAATAGAAATGGAAGGAAAACTTCCAAACTCATTCTATGACACCAGGATTACTTTGATTCCAAAAGCAAAGACTCCACTAAGAAGTAGAACTATAGACCAATTTCCCTGATGAACATGGAAGCAAAAATTCTCAAAAAGATATTAGCAAGCTGGTTCCAACAATACGTTAAAAGAATTATTCATCACAATCAAGTGCGATTTATTCCTGGGATACAGGTCTCGTTCAATTTCTGAGAACCAACCAATGTGATACATCACATTTATGAAAGAAAGGATAAGAACGACATGGTCCTCTTAGTAGGTGCATAAAAAGCATTTGACAAAATACAGCAGATTTTCTTGATACAAACCCTCAAGAAAGCGGGCATGGAAGGATCATATCTTAAGATCATAAAGGCCATATATGAAATACTCACTGCTGATATCATCCTCAATGGGGAAGAACAGAGCATTCCCTCTCAGGTCAGGAACATGATAGGATGTCTCGCATCACCACTGCTATTCAACATAGTACTGAAGTCCTAGCATCAGCAATCAGACAACACAAAGAAATAAAAAAGTGTTCAAGTCAGCAAGAAGGAAGTCAAACTTTCATTCTTCACAGATGACATGATACTCTATGTGGAAAACACAAGACTCCACCGAAAAACTGCTAGAACTGATGCGTACATTCAGCATAAGTGCAGGATATGAAGTCAACATACAGAAATTGGTTGCATTTCTATACATCGATAATGAAGCAGCAGGAAGAGAAATCAAGGAATTGATCCCATTTACAACTGCACCAAAACCATAAAATAACCTAGGAATAAACCTAACCAAAGAAGTGAAAAAAATTATACAGTGAAAACTATTTAAAGCTTATGAAAGAAATTAAAGAAGACACATTTAAGCGGCATGCACACACACAAAAAAATCCAGACTTATGGATTGGAAGAACAAATATTAAAATGTTGATACTACTCAAAGCAATCTACATATTCAATGCAATCCTTATCAAAATAACACCGCCATTCTTCATAGAGCTAGAACAAACAATTGTAAAATTTGTATGGAACCAGAGTAGACAACAAAGAGCCAAAGCAATCCTGAAAAAGAAAACCAAAGCTGGAGGCATCACAATTCCAGACTTCAAGCTGTATTACAGAGCTATAATCATAAAAACTGTGGTACTGGCACAAGAAGTGACACTAAGATCAATGGAACAGAATAGAGAACCCAAAAAATGGACCCACAAGTGTTTGGACAACTAATCTTTCCCAGAAGAATGAATGTGGACCACTTTCTTACATCATACACAAAAATAAACTCAAAATAGATGAAAGATCTAAATATAAGACAGGAAGCCATTCCAATCCTAGAGGAGAAAACAGGTAACAATCTCTTTGACCTTGGCTGCAGCAACTTCTTACTCGACATGTCTCCAGAGGCAAGGAAAACAAAAGCAATAATGCGCTACTAGGACCTCATAAAGATAAAAAGCACAGTAAAGGAAATAATCAGCAAAACTAAAAGGCAACCTAACAAATGGGAGAAAGTATTTGCAAATGACATATTGGATAAAAGGTTAGTATCTAAAATCTATAAAGAACTTATTAAACTGAATACGTAAAAATATAAATAATCGAGTGAAGAAATGGGCAAAAGAAATGAACACTTTTCCAAAGAAGATATTCAGATAGCTATCAGATGAAAAGATGCTCAACATCACTTATCATCAGGGAAGTCCAATCCAAAACCACAATGAGATACCACCTCACACCTGTCAGAATGGCTAAAATTAGCAACTCAGGCAACAACAGATGTTGGCGAGGATGCAGAGAAAAGGCAACACTTGCACTGCTGGTGGGAATGCAAACTAGTGCAGCCACTCTGGAAAACAATGTGTAGGTTCCTCAAAAAATTAAAAATAGAACTACCTTATGACCCAGCAATGGTACTACTAGGTATTTATCCAAAGGACAGGAGGTCTGATTCGAAAGGGCAAATACACCCCAATGTTTATAGCATCACTATCAACAATAGCCTAAGTATCGAAAAAGCCCAAATGTCCATCAACTGATGAATGAATAAAGATATGGTATATATACATGCAATGGAATATAACTAGGAAATAAAAAATTGAAATCTTGCCACTTGTAACTACACGGATGGAACCAGTGTGTGTTAGGCTAGTGTAACAAGTCAGTCAGGGAAGGGAAATAACACATGATTTCACTCATATGTGGACTTTAAGAAGCGAAACAGATGAACATATGGGAAGCGAAGAGAAAATAATATAAAAACAGAGAAGGAGACCAACCACAAGAGACTCTTCAATACAGAGAATAAATGAGGTTGCTGAAGGGGAGAAGGGTGGGGAGATGGGCTAAAGGAGTGATGGCATTAAGGAGGACATCTGTTGGGATGAGCACTGGGAGTTATATGTAAGTAATGAATTACTAAATTCTATTCCTGAAACAATTATTGGATTATATGTGAACTAATTTTGGATTTAAATTTTTTAAAAAAGTATATAGATGTGGTAAAAAAAAGGACTTGTACATAAGTCATGTAAAGAATATTAATTTCTTTATTATTCAAAATCTGTAATATTCATGTTCTAGAAAACAGAAATTTTTAGGAAAAACTTTGAAGCTTAGATATTTCTAGAATATTAGGCTTAGCTAACTTATAGTATTGGTATTAAAGGAAAAACAAGTATTATTTTTCAGGATTATAAAATAAAGCTAGAAAACTCATTAAAAGAAGAAAATGGGTGAGCCATTTTTGATAGAACATTATTATATTAAACTGCATCTTTTGTTGCCACCACTGAAACCTATTCATTCTGTTACTTACACACCTGTGTATACTCTTTGCCTTGATTGGGTGGATCCTATGATACAGTTTTACTAATATAATTCAGCAACACTTCCACTCTTCTAGTTCTAGACCTAAAACTTAAAAAGGTGTAGCAGTTTCTGTTTTTGAAGCTTTGAAAACCAGATCCTGTAAGAGGTTCAATTACCCCGAGACCACCAATTTGAGAAGCCCAAACGCTCCATAGAAGCACACAAATGGAGAACTGAAGAGTTGTTGGCTGTCAACACCAACTGAACTTTCAGCCAGGGACCTGGATCAACTATCAGCCATGGAGTGAGTACATTTCCAACCTTACAATCATGCCAGAGCACCAGTAGAAATGAAGGAGTAAAGCAGTAGAACTGACTGGAAAACCCAAAGAATTGTCATAAATAATATACTGTTACCTATTTAAAGCTGTTAACTTTGGGGTTGAGATAACTTTTGCTTTAAGTTTGTTTTTTTGTTTGTTTGTTTATTTAGGAAAGAAAGAGAGGAAGGAGGGAGGAAGGGAGGGAGAGAGACAGGGAGAGAGAATCCCAAGTAGGTTCCACGCTGAGATCAGGGCTTGATCTCATGAATCATGAGATCATGACCTGAACTGAAACCACGAATTGCATTCTTAACCAACTAAGTCACTCAGGTGCCTGTGGGGTTGAAATGAGTTTAACAACTGTCATAAAGGATAAATGCTGCTATGAACATCATATTCGTTAAGATTTTGCTTCAATTAATTTTAGTTGAAGCCTTTAAGTACCATGAAGAGAAAATTGTTTACATAATTTTCATTTTCATGGCCTGGGTTCGTCTAACAAAATATATTCATACTTATTATATGAAGAGAAAAATAAGTATACAGTAAAGTGTAATTTTAGTGACAGATGAAATAGCAAAATCAATTTCTTGTACTCAAATATTTAAAAAATATATGTATCTGGTCACAGAATCCTACTAGATATTTTCCTTCATAAAAAAAAAATATACTAGCAAAGAATCCAAAATCTTGGCTTTAAATATATAATTGCTACTTTTACATAATTGCTATTTTTTGGTTCAGAATGGTAATTTCATTCATCTCTTAGCAATACACCCACATCCTTTGTGCCTTATGCTTATACAACAGCAGTGGCCTCCTACCTATCCCTCTTCCCATCACCATTCAGTTTTCCATATTGCAGTCTTCTTTCAGACAATACCTTATCTATCTTTTTGTCTGCTCACAGACCTAAGATAGCACCCACTTTGTTCCATATTAACATCTAAAATCCTCTCTAAATGGCCTTATAGTTGCTTGTGTGATATGTGTATATGTGTTTTATATGTGTTTTGGCCCCTGTTGCCCCTAAAATAGGCCTTTCATTCCAGGGCATTGGGGCATCTCCTAGTTCCCTGAACATATGAGACACAATTTATTTTTTTGCCTTTGATTGCATGTCACTTGTTGCATTAACTACTCCTCATCAAGGTTGCTAACTGTCAAAAGACTTGTGATATACAGTGATTTTCAAATTTCTTGCACTCAAGGACCCTTAATGAAAGATAAAAGAAAATGCAATTCTAGCACATTTAAAGTGATATTTTAAAAAGTCATCATAAATCTAAACACATGAAAATGATATAATTTCCAGCATGTAGCACATTTGGCTATTATCACATAAGAAGGCTGTGAAGTGTACCTACCATAATCTACGTGCCTAGTAATTTTAAATCCACCTCACACTTTTAAAACTATGTTTAAAAATATGAATTTTCTATCAATCCATTTCTTCATCCATGAATTCATATTTCTGTCCCACTTGCTCTACAAAATAGTTTTCCTATACCATATAATACATATTTTTAACTTGGAAGTTTTTATGGATGAATGTAACATAATTCTTTGAAACAAAAATATGCACACAGATTGAAGTTGTAAGTTTCCTGGGACCAAAGGATATTCGTTTGAATATTATTATGCAGCCATTATAATTTTATAGCTGATGAAAAAGCAACATATATCTTACATATTGAACACTTATTTAAAAATAAAACACAAGACTTCAACTCCACCATGCTGAAGTAACTGGTGAGGGACTTGTCCTCTCATAATAAAATAAATAAATGGACACGATCATAAAATGACATTGGATATTGGAGACTGCAAGATTGTGATGTCCAAAGGAAAGGAAACAAAGGAGATAATTCCAATAGTTTTAAAAAATGTTAAAATAGCCAACTGCATGGTATTTACAAAAAAGTATTTTAAGATAAAAAATGGAAAGGTTAAATTTTAAAAAAGGAAAAATTTCTGTACACATTCTAATCATAAGAAATCCAAATGACCATATTAATATCAGACAAAACAGAGAATAAGGGATATCAGGATACAAAGAGCTATTAATGATAAAAAGACTAATTTATAAAAATATATACATAGAATACTAAATGTGTATACACTAAATAACAGAGCTGAAAGATATATGAAGAAAAATTGAAAGAAGTGAATAGAGAAACTGACAAATCCACTATAATTATTGGACAACTCAAAATCTCCTCATCAGGAGAACAAGTTGATCAAAAATGAGTATGCATATAGAAGACCTACACAACACTATCAAGAATTTGATCTTCTTGACCTACTTGAAGAACATCATTTGCAATGACAGTAGAATCACTTTCTATTCAAATAAGAAACATTTACCAAAATATATTATATGCTGTGTTGGAAAACATGTAAAAAATCTGAAACAATAGAGCATGTTCCCTCATCAAAATGAATACAAATTAGAAATCAGAAAAATATATCAGGATCATTTACAAATATATAGAAATTAATCAACATTCTTCAGAAAAATTAATAAATTTTACAGAAGACAATTATAAGAGATTTAGAAACATTTTGCCTGAAATGAAAATGAATTCACAAGACATGTTTGCATGACACATGTAAAATAGTACAGGGGCTTCTGGGTGGCTTACTTGCTTAAACATAGACTTCAGCTCAGGTCATGGTCTTGTGTTTGGTGAGTTTGAGCCCCACATTGGGTTCTGTGCTGACAGCTCTGAGTCTGGAGCCTGCTTTGTATCCTGTGCTCCCTCTCTCTCTCTGCCCTTCCCCTGCTAGCACACTTGCTCTCTTTCTCTTTCAAAAATAAATAAACATTAAACAAATAAAATAGTACTCGCAGGGTATATAACAGCTTTGTCTATGTTTGAAAGAAGAAATATCTAATTCAATGGCTGGAGCTTTCATCATGAGATTCTAGCATAAGATGAAACCCAAAGCAAAGAGAAATGAGGAAATAATAGAGCTAACAGCATAAATTGGCAAAATAGAAAACAGAAAAGAAACAGAAGGAAAAAGTAAAACCAAAGTCTGGTTTGAAGTAAAAAGCAACAAAATGTATACTCTAGCAAGAGTGATAGAAAACAAAACGGACAGGTTCGAAAATTTAAGAGAAGCAATCATTACAAATAATTCAAATATTATAGTGTAAAAGGATATTCATAGTGTACTTTGAATAAGTTCATATTCATAATAAATTCAATAATTTCAACAGTTCCTATTATGAATATGAACAACTTCATATTCATATTAAATTCAATTTCAATATTTCATTTTATGAATATGAATAAGTTCATATTCATAATAAATTCAATAATTTCAATAAATTAAATAAATTCATATTCATAATAAATTCAAATACTTAGATAAAACAATTTTCCAATTTTCTTTTGGAAAACAAATTGTCAAAATTGTCACAAGAAAAAACAGAGAAGCTGAATCGCCCTATATGTCTTAGAGAAATTTAGTCTGCAATTTAGAATATTACCACAAAGGACATTTTGGGTCCAGATGGCTTTTCTATTGAAGTGTATTAACATAAAAATGGAAATAATGCTAAACTCACATAAAATCTTCCAGAAAATGAGGTAGGAACCACTTTCCAACTCACTTTATGAAGCCAGCATTCACTGGCTACCCAACTAATATGGGAAATTACAAAAAAAGGCAGCTGTAGGTCAGTATGTTTCATGAATATAGAAGCAAAAATCTTTACCAAATATTAAGGAATTTAATTCAAAAATATGGATTATGCATCCTGAATAAGTCACGTGATTATCTCGGAAAAATAATTAAATACTACTTTGATAAAAACCAAATTTAACAAACTAGCAAGAAAAGAGTATGCAAATCTTACTGGCGTATCTGTAAATAAGCAGGTAAGATATATGCTTTTGTCACTTAGTAATATCAGTTCATCAAGATTTTATTTATTATAGTTGAAATTTATTTTTTTTCAAAATTAAATTTATCCTTTTAGTGAATCACAAATAAAGCTTCTCTTGGCCATTAATATATCACTTATGAATTATAAAGAATGAGTTGTTAATAGTTACATTTTAAAATATTAGTGATTATGAATCGTTCGGGATTATCTCACAAACATTAATGGAAAACAACAGTAAATATTGTAACCAAACAAAATGATGAACATATATGTTTTAAAATAAAGAGAAAATTCAGCTTCTTATGCCATATCACCAAGTATCACAGATAAAAATCTTTGTTACTATTCCAGATTTAAAATAATTTCAGAAATATCAATAAAGTACCAGGGTAACTCAATATATCTGTCTAGAAGGTGCCCAAAATATTTGTTAAATAAATACTTCCACTAGAATGTAAGCTCCCTGAAGACAAGGATTACGTCTTTGAATTTATTTTTATCTTTAGCATAATAACATTTTATAGAACTATTTAAAAATGGTATCTTAATCTAAAATCACAAAACTCCACTGCATTTGTTTGGGTTTTTTTTTGTTTGTTTGTTTGTGTGTTTTTTGGTTTGGTTTCATTTCATTTCATTTTCTGATATTTCAAATAGGAAATCCATTTCATTTCAGAAACTTCATGTAATTCTTCTATTGCCTAACAAACTGTGACTTGTGACTGGCTTAACTTTTATTCATGGAATTTACTTCTATCCAACAGGTACCTGAGCTTTCAGTCTGTATTGAACAGGATGTTAACCTTACATTCCAGTGGGCCTTTCAGTTTCCATTTTTAAAATTTTGGTAATTTACTTGGGGAAAAGTCACTTTGACATTATCATTATTTGTAAACTATAGAGTAACAACCTAAATGTTCATGAAGTTGTACAAAAGATGAAATACAGCAAAACAAAAGAGCCCTAGAGAATCTGTAGTCAAGTAGCTCTGATATCTCTACTATTGAGCAAAACAAAAGCAAGATTTGTCTAGTTTCTTTGATGTTTACCTATGAGATGTAATTAATGTTTTCATTCAAACACTTTTCACATGATTTAGCACAGCCTGATGCACAATTTTAAATCCACCCATACATGTCACGATTACTGTAACCTGATTTGCCCATTCCAAGTCAAAATACAACTGTAGCGACACTTAGAGTATGTTTCCCTGTTCCTGGGATGTTAGTTTCTCCATTTCCCACATTACAGATGTGATTACAAGCAGAGACTGAATTTTATATTCTGCAGATAACTGAAATTTAGAAACTGACAGGAAAATGAGTTTTCTATTTAAAGACAATGTAGGGATTGAGAAACATGGAATATCTTAGACAGGCTTTGAAAAATAAACGGTGCCCTTCATTTCCACCTTTTGTATTCTTTCCTGCCCTCGAAACAAAATCCTCCATAGAGCTTGCTGTGAAATTGAGCCATGTATCATGACGTACTGTTTTAGCCAGGCCAGTCACTGCCCAGGCACAAGTGGCAGATTCCCGCTGCACCTTCAAACTGCATGACAAATAAAGAATCGCCCTGTCAGGATTCCACCCTAGCTTACCCAAATTGACAAAAAATTTCTGAATTACACTGTTCCTGGGCTCCTGCATTGACAGGAGGCAGTCAAGCCTGACAGCCCTTTCCCTCTTGTCTGTTATCTTGAAATCAATTGCACAGCCTGATGCACAGAATAATGGCTGTGGACTATTCTGCAGGACTTGGCCCATCTGGTCACTGAGGAAGACAGCATTGCCGGCTTCCTATCGACCTGGGAGGAGCATGCTGCTACACAGAGGTGACCTCCATCTCTCCACCTGGCCCTGCTATTGAAGAAATCAGTTTCACAAGTGTGCTCATTCAGAAATAAAAACAACTTTGCACCAAGCTATATTCATCTTTGTCTTTAATTAAGAGCTCTGGCCACTTTGAGATTAAATAGTGAAGTGTAAGCAAAGGAAAGGGCATGAATTCTTTGCATCTGGCACCACATTTTGTGTAAGTCCTTTGGTTAAATACTTGAAAATATAAGACATTTCAGTAGAGGAAAAATTAATTTGGTTCTTTTATGAAATCCCATATATTTCTCCTTTGAAGAAAATTCTTATATTGGTGATATAATATTTTTATTAACAAAGTTGACTAATGTTACTACAAAGATTAGTATTTCTCAAGTTGGTTCTCTCAGGTAAAAGATCGATTTATACTTAATTGTTTGAAGTTGATTACATAGCCTGCTTGTTTTACATTTAAAAAGAATTGTGTATTGCTGAATTATAATAAATGCACTCTGGATCTATGCAGGCTGTCAAGTGTTCCTGGCTTCTTTACTGGAAAGAAAAAAGAAAGCAAGAAGAAACAAGCAAGGAAGGTAGCAAGACGAAAGAAAGTATAAACAAAGACTGACTTATATGTTTAAGTTAGTGAAATTTACAGACGCTTGTATTTCCATGGTTTTATTTTTATAGTTTGTTTTTAGTATTTAAAAAAACCCCACAATTAACTGGCTTTTATGACATTTCTTTGATTCCACTCCATAGACTGCCATAGAGCACTAAATATATAGCATTATGAAAGTCTGTTTATTGGATCTCCTGCCCCATTCCTCCGAAGTGATCTTTTCCAAATGGCTTTCCAAGTGGCTTTTCCAAAGTGATCTTTTAAGAACATAAATCAGATCATGCTCCTTTCCTGGTCAAACTTTCCTGTGCTTCCCATGTCACTCAGAATAACAACCAAAACCTCTCTTACCACATGGCTATAGGATCTGTCCCTGCCTGTCTCTCCGACTTTATCATCCAACAGTCTCACTCCTGCTCATTGCTCTGAATGGAGCACTCTTCATGACCCAGGCTTATGACTTTCATGTAATGGTGAAATCATGTGGTAAAATTCATTTGGTCACAGATGTCTGTTGAAATACTCAATATAATCTCATAGATCACAAACCTCATGAGGTTAAGAATTTTGTCTGTCCTGTTTACCACTGTATTTCTAGTACCTAATAAAGTACACGTTCAATTAATGTGATATTAATCATTTAATTATCTTACATAAGTACTATGGGGACAAGATTTTAAAAGTGACTGCTTTGTTCATCATCTTATTCCTACCACCTTGGGGAGCTCTTAAATACAAAAGCCATTTAATCATTTTCTGAATAAACTGACCTAAGAAAATAAATCTATTAAGTAAGCGCAATGTGAAACGGGGCCAATATAATTTAAACTACTTGTATCATGGACCAAAGTGTGATTCTGCCATTTATATCTACTTGTGACTTTGGGCATAATACTTGAGTTATCATCGCCTTCCTCTTCTACAAACAATAGTGATTACCACCTCCTAATAGGTTACTGTGGCAACATTGGTAAAGTTCATGTAGGAATACTGGTAAATTGTAGGTGGTTAAAAACATTCATCTATATATCACCAACCTAAGTAGAATATGTTATACTTCTATGTCTAAATGATTGTGGTTGTATGTGTCAGTGATTGAGAAGTGCTTTATTTTTTTAAGTTTATTTATTCATTTGAGAGAGAAAGAAAGGGAAAGAGAGAGAGGGAGAGCATGAGCACGGGAAGGGCAGAGAGACAGGGAGAGACAGAATCCCAAGCAGGCTCAGTGCTGTAAGTGCAGAGTCCAATGCAGGGCTCCATATCATGAACGGTGAGATCATGACCTGAGCTGAAACCAAGAGTCAGCTTAATCAGTTGAGCCACCCAGGTGCCCCAGAAGTGTTTTCGAAGTCGGCTTGCCCCATTTGTTTGCATCTATAGAACATAATTATCTTCTTCTGGGTACAGTGCAATCCTGAAAGGTGGATCACAGTGAGCAACAGAAATAAATTTCTGGTATTCATACTGCTTACTTGGATTCTTATTCCATTCTGCTCACTGCTATTCTTATTATGTACTAGACAGGACACAGATACAAGAAAAATCAAAATATCTTTTTATTTTTTAAATCTCTTTTTTAAAAAAAAAGGTATTCTTTTTCTTCTTTGCATGAACTTCAGAATGAAGTCTGAAACTATTAACTTTAATTAATTAAAATCAACTTGACATTGTTAAAGTCTTAAGAAAATAACCTACTGTGTGAGGCTAATTTAGTTTTGACCCAGAAATTTAATGAGTAGAACTCTTGGCTATACATGGTCAAAAAAAATACAGGAATCAGAAGTTTCAAGAGATTTCTGATTAGGTTTGATATTACAGAACACTCAGGCTATTGGTAGAAGCACACTCTACTGTTTCAAGAGAGTAAGTCATGCAAAAAAAGTCAACTTTGACAACAGAAACTTTTGTTAATCAGGATTTCTCAATTATCAAATTAGTTTACATCATACAAGTTCAATATTTTTCCACATCATAATGAAGATTAGATTTTTCATATTTAAATAGTCTAATGCAAGATATCTCAAAATATGCCATCAATCAAAATCATAACTGACCAAAAGTGAAATTGGAAAATCAAATATCATTTGGATTTATGAATTAGAAAGGAAATAACAAAAGATCTTTGGTATTGGAAACCAAATAGATCTGAGAGTTTACTAACAAGAAAATTTTTTTAATGAGTGTTATTATTACTCCATAGGTAAGTAAATCACATATGTCCAGAATGCATTATTCATTTGTCTAATTTCCTATTCATTCCGAGAACTGGTTGCCTTCCCACCAATAGTTAACAAAGGGATACCTATTTTAAATACTTCAACTCTGCTCCACTTGTGACAGGTTCAAAAATTGGTGGCTGATCTAAGCTGAACTAACAAAAGTACCATCATGGAATTATGACAATGGAAGTCAAAAACAGAATTAGACATTCTAGACACAAATTAGAAAGTCATAAAGCTTCAGCACTGACAGCAGTCCTGTTTGGTATAGGAAAGCCTAAGAAGAAAACGTGAACCATATACACAGTGGGAGACAGAGTCTGAATGGCTTTGGAATATCTATCTCCACTCAGTTGTTTTTGGTTCTCATAATAAACCATCCCACCTTTTAACATTTCCATTGTTACTTAAAATAGATTAAGGTGGAAACAGCAGATACTACTAGTAAGCCTCCAAATAGTTCTTCTCCTTTTCTTCCTTAGTAGTAGGACATGTATAAAGAACTCTCACTAGACAAAAGGATAAATTTTAAAAGGATATGTGACCATATCACTCCTTCTTTCTCACTTTTGCAGGATAAAATGTGGACGTAATGGGTGAGGATCCAAATGGCCATCTAGATATAGAAGGTAGAAGTTGTGCCTTGAGGTTAATGCTGGCTCTCTGTATCTTTGGAGTCACTATGACATCTCTGAACTGCTTATGTTTCCACGAAAGATAAATAACTTATTTCTTAAGAGGCAACTGTTATTTTGCACTTTCCTATCTCACAGAAAATCTTAATCCTAACCAATAATAATACATTGGCTTTCTGTCACTTAGAAACAAAGAGTTGTAACAAATATATCATCTTATTCATTTATTATCACAAATTCTGTTTCCATTTATCATATAAATAGATGTGATAGAAACAATTAACATCATTGCCATCTGTTAGTTAATATCTGCCATTTTAGTTAAGCCAAAGTTCATTACTTCATTCCAATTGACCATCCTAAAACTGACGGCTTCTGATGGTAGCGATGCATTGTGGTCTGTCAGCTACAAACTGAATTTGGATGCACTGAACAGAGCATCTTTATTCTCTGCACAGTGATTCCTGCTAGTTTTAACTGAGGCTTCCCATGTTAACACTGGAAGCTGGTGTCTCAGTAGAATAGAGGACAGACCTTGAAAAACTCTCTCATATGGTATGAGATGACTCTGCTTTAACACAAGATTTGCACATTAAATAAAGTGACAAGCTAAATAAAAGGAACCATTTATTAAAGTCATCAAAATGAAAAGAATCACTGTTTTTTTTTCCCTTATAGTATTTTCATCTTGTATGTTCAAATTACTTAAATAACTTGTTCTCTAAGGAGAAAACCTTTACTAAAGGCCTATACGGTAAGTCTCTAGCTCCTACCAGTTTCACCATTAGCAAGTCACTGTATCTATTTAGATATGTGTCTGTTACTGTTATTCCTTCAAAATTGATTTGTACCATCCTCTGTCTGTATAACACATTTGGAAGAAATCTGTTACACCTTTTCTAAGAACAAAAACTCCAGTCAATCAGAATATTTTCATAAATCAGGAATGTATAAACAAAAGGTCATGTTGTTTGTATAGATGATATTGATTGGAAATTTGTGTTTCCTTGGAATTGCTCTTAGAGCATTCAGGTAAAAGGAAACCAAGAACATTGACTATCCACATTCTAAAGAAAGCCACTGGAGCCATATATTCTCATTCAAACCTTACTAAGAAGCAGAACTAGCCCTACCATAATCATAATAAATAAGCAGCCTCCTCCTATTCACAACAGTTGGTTAAAATATTGAAAGCAAAAGAATGAAGAGAGGAAAGTCAAAAGGTTATCTCCAGCCTGTTGTAAGCACAATATTCTCTATGAATAAAAATTATTTTCCATCAAAATGGGAAAAGTAGAAGGGTGCATTACTTTACTGAAAGCCAAATGAGAAAGCTTTCTGAGAATCATTCCTAGAGATTAAATGTTGGCTTAAATAGAGTATTTGTTCCACCACTCGGTCTAGCTGGAGTGGGTATTGGTTGGAGAGGGGGAGAAAATAGATATGACTAAAGAGAGAAGGCAGACAGTATAAGATGGGAGAAGAGATCTTAAACTATACACTTCATGATTTGGTATGGAGAGAGTGCTTGAGTTTCTCACTGGGTAACTAGGCACCTCAGAGAAGAGCTATAGACTGCCCCTACTGAGAGGCTGCTGGTCACATAAAGGGATTTTATAAAAAGCAGGATAGATGCTAAAGAGCACACTTTTGGTGGAAGATGAATAGCAGTGGAATATAAAAGAGGTAAAGCAAAGCACTCCAAAGAATGCACTTACTATTCACCCCATAACCAGAACAGAGGAGGCATATGTGTGGTATGGTAACTCATTTCAAAGATGTGCTCCCCACACACATACATCTCTTCTCCAATCTCAGTGAACCATATCTCCTGTTTCTCATGTCTTGTGTAGTTCCTTCCCTCACTGAATCTGGGCTAGTCCTCTGTAACCAAAAGAGAGTCGCAGAAGTGGCAGTGAATAACTTGAGTATAAGCCCTACCTTGGTCCTTTGGAATTGCTCTGGGGATGTCAGACCCCACATACGATGATTAGCTATCATGGGTCAGCCACACTGTGAAAAAGACTAAGTTAGACATATTGGAGAGGACATAGAACAAGACTGGGATTCCTTGCCACAGGAGTTCCAGTCATTCCAGTTGAAATGTCAGACAAATGAATAAAGAAGTCACCTTGAACTCCCAGCCCTAGTAGATGTCACATGGTGAATAAAAATTACTCAGCAAAGACCAGAGCCAAAGTTTCAAATACATGGCACTAACTGAGTCATTTTATCAATCTCTATCATTTGAGTTACTCTAACTTAAGCCAGCATACCACGGATTAAATAAAAGCCATCCTTGTGTGATCTGTCCAAATTTCTAGTCAAATAAATTGTAGGCAGAATAAAACTATTTTTTGTGTGAATGAGAGAGAAGAAGAAGAGCAATGGAGAAGGGACAGAGAGAGTAAGAGAGACAGATCTCAAGCAGGCCCCACACTCAGCATGGAGCCTGACTCAGGGCCCAGTTCCACAACTGTGAAATCATGACCTGAGCTGAAATCAAGAGTCAGACACTCAACTGACTGAGCCACCCAGGCACCCCCAAAACTATTGAACTATTGTTTAAGACACTAAATTTTAATTATTTTTTAGTTTAGTTTTTTTTTCTTTTCCTTTTTTTTATTATTTCTCTTTTTTCCCTCAGCATTATATAATAGAAATGTATAACAAAATAGTGACAGGTTATTAAAGAGAGACAATGAACGGGGACTGCCTGCAGCCATGCGGGTTATTACTTTTTTTCCTTTTACCCTTAAACCTTCAATACCGGAAGAATCAGGAAAATGATACCCAATGTTATATCTTATTATAAATAGTTTGTAATAGTTTACTTGCTATTTTTATTGTGAAATGAAATTCTACTTAATTGAAAAAAAACATGTTGAGAAAATTAAATATTCAACATGAAAGACTTTTAATATCTCAAAAATGTATAGTAAATAATGTTAATACATTTTCACAACAGTTGCTGGATTTTCAAAACTACTTTACAGATCATAGTTTGCTTTATGACTATTACCAGCAAATTTCAAGGGCATACTATAATGTATCTGGCATACCTATAATGGCATACCTATAATGTATCACTGATACTAATGAAAAAAAATATTAATCAAAGGTGACATTACAGACTCAGTACCAATATCTCAGTACATAAAATTATACACGAAGGAGGAAGAGTGCACAAAATGAAATTTTATCAATAATATAAAGGCTATTTTTCTAATATTTTAACTTACCATTCTATAATAAATTTTCCCTAAATTATTAGTATTTTAGTTCACCTTCGTATGAAACTTTTCATTATTATTTTTGTGTTACAGTATTGCTGATATGTATTTGTAGTGGCATTACCCCCATAGTGGTATTAGTTCCAATCAATAGTCGAGCAGGATAATTTTTTACTGTGAAGGAGTATTTCACATATGGCAAGATACCTACCGTCTCTCTAGCAACTGCCAGTGGTGCCCAACAAATGTGATAGCTGACAATAAATTTCCCTAATGCTTTCTGAGTGTTGGCTGCCCTTTGTGAATAGCTGGGCTAGAGGATAAATGGAAAGGGGGCATGTTAATCCCAGAGGCAAATTCCCATCCACTGAACAACACACCTTTTTTCATAGCAAGATTTTGCAATGGGAAAAGAAGGGGAAAGTTGATTATGGTACTACTACATAGGACCCTTGAGCCAAGGTTCAAGTCTAGGGGGAAGATGAGATATAATCAACTTTGAGGTTGGCATTTTAAACCATATTTTCTATTACAACTGAACACAGAAACACAGAATCTATGCAAAATAGAAATTACACAAAACACAATTAAAAGCAATGATTGGAACAATTGTTTCTTTTTTATTGCTCACCATATTGAAGCGGCTCAAAATTGGTTATATTTGTATAAGCTTAATCATTAAAATAATTATTTGGCCAGAATTGAGATGGGAATAGTGCTGGATTCATTAGACTATTTTAGACTCTTCATCTTGTTTTATAACGTGCAGAGAAAACTACTACATTTATTGATTGTAACAGGAACTATAGGTAATTTATCTACATTATCCTACAACGACAACATTGAAATTCATCAAGTAGTCTTTGTTATCCCCACATTGCAGGTTGAAAAACTGACACCCAGAGAGCAATGGTAACATGCTCAAGATTACATAACTAATAAATGATTAAGTCTGACATTCAAATTATTGTGTACTTGTTTAGAATGTCAAGTTGTTTCTCATGTTCAATTCCAAAATTTAAAGATACTCTGGTTGTCTCCAAGAGAGGTTATCCACATGATTAAAAAAAAAAAAAACGTGAGAAATTATTTCCTTTCCTGGTACTCTTCTAATATTTAATTTCAAAAATATAAATGATACTTCTTGAAAGTTTGGTTTGGGGGCCAAAGTTAAAATGTATTCTACTAAGCAAATTGAAATCTCATGTTAAAGCACCCCACCAAAATAAAAACACTTTATATGGAAGTAGTTGTTATTAAGAAAAATAACACTTAACCAATAGGATAGAGGCAATCATGCTTCCATCAAGAAGAAGTGAAATTCGGACACAACAATTCACCTTAATTGCCCCCCCTTGCTTCATTTTATATGGGTTCTGAAAAGTCTGTACCGTTCCCACAGGTGAAGGGAACAAATAGAAAAAAAATAAGTAATCTTTTACATGCCAAATCGATTATACAGGATATATTATTTAATCAGTCTGTGTATGTATCATATATATGTATATATACACACATATGATATATTTGAAAAGTTGTGGCCATGGATATAAAGAGTAAAACAAAATTTGACTTTAATACTTAATATGGTATTACATGGCTTTCCATTGAAAGCAATACTTTCCAAAAAAACTTAACGAATAGTTTTATATGCAAATATGTACGGGGCTTCGTTTGAAGAATTAGATTACATGAAAGCTAAACACAAAATATTATTTTTGTTTTTTGAATAATAACAATACTATCTCATTAGTATTAATGAAGTATTTACTGTAGGAAGAAGGAATTCCTGCCACAAGACTCAAATACTGCTTTAATATCAGTTTTCCTACCTTAAGAGCAATATTGCTCTAATCTTTTCATGCTACACTTCCTAACCCTTCTGGCTAGGCAGTTTACCATACTCTTCAGACTGAATTTTGAAGGTTTAAAGATGAAGAAGCATTGAATAACTATAAATACTGAACATTCTAATAATTATCATTTCGAAGTTAAATGATGGCACTCAGCCCATAGCCTAGTGACGAGCAAGAAGGCACAAATAATTTTCCCAAGTAAACATCCTCTAAGTGTTTGACTCATTATGTTCTGCCCTGTCCTTTTCTACCTCATAATTTTATTCTTCCGATTCTGTTTCTGATTTACTTCACACAAGAATCACAAGACTCTTTTATTTCCCATTTTAATTTATTTTTTTACTTAAAAGTTTTTTTTAAGTTTTTATTTATTTAATTTTGAGAGAGAGAGAGACAGAGAGATACTGACAGAGAGAGAAAGTGGAGGAGGAGCAGAGAGAGAAGGGAATAGACGATCTGAAGCAGGCTCTGCATGGACAGCTGAGTGCCTGATGCAGGGCTCAAATTCATGTAACTGTGAGATCATGATGTGAGCTGAGGGCAGATGCTTAATCTGAGCCACCCAAGAGCCCCTATTTCCCATTTTTAAATTAAACAATATTTTGATGTGGGAAACACTCTCATTTTAAGTTTAACATTATTTAATTTTAATATTTTAATATTTACATTATTGTGTATTTTATATTCTAGAGTTACAGGAGTGTTTCTGATTTAAAATGGCATTGACAAACAAACCTTAATGATTTTTTTTTCTTTTCTTTTTTACTTTAGAGAGAGAAAGAGTGGAGGAGAAAGGCAGAGGGGGAGAAAAAGGGGGAAGGTGAGAGATAAAGAAAGAGAGAGAGGGAGGGAGAGAACATTAAGCAGGCTCCACACTTGATGCTTAGCATGGAGCCCAACATGGGGCTTGATCCCACAACTCTGGGATCATTACCTGAGTCAAACCAAGAGTCAGATGCCCAACCAACTGAGCCATGCAGGCGTCCCATCTAATGATGGTTTCTTGATGACCATGTGGTAACAGAGAAGTCCTCCCTATATTTATTTAGATACTACAAAATTGAAAAACATATATATTAGACCAAAGAAAGAAGAATACTTGGAAGTGTAGAGATACACTATTAATACAGTGTACTCCTAATATAGATACTTCCTATTAATATAGGAATATTAAGAAAGCAAATAATCCAATTAAAAATTGGGCCAAAGACTTGAACAGACACCTCACCAAAGAAGATACACAGATGGCAAATAAGCATATGGAAAGATGCTCCACATCATATGTCATCAGTAAAATGCAAATTAAAATAACATTGAGATATCACAATACACCTATTAGAATGGCAAAATTCCAGAACACTGACAAGACCAAATGCTGCCGAGGATATGGAGCAAAAGGAACTCTCATTCATTTCTGGTACAAAATACAAAACGGTAGAGTCACAGTGGTGGACAGTTTGTAGGTTCTTATAAAACTAAACATTGACTTTCCATATGATCTGCCAATTGCACTTATTGGTGTTTACCCAAAAGAACTGAAAACTTCATAAGAAGCTAAATAGGCCGTTTGTAGTGGCTTTACTCATAATTGCCAAAATCTCAAAGTAACCAAATGTCCTTTAGTAGGTGAACAGATAAACTGGGGTCCATTCTAGACAATGAGATTTATTCAGGACTAAAAGGAATGAGCTGTCAACCTATAAAAAGACATGGAAGAAGCTTAAATGCATATTACTAAGTGAAAGACTACAATTACAATCCAACTATGTGGCATTCTAGAGAAGGCAACACTGTGGAGACAGTAGAGAGAGTAGTGGTTGCCACGGTTTAAGGGAGTGAGAATGAACAGGCAGAGCACAAAGAATCTTTAAGACAGTGAAAATATTCTATACAATACCACGATGTATACATGTCTATTCATTTATCCAAATTTACCAAATATATAACACCAAGTATGAACTTAATGTAAACTTTGGACTTTACGTGACAATGCCATGCCATTGTACGTATCATTTTGTTTCCTTTTTAGATTTATTCTTCCTGCTAAAAAAAGATCATCCACTTAAGAATTAAAATGCACTCATGTGTATGATTATACATGTGTTCTCTTGTCCAGTAGACTGCACAATACCAAAGAATCTCCTTTTATCCTTTTCTCTTACGTGTTCAGAAACTGCAAAAATAGAACAATGATAATCACATAAATTATTCAAATGACTACATTTGATGAGTAACTTTTGAGAGAATTACCAAAGCTTCAGAAGTTCTTTTTTTAAACTGACAGGGTCTGTGTTCTGTTTATCTCTGTCTTTCATGGGACCTAGCACAGTGACACTGGGAGATAAGTATCAAGAAATAATTCTAAGCATATGGACAAGTAAAGAAACTCAGATTAGATAAAAAATGGGTTCATCAATAGCGTTTACTTGTCAATTTCCAACTTGTATGTTAGTAAGTGTTATTAAAAATTAGAAGCAATATGGTAAAAGTCAACCATTTACATTATTTTCTTTTTATTTTCTTCATGGGAAATCTCAGCAATTAGTCTAACTTCCAAGGCTTACAAGTTCACACTTTTGTAAAAATGAAGGGATCTGACTCCTGAATGATCTTCATATTTCCTTCCAACTTTAAAACTTTATAATTCTTAAGTCCAGTGATTATCCATGCGTGTGTTCTGACTATATTCTAATCACCTAATTAAAAAATACTTTATGTAATTAATGGTTTTACTTTACAGAATAGGGATAGGTTAAACAAAGGAAATGTAGTCTACCTTTTTGCCCTTGAGAAACAAAGAGAAGCACTGAAATTAACATTTTAAAGAAGAAAAAAGATATTGCAGCTAAATAGCTATCGCAATTTAGGTCTTCAAGATACAAGTGTACAGGAAGTAGAAATTTGTAAATTGTGGAAACTGTGTGCCTTTTGCCCTAGGTTTTTTGAAAAGAGTATAATGAAAATGTTTCACTGTCCTGACCTTTCATTACTAAAATCTGGGTATATTTCCTCTTTAGTCTCAGTGAATGGGACATAAATCACTCTCCTTGGCATTTTGCATGGTCTGCCATGCAGGCAGCCAATTTTTACAGATGCCCTTCCTGGCTTCAAAAAACAGAAGCCTGCAGGTAGCAGAAAATGCCAGGTTTCTTCTCACGCCTGAGAAGGTTCTGTTTGCCATAGAAGAAACCTGTGTGCTGTGATAAATGCCACTGTGCCAAGTCAGCATGGTGGACAGTTTAACTCTATGACCTTCTGCAGGTAGACAGCCTCTCCCGTAGATTGTCTTTGACACAACCTATAACGTAGAATGTCAACACCAGTCTAGCAACTGGGATCTGTATTCATTTTGCTGTGAAACAATAGCTTCTCTGTGTGGAGCTCAGGTGCCTTACATTCTCCAAAATTATTTTCTTAAACTTTATTCTTTTTTCCATGAGTCAAGTATGCTGAAAACTTCATCTATGAGTCTTCACTGGTTAACTTTATTCTGTCACTTTACATCTCAAGTGGGTCAAGGCTATGATATAGTTTCTAGAATCAGTTTATGAAAAGAGATAACTAAATGTTATCTGTTATTGTATTTCCTATCTTCATGGGCAATGAAACAACTCCTGATTCCATTACTGGGACTGTTCATTACACAGAATAACTTAATCCTATATATCCCATTCAAGTATCGGCATCTGACCAGAAGAAAGAAGGAAGAGGAATCACACTGGAAGAGGTTGGCCTCTGGAATTAAGAATTTATCTTAGTTTTTCCTTAAGAAATAAATCTTCCAATCATTGAAACACTTTTTCACCCTGACCCTTTTCTTCTTTGGTCTGGATTTCTGCTTTTTAAAATGGTTTGAAACATTGGTTTTCTTTTAAAATCACAGGAGGTTGTATTTGTTTCAGAAAGTTTCAGGGGCACCTGGGTGGCTCGGTTGGTTAAGCATCTGACTTTGGCACAGGTCATGATCTCATGGTTCATGGGTTCAAGGCCCACATTGGGCGCTGTGCTGACTGCTCAGAGCCTGGACCCTGCTTCAGATTCTGTGTCTCTTCTTCTCTCCGCCCCTCCCCTGCTCACACTCTATCTCTGTCTCTGCCTCTCTCTCAAAAATAAACATTAAAAAAATTAGAAAGTTTTAGTGTGCAAGATATTAAATTACAAATGACTAATCCTTTTTTACTACTGACTAAGAGTGTGAATTTATATATAAAACTTTAATCTGAAAAAGAAAATTCTCTGGACATTTATATTGAAAATCTACTTAATTTGTATGTATTTTACAATAACCAGCTAAGAAACCAACGTATAACCACATGTGACACATTTTCTTATCTTACTTTCCTCCCTTCTTGCCTTTTAGTTACTATATCCGCAGTCTTCTTTAGTTTCATCCACAAAACTTGCTATTGTCTATACAACAGAGAGGATACTGGGTTTCTGTTTTATTCTGTATAACAGGGGTTGGCAAACTACATTCTAAGGTACAAATTCACTAATTTTTGTAAAGAAGGTGTTGTTGCAATAGAGTCAGTTCATTCATTTATTTACACATTATGCTTGACTGCATTAATTCTATAGACTGTTTTCATCTGTTGAGTAAATGCAATAGAGACTGTATGTCCTACAAAGCCTAAAGTATTCAGTGTCTAGTACTTCATAGGAAAGGGGGGAAAAAAGCCAGTCTCTGATCTAAGGTTCTGTTCTCGTTCACAAAGTAACTGTGTATCCTTGTTAAGTCACCTACTATCTCCTACCCTTTCAAAAATAAGGTTGGACTATGCAACGTCTCCTAGGTGATAGGACTCATTCAAATTTGCACAACTGACAAATCTTATAATCCAGTCTAAATCTATTTCTCCTGCTTTGTGCTCCTGAGTTCTCTCCACTACACCATGTATTTATTTATATGTTACAATCTACCTCACATATTTAGTTAGTTTAATTTAAATTAACTCAAATTTATTACATAGGATTCGAGATACTTCGTAGAAATATAGTTAAGCTACATCAGAAGGATAAAAAGAACTAAATAAGAAGTGAGAATGAGGAGATAGGAAACATGAGCAAAGGCTTTTCCAGAAATAATATTTTTATCAATACTATAGTATATTAGACTTGAAGATGTCCTGCTTTTTAATGAAACATTAAGAAAGATAAAATGATTCACTTGTGATATGCCCTTATTGTAAAGCATACGTTCATTTCACATTCCAAAAGAAATTGCATCTGAAAAAAGTATTGTTTATGAAATATGGCATTATGATACATTTGGAGAAGGCCAGTATGGTTATAGAATGAAGACTAAAAGGATGTCTAATATGGGAAGAAAAAAGAAGAAGCTTATCTGCAAAATTTGCAAGAATTTGAAGATGTAACAGAGGGATCTCTCAGAATATAGAGAAGAACTAGCTTCAAGTAAGGAGACATATACTTAGAAGAGACAATAGGTTTAGATGTCGGTATGGGTTGGGGGTCAGAACATGGATGGGAAAATAAATTGCTGCCTTATAGCATCTGTTTTCTTTGATGTATGGTATAATAACATAACGAAAATTTTGAAGAAAGTGGTAAAGATTTAAAATCTTTGTAGCAGAGAGTAGAAGATCAAGACAGTTAAGATATTTTATTAGGCTATCTAGGAAGTATTGGGGGTGCTTACATAAATTTGTAACTTGGGAATTTCTTATAGTCTAGATCGGCTATATTTCAAGTACATGGTATATACAAAATGTAACACAACCAGAATGCAAGCAGTCTCAATGTTTTTATGTGTAATGATGTTAAATGTGACTTTCTATTGTCTAAAGAGCAGAGAAATAATTTGTCAAATTATCCTAGATTCTATAGATGAACCCTAAAGACCTTCAAATCAGTGAGTAAAAATTTTATCTTGGTAGCATCAGTCCATCAAAAACCACTAAAACCACAGGGAACAATACAGGGAAAGTGCCCTGCAGTTCAGTATTACTGCATCTCTGGAAAATGCCTGGTCTGACTCAACTCAAGTCCAATGTGGCCCAGACTGACCCACTAACAAAACAGGGAACATACCTGCCTGCAAAAGACAAAGAGAGCCATTGCAGATGAGTGGGCTAAATGCAAAAGGGGCTCAGTCACAACTGTAGAGTGCACACAACACACATGAGAGATACAACGGAAGTGCCAGGTTCTAGTGAACGGAAGTCATTGCAATACAGGGGACTACAGAACCTCTTCTTCATAAGGCTACTACAAACAAAAGCAGGAGACATAGATGACTTTCCTATCACACAGAAACAGACACAGAGAGTTAGACAAAATGAGGAGACAGAGGAATATGTCTCAGATGAAAGAACAGGACAAAATCACAACAAGGGGGCTAAATTAAACAGAAATAATTAATATGACTCATAGAGAATTTAAAGTAATGGTCATAAAGATACTGGATTTGACAAAAGAGTGGAAGACCTCAATGAGACCCTTAATAAAGAGATAGAAAATATGTATATATATAAAGATCCAACCAGAGAGGAAGAACTCAATAAGTGAAATTAAAAATACACTAGATTGGGATAAATAGTAGACTTGAGAATACAGAAGAACAAACTAGTGACCTGGAGGACAGATTAGCGAAATCAATCAAGCTGAATAGGAGAGAGAAAAAATAATAAAAAACAAAAATAGAGAACTCAGTGGCACCATCATGCCTAGTAACATCCATATTACAGGGATCTCATAAAGAGAAGAGAGAGGAAAAGGAACAGAAAATGTCTTTGAATAAATAATAGCTGAAAACTGGGGAAGGAGACAGAAATCGAGGTCCAGGAGGCACAGAGAGCTCCCCCAAAAAACAACCTAAGGAGGTCCACATAAAGACACATGGCAATTAAAATGGCAAAGGTAGTGATAAAGAGAGAATTTTAAAAGCAGCAAGAAAATGGGGCACCTGGGCGGCTCAATTGGTTAAGTGTCCAACTTTGGCTCAGGTCATGATCTCACAGTTTGTGAGCTCGAGCGCCATGTTGGGCTCTGTGTTGACAACTCAGAGCCTGGAGTCTGCTTCTGATTCTGTGTCTTCCTCTCTCTTTGCTCCTCCCAAGCTCATGCTCTGTCTCTGTCTCTGTCTCTTGCTATCTCTCTCTCTCAAAAATAAAAATTAAAAAAAAAATAAAAAATAAAAGCAGCAAGAGAAAGGAAAACATTTATATCCAAGGGAAATTCAGTAAGTCTATCAGCAGATTTTTAAGCAGAAACTCAGCAGGACAGAAAGGACTGGCATGATATGTTCAAAGTGTTGAAAGAAAAAAAAAAACTTGCATCCAGCAAGGGTATCATTCAGAATAGAAGAAAATATAAAAGAGTTTACCAGATAAACAAAAGTTAGAGTAACTCATGACCACCAAACCATCTCTACAAGAAATGTTAAAGTGGACTCCTCGAGTGGAACTGAGAGACCATATACAGGAATAAGAAAAGTAGGAAGCACAAGAGCAGTAAAATTAAGTGTATTTATAAAAATCAGTCAAGGGATTCACAAAACAAAAGGATGTAAGGTATGACACCATATACCTAAAATGTGGGGCAGACAAGAGTAAAGAATGTGTTCAAACTTAAATGACCATAAACTTAATATAGACTGCTATATTCGTAAGATGTTATATATAAACCTACTAGGAACCAAATATTAAAAACCAGTAATAGGTATGCAAAAAATAAAGATAAAGGAATCCAAGTATATTACTAAAGAAAGCCAGCAAACTGGGAGAGAAGAGAACAACAAAGGAAAGGAGAACAACTACAAAAACAACCATAAAACAAGTAACAAAATGGCTATAAGTACATGCCTGTAGATAATTATTCTGAAGGTAAATGAACTAGATGCTCTAATCAAATGATATAGGGTGATAAAATGGATCAAAAAGCCAGAATCAATTACATGCTGCCTACAAGAGGCTTGTTTCAGAACTAAACACTCCTGCACATTCAAAGTGAAAGAATGGAAAAGCATTTACCATACAACTGAAAAAATAAAACAAAACACTGAAGTGGCCATATATATATTGGAGAAAATATATATTAAAACAAAGACCTTAACAAGACACAAAGAAATACAATATATAATCATTAAGGGGACAATTCAATGAGAAGATATAACTATTGCAAATATTTATATACTCAACATGGTGCACTTGAACACACAAAGCAGCTAATAACAAGTATAAAGAAGTAATTGCTGGTAATGCAATAATAGTCTGGGACTTTAATACTCTAATTTTATCGATGGACAGATCATCCAAACAGAAAATCAACTAGGAAAAAAAGGCTCTGAATAATACACTGGACCAGATGGATCTAACAGATATACTCACAACATTCCATACTAAAACGGCAGAATAGACTGTTTTCACACGCACATGGTATATTCTCCAGAGTAGATCACATATTAGGCCACAAAACAAGCCTCAGCAAATTCAAAAAGATCAAATTGCACCTTTTTTGACCACAATACTATGAAACTAGAAGTCGACCACAAGAAAAATTCTAGAAAGCACAAATATGTAGATGTTAAATAATGCGCTACTAAACAATAATTGAGCCAACCAAGAATCAAAGAGGAAATTAAAAAAATAAAATAAATACACAGAGACAAATGAAAATGAAAACCCAATTGTGCAAAACCTTTGGGATCCAGCAAAAGCTGTTCTAAGAAGGAAGTTTATAGCAATACAGGCCTACTTCAAGAAGAAAGAAAAATATCAAATAAACAACCTAACCTAATCTAAAGGAGTTAGAAAAAGAAGAAACAAAACTTGAAATCGATAGAAGGAAGGAAATAAAAAAGATTAGAGCAGAAATAAAGACTATGGAAACTAAAACAAAACAAAACAAAAAAAATATTAGAACAGATCAATGAAACCAGAAGCTGATTCTTTGAGAGGATGAACAAAATTGATCCACCTTTAGCCACACTCATGAAGATGGAGAGAAAGAGAGAGAGAAAGAGAGAGAGAGAGAGAGAGAGGACTCAAACAACATCAAAAATGAAAGAGGAGAAATAATAATTGACACCATAAAAATACAAAGGATTGTAAGAGAACATTATGAAAAATTATATACCAACAAATTGGACAACCTAGAATAAATGGATAAATTCTTAGACATAACCTCTCAAAACTCAATAATGAAGAAACAGAACATTTGAATATACTCATTACCAGCAATTAATCAGTAATCAAAAAGGAAAAACAAAAACAACAACAAAAACAAACAAAAGTCCAGGAACAGATGGCTTCACAGCTGAATTCTACCAAACATTTAAACACTTAATACCTATTCTCAAATTACTCCAAAAATCACAAGAGTAAGGAAAATTTCCACATTCATTCTTTGAGGCCAGCATTATCCTGATACCAATATCAGACGAAGATACCACAAAAAGAGAGAACTATGGCCTATATCTCTCAGATGAACATAGTGCAAAACTCCTCAGCAAATATTAGCAAACTGAATCCAAAAAATACATATAAAATCAGTCACCATGATCAAGTTGATGGTATTCCTGGGATGCAAAGGTGGTTGAATATTTGCAAATCAATCAATGTGCTACATCACATAACAAAAGAAAGGATAAAAATAATGTGGTCATTTCAACAGATTCGGAAAAAGCATATCACAAAGTACAACATCCATTCATGGTAAAAATCTTTTGTAAGTTGGTTTAGAGGAAACATACCTCAACATAATATAGGCCATATATGAAAAATTCAGCTAACATCACACTCAAAGGGGAAAAAAATTAGAGTTTTTCCTTTAAGATCAGGAGCAAGATAAGGATGTCCACACTACCCGCTTTTATTCAAAATAGTATCTAAAGTCTTAGCATCAGCAATAAGACCAGAAGAAATAAATAAAAGGCACCCAAATTTGTAAAGAAGAAGTAAATTTCACTATTTGCAGATGTGATGATACTATATAGAAAAATTTCTAAAGACTCCACCAAAAAATTACTAGAACTGATAAAAGAATTCAGTAAGATTGCAGGATACAAAATCATATACAGAAATCCATTGCATTTCCATACAATAATAAAGTAGCAGACATAGAAATTAAGGAATTGATCCCATCCCCAAATGCACCAAAAATAATAAAGTACATAGGAATAAACTTAACCAAGAAGGTGAAAGACCTGTATTCTAAAACCTATAAAACATTAATGAAAAAAAACTGAAGAGAGCACAAATGAATGAAAAGATATTCCATGTTCATGGACTGGAAGAACAAATACTGTTAAAATTCCCATACTACCCAAAGCAATCTACATATTTAATACAATCCCTATAAAAATGCCAACAGCATTTTTCATAGAAGTAGAACAATTAATACTAAAATGTATATGGAATAATAAAGTATCTTAAATAGTCAAAGCAATCTTGAAAAAGAATAAAAAAACTGGAGGGAACACAATTCCAGATTTCAAGATATACTACAAGGATGTAGTAATTAAAACAGTATGTATGGACACAAAAAAATAGACACACAGAACAGAAATAAGAGCCCAGAAATAAACCCATGATTACATGGCCAATTAGTCTTTGACAAAGGAGCAAGAATATGCAATGAGAAAAAGACAGTGTCTTCAACAAATGGTGCTAGGAAAACTGGATAGCTGCATGCAAAAGAATGAAACAGGGCCACTTTCTTACACCATATACAATAGTAAACTCAAAATGGATTAAGGACCTAAATTTGAGACCTGAAACCATAAAAATCCTAGAAGAGTGCACAGGTGGTAATTTCTCTGACATTAGCCATAGCAATAATTTTTGTTTGTTTGTTTGTTTTTGTTTTTGTTTTTGTTTTTAGATATGTCTCCTGAGGCAAGGGAAACAAAAGCAGAAATGAACTGATGTGACTACATCAAAATAAAAAGCTTCTGCACAGCAAATGAAAAAACTAACAAAACTAAAAGACAACCTGTTGAATAGAAGAAGATATTTGCAAATGGCATATCCAATAAAGGGTTAGTATCCAAAATATATTAAAAACTTACATAACTTAACATCCCAAAACCAAATAATCCAATTAAAAATGGGCAGAAGACATGAACAGACACTTTTCCAAAGAAGACATCTATATGGCCAACAGACACATGAAAAGGTGATCAACAACACTCATCACTAAGGAAATGCAAATCAAAACCACTATGTAATACCAATCCATACTGGCCAGAATGGCTAAAATAAAAAACTCAAAAATAAAAAGCATTGGTGAGGATATGGAGGAAAAAGAACCTCTGTGTATTGTTGTTAGGATTGCAAACTGGTGCAGCCAATGTGGGAAACAGAAAGGAGGTTCCTAAAATAATTAAAAATAGAAATACCACATGATTCAGTAATATCACTATCGACTATTTATCCAAAGCATACAAAACACTAGTTTAAAAAGATATACACACCCTTATGTTTATTACAGCATTATTTACAATAGCTATGTATGGAAGCGGCCCAAGGGTCCATCGATAGATGTATGTATAAAGAAGACACATACACATACAAACACATACACATACATACAATGAAGTATTTTTCAGTCAAAAAAAAGAATGAAATCTTGTCATTTGCAACAACAGGGATGGATCTAGAGAATATAATACTAAGTGAAGTAAGTCAGAGAAAGACTTACAAATCATATGTATCAAATTACATATGATTTAACTCCTATAGATAATTTAAGAAACAAAACAAATGAGCAAAAAAAAAAGAGACAAATCAAATAAACACACTTTTAACTATAGAGAACAAACTGATAATTACCAGAAAGGAAATGGGCAATTTGAGATAACTTTGTGGTTCATTATGAACCTTTGAGTTGCTAGCCTTAATTATTTAGTGGTTCTCTATTCTTAACAATTAGTAGTTAGACCTAAATGAACTAGGTAGTTTCTTCTCTGAAATTTGTAATCGCAAGACCATTGATTAGCTTCTCTTCAGTGTTGCTACATCTTAAAACATGAAATAAGAAGGGACTGCCCAATGTCTGTATATCCATATGAGCCAAATAGCAGAGAAACTTAATCCAAAAAGAAGATTCCTGAAATCTAATACAAAGAAAAAGGAGACCTAATATACAGAAATAATACTCCAATTCTCATTCTCTGTGAAGCTGGCTTTCAATTCTGCTTTTAGTTTTTGTCAGATACCTCTTGAATCATATATAAATATCTCATTAAAAGGACATACAACTGAAATAGTTCGTGTTTAATATTCCAAAGTCTCACTACTTCATGGTAAAGAAGGTAAGATTCCTATATGAATATGAAAATGTTCCAGGTTTATTTTAAATCAATACTTATTTCATAATTTATGAACCTGTTTGATGTGATAACTTAAATTTCAAGGAAACGGACTCAATGCATACTCAGAAATAGTCGTACAGACCTTTCTTGTCTGATAAATTATTATTATTTACATCACGACTCAAAAACTAAGTTTTGTAATAACGATCGGTATAGATATAACTCTTTCAGCATGGTGTCTTGACTTAAAGCAGTTATTAAGTATGTTTTGAAGAATACAAAACACATAGATTTCAACAAACTCTCCGATATACTGCAATGCATTAGTCCTAAACTTCTGTTCTTGCTTAAGTGTAAACTCTAAGGGACTCTTTCAAATAAGCATCAGTGGAAAAATGGAGTTTCTGATTTAAAATCTTAAGTTCATCTTAATAAATTTAAGAAGCAGAGGAGAGAAGACGTGACCTTATTGGGAAAACAAAGGAGGTAAAATTATTTCCTTTCATGAAACTCTCTTCTCTTCCACTTGTAAGAGGCTACAATTTTTAAGAGATAAGTATAATCAGAGTAGACACAAGGAAAAAGAAGCCTGACGAGTAGTCTAGTCTGTATTGAAGTCTAGGTATTACACTACAGGGGTAAAATAAATTTTTCAAAACATGAATATGAGGATTTTAGAGCAGATGACTTAACTAGCTTTCTTGCAACAAATATTTATGGAGATTAAATGCTACAATGGATAGGTGACAATTATGTTAGAAATGATAAATGCCATGAATAAATAGAAAATAGAAAATGGCAAGTTTCGTTTTATTTTAGGGAAGATGGGATTTGGCTTGGGTTATACAGAGAGAGTTACTAGGAAATTTCCTCTTATTTGGCAATATGCAAGCTAAGACATAACAGAGGTGAAAGATTCTCACATAAAAGCCAAGAATAGAATAATAAGTATTAGACATGAGGGGGAGGTGAATCGTGAGGAAGAATAGAAGAGATATATTTAGAAAGGAAGTGTTATAATAAATGATTTTGAGGGTGAATAAAAATTTACTATTTTAACATCTTTGAGAGATTCTAGTAATGATGCAGATTGCCACTGTGATGTTTCGATTAGACTTGAATCTTGTTTCTTTTGAATGTGAAACCATGTATGACCTAACCACAAGTTGACCCAGCTTTATTTAGGCTACATACGGATTCTTTCAAAATAAATTTTGGCAGATCTATTACAGACTTCTGCACACCTACTGCTATTCATATTCACCTACCTTTTAACTGTATTGATTTTTTTATTTGCCTGTTTGTTAACGTATAGGGCTCTATACTTGTATGAATTAAACTTCATCTTGATAGATGGTAAATATGTACCTTCAGCTGATCAAATTCCTTGTAGTCTCATTCATCATCCAAATTAGCAATTAGAGTTCATTTTTTCATGTCCTGTGCAAATTCAGTAAGATAAAATCTATATCCTTTCTCCCTAAAAAAAAATTAATGAAACTCTTAATAGATCAGGTTATATACATAGCCAGGAGATATGTTTCTCTCAAAACTCACTTTCAGAGTGAAATGAAACTAATTATCAGATCACTAGTAAACTACTTCAAATATTATCAATGTCGCTCAACTCATTTTTCCATCTTACTCACAAGAGGATTATGGAAGGCTTTACCTGATGAGTTAATGAATTCTGAATATGCTTTTAATGAGGGAAGATTGAAAAACTATTCATACTGAGTCCATGATGGTTCCATATGAAGTGATTCTTTTTGCTTTAAATGTTCTAAAAAGACTACATCTCCAAATACTCCCTAGCAATGGGTCCAAGTTAATGGTCTATATTTTAATCAATTAAAAGTATATCACCTCTTTCCTCACCAAAATTTATCTCCCTCACTTTCCCAAGACTTAGTAAATTTGAGTGATTTAATAGCCTCCTCTATAAGACTACATCATAAAAACAAAATGGGATCTATTCAATATTTATTTGAAGCAGTTAAAAGCTAACTTAAAACTCTGCTTGTCTTAGGCATCATTTCCATATTACCTCACTAGTTTTGCCTGTTTCCATCTTAAAATCGCCTTTACAGAAAATAGAACAAAATACTAAATAGGACTAAAAAGTAAAGCATTTAACATTAACAAATATAAATAGAATAGGTCATTACTGATCTAGAGTATAATTGAGGTCATTCTGATCACAAAATTATTCTCAAAGGACTAGCCTATGCTTTATATTCTTTACTATTCTTTGCCATATGTACTATCCTATTCTTTACTATCCTATAATAAATTCTTTATTAGTAAAGTACTATTAGTATTAGTGTTAGTATCAATATAAAGTATTAGTAAAGTACTATTCTTTACTATCCTATAATATACTTTGGGAAGCAAAGTTAGAGTGATCTATCAAACTATGAATAATGGTCAAGTCTCAGTGCATGGAGAGGTAGCTAACAAAATGTCTGATCACAGAGATTATTCTGGCAAAACAGGATTTGTGAAATTATTATTTTCTTCATATTCTGTGGGATAACAATTATTCAAAGAACTAACATATATATTGTATGTGGAAAAAGACTTTATGATTGATATATAAGATATTTGTGACTAAAATTAATACACAACAAATATAATCCTAAGCATTGTGGTTAAAGACCTCTTACAGTAAGACTTAATGCATCCAAAAAGTCCATTTTGATAATAAAAATCTGTATTTTGAATGTTCTTTAAGTTAGCACAACCATTTTTAAATATCCATCTTTATGCTGGGAAATCACTTGTATATAAAATAAAACAGGTGTTTCCCCCAGAGCTGTCCTTGCCCTGGGCTTCTCACATAATTGCTGTACCCTTCTCAACCACGCATCCCTGCACTTGTAGTTCAACAGATAACACAGGTTGCTGGAAAAAGTTGAGTGGTGATGAAAAAATAGGGCCCTATAGCTACCTGAAACTCCACAGTCATGTGAAGATCAAAGTTCCAAACTGTCTTAGTATATCTTTAATCTTTAATAGGCACATTTAAGTTGTGTCCTCATGGGGCTAGAAGATTGACTATTTTGACTAAATTGGTGATGTTTTGCACCACTTAAAAAAAAAAAAAAAACTTAGTTAAGCCTCTGCTGTACAGACAAGGTTGGCTAAAATCACTGTTTCATGTTTTTTGTTTATCTGTCTTCTGTTTTTTAATGCTCTATAGATACTGCCAGAAAACACCAATCTAGTTTCACATTTTGCAAATGTTTTTTTTTATTGTTTGTTTTTCTTAAGGCACATATCTTTTACAATTACCGTAAACATTTCATTTCAATAAACTAAATTTGTATTTAACTGATGAATTTTACTTTCCTTGAAAAAAGGAAATATATTAACTCCGTTTGAAAACTTCCCCTTGTGATAAATAGAAATTATGATTAAAAAGGTGTCTGCTTACCAAAATATTTCTGGGTTTAGACTTCTGTGGGTAAATGAAAAGGGAAGTATTAGTCAAGGTACTTTTTCCAAAAAGTTTTGAATAGAAACATTGTTAGCTTCTTCCTCACCCCATCATAAAAAGATCAAAGGATTTTTGAAGCTAAGAATAATGCGACTCACATTTAAGATAACTACTGGTCAGAGGTAGCTTGAAATCCATCTCTACAGTCTAGAAAAGGCTCTATTGTGCATGTACCCAAGGACAGTGATCTGCTTTCATCATACTGGCAGAAAATCACAGTGAAGAGATTAAAGTGTGACTATTACAAAAATAGTTCTGCTTTTAACAGCATATTTTATATATTTTTTGTCATTTACAAATACATAAAGTTTGAGTAATATAGTAATTTAATCCTCAAAGGAGATAAACACAAAAACTCACATCTTTTACAAAATTTCTTATATCCATCAGAAACCTCCATATTCCTTTCCTAAATGGAATTTAATCATTTATTTGATTTCATTTAAAAAGGAAACTTCTTAACAAATTAAATATTTATTGTATAAAATTTAGAAATTGCTGATACAGAAAAATAAGTAAAAATCTCCCATATATTCCTAACTTCACCATCCATAAATAAATAACACCGTGGTATGGATTTTGAGCTCTCTCTCCCATTATTTATACCTATAATGCATGTTATTTTTTAAAGAAAATTATTATGCTTTAAACTTAAAATTTTTATATAATGAAAACTATATCATGAATACTGTTCCATGTCATCAAATATTATTTTACAATATGATTTTAATTGCAGAATTTTAATATACTTTATAAAGCAGCTTTAACTAACCATTTAACGTTATTTCAACTTTTGAATACAACTTCTTCTGTGTAAATTAAATCCACAAGATGACGTTATAAGGATATGACAAAAAGCGAAGCAGTTAGATTTTATTAAAAAAAAAAAGACAATCTTACAAGCACTAAGGACATTTACTTTTCATTATGAATATATAATCCTTTTGATATTATGTAAGGAGCTTAGAGATAAAAAATAAAAGTCTATAAATGGAAAATAGCAGGGTTACTTTAAAAAATACATAAAGAAAGGAAATAAATTCAGTCTGTTTTTATTTACTGCATCCATAGGAAGTGAATCTGTCATCATCCCTAAAATATATAAATCCGTTTTAAATAGATTAATAGACTTAAATAACACCATCTGATATCTCGAGAAGCTCAAACTCTCCAGTACAAAACTTTCATCCAGGAATCTGGAAGTTCAATGAAGGCATTCTCCTGCCTTTTCCTATGGGTTCATACCGTCCTTCTGCACAGTTGTGGAGAGCAGTCAGCAATTCTGACATCACTTTCTCCAGGTTTAGAACTCAAAGGCTCACTGGGTTTACCCCTTCTAATTACTTCTACATTGTCTTCTTCAGCAGTTCCTTCGGAATTCAGCTACATGGGGAGACTCCATTCCATTTATCTCCTTACCCTTCTTTCACTCTCTGTCTCCCTGTCTTTCTTTTGGTTTCTGCCTCTCTTTGTTCTGTCCATGTCTCTCCTCTGTGTTTTATTTGGGTCACAGGTGAAAATACTTTCCTTAGTGTTTCTGTCCTTTCTTCTCTTAAGTTCAACTTAGTTTAGACCCATGTGACATTCAAACTAGATGTGCTTATCAAAGCATATCGTCACTTGGTATCTAAGGCCACACTTATTTTATTGCTTTAAAAAAAAACCACACATGTGCACCCAAAATGGAATGAATGCCTCTACCAGTCTCCCTTTCCACAACTAATTTTTCTACTTAAAACTTTTGCTATAAACTCTAGTGTATAATAAATGCTGCACATTCTTAGATTGTATTTGTGGCCTGCATGTGTATGAATTTGACCTCTGTTACTATTTTTAAATGGTTGGAATGCAGGGATTAAATCTCTTTTACTGTTTACATGTAGAAACTAAAGGAAAGATAAAATAATGTTTAAAATACAGTAAGATTTTTGCTTTCTTGTCACCACTAGCTCACTCTCTACATCTACAATTAAGAAAACTGAAAATTAATTTAGACACAATTTTGAATTCTTGTAATATCAAAACTTCTCGTAGTAAAATATATCATCATCTAGATAAACTAGTATTAAATAATATTTTACCTTTTCCACAAGGCTTGAAACAAAAGGCTATGAGTTTTTCAATGGCTATGATTTGATCACATTTCTTTATGCCTTCCAGAGACGCCCACAGGCTTCTGCAAGGACAGGCAGCCAGGGAGGCTTTCTGTTCTTGGAGTTAGATGCAAGGCAAGATCATTAACAAGATGCAGACAAAAAAGCAGCAGCAGATTTGTAAGATAGAAGGGGAGTCGGTTCCTTCTCCTTCATGTCAGACCCAGGCCTTGGCTATGTGACCAAAGTGCCCATTACTAGACCATTTATCATATGGTATAGAAACTGGTGTAGGAATGTAGACTCTGGAGTCCAACTGCACGAGATGACTTACTGACTCTTAGTAGCTTCATGAACTTAAATACATCACTGAACCTCTCTGTGGTTCAGTTTGGGCTCTGCAGATCTGGAATAATAAAAGTACCCACTACTTAGCATTGTTTCGAGGAGTAAAAGGGTGTAAAATACCTACAATAGAAAGTGCTCAATGAATGTTTGTATCATTTACCAATTTCAAGCACAGAACCTTTCTTAGGCATCTGCATATGTAAACACCAAATACTGGAATAGAGATGATTTGTATCCAGCTCCTTGCTTTAGTTGTCCATTAGTGATCTAAATGTCGTCACTTTGTTTTACTTTGTTTTTCAGTTGTAAAAGAGAAACTTATGTCAAAATGTTATATCTTTAAATAATAATATTATTCAATAGTATGTTGCTAACTGCTTGTCTTGCTCAATTGGAACCTGTTTTCCCAATGTCAGCTAGCCTTATGCCTTTTTCCCTCCAGTAAATTCTAATTTTACTGTCAATGTGGTCATACAAGACCAAATAAAAAGAATTTTTTTACCTCTTTCTGTTGTAGTAGGACCCACATTTACAGTTATATCTACCACCTCTCACCGTGTATCATAATCACCTAGAGAGATTGTAAAAGGCCATCTGCCCTGACCCAATCAGGATTTTTAGGAGCAGACTCAGGACTGTGACTTGTTTTCATTTCCAAAGGTAACCCAAATGTGCAGCCAGAGGTGAAAGCTTGTGATGAAGGGAGCATTGAAAAGACGACCTCTCCTTTTAAGGGGGAGTCAAAAACTTTAGTAACTGTTAATTTTGAGTTTACCAAGATACATTCTGGTATACTGAAGAAACAGAAGAGTCATGATGACTTAAAAGAAAACAGTCCAAAAGAAAAACTCTTTAGGTTATTAGAAATTTTAAAACATTAACACAGTGCTTCCTACTTACTTCATCCACAATGCAACTAAAGTAGAAATAATAAAACAGACTTTCAATTCAATATAAAAACCAGCTACAGAGTAACTTCCAGCTTATTTCTCTTTCATGTTTTATGCTGCATTTGGAGCAGGCTTCAACCATATATGTTGCAATTGCATTGTGATTGGTGTAACTTGGTGTACAACTGCACATCATAAATAATGGAAAAAGGACAAATTGACTTTATAGATAACATAATTACCTACTTTAGGATCAATTAAAGCAGTAAAGATGTTAAATTTACCTGATGTTCCCATTAATTTGGTACATGGTCCCAAACAACTAAATGCCACTGTACAAAAACATTCAATTTACCATATGTTGCAATTCTAATGTAATTGCCATTGATCACTAAGTCACAGTCTCTTTGTTGGATGATTAACAAGTGAAGTAGCACTCTATTCCTATCCAGTCGCCACCAGTTATGTACAGTTTAATGCTAGAGGCAATGCTTATATATTAACAAATAAAAACATATAACAAATTATTTACTCTGTTGATGGTGACTATAAAGTACATCTCAAGATTGATCGATTTTTCTACTAATTTTTTGTCATTACCAAGAATTATGTATTCATCTTATTCCTATTTCTTTTATTTGGTGGAAAACTGGACGATATTTCTTTGAATTTTAAGAACCCATTCTCGGTACAAGTTTACAAGATAGCAGACATCTTCTTAGAAAAACATTTCACATCACTGCAATAACAGAATGATGCAACTCATCTCAAACTAAGTGGGACTCTATTGCATCAAACATACACAGAGAGCTAGCATGTGGCTAAGTCAATTAATGGACATGCTGCAATATTTGAAATGTATGATTCCCACCAGCTCCCATGGTTCTATAAAGCAGTTAATCTACAAGCAGTACATTTTATAAAGCAAAAACTAAATTTTAGAAAGTGCTAATACTGTTTATATCCTTCAGAAGATCTTTATCCCAGATTGCTGCCATCTGCATGAAGCTAGTTGAGGAAGACTATCCATCAGCACTAGTGAGGAAAAGGTAAATGGCAACAGAGTGTGCAAGTGATCAGTAATACCTTTTGAGCAAGTTCACTCTTTATGTGCTCAACTAAGAATTCTGCAGCTCTCTGTTATTAGCAGGTGAGGGAGCCCAAAGAGGCCTGCATAAGGCCAGCTGGCTTCACTGCAAAAAAGAATCCCTGACTTAACCTCTGTTCTGCAGCACTAAAAAGAGACAGTGTTGGATATTAAAAGGTAAAAAAAGAAGAGAAATCAAGCAAGCTGTTCACCTAGCATCTAACGAAATGATAGGACCTTTGTGGGGTCACTGATCCCAGAGCCTGTCCCCGGTTTTAGAGGCAATGAAACTCAGTTTAGTCAGTTCACCCAAGGATGACTCAATGTCTCAATTCCTTGATTGTATGTGAGCCTTCAATTTCAGATCCCTGCATTGTGATAACCCTAGTCTAGATCCCTAAATCTTTGATTTAAATTATTTCAATGCTTTGATCATTGCAACAAGTCTCTTTGTTTTATGCATGTCTCCCACTCATCTATTTTATACCCAATAATCAGAATGAACAATCTGAATTTCAAATCCAGTTATGGCATTTGACTGGTTAAAGATATATAATCCCTAATTTGCCTTTAGATAAAGGCCAGAAATATTATTAAGGTTTAGAGAGCCCTCCTGTCCAATTTGTCTTACCACTTCCCTACTTACCCTGTTTGATTAGACACACAAAACCTTTTTCTATGTTCTCCCATGTGTGGGCCCTCACAAGTGCTCCCTTGTCCTTGTCCTGTCACCTTATCTGTAACTCCTACTAATCTTTCTTACCTTCCCACCTGTCATTTCTTCAGGGAAACTACTTTGCCATGATCTTCTATGTAATTCTCCTTGCTCCTTCTATGTGGTTCTAGAGATCCTTGTGATCCCTATTGTAAAACATTTCCCACTCTCTAACAGTGGTATGTTTGCATATTTACCTCTATCAATAATTGTAAGTTCTTGGATAAAAAAAAAAATTATAAGCCCTTGGAGGGCTGTGTTCTCAGTAGCATATCCCTAGGACCTAGAGCAGCATATAGTGCACAATGGGCATTCGAAAGATGTTTGTTGAAAGCACAAAAAAATGAGTGAGCAAAATACATTTGATAAGTCAAAATATATCAAAGACTCTTAAGTTCAAATTTTTTTGAAATCTTAATATATTTTATAAAATTGAAACTCAAATTAAAGTTATGTTCTTTAAAATATTTGTATATAAGGGCATGTGGGGCTCAGTTAGTTGAACGTATGACTCTTGATTTTGGCTCAGTTCATGATCTCATGGTTCCCATGCTGGGCTCCATGCTGATGGCACAGATCCTGCTTGGGATTCTCTCTCTCTCTCTCTCTCTCTCTCTCTCTCTCTCCCTCTTCCCTTGTCTGCTTGTGCACTCTCTCTCAAAATAAAATAAACATTTTAAAAATATAAAGCATTTATATATATTTACAGTCAGATATTTCTGTAGCCAACAAGATAAAATATTTTTATTACAGTGAATTGTTAAATATAAACCAAATTTTACCAAAAGACGTAACATTGAATATATGCTCTTATATTCTGCATTTTGTATCTAATATATAGTACTAATTTTTATTTTAACCAAATATTATTGAAAAATAACATAATTAATGGGCACACAATATACTAACATATGGAAATAGTGAACATTATTTTACTTTTTGTTTGTTATTTAAAATTTAGGTAACTACGGTGCCTGAGTGGCTTAGTTAGTTAAGCCTCCAACTCTTAATATAAGTTCAGGTTATCACCTCACAGTTGTGAGACTGAGCCCCGTGTTGGGATTCATGCTGATCAAGCAGCCTACTTAGGATTCTCTCTCTCACTCTCTCTCTCTGCCCCACCTTGCTTGTGCATTTGTGTTTTCTCTCTCTCTCTCTCTCTCTCAAAATAAATTTAAAAATACTTTAAAAATATAATTTACATTTATAATTTTGAACTATTATATTGTCTGTACACCCATTTCTCATTTTACTGAACAGTAATTTCAATATAATTTAAGCTTTTCTAGAAGATGGCATCATCTTGAACTTCAATTACTATATAATATTGTGATACAAATTATACTTTTGGTCAAAAATTATTTAAATTTCTAAAACTATTCTTTTACTTTTTGGCTAAGAATTTGTTCGAGATTCTATTGTGATTTTTAAAATAGCTTCTTTGATTCCATTCGTAGTATGTGTTCCACCACTTTAAATTTTCCTGTGTTCCTGCCTATAATTTCTAATTCATTGTTTCACATCTGCTGGAGGTTTAAAAGCCAGATCACCAGGCTTGAAAGAACTACATATAAACATAAATAAATGATCTGATTGGAATACTAGTACGATACTTAAGCTTTTATATATTACATTGTACAGAAATATACAGATACACTCATAGAAATATATTATAGAAGTATATATTTTCAGGGGCATTGCATTAGGTTTATACATTTCTAAGCATTAAATCTGACTAGAAAAGTTTACAAGAGTCATTTAAATTTACATCCATTATAATGTATATTTTAGAGCTATGTACTAAAAGTACCTTCCTAGTAATTTCAAGAAGATTCAATAATTTCCTAATGTTGAAGTTCTTGTTTCTGAAAGGTTGTGCATTATTTCACAACTGTTGTTGTCTAATTCTAGAAACACAAGTTTGACATTACTTTACCGAGTCTAAAAGTTGTTCAAAATCAAATTGTAATAGATCGTCTGAATTGTATGTAAGTCATTTATGAAAGCACCATGTCAGTCTAGACCTTTGGCTCTTACAAAGTCATGTATGAAATCTGCATCTTATTTTTAACATATAAAGTCCCCTAGGCTTTAGTAATGACTAAAGAAAGAAATTGCAGATAAGTTATGTTTGTGAAAATATCCCTATGCAGTTACAGTTCATGGGAGCACAACCACCTTAAACCTGTCCAACGAAACTGCTGTGACATGTAGCAAACACTTGAATGAATGGGCAAATTGTGCATCTTTAATAAGCATCAAAAAAGGTTGCATCTTACCAAAACACTGGGCTTTGTTTTCATAAAGATCTAAAAGGAGAAACACCACCTCACTGTTCCTAATTTCTATTATGACAAAAATGCTTGCATTTAATTTTAGATCAGGATACCTCAGATGAATATACTACTAGCAGATGCTTTGTGTGCCTTTGCTGCCCCCTTAAGACAAATAAACAAATAAAAAGCTAGTAAAGACCTGCAGTATCCAGATCTAGTTTCTTCAGAAATCTGTCCCTATCTCTCCTTAACACACACACACACACACACACACACACACACACACACACGCGTATGTGAATGGGGAAACTGAATGAATATTATTGGACAATTAAATTAGTGTTTTGTTTGATTCTTCTCCATAATCAAAGAAAACATTAGTTTGTTTACTGGTATGAGAAAGCCATGTATATTTTAAGTTCTATCAAGTCTGAGTTCAGTACCTATTTTTGTTAGTACATTTTTATGATTTTCCTTAAAGTAGGTAATTGAGTGAAATAGCTTTTTTCCCATTTTTATGTCTTAATTATAATAACTGAATTCAAGACTTTAATCTACAAGCCTATAAGCCTCTAAATAAAAAAATGACTCATCAGTGTTTTCATAGGTATTATTTTAGGAAAAGAAACATTGTATTTAAGATGATGCATTAAATAGTAAATTTTAAATTAAAAAATACAATTATGCTAACTGCTTATAAATTTTGAAAGGGGACGGATCATAATGTGATGTTTGCTGTTGGCTTTATTTCTAATTCAACAGACATTAGAATAATTCCGGGTACAATTTACCCTTTCAATGAGGTTTTCTCTGTGGAGTGCATTAATTATTATTGAGAGCAATATTTAGTTTTATTTAAAAGAAATTAACAAATTTTATTCAATAAATAAACACTGAGCAAGGCATCATAGCCAAGACTGAGTTACTATAAGGCATCCCTGCATTTACCAGAAACATGAAGCATTATGAAGAGAGGCAATCTGCAAATACTAATAAGAGATACTGAAATTTTCTGAACTCTGTAATATATTATTATCATGCTGACACAATAAAAAGACAGAACAGTCTCATTTTTCTTCCAGCTTCAAAAATTTTACCCATTATTATTCTCAATGGGAATATTCAATGGCCATCAATATTCTTTTTTTTTAACTTTTATTTTTGATTATGTAGAGGGAATATTAGATAAATAGAGGGAAAATTAATTTTTTTAAAAGTATTTGCGGAAAATATGTAGTACATTATGTTGAGGACTAAATAAGATGTTTTCTAAACATATCCTTTGGTTTTTCTTGCAACTGCCAGATTTAAGCATAAAGGCTACTGCGACTTATATATGACAAAACATTTCCTCTGTCCTTCTTGTTTTATTATCCAAACAATTCTACCACAAATAAATGAATATGAGTGTTTATATCTATTGCTTAGGCAGAAATGTTCTTAAAATAATTTGTTCTACAATTCCATACTGAAAACAAATAGAGTGACTTAAAAAAGGAAGGGAAGTGTTTGTGCGTGTCTATATGTGTGCGTGTGTATGTGTACTTGTGAGTGTATGTGTATGTCTCAAGGAGTTAGTATACTGAGCAGGGCTGGAAGAAGAGTGGTGTGGAAATCCTCAGAATGGAACATGTCAACCTGAAGGAAGACCGTTTCATTCAACAGAGGGAATGGAAGTAAAAGGTGCTAGAAGGCTAGGACAAGCTTGATTCATGCTGGTTATAGGGGTTGATGGTAGAAATAAAACCAACTTGAATTATATTTGTCCTAGGTTTTCTGACTTTTAGTTTCAATTCCTGTGGTGAAACCACTGTCTCTTTACTGCTCCCATTGCCTCTCTCTTATCATGTACAGAAGATTAAAAATGCTGTCAGAGCTGGGCATGCCCAACAACCGTAGGCAGCTCTGACTACAAGCAAAAAGCTGTACCAATTCCCTTCTGCATCTGCGTCAAGTACCAGAGAGCACTCAGATGTATCAGTGAGAAGCCTCACCGCACTGTGAATGAACAGACCAGTTCGAGCAGGATGATTCTAAGATGCCTTGCCAGGATGTTCGGGGCATCCAGTGAGTTTTTCAGTTATGCTACAAAGCTGGTACTCCTTAAAATGATCTGTTAGTTGCTTCAACAGATATTCTGTCTTCTACCAACACAACTTCAATGCTTCAACTGTGAAACAAATGTGTTATCATATTAAAAAATAGTAGTTTTTGACCTACGGTTATTTTTATGACTATTATAATGTTTATTCAGGATTATAGAACATGAAGGGCATTTTGAAATTTATTTTCTCATTTCTCATTACATCAATCCTATGTAGCATAAATCAAAGTTATTACCATTGTTTTAATATTAAGAAGAAAAATAGACAGAAGCTTTTTAAAATAGAAATGTAAGGTAGATGGTAAATGTTCGAGCTAAAAGCCTCTAGAGTGGAAACTGTCTCCCTCCGTGTTGACCACTGTATTTGTCGGATTAAGATAAGCTATGTTGTGGTAACAAATAAACCCCCAAATTTTAATGGAATTCAGTAATATGTGGCTTCGTTTTATCCTTTATGTTACAAATTTATCATCAGCCAGCTGCATGTTTTTCACTTTGAGACCAAGAGCTATGGAATCATCTTATCTGCATTATTAAAAGAAACAAAAATGATGGAAGAAATTAATGACTCCTAAATATCCTGCTCAAAATGACAAATATCTCTTCAGTTGATATTACACAGACCTAAAAAATTGTTATCACTGGAATATGCTAAGCATTAAGTTCACAGGGAAGGCACTACAAAGTCACAAGGTCAACACAGCCAGACTTGATATCAATAAGGTGGATAAAGGTAATTCTTCTACAGGAAAAACAGAAATAGTTGATGTGAATAATATAATTTTCCACAACCGTCAAGGCATCTAAATAACTAGAAAGCAATTCCTGACTATCACATATCAGGATAGCATCTTACGTGTGAAAGTAGGCTCAGATTTAGACAAAAAAAAAAAAATTTGGGCAAAGAGAACTCTTAAGTTCATGTCTCAGCTGCAAGTCTAACACAGAAAGGTTTAATCTCAATAGGGAAATAAATCTGGTACATGTATCTAGGGAGGAAATTTGATACAATAAATTCTAAAATTATTTTTTGGAAGTCCTGCTATTTTATATGTGATGTGTGCCTAATGCCTATTTTTTCCTTTACTGTCTTTAATAAAGTGCCTCAGAAGTTTCAGATGTCTCCTACTGAACAAAGGAGTTTTGTGTAGTACTGGGGCAGACAGTTTAAAGCATGAGTTGTATGTGCAGGCAGTCTGCTTGTTAATAGCAGGGAAAGCGAATGAAAGACCTCAAGGGAAGATAAAATTGGAGTGAAAGAAGCAGTGCCACTTGTTCCTGCTACTTTATTTCTGGAAATCCTCCTTCCAGTGTTAAACATCTGCAAATGAAAATTTTATTTTATTAATAGAGGTAGTGTGCCCCCGTGTACCCTCAGGAATTAAAGTTAACCCTATAAGCATGAGAAGGTATATAATTGTAGTCACAGAAAAATATGAAATAGATTTTGCGAACTATGTTTACAAAAAGTTAAGAAAAATGCATCTATATATTGGCTTTATGATAACTATTAAAATTACAGGATTCTCATAACAGCTTCAACTTCCCCTTTTTTTCTTTGTAAAACAATGACTGCCAAAGCACAGAATAGTATAATTTAAGTGGCCAAAATTAAAGAAGATTCAAATAGAAAAGCTTATTTTTGTTATCATACATTTTTTTCCAATTAGAACTTGAGTTTCCATCACTTCCACGCTCAAGGTTTCTAGAAAATCTGACGATCATTTTTATCAGGGCCAAATATTCTCAAGTGTTAGTGCTAAGAGAGCTCCCTCAGCACAGGTCTGTTTCGCTCTCAGTATCTTTCAGGTTTTAATCCTCTTTTGATACAGTAGCTGAACAGAATGGAGCTCATGAAAATGAAACCTGGGAAGGCCTTCGTATAACTCACACTGAGGAGTATAATTGAGCTTAGCTTTTCACACTGTTCTAATTATATGTATTCAGTGTTCTTGCTGCTTGGAAAACACGGAACTCCAAATTGAGGCTATTTTGCCAGAGAGATGGAAAATTCTGATACACATATCGTGATAAACAACTGTGCATACATAGCTCTGTATTAGGCATTTCAAAGTACAGCTATGTGACAATTAAAACATATAATAATAACATGGAAAATTCTGATACACATATCGTGGTAAACAACTGTGCATACATAGCTCTGTATTAGGAATTTCAAAGTACAGCTATGTGACAATTAAAACATATAGACATTTGATACAGGTATCAATTACTCAAATTAGAATTTTAATAACAGAATATGCAAATTTTGTCAAATGTAATCAAAAGTACTAAACAATAAATTAAAATGGATTCACTTTACATTTGTACTTTTATTCTTTTACTAATCTGAGTGTGAACTTATGATTTTATTAAGAAATAAATGTCATGAAAGACAAAAGTCTTATAATATGATTTCAAATTTCATACTGATGTTTGTGCCAGTGTTTCTTGGCATAAAATGCTAATCAGTGTTTTGCTGGAAAATATTAATGTCAAATTCATTTAGGAAAAAACTGTGCTAAGTGAATACACTTCAAGTATATCTCAGAGCCTTTAATTTTTTTAATGTACATTACACTTTCCAAGAGCAGCTAGTCTGTGCAGAATTTCCCAAATTCCTCACACCTCTTCCTTCAAGGATTCTTTTTTCTGCAAAACAATGTTTGGTACACATTACCCTGGGAATACACTGTGGTGACTCACATTTCATCTCATACCCAGAAATGACCCTCCAAAGCCAAATTTGCCTACAGCTCTAGAGATGAGATAAAAAGTTTGTGAAACCACCTCTACCCAGAAGGCTAGACTTCAACTAGAAAGGGCTAAATTGGCCTAAGACAGATACAGGAAGTAATTTCAAACTTTGCCTTCCTAACCAGCCTGTTTATTTCTCTAAAAGCTAACATGAGCTTTCAGATTCAACCTAAAATTGACCTTGCTCTTCAGTGTTTCCAGGATGGAACTGAACTTGCAACAGCTTTAATGCACAGTCATTTCTCCCTTCCTTATATTTCTGCTGTACCTATCTGTGCTCTACTCTGCTTACTCATTTGGACTTACCATATGTAAAGCTGTATTCCAAATAACACATTGCAATCAAGAGGGAATTCTGAGTTCACATAGTCTGATTCACAATCTTAGTTCCATCACTTAACAGCTTCGAGGTGGTAGATAAATTACCTAACCTCTCTAACCTCCATTTTTCCATCTGTGAAATGGATATTCCTTTTCCAATAGAAAAGATAAACTAGATTAACAAAATAACCAGAATGGCATTTTCATAAATCCTATGAAAGAACACCTTTAGATACAAAGATATACGCTTAGACACTTAGATCCAACAGGATGGAATAAAGAAAGTTTCTTAATGGAAATCTAGCTGAATAAAGTCTTCCATTATTTAACTGTTACAAAACGCAAGATATTTTCAGTTGTGAGCAAATAAAACTCATGTTGACTTGGCCTAAGCCAAAAAAGAAGTAACTTGATGGCTATTATAAACTATAATTCATGGGTAATTCTGGTTTTAAGTATAGATTGATTCAGGTCTCAAACAAATTTGTCCATCTCCATCTCAGCACGGATTCCTCTAGACAGCAGCATTCTGTGTAGACCCAATAGATTGGGTCTAACCCAATCCTATTCCACTTCATCTACCTCTAGTTTCAGGCTCTCATGCTCCCATTAATGAAGTAGAAAAATAAACTCCTTGAGAATATAGGCCATCCATGTCCTAGACTTCCTTATCTTATCAGGCTAAATGAGTTCACATTCTTTTTTTAAATTTTTTTAATGTTTATTTATTTTTGAGAGACATAGAGATAGAGACAGAGCATGAGCAGGGGAAGGGCAGAGAGAGGGAGACACAGAATCTGAAGCAGGCTCCAGACTCTGAGCCGCCAGCACAGAGCCCGACTCGGGGCTCGAACTCACAGACTGTGAGATCATGACCTGAGCTGAAGTTGGCTGCTCAACCAACTGAGCCACCAGGCGCCCCAACATTCTTATTAATGAAGAATTACTGACTGCTTCAACCCTGGGTCTAATGTCCATCTGTGGAGTGAGAAATGTACTTAAATTCATATACAGAAAGAGACAAGAAACTGTGTGGTGACTTCCAGTGAGAAGGAAGACCAGAGACAGGGCAGTGAAAACAACTTTCCTGATCTGGTCTGCCTCATGTTACAGTTGCTTGCAGGTAATATCTAAGAAGTTGATAAAGAGAGTTAATCACGGGCACCTGGGTGGTTCAGTTAGTTAAGCGTCTGACTCTTGATTTTGCTCAAAGCATGATCGGGCAGTCTTGTGAGTTCAAGCACTGCATCAGGATCTGTGCGGACAGTGTAAAAACTGCTTGGGATTCTGTCTCCCTCTCTCTCTGCCCCTCCCACCTGCACTGTCTCTGTCTCTCTCAAAGTAAATAAAGAAACTTAAAAAAAAAAAAAAGAGTGAATCAATAGCCTATGGCTAGTATATATTTTCCCAACTACTCAATTTTTTGGCAAAAGTTCAGTGTATCTCCAAAATATTTAGCTCGTTTTTTTTGGCATGATTAGATATTTTTTCTAGATCAATTTTGCTCTGTTTAATATTTTAATTGCCTTGCACTGCTAAACTCAATAATAACTAGCAATGTGAAGGAAAAAGCACAGAATTATGTGTTATCAAGTACACCATATTTTAGTAGCAAATTCTTATATAAATACATCTCAAAAAAATTAATATTAAATTACTTTTTCAATCTTATATGGACAATACAATTCTAGGGAGGGTTGGTTTCTCTATCATGACATGTTGTGATTTTGTTTTATTACTTCAAATACTTATGAAACAGAGACAAAGAGAAAAAAAGTGGAAAATCAGCAGATGCTACATGTCTATTTAAATATACTTGTGTGTTAACCTCACTAAGGCAACATGTATAAAAGGTATCAGTTGTAACAACTGTGGGAGACAAAGTTCTAATATAATAATTTTTATGAGTTATAAATGTTCTTATTTTACTATAATTAATATAATTTTGTATGCATAATGATATGATATCTATATAAAATTATAGGATATTTAAGTTAAATATCCTATGTTAGGGTATATTAAAACTTAAAACAATTGTCATGGAAAAGTTTTGCACAGAGACATTCTTTTCTTTTTTAAATTTTTTTGGATATTTATTTACTTTGAGAGAGAGAGAGAGAGACAGAGCATGAGCAGGGGAAGGGCAGAGAGAGAGGGAGACACAGAATCTGAAGCAGGCTCCCGGCTCTGAGCTGTCAGCACAGAGCCTGACGCAGGGCCCGAACCCATGAGTGAGATCCTGACCTGAGCTGAAGTCGGATGCTCAACCAACTGAGCCACCCAGGTGCCCCCAGAGACATTCTTAACAAAAGGATCCAGAAGAATATAAAACAAATGGAATAAAATTCATTTATTCATGCATTCACTCAACAAGATTAATGAGCACTCACTATAAAAAGCACTACACATATACAATAAATTATCAGGATTGATAATGGTGCTTACCTTGAAGAAGTTTATTTTCTAGTAGCCTGTTACTCTTTGATGAGTGCCTACTATCTACTAAACTAAGCCGTGAAATATGTGCTTATCTTCTAACAAATGAAAAGATTGTTTTAGGTACTAGAAGAGAAAGGGGAAATAAAAAGAAGGAACCACATATTAACTCACATCATTTGGCAATCTTCAAATGTTTAGTATAATTGAGTCATGAATTGCAAAGAAAGAACTGAGAAAGGCATGACTGACTACTGTAGGTGCGAATCAAACCATGGAAACCTTCCTAGCACCTCAAAGAGTTTTATCTGAAGGTATAGTAAACCGCTGAGATTTTTAAGCTGAATAGCATTTATTTATGTGAAATATCATGCTGACAGTGGCATAGTGCCTAAAATGGAAGAGAGCAAAAATACAGATATGGGTATTTATTAGAGAGGTATATCAGTTATTTAAGTGACAAATAATTGGAGTGGGAACTAAGCCAATAACAGGGGAAGGATAAAAAAGGGGGGAAATCAGGAAATAATCATGAATAAGAGTTGAAGTGTGAGGGTTGGCAAATAGGAAATGTTTTTTTTTTTCTAGTTTTCTAATATGACAGAAATAATTTGCCTCCTTGTATGGCAATTAAATAGTAATCGAGGACGTTTCATGTAGGAGCTAAGTAGGAATGCAGAAGAAATGTATTATTTACAATGATAGAGAACAAGGTTTACTAGTGACCAATTAGACTTGAAAGATTTTCTGCCTTCTGATTTAATATTATTTCCTTAAAAGTATTCATGACATATTTTTTTACTTTTTAAGTGCGATGATCAAAGAAATAACTTTAATAAGTTAAATTCCACAAAATAGTATTAAACAATTTAATATATTTAATCAAATCTAAGTAACCTTGTCCAAGGTGTGTTTCCTTTCATTGATCTGGTTAATTTTAGTTCTTTGCCTTGAAGTCATATTTCAGATGTGCTCACGGGTATTGTGCTTTTTCTTCTGTGGCAATGACAACATTAAGACATGAAAGAAGACATTAGACATAAAAGAAGACAGGTAATAGTTTAAAGCCAATTTTATTTTCAAGTCCCCATTTGGTAGTCATTCCCCCTGACTGTTCCTGAACCATAGAAAAATGCCCAGGTGTGGGAGAACGCACCTGTGAAATTTCAAATGAGGATGAATGTGTAGCTTGTGGAATATCTCTACCTTCAAATCTACAGTTGGGGGTGTTATTAGCAAAATATGAGTTAAAGCTAGACAAAAAGAATCACAATGGAGTCATTTTTTTAGAGCAAATAATCACTATTTTAGATGGTTTAGATATGTAGGTTCTCTTTCATGGCAGCCACAAAAGATGATAAATTCAATAATTGGTCTCAAAAAAGGTTACTGGGCCAGTAAGCACTGAAGTACATCCTTATTATGCTTATCATTCCAGTGACTATTTGATGAGTATACTTATTTCAAAGTCAAAAAACTTGAATATAAGACCAAGGAGTACCTGGTTAGTTATCTAATTAGGCAGTTGTTGCAAAGGAAAGTTCCATTCATAGTTCAATCAAGGAAGCAAGAATGATAATATAGTATCGGGTGTACTATAGCAATTTGTGGTCACTATAACATATTTATTCAGAGAGTCGTGTTAAAGGAAGATGGAGAAAGGTATATGGGGAAAAAACAAACTTAAATCAGTAATTGATCATGGGCAATATGATTTGCTTGTTTTGAAGATGTTTGGAAAACATACATGATTAATTTGATCAGGGACCATTGATCACCTGTCATTTTGTCAGGTGGTAGAAATTTGATCAAACTGAAGATTTCTATAAGTGGCCCAAAAGACTTAAGAATTTGTGTTAAATATACCTTTGCTTAAAGAAAATGTGATGTTAGAAACATTTTTTTTACTCAGTAAATTTACTATTCATATCTTAAGAAAAAAATTAGAATACCTAATTCTGTGACGAATAACAAGAATTCTCTGTATCTTCTATTCATGAAACTATGCAAATCCTTTACACCACACATAGAGTAGCAAGTTCAATATGATTACAACAGTGTGAGTTCTAGATAATATTAATTTTCAGCTGTGAATATGGTAAGACTACCTACAATTTCACATCCTTAAAATGCTGCCTCTTTTCTTCTGTAATTAATCTGCTTCATAAGTAGATGCTCTCAAAGTTTATGATATCAGGATGTTTTCTCAAATTACATTATCACTTTTAATAGTCTAAGAATAAGAAAGGAGTTTGCTACTTTTGTTTAACTCAATGAATAATTACTTGACAAACAAGGTTAGATTTCTAAAGAAACTAAGTTTATAATATATGACAACCAGTGAAACTTAAATTTAATTACAAAATATCTTTAATGAAGTTGGGTTTGCTTTGGCCCTATTTCAATGTAATAAACACAACACTGTTTTGTTGTTGTTGTTGTTGTTGTTGTTGTTGTATTCAGGATTAGCTTTCATGCCATTGGCTCTTTCTATTACAAAGTTTCACTGTTTTAACTTTAATATCAGCCAGACCAATAAAATGATGGCCAGGTACTTAGAAATATTTTTAATAGCAAAATAATAAAGAATTTTAGAGAGGGAAGATACTAGAAGAACAAATTTCGTTTCAATGTCTATCCTACCCAAAGCAATATGCACATTTAATGCAATCCCTACCAAAGTACTAATAACATTTTTCACAGAACTAGAACAAACAATCCTAAAATTTGTATGGGACTACAGAAGACCCTGAATTGCAAAAGCAATCTTGAAAAAGAAAAGGAAAGATGAAGGTACCACAATTCTGGACGTGAAGTAATATTACAAAACTATAGTGATCAAGACAGTATGGTACTGACAAGAACAGAATAAAAACCCAGAAACGAACCCACAACTATATGGTCAATTAATCCTTAACAAAGCATGAAAGAATATTCAATGGGAAAAAGAATATTTCTTCAACATATGGTGTTGGGAAAACTGGGCATCAACATGCAAAAAAAATGAAACTGGACCATTTTCTTACAGAATACACAAAAATAAATTCAAAATGGATCAAATACCTGAGACCTGAAACTATAAAAATCTTAGAGGAGAACACAGATAGTAACCTCTTTGACATAGGCTGTAGCAACTTCTTTCTAGATATGTCTCCTGAGACAAGGGGATCGAGCAAAAATAAACTATTGGGACAACATCAAAATGAGAAGTTTGGCACAGTCCAGGAAACAATCAACAAAACTAAAAGGCAACCCACAGAATGGAAGAAGATATTTGCAAATGGTATATCTGATAAAGAGCTGGTATCCAAAAATATATAAAGAACTTATAAAATTCAATACACCAAAAAACAAATAATCTAATTATAAATGGCAGAAGACTTGAATAGACACTTTTCCAAAGAAGACATACAGACGGTCAACATACAAATGAAAAGATACTCAACATCACTGATAATTAGGGAAACGCAAATCAAAACTATAATGAGCTATCACCTGACCCTGTAAGAATTGCTAAAACGAACAACACAAGAAACAACAAGTCTTGGCAAGAATATGGAGAAAGAGGAACACTCTTGCACTGCTGATGGGATGCAAACTGGTGCTGCTACTCTGGAAAACAGTAAGGCGGTTCCTCAAAAGTTAAAAATAGAACTACCCTACATCAAGCAATTGTAATACCAGGTATTTACCCAAAGAATTTAAAAAAAATACTAATTCAAAGAGATATATTCACCTTGATGTTTACAGCAGCATTATCTACAATAGTCAAATTATGGAAATAGCCCAAATGTACATCAACTGATAAATGGATAAAAAACACGTTATATATACACACAATGGATTATTTCTCAGCCACAAATTAAGAACAAAATCTTGCCATTTCCAACAGCACAGATAGAGCTAGAGAGTATTAAGCTAGGCAAAATAAGACAGAGAAAGAAAAACACCATATGATTTCACTCATACGTGGAATTTAAGAAACAAAACAAATGAGCAAAATGAAAAGAGAGAGAGAGATGCACACCAAGAAACAGACTCTTAACTACAGAGAACAAACTAATGGTTGCAGGATGATAGATGAGTGGGAACATGGGTTACATAGGTGATGGGGAATCAAGAGTACACTTATCATGATGAAAAGAAAATAAAGAAAAATAACTAGTGATGAGCACTGGGTGTTGTATGGAAGTATTGAATCACTACACATGAACCTAACATTATATTGTATGTTAACCTATTGGAGTTTAAGTAAAACTTTATAAAATATTTTTAAATAAAATATATTTGTACAAAATTAGATAACTGTTCACATTTTGGATAACCCTACCCTCATAGAGTCATACAGTCTATAAAAATAGAATGTCTATTATAAGAGAACAGAAGAGACTACAGAACAAATGAAACAAAAAGTCAGTCCCTTTGTTTAAAATGCTTAAGGATATTGTCACAGTTGCCATTTTAGTTATTTAAAAAATATCTTCACTTTCCAACAGTAAACAGGTATTTCTGTGATTGTAACTATGTGCCATTTTATACATTTCTTATTATCCACAAACCCAAACACAAAGAATAATTAATAAAAAAATCTTCTGAGTAAATAATAAATAATTCCCTTACATTTTTAATTCCCAATTTCTTCAATATTTTTATTGTCTTTATAGACTTAGGTTCCACCATTTTGTTTATGTTTTAGGGCGTACTGATTTACTATTCACTTCTGAATTGAGATAATTGATATTGATCTTCATGCCTTGTAGATTATCATTGCCTAGGAAGGAAGTTATTCTAAGGGTGGTATATCTGGAATAAATAGCATTCTTGGCAGAAAGAAAATCAATATTTAAACCTGAGGAAGAAGCTTTATTCTGTCTTGTTATTTGTAAAATGGCTGAACTGAAGAAAGCATAAGTTAGGCAGTTACATGATATGAAGTTTCTAAGGAGCTCAAAGTGCTTTGGACAGGAGACTCACTAAAAAGAAGAAGAAGAGAAAAACAACAACAACAATAAAGAATGAGAAAGGAGTAATTTCAGCAGGTAACTACTTGACATGGAAAAGACCCAATCTTTAGTGGCCAGAGACTAAGTAGATCTTCAAAATCATTTTCAATGAACAAGATAGCAAATAAATTTTACACTTTAGAAATAAGAATGAGAACTTATTTTTTCAAAATTTGTTACACTTTTCCTTTCTTCAAAATGTGCCTCTTTTTTCCAACAAATAAAAATTATTTCTAGATTCAGGGGGCGCCAGGGTGGCTCAGTGGGTTGAGCCTCCGACTTCAGCTCAGGTCATGATCTCGTGGTTCACGAGTTCAAGCTCCGCATCTGGCTCTGTGCTGACAGCTCAGAGCCTGGAGGTTGCTTCAGATTCTGTGTCTCCCTCTCTCTGTCCCTCCCCCACTCACACTCTGTCTCTCTTTCTCTCTCAAAATTAACATTAAAAAAATTAAAAAATTATTTCTAGATTCCAAATGAAGATATTGTTCTTTCTGGTTTTTTTGCCCTCCATATACGATAAAAATGTTCAATCTAAGGGGCTCCTGTGTGGGTAGCTCGGGCAGTTAAGTGTCTGACTCTTGATCTTGGCTCAGGTCATGACCTCGCGGTTCATGACTCTGCCTTCCCACCCCACCCTGCACATTTATGTGTTCTCTCTCTCTCTCTCTCTCTCAAAATAAATAAATAAACTTAAAAAAAAAAAAAAGAAAATGTTCACTCTTAAAAATAAAACATAGCCGAATGGTACGTAATACTTCTGCTTTTGTATTTGGACATAGAAAGCAGATATATAAACAAACAAACAAACAAATCAAAGGGCTGGCTACACAATTCTGGAATGTCCTTCCTCATTATCTTTAAAAGTATAAATATCTTGTCATAACCTACAGTAAGTGCTGTCAAGATAAATTAATAATCTGTAATTCAATAATTATAACATTGGTATATGAGGGGCTTTAAAAATGTGTCTCTGGTCTCTCCCATTAAATCTCCTCCAGGAATGTTTCCTACCACTTAAGTGTGACATTATCTGTTTGGTGCACTTTGGCAGCTTCCACTCTATTTGGGAAGCCTAATGAATTTGAGAAATGACACAAGAATGTAGAGAGTCATATTTAGATTAAGAAAATCCCCACACTTATATTTTACAGAAGGAGTCAGTTAGGCCTGGAGGATGTTCTAATGGTCAAATAGTGTTAATACAATGCCAGGAGTGACATTTTAATACTAAGGATTAAATTATAACATAGATATATCATAGAAATCTTAACATAATTTCTTTGACTTTATTCTCCTGACTTAGAGCCGAACAAGAAAAAAATTAAAATGATATTGCTATCTGTATGCACCCTAAAGCAAATAAAATATATACTGACCTAAGAAATGATATAGAAAGACTAACATGAGGATCACATGATTTACATTAAAGCAATAGGTAAATGAAAAAGGAAAAGAGGAAATCCCAAACTATAAGTAAGAATATCAGGCTTCCTGTTATATTACACTGCCGCAACAGATCAAAGTATGTTTTTCACTATAGCTACTCTGACTTGATAAATAAATTCAATATTTGTCCTAAATGTTTTATATGCATAGTTTTTTTAATACTCTATATTATTTTTAGTTACTTCTGTTACAACACATTCTCAAAGTGATACCACTTTAAAATATTACTGTGTTTAATAAAGTAACTTTTTTTAATTAGAAATTTCATTTTGTGATCACAGGAGATCCCCATGAAATTACAAAAAGGTAATAAAGAGAGACCCCCTGTATCTTTTACCAAGTTTACAATAATTGCAATGTCCTTCAGAATTACAATACACCGTTATAGCCAGGAGTTTTACATTATAGTCAAGACACAGTGCAGTACCATCGCCACCAAGATCCCTTCTGTTGTCCTTTTTTAGCCATACCCACATCCTTTCTCTCCATAATGTATCTAATCCCTGAAAACCACCAACTTATTCTCCATTTCGGTATTTTTAAAGTCAGTTTTAATAAAAGGTATAGCTATAGAAACATATGAAAGAAAAACTAAGCTCATAAACTGGCAAATAGTATTTTATATTACTGGTCTCTCGATATGTGGACTTATATTCTTCTAAACTTTACAGTGAAGTTAGTTTTTAAATTACCTGGTGATATAGATGTATCAACTGATATTCCTTATTAAATAAGATTCCTTTCTTGTTTATATTTTGTGTGTAATTTTAAAAATTTAAAGGAAAATATTTTAAAGGACAAAATCGATAAGTTGGCATTTAGGAAATGGATCATGTTATTTCTTAGTGATGTGTCCTTGGGAAAATAAATTATCTCTCTGAGACTATGTTTCCTCATGTAGAAAATTTAATGATTCGTGGGAAGAGGTAGAAAGATCAACATGAATCAGGAGTTTAGAAGAAGTTGATTCCAACCCTCACGAATGACTTTGAAAAGTTCAAGACTTTAGCGGACAAAATAAATGTAGATGAGGTGGAAATACCAAGAGAAATAAAATTAGAAGTAAAGCCTGAAGATGGAAAGAATTGATAAAAGTTTTAAGAAGTTGTTTCTTATGGACAAGCAAAAAAGTGGCTTCTTGAGATGGAAATACTCCTGGTGAAGATGCTGTGAAGATGTAGGATGTAGACTATTTCAGAAACTTAGTTGATGAAGCAGCAGCAGGGTTTGAGAGGACTGTCTGCAATTCTGAAGGAAGTTCTGCTGTGGGCAAAATGCTATCAGGAAGCATCACGTGCTGCAGAGATTTTATTTCTGGAAGGATGAGTCAATCGATGTGGCAAACTTCACTGTGGTCTTATTTTAAGAAATTGCCACAATCATGTCGACTTTCAATCAACCACCGCCCCAATCAGTCAGCAGCCACTAACATCGAGGCAAGACCTTCCACCAGGATAAAGATTACATCTCCCTGAAAGCTCGGAAAACTCAGAAAGAAATTAGCATTTTTTAACAATAAAGTATTTTCAATTGAGGTATATACATTTTAAGACAATGGATTTAAGACACCCTTAAGAGACTAAAATACAGTATGAACATATTACATTTACTAGAAAAACATTAAGTTCATTTGACTCAATTTACTACAATATTCACTTTATTGCGGTGGTCTGAAACCAAGCCCAAAGTATTTCTGAGGTATGCCTGTAATGCATCCTATTCCTTTTTCATTGTCCATTTTTTTCCTTGTTTGTGTCAACTTTTCAACATGATCTTAAAAGAAATGCTAAGGGAACCAAAATGAGGGTTCGAATTCCTAGAGTAGGAATCAATACTATACTAGTTGCACACACATGCGCTGGATCCATCAATGTTCTAGTTTCGAAGTATAACAATTTAGGAATCCAAATAAGAAATAATGCACTGCTTCTACTGTTACTAACTGTAAGTGAAGAAAAGAGATAGAAATTATGGTAAGTCAGCAACTATGAAGCCAGGTTAGTTATAACATACAAGTAATGAGATAATACATACTACTTCTCTGTAAATTAGCTATCTAATATGAACTAAATTTTCTTGATCATGAAACCATGATGGATGGAATTCAACTAACAAAAATGACAAATATTCCCTGAATCTGGATCTGATGGTAAATCAGATAGAATTCATTGAGCACATTTTACTGTACTTATAATAAGAAGGGAGTAAAAGTAATGTGATTCCTTTATTTTACACAGTGGAGATACATGTTGCTTATGTGAAAAGATCAATAAACAAGCTAGAAGGAATATATTACAAGAAGCATATAACTAGACACCTGTAAGTCAAAATAAGAAACTCTAGTTCTAATGTCAGAGAAGGAGTGGTAAAGAAAGCAGCACTTGTGAGGAGGATATTGACATGCAAAACTGCTGTAGGCTTGAGAAGTCTAAGTGCAAGTTACAATGAATCCTTAGGAAATGATGATTCCATCAGATTAAATGAAATAATATACTTGCTGGGAAATTATTAGAAAAGTGGTTTGGGGCAAGACTGTGAAATCCTTAAAAAATTATAGATATGTTACTCCATTCCGAAAGCAGTGAAGAACATTAAGTAGATTTTGATTAGATTAATTTTATCCTTTGATTTTATCTCTGTATAGCTAGCCACAGGGTTAACAGGAAGAATGGCTTGAAATTGGAGGGAATTTTTAGTTATGAGAATCACCAGAAAAACAGTATTAGGTGCAATGATGAAATAATTAAAGCCTATCTTTGGACAAAAAACAGAAAACAAAGAGTAGTAACCGTTGTGGGTATGTAGGAGAATATATCCATCATGGAGCCCTGGAAACTTTACACATCTCCACATACGGCAGACATAGGCAAAGCTTAACCACAGTTTGAACCAAGTCTTGATAAAGTATCCCAATATCATCCTTGGAATATGGTGGGGTCAATGTACATGTCACCTCCCTATATTCCAGAAGCACTCTATCTGTGGAAAGCTGCCACGGATACTTCCCTCTCCTTACTGCCCCATCCTCTTTGGGTATAAAACTGCTCGGCTGTAATCTAGAGGTGAGTAGAGTGATAGAAGGATCCACTGCTCATGTCATCTATCAAATGGCACATCTGGTTTTGTGTCATTCTGTAAAATAGAGATGCAGGAAGCTGACACCATGATCTTGCTTTTCTGTATACGTAATGAACTGTTAATCTCCATTTTTAAAAAAGGAAGTAAAATAATAAAGTCATAAAGAAATATTGAGTAAATAATTCAAGAAGGAGAATGGAGAAAGATGATGATGGAAATGGCTCAAGATTGAAGATTATCAAAATGGCAAGTATGGTACTTTGGTGTTACTTAAAGAGAAGTACAAGAATAGCTACTCATGCGTCCTAACTAGGAAAATTGATGTGAATATCCTGCAATAGACATAGATGTCTAATGGACTGAGTGATACAGAAAGAGAAAAAAAAAATTACTAAAACTTTTCTTGAAGATGAAGAAAAACAGAGTGAAAAAGAGGAAGGGGTAGAGGGTTAGCTTAAGCATCTGACTCTTGATTTTAGCTCAGGTCATGATTTCACAGTTCATGGAATCAAGCCCCATGTCACGCTGTGTGCTGACAGCACAGAGCCTGCTTGGAATTCTCTCTCTTCCTCTCTCTCTGCCCGCAACCCCCTGGCTTGCGCTCTCTCTCTTAAAATAAGTATATTAAAAAAAGAAAGAAAAAGAAAAAAGAAAAGAAAAAGAGGAGGTGTAGAAATAAAGAAAATTGAGAATGGAAACTCCAAGTGAGAAAAACTATATGGTAAGTTCAAAGAACCCACTGAATATCTTAGTTATCATTTTATCCCCATGTACATTCTACAGAGTATAATTGAGAAAATATATGCTACAGATTTTATGATTCTTATGTAAACTCTACGTACTCAAATATATACTTAATCCTTATTTACATTGTGTCACCCTATTCCTCTCTAATACACACAAAAAACTATTACATTTTTATAACATGTTTATGCATTTTGATAGGTCCATTAAAAACTGAGTAATAAAATAATAATTGTAGATAAGATTATATCATGAAATTCCATTAAATATACTTTATAGCAGTTGTCTGTAATAAATGCTATAGGCAGAAATCTTTTCAATCTTTATTTTTTATAATTAATAATATTTTAATGAGTTTTAGGAAAAACTTTAAACCATATCATTCCAACATTCATATATATTGTATGCCTGTGAGCACTGTGAAGTATTTGCTCAGCAAAACTCATCAGTACCACTGTTGAAAACAGAGAACCTAAACTCTTCAATAAGTAAAGTTAGTTTTATGACTCTTTCTTGTTAGTAATTAAAATAAATGAGTTTCAGGTTTTTTGAATTTTTACTAAATTATTTAATACAAACTAATTATTATCTTTGACTTCTAAACATGTTATCTTGTATCTAGGCATTTGATGCCTTTCCAAAGAAGCTATATACTCAAGTACTGAAGTGAAAACAAAGAGAAGGCAGTTACAAAGTCTACAACATGACAACGCAATCTGGTGTATGAGAGGCCTTCCAGGAAAAAAAAAAAATCATACTTTCACTAGGCAAAATCTGAAAGTCAGTTTTTTTCACTTGACAGGATATCAGCATAACCAAAGTAAAGTCCTCTCTGAAGAACTGTGGACAAAATGGAAAAGAAAGTCATATATTCACCATGCTGTAATAGAATATTTTGTAATAACACTCATTTTGAAGCATTGCCAAGGCTTTTGTGAGAAGTAATGGAAATGCTGCGTTAGTATGAATAAGAAACGATGATTCTCTCCAGGAATAAAATGAATGATAGAATTCTTTATTACCATTGCCAGAAAATTTATACTGACAAATATACTCATATAATTCATGGCATGACACAGAACATTTTATTGTCTTGTCAAATAAGGGAGCATTTTAATTTAAGATAAATTGTACTTCACAAGCTGGTACAGTCTTCATACATCATTTATCATATTTCTAATCATTAAGACTAATTTTTAAAAAGTTAAAAATGAGTTTTCAAATACTCTGAATTTGGGGGAAAAAAGCTTTCACTGGTAGCCATACTTTTAAGATTATAATCTGGAGAATTTAAAAAGAGAGATTCTTTATTAAAAGAAGCTCTTCGGTTGGAAACCATTTTGACAATAAATTATAAAAATAATAAAATACAAAATATAAAATAAAAGAAGCTCTTTTAGTAACATTAATTTCTAAAGATTAAGGATGCTTCATGCTTGGATTAGTTTATAGGAAAAATAATTTTGACATACTCCACTTAGCAAAAATTGTGAATGAAAATTATGGTGTTAATTAAGGTATTTTAATCACTTATTTTGAATCATCTAATGAATGCTATTAGTAGAAGTAATTCATTAAATGGTCTCACTCTGATTCAATGGGTTTGAATCAAGAAAGGTGAATTAAAAAATAATGATATGCTGAAGTAGAAAGATTTTCATGTCTTTTTTCTATAAGAACATTGAAATGAGATAGTCCATGATTGACAGTATCTTATAACCAACTATATCTAGTTTATAACAAATTTTATTTCAGCTTTACAATATTTACTGAATAATAGCTAAGAATCCAGAACAAAAATAATTTAAAGTTCAAAAAAATCATTGATGGGTGCCAGGCTGGCTCAGTTGGTAGAAGATGCAACTCTTGATTGTGAGTTTGAGCCCCATATTGTATGTAGAGATTACTTAAAATTAAAATATTTAGGGGTACCTGGGTGACTCATTCGGTTAAGCTTCCAACTTTGGCTCAGGTCATGAATATTGTGGTCCTAGAGTTCAAGCTCTGTGTCGGGTTCTGTGCTGACATATCAGAGCCTGGAGCCTGCTTCTGATTCTATATCTCCCTTTCTCTCTGCCCCTTCCCTGCTTGCACTCTGTTTCTCTTTCTTTCTCAAAAATAAACATTAAAAATTTTAAAAATAAAAAAATCTCAAAAAAATTAATTTGAAAACTTTACTACTCTCAATAAACTAATAAACAAAACAAAAAACATGTTAGTTTATTTTTAAAGTTCCTATTTGGCAAATGTTGATTTTTATAACTTTAAATACGTATTTTGATGTCAAGTTTTAAGGAGAGATAAATATAAATCCTTTAAGATATCAAAACATCTAGACCTGAAACAAATGATCTTGAAATAAGACTGAGTATTTAAGTGACATTCATAATGATGTAAAGATGCCATAAGTAGAAAGGGCAGTATTATGATAGATTATCTGATGAGCAAATTATGAATTTTTGTAACAAAATGATCATGAAGTATTGGTGAACATATTTGATGTTTCCAGATATATACTTTATTAGTACTATTGCTTCTTCTCTAAATTAAAAAAATAATGAACATTTATTCATTTTTGAGAGACCAAGAGAGAGCACGAGTAGGGGAGGGACAGACAGTAGGGAGACACGGAATCCAAAGCAGGCTCCAGGCTCTCAGCTGTCAGCACAGAACCTGATATGAGGCTTGAACTCACCACCAGTCAGATCGTGACCTGAGCTGAAGTTGGGCGCTTAACCAACTGAGCCACTCAGGCGCCCCCTGTTGCTCCTTGTCTACATTAAAAAAAAAAAAAAAATCACTGTCTCAGGTTAGTAAAAAGTTAAATTCAAACCATTTTTAATTATGGCAAAGAAAATGTTTGATGATATGGATTTGTAAACATTTTCCCAAATATGGTGATAGATTGCATATGTCATTATCATCCGAAAATCTGGGTTAACATTTTTTAAATTCATTATTATAAGATATTCAGAAATATCTATTATCAGTCTTTAATGACTGCCATAGTGTCTCAGAAATAATCTCTAGCACAATGCATTCCTCACATTTTATTGATACTTTTCTGCATCCATATAAAAGGCAACTATTGTTTCTGAGAGTAACGTCTAGGAAACTGAAGCATAATAGGTGTGCTATGTGAAATAATGGGTCCGATAATATCTATGATAAAATGCACAGAACCTATGAATGTGTTAGGTTAGATGGCAAGGGGAGGATTAAAGTTGCTAATCTACTGGTGTGAAAATAGGATGATTTTTTTTAGATTGTCTAGGTAGGCCCAATGTAATCACAAGGGTTCTTAAAAACACAAGTAGAGGCAAAAGAAGAGTCAGGGTCAGAGGTATGCGAGAGGATAAAAGACTTGATTGGTGACTGTTGGCTTTGAAGAAGGAAGTGACCCAGCAACCAAAGCATGGGTAACTTCTAGAAGCTGGAAAAGACAAGGAAATGGATTCTCCCCAGTATCTCCAAAAAGTAACATAATCCTATACTTATCTTGATTTTAGACCAATGAGACTCGTGTCAAACTTCTGACATGATAATAAGTGTGTTTTTATTTTAAGCCACTAAATTTGTGGTAATTTGTTATGGTAGCAAAAGAAAACTACTAAACTAGTTATATATATGAACTAACACAAATAGTCTATTAATTAATGCTTTCCTCTTTCTTCCCTTTTTTTAACGTTAATGCCTTGTTAAGATCTCAAAGCTATCTTTTGAGTCTCTTAACCACTGTATTTATGCAGACACATGTGCACATATATGTATATATATTCATTATATTGTTATATATGTTTGTATATATGGGTATATGTATGTGTATTTCAAAGATTCATTTGCAAATCATTCTTTCAGGTTGCCTACAGGAAAGGTGAATTTAGCTGAGAGTAGCCATTCTAAGACTGAAAAAGTTGTAGTGAAAACAGAACATTAAATTTAATTCTCTTCTATGATATTCACAAATGCATTGATGTGTAATGGAAGGAGAGAGGGAGAAAGAGAAAAACCTAAATGTCTCCCAAGTGCTGAGAATTAAGAAACAAATAAAGCCATAGCAAATGCTTAAGATTTGAAAGGGAAATAGATAAGTAAGTAAAAATATATAATAAGTTACTGCTAAAGTAAACTTATCAGTAATTATATCTAAGGGTAGTAGGACGGGGGAAAATAGTTTTCTAGACACGACTGGGCACTGTTTTCACAGAAAATCTAGATTGTTCTGGTCTTGTAGCTTTCTAGTTGTGTGATCTAGAACAAATGATGTAATTCCTCAGAACCATTTCCTCTTTTGGAATAAAAATAGTATAAAACCTGGGTTTTAATTTTTGCTCATTAACTATGTAGGTGTTCTTAGATAACCATCCACATCTCTATAGTCATTTCCTTATGGGCAGAATGAAGACATTTGATTAGGTAAGCTCTATAATCTTTTTCTGCTATTATTCAGTCAGCCTATAATTTAATTAGGTGTCAGACTTATAAATAAATTCCATTTGTTAGTAAGAGCAGAGCCTCCTATCCTCCAACTTGACCTTCTCCACTCCCCACCAAAAATATCCCTTCACACATTCCACCCTTCAACAACACTTGCCCATGGTTCTGGCATGCTCAAGACTATAAAGACACAGGCTGACTTTTCGTGCAGATACTTTGACGTTTTTATTCAGTTGCTAGACATCCTAGAAGTATGGCTGCCCAACACAGTGAAACCAAACTGCATTTCAGAGTTCTCCATTTTAAGATTCCCAATTTCTCCAAAGTCTCTATATCTGTCTGGAGTGCAATTAATCATACTAACAAACAATAAAACCCACTCAAATACATTAAGGCAAGCTAGGGTTATTTTACATGGCTAGTCTAAAAATCTTTCAATAAAACGTAATGCAAATATGTATTTTTTTAAGCAGTAAGAAAAAACTTTCAATGTGTAATGCTAGATTTCCTAAATATCCCCTGGGTAATTACACAAACCTTAATTTTACCGTTTAACACTTTACAGAACCACTAGCCCATCTTAATTTGTTAATTAAGTATGCATAACAAAAATCATTCTCCTTGCCCTCTAAAAAAGTTAAATAAGTATCACCCAAAGACATCAGGCTCTAATCCATGGAAATTTAAAGGTTCTTTTACAAGGACAAAGAGTCTTTCCAGATGTGAGAAGGATGCGGACATAAGGAAGTCATCCTTGATTATTCAGATGGGCCCTAAACGGAATCACACGTGTCTTTATAAGAGAGAGATCATACATATACAGAAGAGGAGAAGGACAAGTGACACAAAGGCACAGACTGGAACTGTGTGACCACAAAGAAATGCAGACAGCCACTCACAGCTTAAGAGGAAAGAAAGAAATTGTTATACCATCAAAGAAAGAGTGGAGTCCTACTGATATCTCGATTTCTATTCTAGACCTGATGTTGAACTGCTAGCCTTCAGAATTATGACAAAATAAGTAATAAGCTACTAAGTTTGTGGCAATTTGTTAATGCAGCCACAGGAAACTATTATACCCCCAGAAGAGCTCTGAAATTTTTTATGATATTTAGCAAATTCATTCTCTTATATGACTTGTAGATGACAGTTTGTAATGTAAGGACTGATGTATACTTTAAAAGCAAAATAGAAAAATATTTAACTGAATAGTAATTCAGCATTTAATAACTGAATAATAAGTGTGTTTCCTCTCAGTAAATGCTTAGATATTATTTATCTAAATTTTCCTGGTTTGTAAAATATTACAGAACAGATATAAGTTTTTAGTAGGTTTTTCTAGTCCTCTTGGCTAATGAGGTAAGATTTAGTTGGCATTTAATGTCATCATAAATATTAGTATATAAAATATTTCTTTATATATAAACTCATTATATTTTTAAGAACAGGGAGTGAAATTTGTGTAATTTATAGTTACTTTCCTAACTATAATATTAATGTCATTTTGAATATATAAATATAATGATAAAAGCTTTAAAAGCTCATGGAAAAAATGCACAACCCAATTACTATGAAAAGAGTTTCCTTATTTACATAAACTTTTAAACTATAAAAGTATAGTTTTACATATACAGGAAAAATGCCAAAGATAGTACCCCATATCCAGTGACCCTATTATTAACATCTTACATTATAATGGTACATTTACCAAGATTAATGAACCAATATTGATATGTTATTAAGTAAAGGCCATACTTTATTTAATTTCCTTAGTTTTTACCTAATGTTAACCTAATTACTAAAAATTAATGCTGAAGAAAATTAAAGCATATGTAAATATATGGTGAGATATTCATATTTATGAATTGGAAGACTCAATATTGTTAGGATGTCAAGTCTTGATACATTGATTGGATATAACCACAAACAAAATCCTAATAAACTATTTGTAGCTATGACAAATTAATTTTAAAATTCATATGGAAAGGCAAAATACCTAGCATGGCCAACATAATACTAAAAAAGAAGAAGAAATCGGAAAGGCCGGCTTGATTTAAGGGTAATTATAAAGGTACAGTAATCGAAAAGTGTGGTATGCCTGATCAATGGAATATAATCAAAAGCTCAGAAATAGACCCACACAAATACAGTCAACTGATGTTTTGATGAAGGTGCAAAGGAGAAATGATAATCTTTACAACAAATGGGGAGGGAGAAGAACACAGAAACCTTATGCTTTTCATAAAAATTACATCAAAATCAATTACAGACTTATTGTAAAATGCAAACTTTACAACTTCTAGAACAAAACAAGAGAAAGTCTAAATGACCTTACATTTTGTGATGAGTTTTAGATACAACACCAAAAGCACAAACCATGGTAAAGATTATGACAAGTTGGGCTTTAATAATGTCATATATTTTTATCTTTTCACTTTCAGTATTTATTTATAATCTTATCTATATTCAGTACATATAAATTCTACATGACACGTTCTGTATTCCCACTATTAGTATATATTTTTGTATATCATTATGTAGCCCTATGGGTTTGGTATCTTTTTAAACTTTTTAACACTTTTTAAAAAGTGTTTACATAATTACTTAAATGCAGATGTAGAAAAATATTTAACAACTGGTAGGCCAAAATATGATTAATATCCTATTGTATACATAAATAAGTAAGGCTCAGGAGAAATGTGATCATAAAATTGTGGTAATTTACTTGAAAATTTATAGTATATCACACACTTGTATATATGATTAGTTCAAAATCAAAGACTGCAACTCTTTTGTTACATTTACTATCAAATACTGTTGAGAAGTACACTTTTGTAAAACCAAGATGACTGGAGAATGTTTCCTTAGAGAGTGAAGGTAGCTGTGAAATCACAGATATAAATACAAAAGCAATGCTGAAAAATGTTTTATAGTGCACAGGGGTTTTGTCTCAAGAGAAAAATGCTAAGACTAAACATCTGTTCAATTTGGGAATAATATCAAACATGTCTCAAGTGAGACTCTCACGTGGACCTCAAGTGACACTGTGGCATTGTGGAAAAGAACATGGCTGATAGTAACACTCGAGATGAAATCCAAATTTTGCCATGGGCTCGCTGGGGACATTCTGTGCCTCAGTTTATTTACTTCAAAATAGAAATACGGTACCTTTTCCAAGAGGATGCTTTTGTAGTTGTTGTTGTTCTAATTTTTTTAACATTTATTATTTTTGAAAGACAGAGACAGAGCATGAGCGGCAGAAGGGCAGAGAGAGAGGGAGACACAGAATCTGAAGTAGGCTCCAGGCTTTGAGTTGTCAGCACAGAGCCTGATGAAGGGCGTGAACACAGAAAATGTTATTACCTGAGCCAAAGTCAGACACTTAACCGACTGAGATACCCACATGCCCCTCCGGAAGGATGCTTTGGACTAAATAAGAAATAAGAGAATGTATATTATGTAGAAAATAAATAGGGAATACTATAGTGATCCTTATTATCATTTGTAATATATTTGTGTTTTTTTAAAATGTTTATTATTTATTTTGAAAGAGAGAGAGAGAGATGCGGAAGGGGCAGAGAGAGAGGGAGAGAGAATCCCAAGTAGGCTCTGCACCATCAATGGAGAGCCCAATACAGGGCTCAAACTTATGAACCATGAGATGATGACCTGACCCAAAACCAAGAGTCAAACACTAACTGACTGAACCACCCAAGCGCCCTCATCTGTAATATGTTCATGTGTAACATAAAATATACACTCAAAGTGAAAATACCTAAACATGCGGATTTAATATAGTCTAAATTTATTAATTTATGGTCCTTTAAATATGAGGGGCACCTCATTTCATATACACACACATCATAAAAAAGCAAAATATCCTCGGTATGATGTGATTCCAAATAAATTAGTACTATGTAGGGTAATTTAAGACCTACATACACTGTTGAAACAGTTATGTGCATACAGTTGCAGATAAAAAGAATGCATTTCCCCGAAAATAATTTGATTATATAAGACTATTATGCTAAATTAGTAGAGTTTTGGTGACATAACTATACTAACTGTTACTGAAGAAAATATTTTACAACATTTGCATATACATGTAAATAAATATACAATTTACAAAATATATATATATGTGTGTATATATATATGTATCTATATATACATATATAATGTATCCATCCTAAAATGTGGTTTTGTGGTTTTTAAAAAAATGTTTTAAGACTCTTTTTTTTTTTTACTGCAGTTTAATGTTCCCAGCAAAATTGAGGGGCGTACAGAGCTTGCCCATGCACCCTCTGCCCTCTCACATGCATAGCACTCCCCCATTAGCACCCTCCTCCACTAGAGGGTATATTTGTTACAACGGATGAAACTGCCTCGATTATAATCACCCTTTGTGCATAGTTTACATTATAGTTCTTTTTTGGTTTTGCACACTACGAGTTTGGAAAAATGTATAATGATATGCATCTACCATTATGGTGTCGCATGGAGTATTTTCACTGTCCTAAAAATCTGTATTCCACCAATTCATCCTTTCCCCCAGTGCAACCTCTAGCGACCAGTGATCTTTTACACTGACTCTATATTTTTGCCTTTTCCAGAATATCCCATAGTAGGAATCATACAGTATGTAGCCTTTACAGATGAGTTTCTCCCACTTATTAATACATATTGCAGGTTCCTCTGTCTTTATGCTTGACACCTTATTTCTTTACAGACATGAATAATATTCCATCGCCTGGATGTACCACAATTTATTCACCTGCTGACGTTAATTGCTTCCAGGTTTTAGCAATAATGAGTAAAGCTGCTGCAAATATCCTTGTATCCTTTGTGTGGCGGTTTTAACTCTTTTGGGTAAATGAAATTTAGTGTTGTAAGAAACCACAGAATTCTCTTCCAAAGTGGCTGTACCATTTAACATTCTATCCAGCAATGAATGAAAGTTCAACCTGGGTGGCTCAGTTGGTTAAGCGTCCAAATTTGGCTCAGGTAATGATCTCACAGTTTGTTGGTTCAAGCCCCACATCAGGCTCTGTGCTGACAGCTTGGAGCCTGGAGCCTGCTCCTGATTCTGTGTCTCCATCCCTCTCTGCCCCTCCCTACTGCTCTGTCTCTGTCTGTCTCAAAAATGAATAAAACATTTTTAAAAAAGTCCTTGTTGGTCCACATCATAACCAGCATTTGGTGTTCTCAATGTTCTGGGTTTTGACCATCCTAGGTGTAATGGTATTAATTTGCATTTCTCTTAGGAGTATAATAAAATATATCTTAATATGCTTATTTGCCTTCTGCATATCTTTTTATTTATTTATTTATTTTAGAGAAAGAAAGAGAGAGAGAGAGAGAAACATGAGAGTCAGGGAGAGGAGCAGAGAGAAAAAGAGAAAGCATCTTAACTGGGCTCAATCCCACGACCCTGGTATCATGACCTGAGCCAAAGTCAAGAGCTGGACACTCAAATGAGCCACCCAGGTTGTCCTCTGTATATCTTTTTTTGTTTGTTTAAAGATATTTCTCTCAGTCTGTTCAGGCTGTTACAGGAAAACACACCCAGTTATTAAAATAGGTAAAATGAGGAAAACCATTTTTTTGTTCCTTAAACAACAAACACTTATTTTGCATAATTCTGGAGGCTGGGAAATCCAAGATCATAGTTCCAGAGTTTGGCATCTTGTGAGAACCAATTTGCTGGTTCACAGATGACCATCTTCTCACTGTGTCCTCAGAGGCAGAATATGGAAGAAAGTTTTCTGAGGAATCCTTTATAAAGACATTCATTCCATTCATGAGGGTTCTACCATCATGACCTGATCACCTTCCCAAAGGCGCACCTCCAAATACCATCACATTGGGGATCAGGTTTCAACATATGAATTTTGGGAGGTAGTTAAGGTTTGGTCTATTTTTAAATCAGGTTGTTTGTTTTCTTAGTGTTGAGTTTTAAGAGCTCTTCACACAGTTTGTATAACATACTTACAGCAAATGTGACTTTTGCAAATATTTTCTCCCAGTCTGTGGCTTGTCTTTTCATTTTCATGACATTCTTTTGTGAGAGCATAAGATGTGTAATTTTAATGAAGTCCAACTTATCAGTTCTTTCTTTCATGGATTGTGCCTTTGGTGTTTTATCTAAAAAGTCATCACGATATCCTAGGTTTTCTCTGATGTCATCCAATAGACATTTTACAGTTTGGTGTTTTCTATTCAGATCTATGATCAAAATAGAGTCAATTTTTGTGAAGGATGTGAGATCTGTGTCTAGAGTCATTTTGTATTGCAAGATAGATGTCCGATTGTTCCAGTACCATTTGCTGAAGAGACCATCTTTGCTCCACTGTTTTGCCTTTACTGTGTCAAAGATCAGTTGACTATATTTATATGGGTGTATTTTGAGGCTCTTTATTCTGTCCCATTGATCTAGTTGCCTATTCTTTTGCCAATATCTCACCATTTTGATTACTGCAGCTTAAAGCAAGGCTTTAAGTGGTATAGTTCAGCTTTTCAACTTTATTTTACTTCAAGATTATGTTGGCTGTTCTAGCTCTTTTGCGAACAAATATTTTAATTGTATCATTCATTAAAATATTTTACATGGAACATGCCGTCATATCACTATGACAATTTTTACACTATACAAAAAATTAATTATACTCTCTTTCACTGGAAATGATTCTCTCTCTCCTTCCTTCTAAGTTTCACTCTAGTTCTCACTCTTGGGCTTACTCTCTGTCCATCTGAATTAATAGGCAGGCCCACACTCAGTTATTAAAATAGGTAAAATGAAGAACACCATTTTTTTTACCATTTAAATTTAATACCTAACATTTATGAATACTATCAGAAATGCAAAAAAGAATAAATACCATTGTCTACCCAGAAAGACTAGTTTTCTAGGTGCATACAAAGACACAAATTGAAATAAAGATTATTCTATACTTTCCTGATCTTGGTCTAATGCTGATGTTAAATTAACCAAAAGGATATACAGCTACATCCTACACTCTGCTGTCTCTCACATTCTCTCTAAAATAGAAAGTAAATTTTCTCCTTTATCAGAATGCTATCAGAGTGTAGCTTTATTTAAGAGCCAAAGATATTAAATATTATTAAATATTACATTTTTATAAATTATAGGTAAAATCACTAGATACTAAGATAATTAAATTTTGATTGTCATGCATCCTACTTTTATATGACCACTATATTTATAGAAACACAACTGTCCTACAAATTAAAGTCTGAATGTTAAAAACACATAAGTCCCGTATCAACAGACTGGTTGCAAGAATTTAAATTATATAGCTTTTGTGAGATGCTTTGCTCCTTTACACTTTGCCAAAGCTGAGCCATAGAACAAAAAACAAATCACATAGCTTAAACTGCACTTGAAATTTGTATTTTGAATAAGGCTAGTTACATTTACCTAGATTTAGATTGGTTAGAGAAAATCTGAAATTTTGACTTGACAAACAGTTATTGCCCCAAGAGGTATGGAGATTAATTCAGGTTGCTCATAGAATACTTATGCACTAATGCTATAACAGTTTCCAAGGTGGAAGAAAAGCTCCCAAAATAACAGATAATGACATATAAAGATGGTAACTGATTAAGAGGGACTTAAAGACCTTCAAAATAGTATGGGGATATTAATTATTTAGGAAGATGTAACCAGATAAATTAAGAAGGATTATCGTGTATCTTTAATGAGCAACTTTTTCCTGCCATAAAATGTGGAATTCGTTCCAATAATTGACTAAAATCTCCTGGTTACTAAAATTGACAGGTGTATTTGACTTTACAGTTTAAAGAAAAGAGATAAAGAAAGGAAAATATAGTTTTTCATGACAGAGTACCATTAAATAATTTATCGAAAGAAAAACTACAATATCAGAAACTGTGTGTCATTATATTTTGTTTTTAAAGAATCTATATACAAGTGAAATAGAGAAAGTACTATAAATTTAAACTACAGGAATTGTTCCCCAATAGTGAGTATAGACATTAAGAACAATATTTTAGTAACAAATTAGTTTAAGGTTCTACTTAAGTGGAAATCATTCTAGTCTATGTTTTTTCTTTAATTTCTATTCCCACTTTTCTTTGGATGGCCAGTTGTGTTAGGGATATGATTATTTACTTAGAAGTTATTTTAAAAGCTAGGGTTTAAAAATTATTATGAAAGATTTAAACACTAATTTAAACAAATTAAAATGTCCTTGCAACTATCATTACTGCTTCCCAGAGGCCTGACGGGCTTTCCCTTCCTTCTATCTGCTCTCCAGTCTTTGCTTTGGGGAGTATTCTGCAAGACAACCAAGCATTAGAGAGCTTCTGCTTTAGAATCTTACATGGAGTGTTTTCTCTGTGTGTGTTTGCTGTAAATAATTGATGGGTCTAAGTGATTCTAGATTGGCAATATGCAATGTGGTATTCACTTCCTTAATCTCCTTAGATTAAGAAGAGGATGCCCCATAGGCTTCTGGCCTCTGGAAACGAAGCACAATAATGCACATGGAAATTGCTTACTTAATCAGTAGTCTTAGAGAGGGCTGTGAAAGTTAACATCATAATAATCCAAAAGAAGTAGGATATTATGATGAGTTTGTTCGAGATAAGGCTAAAACCTCACACATTACCCAAATATTTATGGTTATAAAGCAAAATAGGAATTGGAAAGTGATACTTCTTTTTGCTTGTATTAATGATACAGTGAAAATTAAATTTGTATCTGTTATGCATTTGAGATTTTTATTGTAATGATAGTGAAATCGTAATGCCACAAAGGTTATTGGCAGTATGTAGACCTCTATAAGATCGCTTCTTAACACTGCAAATAATCAAAGGGGATGAAGTGGATGTAGCAAAGGAAAGAACTGAAACTAAGGAGACTCTACTGAATTTGAGGCCCTGTATCAACAATGTGAGGGGACCTAGGATTCGAAGACGGGTATACCTGACTAAAACTACACATTCTATACCATACTGTCTGTAGGAAGACAGGAGATTTGTATAAAACACTTCTCTATTTTCTTGCACATGGGAAAAAGGCTTAACGAGACATTATCACAAAAAAGACTAACATTAGTGAAAAGTCTAAATCTAGGCTACTGTTCCCTTAGAATGGAAGAGGACGTATCGAGCTTACTTGAAATTATGAATTCTTAATTATGTATATTAAGGTAATGCTAAATGCTAAGAATCATGTGGCAAACTATCTCATATTATCACCAGCAGAAGAAACAACCAGAAATTTTACTCAGAAATGCAAGAGAAATGAAATATATAAAAATATTTTTAAAATTTTTGTCAAAGTAAGCTCTACGCTCAATGTGGGGCTTGAACTCTTGACCCCAAGATCAAGAGTCACATGCTTTACTGACTAAGCCAGCCCGGTGCCCCAATAAGAAAAATTCTGTTGGAAATGATTATATAACTGAAGTACAGATGAAACAACAGAATTTTAGAATATATTTAGCTATCATTTTTCATATTTAATATTATCATACTGAAATAGCAGCTATAGAATATCATGTATTAACCATTTCTTATTTTTTCCTTACCTTCATTTATATTTAAGTACAGCTTTGTAAAACTAATTGCTTATTTATAAACTGAATATATTCTATTTTTGATTGACATGCTTTCAAAAAATCCTTTTTACTTGAATTGACAAACACTGTAAGCTCCTCTGACCTAAATCTCAGATATTAAAGAATGTCGCTAAAGATATTTAGCACCGAGTTCAGTTTTTCTTCCTGATACATCGTGAAAATTCAAATATCACTGGAAAGAGAAGAGTGCTGGAAAAATATTACTTTCAATAGTGTCAGAAAAAAAAGTAAATATTTTTAAATTTAAACCATCCATAGAATTTTGTTTTCTAAAACTGAAGGGCAATTTATACCTCAATATTAAGCTAAATTTGTTTTGGAAAATATATTGTTGGGGAAGATTACAGATGTGAATGAAAATATATTGATATTAATTATGACCTAGTTTCATACTTGGGTAAGTCCACTTATCAGAAGTGTAGTGACTTACACAAAACCATTTTTACTACATAATACAAAAATGTTGAGACATCTCCAAATAATTGCTATTTCATCAAATGATTTTGACATGTAAATCACTATTGTAGATAATCTAGAAAATGTAAGTGAACTCTCCTTTGAAATAAGGTTTTCACCAATCTGACGTTTTCTGAAGGTATTATAAAAAATTTGGTGCAGTCTATGAATAGCCTAAAGTTCAGGTACCAGGTAAGTGTGCTTAGATTTGTACGGAGAAGTTTTTCTAATGATAACACTGCTATGGATCACAGAAAAGAGACTGATAACCTAAAACCATGCAAATTATTACATCTGTTTTGATGCTCTGTTTAAAAAAATACTGAGAGTGACACCTGAGTGGCTCATTTGGTTGAGCATCTGACTCCTGTTTTTGGCTCAGGTCATGATCTCACAGTTTCTGAGTTTGAACACTGCATCGGGCTCTGCACTGATAGTGTGGAGGCTGCTTGGCTTTCCCTCCTTCTCTGCCCTTCCTGCTCACTTGCTCTCTCTCTTTCACTCTCTCTCTCAAAAAAAAAAAAAAATACTGAGAGATGCACAAATAGGAAAGTCATGTATTGTACATAGCTACTATGCTTGTGTGTTTCTGTTCTCCTTTATCCTACTCTCCAACTTAGAGCACTTTGGGAATGCAATTCTAGATATTTGATAGAAAAGACTGAATAAATGATTAAAAGTGCCTTGATAGACCTGATAAATTCACCCAAGTAAAAAAAATAGGAAAATATTCCCATCAATGGAATAAATGGAGAGATGAACTCTTTGAAGAACTAAAATTTTCACATTTATTTTAAACTCACATATAACTAAATATTTAGCATATCTGAATAGCAACTAGATTAGCTACTTCTGCAGGTGAGAAGCAATTCAGTTTTTTACTTATCTCCAAGGAAATTTTTTATTCCACATTATAGACTTTTCACCTGCAAGATTTGATTTCAAAAATTACCCCTTAATGAATAAGAAATAAAAAAAAAAAAAAACAAATAATGATCTTTAACTGAAACTATTAGCTTCCAATTTCTTCCAAATTTGAACATGAGACTAATCCACTTGCTTATTGTCAATTTGGAATATAAATAATGTTTCTCTCTCTCTTGTGAAAGTCTGTCATAGTAATTTAGAAGCCATGAATCTTAACGTTAACCCTTTTATCACACAATGGTTATCTTTACTGCACTGTCATTATAAATATTTACCTGCTGTAATAAAATCTAAAGAAAGCATGAACTGGTAATTGCAATTATGCTTTAGTAAAATCAGAAGGAAATAGCAGAGTATGTCACATTTTGATTATTACAATAACTAGAATTACAATATGTACAAATATTTTTGCTTTACAAACAGCTCTTGATGTATTTATTTTCTTCCTCCTTATGGTTCAGTAACAGTATTCCTACTTTCCACTGAAAAAGTCCAACAAGCAGTGAAAAGAACTTTAGAGCAACCTATTGCAATGCTGAAGTGAAAGTATCGACAGAAATGGTATACATTTGGACAGTCATAACTATGATATTAAAGGAGACAGGCCATGCCTGACCTGCTGTTGATATAACCATAGGCTGGCAACACATTCCTTAAGAGCCACACAACCTTCCATCATTCAAGATTCGTAGGGGACAGATGTTTTCCATCAGTGTGATAGTATTTTTACACTGCTTTCATTAAACTGTCATTTCTTAAACTGCTTCAATTTCAGGCCCCTTTTATCGCTTTGTTACTTTTAATGCATCTCTCTGTACCCTGGGTGACAGGAAGGTAGTCCTAACTTTAATTGTGTGTATACTTGCCAAAGATTGGGCCAGACATACTCACGGTAGCCCTCTATGGAATTGTATCTAATTGCAAAGTGAAAGCAATATTGGAACAAGCAGCAGCATAAAGATCACTAGTTATTCATGGTGTGAAGACTGAGAAATATGATGTATGTATTAAAGTGCTTTGAAGTGAAACACTTATGCAACTCACTTTGAAGGAATCAATAACTTTGATATATTAGTACAGTTGAAAATATTGTTCATTTAACAAAAATGGATATAAGAGAAATAAAATGGATGTTCAAAACCAAAAGCTACCTAGCAAACTAGAAAACACCTCCTCAGTACAACTGAACTAAAGTGATCCTTTCTTAAAGTTTCTCCTTAATGCAAAAGTTTAAAGATTTGCTAAATGATATAACATTTTGATATTAAATGGCAATATTTACTTGAATTTACTCATTTAGATCCTTTTTATTTTATTTTATTTTACTCTATCTTATTTTATTTTATTTTATTGTTGCATACCTTGGGGTACGCCCATCAGGAAGTTAGTTCAAACACAGGCTTAAAAGAAGGAATTTTATTCTTAAACCATAATTATCAGAGAATGGTGGATGTGTGTCACCCATGAGTACAAGAGCCAATTGATAAGAAAACCTGTTATATGTCGGTTCATTCTAATTTTGTTCTGATTCTTCCTACGCCCTTGTGAGGAAATCAGGAATAAAAATTCTGAGATGGTTATTTTGGAATACAATGAACATCCCTTGAATTTATGATCTGCTTGCACGTTTTTGAGAATTGTAAAAGATAAAAATTAAAAGAAGACTATGTTTAAATGTTAAAAGTTCTGCATTTAGATTTCCTGAAATTAATATAAAGATAATAAATTATACTCTAGATCACTGTGAAGAGTCATTATCCAGGAATTTTTTTCACTGACACTCCACTTTTCCTTGCAAATCACACTTCTGGGCTATTATCACAATAATGAGTATAGTTGTTAATGTGGACTCTGATCTTTCAGTAATAAATTTGTATTCCATTAAAAAAGAACAGACAGTAAATTAGAGGTCAGTTAGATATTATCACAATATGAATTAGGTTCTTTGGTTGAAATTCATTTTCTATGTTATATTTTGGTTGTGTTCAATGTTTGCTTCTAAAAGCAAATAAAATTTTGTTATGTTTATATATTTGCTAAGGAGGCACTAAACAAATAATCATGAAATTATCTCTATGAAAAAAGAAGATGTGTTTTCCTCCATACTTACTAATGTACACCTCATAATATGAAATTTAATTAGCCAAACTCAATAATTCACAAAGCTGGTAAAAGAATGATAATGGACAATCAGAGCCTAAGCACGGGAACACTATGTACAGATATATTTCATTAATGGAATTAACTTAGAATAGAAATTAAATAGATTACTTACTAGCCCACACTATAATTTCATTAAACTAAATGATAAAGCTTCATCACCAAGCATCAATTAAAGAACATTTCCAATTGTGGCATACGTGGGACAATATTCACATAGTCAAAATAGACTGACAAATTAAAAAAAAATACTTCTTTTACTTATGTCCAGGAAGTTTTTATGCAAGATAGTTAATAAATCTAAACATATTTTCACATCAAGAGAATTATTAAAAATGCTCAAAATTCTATAAAACTAACCTATCGATAACTATAAAAGGATTTAAAAATTATTCCTTTCTATCCTCTCTGTCTAAACTTAAAACTGTGTATGTGTGTATTTGCACATTTCATAAAAGACTAGAAAAGCTCTGATTTGTTTATTTCCTTCAATTATTAGCAAACATTTATTGAGTGCTTATTATGTGTCAAGTCCTCTCCCAGATGCTAGGGACATGATAAAGAATTTGAAGACAAATGTAATATCATACTGTACTGCGGCGGACCAGCCGTCGCTGAATCGAACGGTTCCTGATCGGGGGGCGAGGATGAACTGATACACAAGGCACAGTTGTTAAGGGAGGGCTGGCGCTCCCAAGCGTCACCAGCCCGGAGTTTATTTTCACTCGGGTATTTATCCACAATCTGAGGGTGGTGTATGTGCGAGGCACATCTCCTCTCACTAGTTCTCAGGAGATAAAAGCTCAGCGTGACGTTAACCAGAAGCACTCGTGATAGCTATCCAGGCAAAATGTATCCTGTTATATCAAACTCTACAAAAGCATTCTGAACCTCCCCATACGTGACATGGTTGCGGTCCTGACTCCAGGACAAAGGCTGCACTCAAAGCCTCCGGCTCCCAACACCGCTCAAGGTCTCTGACTCTCAACATCTCTCAAGGCCTCCGGCTCCCAACACTGTACTTAGAATTTGTGAAGATTAACAAGATTATGTGAAATTTTATGGTCGTGTATAAAAGTTATTTATCAGAGTTAAGTTTAATCCCTTTTTTAGCTAAAATAATGTAGAAATTAAATATTAGTTTAAATAATTTTCTTTAAAATATTGGTGAATGACTTACTTTAATTTATTTAATCTTCAACTGTCACTACTGTGTATCCGGTAGAAGGAAAGATTTTCACTCGAGTAAAAAAAAATGTTTTTTAAGTTTTCACAAGAGTGGAGCACAATCATTCCTTTACTTTTTACACACTTGCTCTTTGGCTCACACCCACTGCCAGTTATATTTAACCATACGTTCACGCTAATCACATATAAATATAGGTTTAATGTAGATGAAAAAAGTAAATCACACATGTCTACAAACTCCAAATCCCTTGGAAATATTTAGGCAATGTTATAAAAGAAGTCCCGCCAATTTTTTTCACTAAAAAATTAAGCCTAGAAGAAGAAATATCTCAAGAGTATCTTCAATAATTTTATTTGAAGAGGATTATGACCCTTTTTAAAATATAAGCAGAATATACTACGTTAGTATTTACTTACCTTTTTAATTCTTCTTAGAACTTCTTTTATTCCAAAAATTTAGCTCACTATTATAAGCTTTTTGGAAAGCACTCAAAAATCATGCATGTGAAAAAACATTATCCATTACTTATTATATTATTAAATTTGCACTTATCTCCAGCATTCAAAACTAACCAAGGGATTGGATATTTCTGTCTTTTTCTTATCCTCATTCTCAAATGATTAAATGGGTAAAATCTTTCCTTCTTAAATACTACAGATTTAGATGCATTTAATTTATCATCATCTATTCTACCTGAAGACTATGCATTTAGAATCTGTTTATGAAATGTGATAAATTAATTCTGTTGCCAATATTAAACATTATGGTGATCAGCTTCATATGTGTTAACAAATGAAAACTCTGCCTAAAATGAAAATCAAAATGAAACATTTTAAAATATTTTTATAGTTCTGCATCTAGAGCTCATTAATAAACCTCATTCTTTGTGTTTTATGGATACACACAGTACACATATAGGTTCTGTCACATAAAAGAGTATTTTTATGCAATATTGGAAGCACCCATTTCAGAAACAAACCCTAAAGACTAAAACTAACTTAACATTTGAAAAAAATATAGAGAATATATTTTAATTTTTTATTTAAAAAATAGGACGTCATATGGTATTGCTCCTAAACTCAAATATCACATGCCAGGAAGATCCTGACCCCAAATTCTATGTTAAGTTGAATTACTTATTCCCTCAATGTTTTAAATTAAGTTCCTTACCTCTGAATGCCTGGCAGGTGATGTTAAAAATCTACTTGTAGTTTGGGTAGAACTGAAAAAAATTTAATATATACAGAAGAATCTATCTATATATAAAATACATATATGTAGAGAGAAAGAGTATGAATAGGGAAGGGGCAGAGAAGAGGGAGACACAGAATCTGAAGCAGGCTCCAGGCTCTGAGCTGTCAGCACAGAGCCCGATGCAGGACTCGAACTCATGAACTGTGAGTTCATGACCTGAGCTGAAGTTGGATGCTTAACCGACTGAGCCAGCCAGGCACTCCAGTATGAGAGTAAAATTTCTAAAAGTAGATTACTAATCTATGATAAGTGGGATAGATATACATTTGTAGAACATGGTTTCACTAAATGGAATTAAAGGAGAATTAGCCTTGAAGTAAGGTAGACATAGATATGATTCCCAATTCTCTCACCTCTTGTCTTGGCAATCAGCTAGTCACCCTCAGCTTCATCACTGAAGTTGGAAGAACAAAATCCACTTCACATTATGGTTATGTTTAAAATACACCTGGCATACTTCAGACTTTCTAAGATGTTATATCACTTAAATTATTTGGTAAAATTCTTCAGTATCGTATCTGTACACTAATTCAGTAGATGCCATATAAAAATTAAGACTTTAACAAAGAACTTCCATTAGACTACAAGTCATTATATCTATACACTGTCTACTTTTTAATTCATTTGAACACATACAGCAAACTACTTACAACATAATAACATATATCCATAAACCAAAAACTTAGCAAATATTAACATTTTTTATTCTACCTTCATGTTTTCTAAATAAAATTATTACAACCTTATAAATACCTATTCTATTTCCTAGACCTGTCCCTCCTTCAATTGTCAGGGACATCTACCATCATAATTTTTATTTTTCATTTGACTTATGGTTTCACATATTCACTATATACATATGCATCCAATTATTTATACCATTGCTTTGTCTGTTGTGTTTCATATAAATGCTACTAAGCTGTCCATATTTTTATGTTCATTTATTTTACTTTTCTATAATATTTCATTTTGAATATTCACTGAGTATTTTCAAGTTTTTCTAGGTGATCTCAGGGTCAACCACTGTGTTAAATACTTCATATATATTAATTTGCTGCACCCTCACAATAGTCCTATGGGGGAGACTGTTTATTACTTTTATATTATATTTTGTTATATATTTTATTTATATTTTTATAATTTTGTTATTTTACAGACGATCCAAATGGAACACAGAAAGTTAAGCCACTTATAGAATGCTACATAAGTTGTAAATGGTAGAGCTGGAATTTGAATCCGAGCTGACTGGACCCAGGGCCCACACATTACTCACACTACCCTATATTCAAATCAAAGAACAGATCATATGTTTGTACGTATTTTCCCACTGATGGACAAACCAACTGTTTCCAGTTTTTTTACCCTTGTAAACAATAATGTAATAAATGTCCTTGAATATATCTCCTGGTTTCCCTACAAGAGACCTTTTAGGGCAGAGGCTCAGGTGGATTATTTGGGAGTCTCAGGGTATACATGTATCCAACAGTGTCCAGTTGTATTAGCTTTTCTTGCTTAACATACTGAGGCTCAAGAAGACGAAGATATAATTAACAACGTTTTTGCTAAAGACCTCTGGTGTCTGGAGGAAAATACCCTCTGTGCTTGGTATGTTTTGTATTTTTTGCTCATCTTATGTTAACACATGTTTCTACAACAGGAGAAAAATCTAGGCAAGTATAAGAGACTTCTAATATCCTAATAAGGAAATGCTAGATAAAATACAGAATATTTAATTAAATTAGAATTTCTGATAAATAATTAATATTTTAGTACAGTGCATGGGGTAGACTATACTTAAAATTATGTTTCACCTAAATTCAAATTTAATTCAGGGTTCTTTCTTTTTATTTGCTAAATTTCACAACCTCACAAATAATCCATCCGGTGGATGGCTAATCAACAAAAGAACCACCCCTACTTACATGTAGGCACTTTGAAAGAATGTGACTAATCTAGTGTCACAAAATCTAGCTACATATTAAATGCGACTACAGTCTATTCTCTGTCTTTTTGGATTCTTTATGTTTTATTCAAGTGGAAGGAGATAGAAGATGTATATATTTTATCTAACTTTTTCTTATAAAAATAGTTATCAGAAACCTTTCCTCAGTTATATATTAAGTGCTGCAATGCCTTCCCCAACTCAGGTTATCTTGTTTCATTTTTTTTCTTGTATAACGACACATTAAGGTTTCTTTTTTTCTTTTTTTAACGTCTTATTCCCAAGGATATAACTAGAAGGATCATTAGCCACCTGCCAACTTCGTCTGCTTTGCCTCCTCAACCCCATGCCCATATTCACTTTCTCTCTGCTTTAAGTCATAAAAATGCACTCTGGTTGAATAAAACTGGGTAGCAGAACACAAAAGGTGTTTCCATGAGCTAAACTGACATTACATTAAATAATGAGGAATCTGCAAGTGGGAGAACCCTATATGATCACCCGACACCTCATTTTATGATTATAAAAAAAGGAAGAGGAATTAAGTCCAAATTGAATCATCCTCCCTATAAAATGAAACTCTCTGAATAAGCAAGAACAAAGGACAGCCACTGAGTCTTAGGTATTACATCTGCCAAAGATGAAATTTGTACTCTAGGGTATATTCATTTCACTAGCTAAGTGCTACTTGAACTAATAGCAATTTCTTAGGTGAAAAGAATTTTGATATTTTTCTTATTTTTCCATTATGGAGCTTTGGCATTTCATCAATTGGCATATCCTACCACATTGTGCTGAAATGCTTCTAAGGTTTTGCACAGAATATGGAGGGATGCTTTTGTCTATAAAATAAACCATCAGTTTACTGAGATTTTTTTTCTTTTTTTCCAAAAGAAGTGAAGTTGATTACTTGGCATCAGTCCTTCATCACAGATACTACTGAAGAAAAAAGGAGTGTGAAAAAAAACTGAAGGACATGAAGTCCGTGGGGAAATAACGAAGTATAAGTGCTGCAGAGAGCAGCCAGAAATGGAATAATATTTCTTCTGTGAGGACCTCAGTAATAACAACCCATGAATGATGAGACTTATTGCAAATGGCAAGAGTGCTGTGGGAGAACAAAAAAAAAAATGCTACCTTGTGAAGGATACCGTTTCACATGCCCTATCTCCTTCCCTTCTTCACAGATCATTTGAGCTCTCTTTTTCATTATTCCTCTTTCCAAACAACAATAAATATTCACAGTGGGCCAAATATGTGCCACAGACTAAAAAGTACAGCTATGGGAAAAAAATGATATCTGATTCTAGCCCAAATTTGATATAATAATAAATAGGCAATTACGAGACAAATATAGAAATATCAATAATGTTGATATGTTGGAGGAGTCATAAGAAAGGAGGAAGTAATTGTAATCATGGAGTTGGCTAGGAAAATATTCCCACAGGAAAGTGACATTGATGTGTGTTATAATGGAGGAATAGGGTTACATTAGACTGGAAGTGGGAAAAAGGAAATTCCAACTAAATGCGTCAGCCAAAGCAACATATAACAAATAATCTGATTGTTAAGAGGATTTTCTATTTCTAATGCTGAAACTTGAAAAATAAGCAGTGGCAAGATTCTGAGTAGTCTTATAGATCTTATAGAGGAAAAGGAGTGTTCTATGAATAAAGGGAATATGAAGCAAATGTGGATGTATAAGAAAGGAATGCAACATGATTCAATGTGCATTTTGGGAGCACTCTGAAAAATGGGTAAGAGGAAAAATTAAGTTAGAGGTTATTATATCAAATAGAAAATCATTATAATTATCCATGTGAAAGAAATGATGAAATCTCAAATAACACAGTAGAAGCATAGACAGAATGGAAGAGCAAATTCACTTAGAATGTAGAGTTGACCGGATTCAGAGAAGGGTTGGATGAAACAGGAGCCAGACACTAAGATTTTGTACTTGCATGAATGGGTATATTCTGATTCCACACAAAGAGATTTTGGCAGATGGTGGAAAAACATAAATGTTAAATTTTGAATCTAAAAGTGAACCTTCTAGAATCATACCTATTCTTCATTTAATATATGTTTATCACAAATTTAGCTTCATATCCTTCACAGAAAAAGGAAACGTAAACTGTAATGTAGAAAGTCAACTAATCGGATATATCTTAGATATTTTTCTTAAGTGTTCATAATTTTATGTTCAAAGCCTAGAAAGTTTGCAAATTTTAAATATGCTAAGATCACAGTTACTAAACCTATGTAGCTAATTGACAGACTTTACTATACCAGCTTTTTAGTTCTGAAAATAACTCAAGAGACTACTACTAAGGGGACAGAGCAGATTCTGTCCTTGAATGACCTATTTTATTAATGACTGAGAACAACATATGCTTAAAAATTAATTTCAATTAACTAATCATTAAAAAATATAAGTTTAATCATGCAAAAAAAGAAACCTTAACCCATTTGAATACTTACCATCTAATTTTATATTCAAGTGATGATAATAATAATTGAGACTTTGAAAATTTTGGCATAAAAGGTACTTTTACAATCTATTTATGTATTTATCTATGTACTTTTTATTTGAGTATAGTTGACACACAATATTACATTATTTCAGGTTTATGACATAGTGATTCAACATCTCTACATGTCATGCTATAATCGCCACAAGTGTAGCTACTATTTGTCATCATACATCGCTATTTTAATATCAATGACTTTATTCCCTATGCTGTTCCTTTTATTCCCATGACTTATTCTTTCCATTTCCTTCACCTATTTGTCCATCACTTCATTTTGCTTCCCTCTGGCAATCCCCAGTTTGTTCTCTGTATTTATAATTCTGATTCTGCTTTTTGTTTGTTTTCTTTATACATTTGTTTTTTAGATTCCATGTATTAGTCAAATCACACAATAAATGTCTTTCTCTTTCTGACTTAATTCATTTAGCATAAAATCCTGTGGGTTCATCTATGTTGTTGCAAATGGCAAGATCTCATCCTTTTTATGGTGTTGTAATATTCCATTGTGGGGTATGTGTGTGTGTGCATGTACCACATCTTAGTTATCCATTCATATATTGATGGACACTTAGATTGTTTCCATATCATGACCATTGTAGATAATGCTTAAATAAACATAGAAGTGCAAAAATCTTTTCAAATTCCAGCAGTGGAATTATTGAATCATGTGGTATTTCTATTTTTAATTTTTTGAAAAATCTCCATATGTTTTCCACACTGGCGGTACCACTTTACATTTCCATCAACAAGGGCACAAAGATTCCTTTTCCTCTACGTCATCACCAGCACTTGTTATTTCTAGCGTTTTACTCTAGCCATTCTGACAGGTGTAAGGTGATACCTCATTGTGGTTTTGTACTGCCTTTCCCTAATAATTAATGATGCTGACTATCTTCATGTTTCTGTTGGCTATCTGTATGTCTTTGGAAAAATGTTCATCTTTTCTATCCTTTTTTTATTTGGTGTATAATTTTTTTCAGTGAATAGTATATATTCTCTACATATTTTGGATATTAAACCTTTATCAGATATATCATTTGCAAATATCTTCCCTCATTCGGTTAGACTGCCTTTTCATTTTTTTTTCCTGGTTTCCTTCATTGTGCACAAAAGCTTTTTATTTTAATGTAGTCCCAATAATTTATTTTTGCTTGTCTAGAAAAATGTTGCTACAGTCGATGTCAAAGAAATTATTGCCTGTGTTCTCTTCTAAGAGTTTTACGGCTTCAGGTCTCACATCTACGTCTTTAATCTATTTCAAGTTTATGTTTGTGTATGGTATTAAAGAGTGGTCCAGTTTCATTCTTTAGCATGTTGCTGTCCGTTTTTCCCAGCACCAGTTGTTGAAGCAACTGTCATTTCCCCATTGCATATTCTTGCCTCCTTTGTCATAGATTAACTGGCCATACAAGTGTAGGTTTATTTTTGGGCTCTCTATTCTTTTCCATTGATCTATGTGTCCATTTTCATGCCAGTACAAACTTTATTTTAAAATTATTTAACTTAGTCTCACAGGAACCTGGCAATACTCCTATATAATCTCTATTCTGTAGATAAAGATTTTGAAAGTTAGAAATGGACGATCTCAGAAAAGTGACTTAGTTTTATCAAATCATGCTTCTTTAAGTAATGGCATTATAACACAAACCAAATTCCTTGACTGCAATAAACTCAAAAAGTCTATAATAGCAGTCTCAGACAATTCAGAAAAACAAGTATTTGTTGAAGTCCCATGTTGTTTTCTCTCGGAATACTTTTCAAAAATGAACTCTAGTAAGATTTTATAAAAATAAGACTATTAAAAATATTCCTGGCAGTAAGCAATAGAATAAAAGCAAGAAATAATGACCATGAGAATATAATGCAGAATCTGGTTTAGATTTATCATACAGATTTCTATTTATGAGAGACTAAACATAGTGTGCGGTCATACTGCAAAGAAATTTTATTATCTGTTTAAGGTATGACTATAGTAATAAAAGGGGTCAGAGGGTTTTTAATGTTTTGCAAAGATAAATATTACTTTCAAACAAAATATTATGTAAACAAAATCTTATATAAAACTCTAAAATATAAGATATACTAAAGACATATCAGTGGAAGCAGGAACAAGAGGTTAAGTTTTATCTGTTAACTATGATATGACTAACATTAAAACAGAACTTTTGTGCCGCAACTATCCCCTCAATGTAAAAATTATCTGATCAAGGCAAGAATATAAAATATTTGTAGCAACTATGATAGACATAGAGTTACTCATTTAACATAGAAACATGGTTTGAATTTATAACAGAAAAAGAGTGACTAGCAAAACAAATGAATAAAAGTGTACTATAGGAATCCATATGCAAAACATATATTCATAAAGCAGTATTCAACATAATTAGGAGATTCAAATTAGAACCATGTAAAATAGGGGCACATACATTGGCTCAGTCGGTTAAGTGTCCAACTCTTGATTTCAGCTCAGGTCATGCAAGATCTCACAATTCGTGTGTTTGAGCCCTATATCAGGCTCTGAGCTGACAACATAGAGCCTGCTTGGGATTCTCTCTTTCCCTTCCACTGATGTGTCTTTAGTATATCTTATATTTTAGGGTTTTATATAAGATTTTTTATATATAAGATTTTGTTTGAAAATATTTATCTTTGTAAAACATTAAAAACATTTCCCTGTCCATCTGGCCCTCCTCTGCATGTGCTCGCTCGCTCTCTGTCTCTCTCTCCCTCTCCCTCTCTTTCTCTGTCTCACTCTCAAAATAAGTAAATAAACAAACAAAAGAACCATGTTAGAATAAAATTTTCCCTATAAGATTAACAACTACTACACAGTTATAATGCACAATAAGGACATGAAGAGATAAGAACATATATATCACAGATGAGGAAATAAATCTCTGACTTTTCGAAGCTCAACTAGGAAATTAATTAAATTCAAAAGGCATCTGATCTTTGATCTACTAATTCTTCTTCAAATATTTATCATAAATATATACTTTTACTGGTGCAAATATATATACATACACACATGTTTTATCACTATATCATTATTTAGTATTATAAAATCCTGGAAACAGCACATGTCTCTAACACTAAAGGAATAATTTTTGTCTAATTATGTACATCAAAACCATCAAATGCAAAGCTGTCTTTAAAAACTAAACTGACAGGGGCACCTGGGTGGCTCAGTCGGTTAAGCGTCTGACTTCAGCTCAGGTCATGATCTGTCGGTTGGTGGGTTTGAGTCCCATGAAGCTCTATACAGACAGCTCACAGCCTGGAGGCTGCTTCTGATTCTGTGTCTTCCTCTCTCTCTGTCCCCTACGTCTTGCTCACTGCCTCTCTCTCTCTTTCTCTCTAAAAAATGAGTAAACATTAAAAAAAAACCTTTTTTTAAAAAACTGAACTAATAAGTGCTTTGTTTTGGAAATTTTTCAAGGATATACATAAGTGAAAAACTAAGTACTAGGTATCATATTCTATTTGATTATATACTTATATTTTATAAAAAGCATAAAGTTGGTTATTACAGTTGTATTTTCATACATTAGCTATCAGCACACATTGAATTTTTGTCAACTTATGTTATAAGGAAATAATAATTGGTTCTAATAATTACGTATAAGTTAAAGCAGAATGAATCAGTAAGATATAAAGAATGCCAGCTATTCTAAGTTAAGAAAAACAACAAAGAAAATGCAGATGAACCTACTTTACAGTAATAAAGAAAAAGAACATAGGTCTTTACCCAGGGTCTATGAAACTCCACTGAAGTTTCGCAGCTGGGGGCAGGAAGGGCTGGGGAAAAAGTAAGCAGTGCAAAGTAGGAAGACAAGAACCACAAGCAAAAAGTTGAGGGTTTTTGTTTTATTTTTTGGTCTCAGTATTGATCTAAGAAACCACTAAACATGGAGAAAGAATAAGATCAGCATCTAGGATAGTTCTCAATCTTGAATAAATAAAATAAATTTTAGCTTTGAACCCTTCAAGTCTTCTTAGAAAATACTACTGACAAAGTTTCTTTTCCTGTAAATTTACATATATTGTGAGGTACCTTTCAGCCTCCCTAGAATATTTATTTCAAATTCCAGATATTCCATGGGACACCTGGGTGGCCCATTTGGTTGAGTATCTGACTCAATTTTGGCTCAGGTCATGATTCTAAGGTCGTGGGATCCGGCCCCATGTCTGGCTCAGTGCTGAGCGTGGATTCTGCTTAAGATTCTCTCTCTTCCCCTCTGTCCCTCTCCCTGGCTCATTCTCTCTCTCTCTCACTCTCTAAAACTAAAAAGTTTTAACAATGGAATTTCAAGTATTCCATTAATAAATTCCATTAATCAAGAACTTACTAATAAGGCCATAAAAGCTTCAGTGAATATCAGAATGTAGCCTCAGGTGGTCTGTACTGGAAAGAAGCTCTGGAAAATTTTCTTCTCTTTATAATATTATCTGTCAGAAGAAAGACAACTCTGGTTGCCAGGAAAGAAATTCTCATATTCTTTCATTCTTTCTCTCTCTTTCTCTTTCTCTCTTCCATTCCCTCCCTTCCTCTCTTTTACCCTCCCTTCTCTCTTTCCTCCCTCCCAGGCTCTATTTCTGAAATGTGTGTGCCTATTACCTGGTGGTAAACCTGGATAGTTACACTAGGATAAGTTCCATCCATGAGAGGAGTCATAAAAACAACTTTGTGACAACAAACTTTCAGTTTGTTAAAACTGATTCAGTTCTCCAGATCTTAAGGCTAGGTGGTAAAATGAAAAGAAAAAGTAAAGCTTCCTCCTGGTATAGTAAAGATAAGAAGACCCTTATCTATGCTATAGACCCTTTGTCCTATGTACCGAATTAAATTAAATCAAAGCATTGGCTGGTATAATGTAAAACCATTTGCTTCAATTATAGTTAGGCTAACTACGATGCACTGAATGAGCATCCTCTAAGTGCCTGGCCTTGTCCTTAGCTTTTTACTCATTTTCACACTGTGCTACCTCAGCCCTTGGTTTTATTCCCCAGGGGATATGACTTTTGCCTTTGACATTTCCAAATTTTCACATTTTTTTTCTAGAAAGTGTAATCTGCTCAGACCAGCTAACTTGGGGAGACTCACTTAAGAAGGTGAGCTTATACTCTTCTGGGAAGCAAGTATCACCAATATCAGCTGAACTCTCTTGTTTAAGGGCCAATTATTCAAATTTATGTTTATAGTTTTCTTACAATAAATTTTGGTGATCTAAAATCTTGTAATGGCTGCATACTAAGTGAAAATGAGACTGCACATCTTGGTGGTTGTCTCCTGTGGCATTCTTGTAAGTCAAGGGAGAGGGAAATGAAGATAGCTGACTTCAAGTAGAACCTCATTAAACAATGTGTCCAAGAAAGCATGAGTAGTGTTAAGAAGTGACAACAGACATCAGCCAGTATCTAGGTGCTAAGAATATTATATAATAATTCTCATTTAATTATCATTTTTTCCCATTCTGACATATTCAACACTGTCTAATATTATCAAGACTCAACCCAACACTTGACTTTTCTTGCAAAGATGACATCAAGGCAATTTAGCTCCATTTATTTCAAATTTTAATAAAATTTTATTTTATTAAAAAAAATAAAGACAATCCCCTCAAAAAACAAACAAAAAGACAACTTCTATAGTACCCTAAGAATTTAGCAAAATAATTTTAAGATTTAACTTCATGAACTCATTGTGCGAAAGAGTCCTTACAGATTACGGGGTGAACTAATTATACAATGAGATTACTAATCCAGAGAGGAACTATCTAAGATCTTTAACTTGATAAAATGGAGCATGTTTATTATTAAGACAGGTTTGTTTCATAACATGGTTTTATTCTACATTGTGTTTACTCTGGAGCCCATCACATAAATTTTTCATAGAATATACAAGGAAATATCATATAAATCTGATTCTAGTAAGTCAATACTCTGTTAACATAAAAAAGCAGAATAAATTAGAAAACATATGAAAGGAAAATATAAAGATCATCTAAAAGAGACAGACAGAGAGAGAAAGAGAAAGAGAGATCCCCAGATGTCACAAAAGAAAGAGAAAGTAAAAGCAGAGTGCTCAGGAAAAGTGTTATTGGGCTACCCAAGTTTTCAAACTGAACATTGATCCTAAAGTTGAGAGTGTGTACTGTCTATTAGAGAAAAAAAAAAGTTATATTTAAACAAAAGACTTCTTTATAAAACTCTTAACACTTAAATGTTTCCTATCTTATGAAAAGTCCAGAGAAATAGCATGAAAGATTACAATCTCTCTGGACATTTTGACAAAGTTGATCATGTTCTCATCTTCAAAGCACTTTTTTTTTTCCACTAGGTATCAAAGTAATCCATTTATCTGGCTTTACTCCTACATGGCTGGATATTTCTCAATCTTTCTTTTAGGTTCCTCCTTTTTTCCTCAATGTCTGTCATGGGATCTCTTTTTTCTTTGTGTCTACTCTCTTGGTGACCTCATCTAGTCTCATGAGTGTAATGTTATATATAGACTGAATGTTTCCACATTTATTACTTCAATCTGAGTCTTTCCCTGAACTCTATCTAGGCCCTTGGATTCATCTCCATAATTAGGATATACAACTGAATTCCTATTAGGCATATCAAACTTAGAAAATCCAAACAAAACTCATGGACTTCCTCTAAGAAAACATGTTCTCCATAACTGTCCTCATCTCAATAAAATGTCAAGAAGATAAAATGTCACCTACTACTTCTTTCTCTCAAACCCAATATCCAATCTGTTAGAAAATATTATTTTTATAGTCCTATAATAGGGAATCTAATACCTTCTTGCTACTTCCACAGCTACCACACTGGCTCATATTACTTATGTCTTTTATTTCAAAAACTTTGTAGTTTTTTTTTCTTTCTTTTTTCCACTGAGGCACTTAATTCTTTCACAGTAATCTCAAAATAGCAACGAAAATTAGAATGGCACAACATAAGTTGGATCATAATACTTCCCTCATCAGAAAACTTTAATGACTTTCTATCTAATTCATGTTAAAAGACAAAGTCCTACTGATGGTCTACCCAACTATCTAAGACTTTCTACCTTATCTGCTATTGTTCTTCTCCTTTCAAATTAGTCACAACCACATGGATTTCCTTGATTCTCTCATATATGGCAGGCATAGTTTTACTTCACAGTCTCACCAATTTACACATGGCTCACGCCCAAAGTGTATTCTTTTCTCTCTACCATAGAATGGAAGCTGCTTAAGGGCAAGGATTTTTGTTTGCTTCATTAAATTATGGAATCTAGTATCTTGTATATTTCCTTTTACACAGTCAGCACCAAATAAATATTAGCAGAATAGATAGGTCAACTCGTTCTCTGATGATTTAATCAGCTGTAATAATAGGGATACACTTCAGTATAATCAGAAAAAAATGCACCCAGAATCTGTAAGCTTGGGTTCAGATTCCATCTCGGCCATTTGTACTCTCAATTTAAAAGTCATTTATTCTTTCTTAGGTCCTATGGTTCTCATGTGTACAGTGTTTTGTTTGATTTAGTTTTCATTTGTGCATGTATGTGTAGCAGTTAAAAAAAAAGTATGAAATATCAGAGATATGTAAAGTATTATACATAAATAGGCTTGTCATTATTTCCTCCTGGGTCCTATGAATCCTGATTAATGGCAAATACAGAAATATATAATATTGTCATAATTGTCATATATCTAAAACTCTACCTAAAATATGAGCTAGATTAATCATTCCATCTACTAAAATATGGAAAATTGTGTCTCAAAATTATTGAGCAACAGCCCCAATGCCACAGAGTACTTACTACAGCACTTAAAGTAGTATGCACCAAATGATGTAATTAGACTACTTGGATCAGATTTCCATCGTTATAACGCATATCTGAGTCCCAGCCTAGATTCGGGATTTGGAACTTCCAAGTTTGGAGCCAAGGGACATATACTTTGAACAAGCCCTTTTTGCCACTGTCACATATATTCATATTTAAGAAGAACTGGATTATAGAAAAGCAAAAAAAAAAAAAAAAAAAAAAAGAAATAAACACTTTTTGAACAGTAGGCCAGTACTAGGGATAACAATAACATGAAAAGAGTTTGCACACCAGGGGAATTAGGTATTACCCTTTACTTGTAAATATTAAGTTTCAAATGAAGCTTGGAATAATATCTATCTTTCTGTAGTCAGCCTGTTTCCAAAAAGAAAAATTTACCTGAATTTGAGTTCTATTTCTTAAAATCTGGACACTTCGTATTGGCATTCTCTTTATGTGTGTTATCTGTGTTTCTAGCACTCAGGAAATTTAGTCATAATCACCAAAATTTATAAACTGAGGTAAGATCTCTTTTTTATACTATTTTACTGATTCTTACTAGACTTTGAATTTTTTCCACACACTACAAAGTGGCTTAAAATAGTGTACATATCTCTTGAGGACTTTGAGGACCAGTTAAGTGATGTCATTAAAGTATGAACAAATATGGTAATTTCCTTTTTACTATTTATATTACTCTTTGGAAAAATGTACAATTTTAGAATAAATGTTATTGTATTATGTACATCTCCTTCTTGGAAATCAAGTCAAATGTAAAAACTGATTAATTAAAGCCCCAAGAGTTCAAGAATAGAAAGGAAAAAGAAATATATATTTTTTTCAATTCGTGTTATATGGTTACCGATAACTGAATGAACCAGAAGACCAATCCTCCCATGTAAAAGTAACAGCTGCAGAGTGCCAGGGTGGCTCAGTTCATTATGTATCTGGCTTGATTTTGGCTCAGATCATGATCTCATAGTTTGTGGGAACAATCCCTGTGTAAGGCTAGGCATTGTGCAGGCTGCCTGGAATTCTCTCTTTCCCTCTCTCACTGGCCCTCCCACACACTCTCTCTCTCTCTGTCTCAAAAATTAAACTTTGGGTAAAAAAAGGAACACCTGAAGTATTGGTTTGTTAGCCTAAAATAAGTTTAGAAAACTGCTCCTATAGCACTAAAATGTAAACTGGAATAGTATACTCTATGTTTATTTGATCTGTTATTGGTATACTCTCCACTGTATTTCACGTTCAAATTCTAATTTTCATAGAATGTATACCTCTCAGAGATACTCAAGGGTCTAATTTATAGTTCATAAGAATCAAAGGTATTGTGCCTAGATCACCACAGAATTTTCAAGGATACACTTAATTATTTTGTATGAAAATTTTAAAAATAAACAAATGAAAGCATACCTCTATGTCAGAAGAGCAGGATCTGAATAATAGGATCCTTATATTATCAGAAATTATGGAAACAGTCTCTTAATATTGATTCCAGGATCTTGGTATATTAACTGACTATGTTGCAATGTTGTAGAAATCAGGAGCTAAACAGAATGTTTAATTTTATTCTATCATCTATTCTATAATACACAGTTGATATATTCATACTTGTGGAATGTTTATATCATATTTATATAAACCTAAAAAGGGAAGGCCCTAAAACAATAAATCAATGAAGAAGTGGAATATATTAATATGGGGTGGAAAAGCAATTTTTCATTTCAAAAGGGAAGGGAATGGAAGGGAAGGGAAAGGAAGGAGAGGAGGAAGGAAGAGGAAGAAGAAGAAGGAGGAGGAGGAGGAGGCGGAAGGGAGGAGGAGGAGAGGGAGGAGGAGACAAAGAAAGTGAAAAAGAATATTCTAAAACGAATAAAATATATAAAGAAATAATTTTTAGGCATAGGGCAATAATCAACTTTTGGGTACAATTTATGAGAGGATAAACTTAGATGAGGCCAATATTCACACCAGCTTTTTCCTTGAAAGAACCTTCCAACTCATACCGTGGGTAAAGAAAATACACAAAAAGAGAGATCTCAACTGGCAGAGAAGACAGATATTACAAATCGAAGTTGTTTATGCAAGTTGCATTTGTGGGGATAGTCTTAGAGAGGAAAGGGCCTCAGAGAAAAAGTCCCTGCTATGCGTGTATGCTTAGTAGAACATAGTCATTTGGGATGCCTGAGAATGCAAAATTATTTCAGAGGCAATATAAAGCTAAGAAATGGAGTTGGTAGTTAAAACCCACCAGTATGGTGCAGCCTTGGTGACCATCCTGCACCTTTAACTGAAATTCCAGAAAGACCATTAACTTTGAAAAAAGTACACCCAAAAAGTAATATTTTCAACACCGAAATAAAGGATAACCTATGATGACCTGCCCTGAAAATATTAAATAGAGACTTATAAGATCAAGGTGATCAATAATAAATTTTAAGTGCATGACAGAAGATAATTTAATATTTTTTAGAAAACAACATCAAGTATTGTATAATATATAATACATAAATCTAGCAAACACAAAATTACTAGTTATGGACTTCTGGTGCACTGCCTTCTAGCACTTCATATTCAGCACCTAGATGGTTGGGTCTGGAGAGGGACAGGCACAGGTGGCCGTGGGGTAATTTTTTTGAAATATTAAAATATCTAAGTAATTTATCCCCTATACTAATCTCTAACGAGTGGAAGATCTTGGCAATATTAAGTATCAGTGTAGCTACATACGTAATATTTTTTACTTGCTTTCTTATTAACAACAATTGAAAGTTGTTTAACCTCATAAAAAATTTTCAAAATGTAAAAATTTCCTGTGCTCATTAATACTGGGCTAGCTTTGATCTGTTTTGCCACTGGATTAGCCAAGCATTTAATTTGGTTGATTCTGTCCTTTGCAGATAGAGATGTCCTGTATATCATGCCTCTAAGCTCTAGGTTTTTGCCTGTTTCCTAAAGGAAAAGCAAATATGGAGTATCTATTTAGAGTCTATAACCCCACTGTTAGCACGTTGTATCATGATCTTATTCTGTGGAAGACCACAAGAGTTAGCCTGGAACTCTGGAGGACTAAAAGGTCTTAGTTTCTGGTTCCATGCTTGCAAAAAGTAACTTATATTCAAAAGAAATTAAAATGTCAATTTTTTAAAATTTACTTATGTTTATTAATCAGTAGCAATAGAACCAGAGATTATTCATATATTGGATGTGTGTTAGGTAAAGATATTCCAGTAATGTGATTAATACATTAAAATGGAATAAAATACAGACAAAATGAATGGAAAAAGAAATAATTTCAAAATATATTTGGAATCAATAAAAATAAGAATCTAATGTAAACCCTATAAGCACCAACATACAACTATCTGAAGTTAAGGTCGTAATGGAAGGGTTCAATAAAGGTTGAAACCAATAAAAGATGGGATTAGTGATTTCATAAAAAGATCAAATAGAAATATTCCAACTGAACATGGATGAAAAATAGAAAAAGGGGAAGAACAAAAGATACACAAAGAGCTAAAAATATTTAAAATATATGTGTTGAGGCATAAGAGAAGACAAAAAGAGAATATTGAAAAATATTAAAGAAAATTGACCAAGAATTTTCTAAATCTGATGAAAGATATAAAACCACAAATTCAAGCAATTCAGTGACCTAAAAGCTAGATAACTACAAAGAAAATCACAGATAACTGCATTGTAGCAAAATTTCAAAAATCAAAATGAAACAAAACAAATACAGATAGAAAATACTTAAATACAGCTGAAGGAATAAAAAGACATATTACTTTAAAAAATATCACTGAAAGTTGGCTTTTCAACAGAAACCCTAAGATGCGGCATAGAACAGAATTACAGGTTTAAGGTATTGAAAGATATACCATGACGATAAACTAGTATTCAAATATAAAGGCAACATTAAGATATTATAAAAAAGAGGAGAGCTAAAATAATTTGTCTCTAGCAGATATGAAATATAAGAAATACTAGAAGTAATTATTTATGCTAAACGTAAAGCATCCCAGATGAAATCATAAATTTTTAAGAAAGAATGAAAGTTTCCAAAAATAGTAAATAAATTAATAAGTATAATGAATATTGATGTCTTATAGTAATAATAAGAATTTATTGTGGAATTTATAACATATAATTGTAAAACCTAAGATAACAATGAAACAAATGGTACATAAAGGATAAACAGAGTCTACCTGCAGCACCATTTAGAAAGTGACTCATGTATTGTTTTAATATAGTTTTTTTATAAATTAAAATATAATTTATTGTAATAACCAGAGCAACGACAGAACATATTGTAATAGCAATGCAACAGCAATATTGTAATAACCAGAGCAACAAAGAAGAGAAGTAAGCACAACCAAAATCTAAAAGATCATAAAATAGTAAAGTAATTTAAAAACTGATTATATAAAAGAAAAATAAAGGTTTGGTAAAACAAAGAAATTTGAAACAGTAGCAATATGGTAGACTTAAACCCAATTAAATTACCAATTACCTTAAAATTAAATGGTATAAAATTCCTAGTAAAAAACAAAGATCACCAGATTGATTAAAATAAAATCACACACACACACACGAACATACATACATACTCCACTCTCAATATGAGGACACAATTAGGCTGAAAGCAAATGGATGGAAAAATATGTACGACGGGAAAACTGGAATCCAAAGTGGGTGCTACTCATATTATCAGATAAAATAATCCTTAAAGCAAGAATTTCACTGGATATAAAGAAAATAGTTTACAGTAAGAAATAGCTGAATTCGACATGAAGATATACAAATCCTATTTTGATATGCACCAAAACATACAGTTTGAAAATACATAAAGAAAACAACTAAGAGAGAGAAAAAGCCATGAATAATACTATCTTGAGATTTTAGTAAACATATATCTCCAGTAACAGAGATGATACAAATGCAAGATATCAGTAAGATTTGAATAATATAATTAAATAACTTACTGTGATAGATGCTTATAGAACACTATGACCACATGGTAGAAAAAAAAAGTTTTCTCGTAAAGTACACATAGAACATTTACAATAATAGATCTTACCTTAAGTCATAAAGTAACTCTCAGTAGTTAACAATAAATAAAATTGTACAACTTAGAACGCAGTAGTACACTGGTAACTACTCTTATCTTTTTGCAAGTGTTTGAAAATTAAGGAACCAAAAAACAAACAAACAAACAAAAAACCCCACAATACAAATTAAGAAATATTCTGAGCTGAATGATAATGAAAATAAAACACATCATAATTTGTGTAATGTATCTAGTGCAGTGTTCATATGGAAATTTATAGCTTAAAAAGCATATATTACCAAAAAAAAGACTAACAATAAATTATCTAAGCCCCCAATTCAAGCAGTGAGAAAAAGAACAGCCAGTTAAAGCCAAAGTATAAAGTAGGAAAGAAAAAAAATTATAAGGAAATATCAAAGAAGAAAAACAAAACTACATTACAAACAAAACAAAACAAAAAGACAAAAGACAAAAACTAATATAGCCAAATAACGGATCTTCGAAAAGAAGTACAAAATTAATAAACACCTAAGAGAAGAGATTATTTCTGGATGGAGATATTTTTTAGTTATTTTGCTGATTCTTCTGCTGGTTCTTAAAATAATGCTTAGGTACAGGGCACCTGGATGGCTCAGTCAGTTAAGCCTCTGACTTTGCCTCAGGTCATGATCTCATGGTTCATGAATTAGAGCCTTACACCGTGCATAGGGCTCTGTGATGACAGCTCAGAGCCTGAAGTCCGCTTCCAATTCCTTGTCTCCCTTCTCTGCCCCTCACCCACTCCACTCTGTCTTTATCTCTCACAAAAATAAATAAACATTAAAAAAAACAATTATATATGACTTTATGCCAATAGCTTAGAATTTTTAATAAAGTAGACAAACTTATTTGAAATTCAATTTACCAAGACTAATACAGAATAAATAGAACATCTGAATAATCTCACATCTGTAAGATAAATTGAATCCATATATAAAATCCTTGTCAAAAAGAAAATAACTGGGTAACGTGGTTCCACTGAAAGATTCTTTAAAATACTTAAGATACAATATCAAATGTTCTAAAACATCTCCCAAAGAATAAAAAGTAAGCAACACTTTCTCTCATTTTATGTAACCAGTGTAATGCCGATACCATAACCTGACAAGGACATTACAAAGAAAAAATAGGGACAAGATATTCCAAGGGACGCAGACATAAAAATTCAAAAAACAGTTAAACATATAATCCAGTGATGTATCAAATGGTTAATACCTGATAATAAAGTGGGATTTATTTACAGAAAACCATTCCTTATAATATACCATATTAACAAAAAAACAGACGAAACCAAAAGAACTAGAAAAAATTGTTGCTAAAATTCATTACCATTTCATGGTTAAAATTATATTCTCATGAAACTGGGCATAGCAAATAATTTTTTAAAATATAATGAGAATCCACCAAAAATATCTGTCTGAAATATTACATTGAAAGAAAATGTTAAATACTTTCTAACTAATTAAATATACTGTTAAAATTTAGACCAAATTAGATTAAAAATTACAATACACGGTTAACATTACTATTCAAATTTTACTATAAGTTTTAGCTTTCAAAATCACATAAGAAAAAATAAGTGGGTTCGGTTTTTGGTTTGGTCCAGCAAAGCCGAGGACTGAAGAAAGGATTACTCAAGAGTCCTTGCAAGTCAAGAGAGGTGACGGAGGCTAAGGGAAGTCTCCCCTGCTGCTCTCAAGCTCCCATATTTATTGAGCATACATTTAAGAAAACATTGTGCAATACATTCGTGGGCTACATGCCAATAAGAACATACAGAAAGCATGCAGAAAAACAATTTAAGACAGGATAAAATATTCCATGCGATAACACGGTCTAAAGAATTTATGAATATAGGCAGGACCTAACCCCTAGTTATACATTAACTAGATAAGCAAAGAAAGTGCCCCCTAGATATACAGTTTGGTCACTGCTTTTAGCAAGCCAGAAAGCAGTGTTCTGCTTTACACTGCATTCCCTAGAGTCTCCTAGGACATAGCTATTTGATTTTCCACAAAGAATACAAGAATTATGGCTGGAAAAAAAGAAAATACATCATTAGTTTTACTCCTTTTTTTTTTTTAGAGAGAGAGACAGAGAGTGGGTGCAAGCAGGAGAGAGGGGCAGAAGGAGAGAGAGAGAATCCTAAGCAGGCTCCATGCTGAGTGCTGAGACCAAAGCAGGGCTCTATCCCAGGACTCTGGGATCATGACTTGAGCCCAGATCAGGAATTGGACGCTCAACCGACTAAGCCACTCAGGTGCCGCTAGTTTTACTTTAGATGACATAAATTTTACAAAGAATACAAAATAATATCAATATACTGATAATAGCAAGTAAATTTAGGACGGTGCCCAGTAATAAGGGGAACATGTGAAAAATCATATAGATAAAACATACATACATACAAAAAATCATGTATATTCACATACACGTACAGACATAATAGCAAGAAAAAATGTAATGAAAGAATCAGTTACACTTATCTACAAAAATATCAATATTCAGTATCTGGAAATTATATAACAAAAATAAGGAAGACCTTGAAATTAGAAAATACAGAGAATTATTGAAAGAAACTCAATAACTAAATCAATGTACAACAAAACTACATTAGTATATTAAAATATGAGTCTGTCTATAATGCTCATTCTGTTCAAATTGATATACAGTTTCAACACAATCCTAGAACTCCCCCCACTTTCTTTTAATTGAAAGTGAGTTATAAAATCTACAAGGAAATGCAAAGGATCTAGAATAACCAAAGTGATACTGAAAAAAGAACACAAAGATGCAGGTCTTTTACTATTATATTTCAAGACTTTTCTACTAATTACAACAGCATAAATTGTGTAAAAAATACATAATCTATATATGTATTGGGGAAATATATATATATATTTATTTATATATTGGGGGAAGTGATCTTTTCAATAAATTAATTAAATAAATAAATTATATGGAAGAAAATGAACCTTAACTTCTCCTTTATACCATAATGCAAAAAGAAATTATAGATTAAAGCCAAAATAAAGCAAAACAATCAATTTTCTAGAATATAACACTGGAGACTTCATGGTTTAATGAAGTAAAGGCTGACTACAGAGAACTCTAAAATCAATAACCATAAAATAAGACTGCTGAAATTTACTAAAGGAATTTATTAAACTTCAATACTTTTCTGTTAACTGACAGTGGGATAACTAAGTGCCTTAGGGGTTCCCAGGATGTGGGATTTTAGTGCTAACACCCAGGCAGTCTCCAAATAAACCAAGATGGATAATTCCCTACCTGCAGACAGAGTAATTATATTTGTGACTGTTTCACCAAAAAGAACAGGATGGAAATGATGTTAGATGACTTTCAAAGCTAGATCATAAAAGGTGATTTAGCTTCTGACTTGCTCATGTAAGCACTAACACTGGAGCTCTGAGCTGTTATGTAAAGAGTCTAACTGCCTTCATCACTATGCTGGGAGGGCTCACATACTGGTCCACCTGACAAGATCACATTTGAGAAATTATATAAAAAAAGAGACGCCTAGCAAAGCCCCTAGCTTCTCCAATCACCAGCTCTTCCAGCTCCATCCACATCTAATTGCAATTTTAAGAGAGAAGCCTGATTATGCTGCTAGTACATTCCCAAATTCCTGAATATAAGAAACTGAGAAATAACAAAATGATTATTTCTGCGTTAAGTCTTTAAGTTTTGGAGACAACTTTTATACAGCACTAGTAACTGGAACAACAAACCATTAAAAAAAAAAACCTCAACCAAATTTTCCATATATTTTTATCACATTCAATCCTAACTTTTGTCCACATGACATATTAAATTAAAAATTTATGAAAAATACCATAATATGATACCACGGGTATACATGTATATGTATGTACATGACTGAATAAAATTTCGATGAAATCTCTGTCCAACAGAATTTTCACACACAGTGTTTAATTTAAAAATATATTTATATATACTATTTGCATAATTTTTAAATGAACTTATTTTACTTGGAAAATCTTTTGGGGCCAACTATAACATGAAGGTTAAATATGAGCACCAAAAGTTATACAGAAGGCTTTACAAGGAAAAGTTAAAATTTCCCTCTTAAAGATATGTTTTCTGGATTATATAATGGAAGTAAAATAATGAATAAGATATATAGCAATTTATCATTATGATATTCCTTTGCTTATAATCAGTATAAATTAACTAGTTCACATGATTAAGCTAAACAATAATTTACGCAACCATAAATAAAACTATTTCTCTAAATTTTTCATTGATTCTCAGTTCATAACTTCAGTAGTTAAACATTAAAAATTAACTTATTAGTGAAGATCTGTTTTCTCTAAAAATGATTAACAGTCTTAAAACTAAAGAGATATTATAGCAGAAAATAAAAACACAGTTTATAGTAGATTTTGAAGTACATACCCCTAAGATTCTCCATAAATATTAAATGTAATAATTCATGTAATTCGTCATCAGTTTCACATTTAATGCATTGATACCAAAGTGTTTAGCATTATTTTAAAAACATTTAAACTTTATGAAAGTTCTTAAATCTTAACTTATGTTGCGTTTCAATAAAATGTCTGTTTCTTCAGAAACAAAATGGAGGGATATCGTCTCACCATGTTGACTAATTCTGGATATAGTTTTCATCATGGCTTTTCACTTTTCTGTGAGGACTGCGGCAGAGTGGCAGCTTTGGGTTAAGAGAGATTTGTATGGAAACTGGAGGTAATCCAACAATAGTTCCTCGACTGTACAAAGACCATTTTTGGAGGGAGAAGAGACCTGAGCTACCCAAAAGGAAACATACTAAATACAATTTTGGAAATATAAAATTTTGAATATGGTTTGGATATGCATCAAAAATAGATGAGGCCACCTGCCAACATAAGTCATGGTTTTTATCCTCTTCTTTGTACAACTCCCAAATTGTATGAATCAAGATAGAAAATGATAAACTACCACCTTAAGTAATTTATGTTCACCTAAATATTTTAATTATTTTATATCTCATGTGCAATATCTAAGCCCCCCACTTATAAGGGATCACAGATGTCTTGGCAAGAAATCATAATTATACTTCCTAGATATGTTAGTATGAGTTTAAACATAAAACTCACTGTTTCCCCCTCTCCTTTGGTCTCTTTCATTCACTGAAGCAGACTCTGAAATAAACTGAATTCCCATTATACCTAGAAGAAGAGAAAGGAAATTAAAAAAGCAAATAAATGAGCAGTGTATGTGTGAACATTTCCTCTTTATGCACCCACATCTTTGTTTGGTTAATAAATATTTTATTACTTTGTTGATTAATAGATTTAAAATTTTTTAAATGTTTGCTTATTTTTGAGACTGTAACAGGGGGAGGGGCAGAGAGAGAGGGAGACACAATCTGAAGCTGTCAGGGCAGAGTCCAATGCGGGGCTTGTACTTATGAACTGTGAGATCATAACCTGAGCTGAATTCAGACACTTAACCTACTGAGCCACCCAGGTACCTCTGAATAATAGATCTAAAAAAAATGTTCTGGAAAAAGTTTTTGTCATAATATGCAAGATAGTTCTCTAAGAAAAATAAATTGTACTGGTTATTAGTAGAAATATACTTAAAAATTGCATTCAGTGCAATTAACTTAAAACTACCTACCACCAAAATCAAGTTATATTCTACTAATAAGGAAAAAAAAAAGGGGACAAACAAGCTTTTTGTTACACTTTGGCTTTATAACAGAACCTGAAAATATGTGGACTCAAATAAAAGTGAACCCCCTTTAAATATATTTTTTAAGTGTGATCCACCTCCATCCAATTGAGACTTTCTCATGCCTAATTTCAGTGTTAGTCCCATTGCTTATTTTCTTATCTTTTACAAAGCATTATACAAAGTCTCAGAGCTATTAGACCCAGGACTAGCATCCAAGACAGGCTTTACCTTTAAGAAACAGCTGTCAGAAGTGACAGGATACAATTGTTAAAACGTCAAAAATAAAGGCTAAATAAATGCCTACATATAAAGTAGTATTTTTCTTCTATGTCTAAACAAAGCACTTTCTTCTCTTCATTCATGTTGCTTGCTAGACTCAATATGTCACCTGTCTCATTCTTATTAAAATGAATTATCTGTGCAATGCTGCACATGATCGGTGAAATTCAAGGGAAATTACCTACACTACTTAAAGAAACAGAGCAGAATCACTTCATGATTTTATTGTTGCTAAAGAAACACACTGTGATCATTTTACTAAATGAACATATTAGATTGGGCTTTATTTGGGGGACGGAGTCTACAACTGCACCTTTTCAATGGGTTTTGGCTCACAGTATCTAGCTCAAAGATAGGGATTTAACACACAAATTATAAAGTTCATAGATCTCAGTCTGAGAGTTGGCAGGGGAGCATAAAACCTAAATATAATTCAAGAGAAGTTTGGAAAACAGGAAAAATTTAAATTTCGGGACAAAACAAGATAAACTAAAGAAACTCAATGGAAACTTACAGTCTAGTAATCTAAAATGGTAGACAAAATGGTGTGGAAACAAATAAAGAAATGCCAAAATAACATAAGAATCAGAGAACAATTTTCTGCCTTAGATCCCAGGCTTTTGTAGATTAGGTTCCTGAGAAACATGAAGATGATTAGAGGCATTTCAGAATCATCAGCGAAAGTAAAATGAAAGACAGATGGATGGATTTATCCATAGTTCAGATACTAGAGAAAAAGATCTTGTTTCCTGATGAACACAGCTTCCACATAAAGAGTTAATACCAGTGGTATACCAGGAACATCTAGGGCTGGACATTGACACCTTCCATTTGCAATAGTGGGTGGAGACTGATCCTTCTGGCAAGGTCTTCTTGGGATGGAGCAATGCTTTGCTATGCTTAGGAAATGTAGGAGCTGGAGGAACTTCATTGAAAATCAGGGGTATCTGAGAAATTGGATGGGAAGTTCTCAGTATCACCTAGTAACCAACCTCTGCATTAATGGATCATATCTGTACTCCCAGACTGACAAAGTTTGGAGAGATAACCCTTACTAAAGAAACAGTTATATCTCAAGTCTAATGGTCTCTGTTTTAGTAAAGTTTCCATCCAGTAGCTAAATATGAGTAATGGCTTTATTTTTCCTTTGAATATTATCTTTTTCCATTCCTCACATGTATAATTCAATATCTTCAATATCAGTTTATCCTGTCCTCAAGCTTCCAAAACAAAATTCCACTGATACAGGTGATTTAGTGAGCAATATATAAATTATTTAATATTTTTTCAATGACACAGAGGAAATATTTTTATCATATACAAAGAACAAACAGTTTAATCAAGCCCACATATCCTTTATCACCACTGTCACCTGGAGCTTTCCTATTCTCTCTCCACCCTTTCCTTGCACAATGCTCTGCCTTCCACTCCTCCTTGTATTATGAAGTCCCTTTTTTTCTTTCCAAGGCTCCAATCCACCTACCACTATGATTATCACAATCTCTTGGAGTTTCTCCCACTACAAAGGAATTCTCACAATTGGTAAAAACATTCTCCATATATTTCACATAAAAGTTTTTTAATGATTATGCTATAATAAAAATATCAGTTTTGCCCATGTCAGAAATGGCAATTTTTATTTCAATAAAACAATGAAAATAATGTATGTAGTTATTAGCAGTATGTGTCAATATATTCACAAATAAAAACTTGCGGGGTAGTAGAGCAGTACAATTTGAAAAAGCCTACTGTGAATGATGAACACATTTTGATAATGGTACACATTGCACTGGAATTATCCGAGTGTACTCTGTAAAGCTGTCCCATGGTGTACTATTTAATAAAACTAATGTATAAGAGAATTTCTACTCATATTTTTTTTGAAAACTTGGATTTCCACACAGAATAGTACATTAAATTGGAACATACCTATAGCTAAGTATATAAAAGGCGGGAACAATGGAAAAAGTACAGAGAAGAGGCTCCTCTTTCTGGGATCACATCCTGGTGCTTTTGCCCCCTGCACCTTCCTACAATATTCCACCTACCATATGAATCTGAGCTTATGATGTTTGTTCTTGAAAAGCTTTCTATGAACAGCTCTTCCTTTTCGTCTTTCATGATAGGACCTTTTACAACCTTTCCAGGAACAGCTAAATAAATGAAAAGTTTTTCATTTCTTCTTTGGTCTGCAAAAATAGCTTTTGTTGATGATGAAAAGTGCCACCTCCCAAATTTCTCATTTTTCCATGAAGCAAAAGGTTTACTTTCTGAAGGTTTCACAAGTACTATGAATCACTATATTTATCTTTCTTCTGGATGTAGAAAAATGGGTGGCAATTTAAGTCCAGGCCTTGCATGTTTCTCAAAATAAGGCACCATAACCATGTCCAGATTTACTTAACTTTACCTAGTCTTTAATTTTATTTTTATCAAAAAAGCACTCTTAATTGTAGTCACAGTTGTATATATTTCTTGTCAAAAGAAACAGAAGATACAATTGAGCAAATCATTCAAACTAAGCTCTGGATATGAAAATTCTAACAGCTGCAACTAAAAATAAGGATATTTTTTAAACATGCTAACTATACCTCCAATTTATTGAAATACTATCTTTTATGTTTAAGACTACTGATGTTCGATAATGTATTTTTCAACCAGTGATATCATTATACATAACCATGAGGGTTTTCAAATAGATATTTCCTTTTAAAATATGAGGAAAATACCACAAAATAGCTTTGCATCTCAAAGATTTATTCCAATTTCACTGATACACTCGCAATTTTCTCAAATGTTATTGAGGTACAGAGTCTTAAAAGAAAGAAAATAATAATGTAAATGAGACTTTTCATTTTGATGTTATAAAAATAAAACTTTGCGAAGTATTTAATATTGTTGCCATTTATTATTAGCTCTTAATATGTATCTTTAAGATGACAGCCTATTATTTAAGCAATTGAAATCATCGCTTGTTTGCAACAAGTCCTGTACCTATGGAAAAAAAGTTTATAATTTTTATAAAAGTGAGAATATATTCATAAATCCATTTGTAATCGATGTTTTAACATAAGTGCTAAATAAATATTTTTAAAATCCATTCTATGCGCAAATATGCGTGCCCTCATAAGTAAGAATAATTAGCACATTAATTCACTACATTGTTTATAATTCGATTACAAAGGCAAATAAAAAGCTGTTCATGTTCTGCTTGAAAAGATCTGCAGCCTATGCAAGTGTTGTCTGGCCTTAGTTTCCTTTTAGAAATTGAGGATATTTAAAATGAAAACGTTCTGAAAGGCAGTCATGAATGGAATTCATTAAATGACTAAGTGAAGAAATTATACAATAGGTAAACCATAAAAAAGTGAGTGTACACCAAAAACCTGGCTATTTGACCTGGGATGTATGCTTGTGAAAATGAGCCACTGTAGTGTGCATACATACGAACATTCGGGTCAGTTGTGCATACAAATGAATTAAAATTTGTTATAACACATCTATCGCTTGGCATTAGGCTATGTCTACTGTGTCATTCATTTTCAAAGAAGATTTTGAAATTAAAGTTATTGGATAACAAATGGGTTATTCATAACTTCATGAATTCAGTAACAAATTCCACTTCCTTTACTATCTTACTGGCTAAAACAGTTTTGCCCTCAGGGTCTTCTTGAAGAGTGAACATCCATATTTGTTTTAATTCACTATCCTAGCAAAGGTGTCAGGCTCTAGTATTTTAAGGCAAATTAAAATAGTTACTGATTTTAATATGGTATCCCATTGAAACCAGGCATTACAATTTCAGGCTTTCAGGGCTTTCTCAAACACACACCCACACATATACACACACATACCCGAATTAATTTTGTATGATTTTCAGTTCTAGTTAGAGCCTTTGTCCCAAGGGCTTGTTAATCTTGTATCCCATTCCTGCCCTGTTACAATTTAAAGATTGTCAAAAGAAGGATAAATTTCATGCCATTTTCTGTTCTCATTACAATCTTCAGATTGTTATGAGAACGGATTAATTTTGCTCAATTTTCTGCCCTCGTTACAGACTGTTATGAGAATGGATTAATTTTATGACATTTTCTTCTTTCATTATAATCTTTGTTATGGGAATGAGAATATGTAATGAGAATGAGAGCATATCAAGCATTAAAAGGTCTGTGAGAGCTCATGACAAAGATTGTAACAAGAAGAGAAAACGGCACCCAATCCATTCTTGTGACAATTTTAAGATTGCCAAGCGAACCCAGAGTGACACTGCATTTATCCACTCTGAAGACAAAGATTGTTGAGAAAATGGGAATGAGAGCAAAATTAATCAGTTTTTCTGACAATCCTGAGACTGTACTTAAGGGTACAGTATTTTTTTCTGTGATACAGTACTTAACTTGAAAACGTGTGCATTGCAATTAAATGTTATTTACTGGAAAATGTCATTTTCATATTTTATTTATTCTATTTCGTTTTTTTTTTCAATTTTTCTCTTCTTTCTCATTCACTCTTTAATTCCTTCTTTCTTTTGTTTCCTCCTATTCTCCTCTCTTCTTCCCTTCCTCCCTTCTGCTTTCTTTTTTATCTTTGATGTGTATTATGACCTGTATTTTTAAAATACTATTACATTTAAATGGAAATTAGTATCATCTGAAACGACAATACAAAAAAGAGAAAATAACATACACAAAAAAGAGTGGCAATGTGAGGCAGAACCTCAATCAGCCATTGTTTTTATTGTTTCAAATTATTTATTTGAATCAACTGTCCTCACATGCCCAGAAAAAATTTTTGGTTTTGTAGAAGTTACTAGACCAGTCAACATATGAAACTGTCCTATGTCTGCAAATATATGCTATTTAATAGTTTAATTTGCTAATAAATAGGTCACTGCCTTATAATATGCGCTCAAAAACTTGAGGAGATATACCTACTACTTTATCTGAATAATAGCAATGGTCCCATTTTGTGGGGAACAATCCAGTAGCTTCAACGTACCTTTGCTTGCTCTTCATCCAATTAAGAAGCCTCAGTTACGGGGCACCTGGGTGGCTCAGTCAGTTAAGCGTCTGACTCTGGTTTTGGCTCAGGTCATGATCTCACGGTTTTGTGAGTTTGAACCCTGCATCGGGCTCTGCACTGGCAGCATAGAGTCTACTTGGGATTCTCTCTCTCTCTCTCCTTTTCTCTCTATGTCCCTCCCCTACCTGCGCTCTGTCTCTTCCAAAATAAATAAATAAACTTAAAAAAAAGGATCCTCAGTTAAATAATTATTTTAAAACATCTTATTTACAGAATATAGTCAGTTAAAAATACTATTACTTGGAAAAAATGCCAATATCCTTTGGTATGGATATATAAAAAACACACACATTTGAGTATTTTATATATATGTATTGAGTTTGCATATAAAGAAAAACCTTGGTTTGTGATTATATAATTCCAGAAACATGCTTGTAATCCAAAGCCCTTGTATATCAAACCAAATTTCCCCATAAGACATAATGGAAACTAAGATGATTCATTCCCAAACCCCAAAATATTCATATAAAAATGATTATAATACTGTAATATAATATAAAATAAGAAAGTAAATATAAAATATAAAGAAAAATAAACTTATCCTTGAAAACCTTCCTGGCTGATGTGAAGGAGACAAGAGAAGGGAGGGTTATTGTGTAGGACAACTTTCACTATCACTAACGGAATCACTGCTGTTTATTGGCTCAATGGAATCTTCTTCTTATGCAACTTTAACAAGGAACCCATCCAACGACACCTGCTTTTGCCTCCTTTTGAGGATTGCGCAGAAATGTGACATTGCATTGTCGTGAAACAGATTCATCAGATTCATTGCTTGCACTGCTACAGTTTTATTCAGATGGTGCTTTTCTACAAATTTTTGCACTGTTTCCCACATTTTACACATCTTCCTAATCTCAGTGTAAGTGAAAGTTTCCTCCACCTTTTTTTCCTTCTCTTCTGGACATGTGATGCAAATGTAGACTTCTTATAAAATCTTGCAATTTGGGCCACATGCATACCTTCCTCATACTTCTCATAGATTTCACTGTAATCATCTCCTTCTTACCGTCTTTTTTTTCAACCTTTTTCTACACGGGGACCATTGTACATACTCACATGGATGTTGACTACAGTACAGTATTAATAAACTTGTGATATACTGTACTTAATGTACCTGGCAATAAGGCAGCAGAGGAAAGGGTCTCTATCAGCAGGCAGCCTGACTGAGAATGAAGCAAAGCGTTCCTAAGCTACTCTTGCATGGAAAAGCAAAGGACCGTAGGTACTATGAGGTGACAAAAAATACACTAGTGCCAGTTGTGGGCACCTTCCAACGTTCTGAAAAGTATCAGATTTCTGCTAAACACCATGGCCTGAGACCGAGCATCCAAGCCTGGGAGATGATCACCTACAATCCCAGAGAGAAAGAGAGAGAGAAAGAGAAGAACCATGGGCTCTGTTGTGATCATGTGACATCTGGCACCATGTATGACTTGTATTGCAAGATATCACTCATCAAGATAAAATTTATTAGAAATGTTTGCTCATCTTGCAGAACACTCACAGAACAATCCAAGGTTTTACTGTATATGTATTGGGTATGTGCATGTGTATGTATTTGTCTATATAGGTCTACATATATTTATATAAACACATATATGTGTGTGTATGATGTTGGAACATAGTTTTTAATAGCATATATTAGATAAATGAAAAAAACTGAAAAAAACTGAACTGAAAAAAATTAGTCAATTTGCTATAATCAAATTAATACCACAAATATTGCCTGTAGTATTACTGAATACCTTTTTAATAACAGACAAAATATTCAAGAATATCACACAATTTACTTTGTTATTATTTCAAGACTGTACATGAACTTTCATATATAAGTATTTTATAAAAGAAATGTGACTTTTCTATTAAAACCCAAGAGGTAAAGTTCTTACAGAATCATGAGATCATTAATCCTGAGATCATTAAGCTGTATTTCTTATTTCAAACCACTCTGTTCATTCTTAAATATGGCAAGCACTACTAGAAACTAATGTATACAGAGTGGGTAAAAAAATAAATGTTTTGCATTGATCAAAATTTGATATCATATCTAGGAAAGCTTCTTGACCACATGCTAAAATGACTTATTTAATGTGTTTTTGATGAATCAATATCGGTGCAATCTTAATGATTTCATTTATGAACTCACTTCAACCTATTTATTTAATTATTTTTTCTCATGACACAAAATCTTTAGCTTTTTTCTTCTCTAGTTGGGACTTACACATGGTTTACAATTTTGGAGCATACTTATATTTGTTATGTATGTGTAACATCATCATAAGCAATATTCTCTAGAATACTAAGCTGCACCTAGACTCACGGGGCAATGACCACTGGGAAGGCCTAGAGATCAAGTAGTAAGCCAGCAGGCAAAAGCCAAGCCGACCCAGAAGTGGAAGGAGTGATGAAAGTCAAATACCCTGAAAAGAAGGTCATCTATGGCCTCATGAAGCTGGGAACCTGGCAGTGGACCAGAACCGCTAGCACAGGCACTTCCTGGCCACAGACAGCAGATGTACTTACAGTACAAACCATGCGAGTCCAGCTGGCTGGGCTGGGCACAGCTCACATGTACATAATCAGAGCCACAGTAAATTCTATTTCAGAGGTCTTCCATCTTTCTTTCTCAACTTTCTTTCCCTCATTAAATCAAAAAATACTTTGCCACCATTAGCTCACATTTTAGCAGATGGTTCAACATAGTTAACATTTTGCTGATTGGGTGGGCTCTTTACCTCTTCTACAGAAACCTTTATCTTCTAGATCTGATTTGTTACAAACCAGCAGAAATGGAACATCCTCATCTTCCTTTACTCTTAAAATCTGCCCCCTGAAGTTAGCTGTGGCTGCAAAGTAACAAAGAAGATATAGAAGATACCTTCCCCACTCTGGGAGTGCTGTCTGAAATTGCAGCCTAGTCTTCCTGTTCAGGTGATTTAAGTTTAAATACAGCAATATCAATGTGCTTCAAAAGAGTCTGACGCATTAAAAAAAAAAAAAAGACTCAGTTTTCTTGTAGTGGCACCCTTGAAACCAGTTAAATATGAAGGTGATTTCAGGTGAAACAGTAAGAGTATCTAATGGATTAGGAGGAACATTCATGGTACATGTACCATGGGAAAAGAGGGGATTATATTAGCTCTCTAGAAAAAAAAAAAAGGATCTGACATACTAATTTAACCTCTCTGATTTAAGTTCTTGACCTAACTCATCTTCTAAAACAAAGATTAAGGACCTACCTAGCCTATATCCTTCTCAGATGCCCTAAGTAAACGCACCCATTCTATTGTTGCTATAATGGGCTATTAAAATGCAAAGTTTGGGGGTGCCTGCATGATTCAGTTTATTAAGCCTCAGACTCTTTATTTTGACTCAGGAACCATGAGATCAAGTACCACGTCGTGTGTGTGTCTCTCTCTCTCATAATAAATTAAAATTTAAAATAAATAAATAAATGAATAATGGATGAATGAATGAATGAATGAATGAATAAGTAAATGAATGAATGAATGAATGAATAAGTAAATGAATGAATGAATGAATGAATGAATAAATAAGTAAAACAAAATGCAAAGTTTGACTACATCTCTTAGCTGCCACCTGTCATCCAAAAAATAATGCCAGAGCATCTTAGAACACTCAAGGTGCTCAGTGATTGACCCTTGCTTACCCTTCTAGCTCTCATCCATTGCATTTAGTTATAGTCTACATTATGTTGTTTCTACTGTGCATTTGGTCATGCTAATAATTCTTCGTTTTGAACATATTTCCACATCAGTCTTCCTGATCCATACTTCCTCATCCTCTGTGTCATAGGTTGTCACCATTTGTCTAGAAAGGGCTAGGGGCCCAAGTCACTGTGGCTGTTCTTCTATAATGTTGGCACAATATGTATTGAAGCTCTCCACCTGTGTGTTTGTGTGCCTGCTTTGTCCCATTCCAAACTCTTGGTTCATAATTTGTATTAACTTAGTTCGTAATCTAAGTTCCTAGCATACTATTCACTCATAGTTGGCACCCAAGAAAACATTTATGTATGAGAGACCAAAGATGAGTTCTTACCGCAAAGTAGTATTTACAGATATGATACTTTAAAAATTATATTTCAACAGATAGCCTAGCAGTTAATGATATTTTAATGTAACACAAATGATTTTAGGAAGGGCTGACTTATTTTAAACTGATACTTTTCTTTAACAATTTTTATTATGGAAACAACAAAAGAGGAATTTTTAACTTTTTGAGTATTTGTTTCCAAAATAATGTTTAAATAATGTAGAGACAAACATCAACCTCAGGACAGATAATTTGGCAGTTGAAGTAAAAAAAAATAATAATTTTGAGGGTCTTTTAGGGGAAAGTTAAGGGTTTTTCAATAGTATGGATTGGTAAACTTATACAACTCGTCGGATAATCATTTGATTCCACAATTTATATTACATGCATATTCAATGTATATGTTACTCTGACAATGAAATGTGATATGATGATTAATTTGTAGGGCCACCTCTATTAGGGCACAGTTTTTTGTAAGTGAATAAACATTCATTCAATACTATGAGTAGAATCAATTAACTTCATTTTCAGATGTGCAGGGCCACTGAAGAATATCTTATAGGGTTTAAGGTGTTGGTAATCATGGAAGAGAGGAATCTGCTCCAAAATGGTGGCTGGAGAAAGTCTTGCCTATTAACTGGAAAGGTGATGATTAATTAGTTTCATTTGGAGACTACCTCCTATCTTTTCCTTTGTTTCTAAAAATTAGTTGACTTAAATGAAATGCTTAGAATTTCTCTGATATGCCTTGAACAATAATAACACACATACATACACACATAGGCAGGCAAAGACAACACATTCCTTTGGTGGTTAGAGGTGAGGTTGGGGTGGGGGGTAGCAACAACAACAACAAAAAGCATCCCAACAAAGAGCCCTGGAAAAAAGCTAAAACTTACTCTGTTTTGTCAGGGTCTGATGTCAGATGTAAAATGAATAGGTCTGTTTTGAGGTCAGAATAAGAAGAAAAAGATCAACATGACCTCTGGGAAATAAGGTTATTTGACATTTGGGGGATTATCTGCTAAAGGCATTGGCCTTGTATCAGAGTAAAGGCTTGACAGGCAGAGAAGACTTCATTTTCCCCACAGTGAAATATAAAGGCAGAAGCTAAGCCCACGCCTCCCCTCAGCAAGAGCAGTTGCTGAAATCAGTAGCCTTGATCGATGATGCATTTTCAAAATCAAAACAAGCATCAGTGTCTCCAATCTAATCACATCTCCTAAAGCTACTGCTTCCTGTGGGAATTTAATTGCTGCAACATTAGACTCCCGACAACAGGCACTTCTCAAGGCTACCCATCAGGGCAGGGACAAAAATCAGTGGGATAGTGTCAAAGCTGTTAGACACAAAACCTGTTAAAGACCCCAAGTGTATAATTTTCCTCCCTCAATTTCAGCAGTAAAATTTTATGGATCTTCTATAACAAGTTTAAAAATGCAGCGGCATTATACTAACCATGAAAAGGATAAAAATATTTTTGTCTGGTAAAAACTCACCTTTATTTTTTCCATGTTCTAAAACATACTCTGACACAAAAAATATTACTGCTTTGTTGTGATCTGTTTTTACCATCATTTCCATATGAAGACCTGGAAGTTAAGTGGTTAACTTGTATTCACAGGCTTATTAAATTTTTAACTGAAATTTTCATAATATAATATCTGTGCATATTAACCAAAAGGAACAATTTTTCTAACTAAAACAAACAGAAACAGTCTTACTTCAGATCTCAAACTCATTAAATCTTTTTTAATACATGGCACTCTTTTTTCCACTATTCTCTCAAGACCCTTCTGCCAGGAGAATTACTTTCTTCCTAATATCATCATAGGAGCTACAAGCTGTATGTTACTTTATCTGAGTTATTCTTTTTACATTACGCATATCACAGAGAAAATGAGCAAAAAAAAAAAAAAACAGGAAAACTGATGAGAATTTAATGCTAAGAGCAAAGTAAATCTTGAAATTTTAAAATACTAAATTGAAAGATCCACAGTAAAATGTAATGTGGAGAAATCTCATGAGGTCTAAATAATATTATGGGTTTTCACCGAACATGAAGGGATATATCTTGATATTATACAAAGTATCTTATTGTACTTGGCTAAGCTAGACATAAGATGTGTTGCTTTTCTTCCCTAGTGGGAAAGAAGTCAAGATTTTACTAATAACCTTTTATGGAAACTATTGGCAACTTTCATCTCTATCTAAACCGCCCTTCTTTAATGAGATTCATATTCTAAATAAGCATGTTGTTATATTCACATTTTAAGAATAGTATAGCTATGATTATTCATTTATGACCGACATAGTAACTATTGTAGTACTTTGTGGTTTAAGGTCACACGCATCACCTTATCTGAAAATTATCAAAATTTTCTAAGATACTTTAGTCTCCAGTTTATTCATGAGGAAATAGGACTAACTGATTTGTTCAAAACCCCAGAGCTAAAAAATGAGGATTTGGAGCTTAAAAATCAGCATAGTAATTGCATGACAAATAAATTTGATATCACACAGAGTATTTAATATTTAGACATTTACTTCTGAGTACTTGTTGACCTTCTGCCACTGGTTGTTTCAATTATCCATTGCTGCATAATAAGCCATCCCCAAATTTAGAGGATTAAAACAACCACCATTAACTACCTTTCATGATTTTATAGGTAGACTAAGCGGTTTTTTAGTTCGATGTGGTGTGATCAGAGGATACAGTCTATGGCCAAAATGTTCAAAATGGCCTCTTACAAGGGTATCAGGTTAGATTAGGTGCTGGTTGGGAGATCAGCTGAGGTTGCTGACCTGGGGCCTTTGGTTTCCTCCATGGGGTCTCCTTATGTAGCTTCTCTGGTTTCTTCACAGAATAGTGACTATATCTAAGAAAGGATATTCAAGTAATAAAGACACAAGTTATAGATCTCTTAAAGCCCAGTCTCAGACTTATACTTATGTTGCATTCTGTTGTTCAAAATTGTGGGGAATAAGTTTAGGAATTCCCAGAGCTTGCACCAATGGGTTAACAGGCTTAGGACGAAGCGTCTGAGATTAGATAAACGAGGTGAAAACACCCCCCACATGGAACAAAAGCATAGAGCAGAAAGATGCTTCCACAGGACGAAAGCATCCAGAATAGGTAAACAGGTAAAGAGAGTAACAGACAGCTGCAGCAGGGTGAAATTGCCCAGAGATAATTAGAAAAAAAAAAAAAGGGGGGGGGCCTTCTTGACCCTGAGGTAGCATGCTCTGTCTTACCCTCTAGGCATGTTAAGATAATCAGACACAGTGCCTGGTACCTGCTGTCAACAGCCATCTGCTCTTGGCACCAGAATTTTATTTTGTGTTGACCCAAATCCCTAAAACCACATATCTTTGAAACCCCCTTTCTCTCATACACTTGAGTTAATTATCACTGTTTCACTGTCTCTTTCTGCATGTCCATCACGTTTGTAAGCCTTCTGATCCTAATAAACACAGAGCAAGGACCCTAACTTGAGGCTCTTGTCTCCTCCTGGACATTAGCCTCTCTTGTATTCAATTCTGTGTCCACGCTCTTGCTGGACAAGAGGGAAATCCAGACTCAAAGTCTGCAACACAAAATGAATCATAGGGATAGTGAGGGTCACCAAGCAACTCTCTTTGTCTGGGGCTAACTTATGTACTGCAGCACAGGACTTTTATCTAAAACCAGGGAATTCCTGGGAAAATCTGGAAGGTTGACTGTCCTAGACATGCCAAACTTAAGGGTAGAGAATACAGATTCCATTTTTGCTAGGGAAAAGAAAGGTCACATTATAAAAAAGCAGAAAGAGTTGATGTTTCATATCTTTGGAAATACAATCTACTCTTAATCACTGAGATCTGGGGGAATTTCATTCCTACCAGTTAGATTTAAGTTTAGTAAATATCCATAAATCTAATCTGAATGAATTATTTATTAGATTATTTACTGCTTCATTGTTTAAATAGTTTAAATTTAGAGATTTGCCAGTGAGGATATACGGTCTCACTCATTAGAAATTTTGCCAAAAAACCTGTAAGACCCAGAGGGATTGAGAATCCTTCTGTTGATGATTAGTATAGTTCAGTAACTCTTAGAGTTAATTTTGTGGACTACATTGAGAATCTAACCTACATCTGCAAGTTTTTTTTTATCTTTGTGAATTTTTTTTTCTGAATTTTCAGCCACCAATGTAACTTCTTTTAACACATGTTGCTTCTTTATTGGAAACTACTCATAAAAATATAATAACCTAGTTTTTTAGAAGTGTTAAGATAGCTGAATGGAGGAGTATTTTCAGTAACTCTAAACAACACTGTCCACTAGAACTTTCTAGAGTGATGGAAATGTTGTATAATAGAACCTCGAACCAAATGCAGCTATTGAGCCCTTGAACTTAGGCTAGTGTGATCAAAGAAATGAATTTTTAATTGTTTCTAATTTTAATTAATTTATATTTAAAAAGGTAGATGTTAGGAGTTACCATGTTGAGCTGCACAGTTTTGACATCATGATTTTCTTTAGTCAGAAATAAAAGTAAAAGGAGAAAATAGCATATATGTAATATTGTTGAAGCATATATTAGGTTATCAAGGAAGACTATATTATCTTACAGAAGGGATCATCTAAACCTTGAAGATACATTTTTATTTTTTTAGATGTGAGAGTATAAAGTCAATGCTTAAACTACTAGTTCAAACCTGTCTTTATGATTCTGACAATAAGCAGTGTTTTAAGAACACATAAAGGCCATTATATATATTATATAATATACATGTTATATAAATTTCAGGACAGAATAAAATATATAATATATTTAAGATATTATATCAAATATATAATATATATTATATAAATGCATTATATATATTTCAGGATAGAACATATTTAATATATTATAATAATATATATTTAATATATATTATTAAATATATAATATATATTATATATTATATAAATATATTACATATATTTCAGGACAGAATAAAATAAACTGCTTCTTGTCTAAGTTTATCTAGAAGTATCATGTATTGGTCTCTCCCTGACTTTACTAATTTTGGTCTATGTTACATAAAGTTTGGAATATTCATGTGGTAAACTGAAAGTGATAATGAGAAATAACGTAAAATTGTAAGCTCATATCCCCCATGGTTATAGCCAGAAAATCATTCCCTACTTCCCCAATAGACTGCATTTATACAATTCTTTCTGTTTTGACAATGCTAAGCAAGTTTTTTCCAATCCCTTTTGTTTCAGAATCTTCATTCTCACAATAACTAAAGCTTTGGAACTGATTTCTCATCAAAATAGTCATTTATCTTGCTAGCAAAATAGGCATTTAAATTCCTGAACTTTTTCTCATTTTGAAGAAAATTAAGTAAATTTCTATATGTATATCATTCAACTACCTGAAGCTGCTAAATGTAAACATCTATTTTCTAATTTTTAACTCTTGTCTTTTTCAAACATATAGAAATCACTTATCTCAGAAATCATTTATCTCATTGTATTTTTCTCCTCAAGAACAATGAACAGATAGAGATGACAGTGGTGTCCATTTAAATAGATCCTACATATTTGTCAAAAGCAACGTTAGCTAGAAGGTGAAATAGCCCATTTAATTTTATTGCAGAATAAGAATTTTTGGCTCCCTACTATGTCAACAATTTTAAACCACAAAATACCTTTCTCAGTTGATCTTTTCTTGAATAGATAATATACTGGAATTTCTAACCATCTAAATAAAAAGAAGCCTGTCCTATAAAAGGACCAAAAAACTCCTTGAATTATTTTTTCTTTTGGCCTGGGATTAAGATAAAAGTGGAAATATTGCATCACTGTGCATCACAGAATATGCAGGAATTTATATTTGCCTTAAGAGAATACTTACTACCTCCAAATAGTCCTCCACTTGCTCTCAAACTGTTTGGCCTAGATGTCAATGAGTCTGTGGAGAAATGCTGGGCGTCTGTCATTTCTCGCCTCCTTTAATTTTGAACAGTGCTAGCCCAACATGTTGATGAATCCCCTTCTCTATTCTGCTGTTTAGAAAGTAAAGATAACTAAGCAGGACTTATTTTGCAGCCGGGTTACTTTCAAGAGATTCAGTTACACCCACAGCACTAGTAGTTCCCTGTAGGTACTGACACAGGATCATACATTACTCTCAATTCTCCAAAAAACAAAAAAATTAAATCCACATACTAATTCTTAATTAACCCAGAATAATAGCAATACATCCCTCTAAATCATTGGTAAATTACTCCTCCATGCTATTTTTGACTCAGAAGAACACTCAATTCATTTTTCTACTTCTTCCTACCTCTTATTTACTTGACTATCTAGATTCTATGATCCAGTCAATTCTTCAGACTCCATTGTAATAGCACCCCAAACTTCCCAATTTCTTTGAAAGCAAAATCCTCAGAAACGACTTCTCTGCTGAAATGGTCTATTAGTTTCCTAAAAACTAGACATCAAGTCACTGGATAAACATCAGATCATAAACATAAAACCTTCACATCTTGGAGAGATATGTTATTTTATTGAGGAGGAAAGTGATAACCTCGTTAAGACCCCTTACTTTCATCTGTCAATGGGGCTCCTTCACATGAATACCACATAGGCATCTCAGATTCTGGGCCTCTTTTTCCCTAAACTACCACTGTTACTTCTCTAAGTACCTAGGAATCCTTCATGATGCCACCCTCTCCCACATCATCATATCTAATCAAAGCTAAAATCTGTCACATCTCTAAACGGAGTGTTTCAGCAATATGCCCATATTTCTAAAAAATTCTGCTATTTTATTACTGTGAGACACTATTTGATCGCAGCTAGATGACTTTTACAGTGTTTTAAATCATCTCTTCCACCATATTTGCTCCGCCAAACTACCTTCCACTGAACAGAGTGATCAATTTGATGATGTAATCATGTGAATCTTTTGTTTAGATCATTCCAATGTTTTCTAACATCTTGCAAACCTTTGAGAATATGGCCATCATTTATCTCTAGCTTTATCTCTTCATTCTTCACCTAGTAATAGTGAACATTTTTCCTCTATATTCCATCACATTCAGTCTTTCATATCTGTTCTCTCTATAATCATGCCCCTACCTCACTGCCAAATCTTTTGGCCAAACCTCTGTTATTCGTCCACTGTTTATTCCATAGTTGTTTTTCTTTTTTTTTTTTTTTTTTGTTATTTTGTTTTTTTGTCTGCCTATTACATGTCTGACATGTAGAATACTAAGAGTTGAGACATGCTAAGTGAATAAAATAAACATCATCTATTAAATCATAATGGTCATACTCTAGTATATATTAGATCTCATGTTAAAACTTCAAATGTGCTACAGACTAGGTGAGTTAATGTTTCCTGAGAACACTGTACACTTTTCATAAGTCTTATTATTCTTTATTATGTATTTGCTTATTCCATGCCTTTCATACAAACTAAAAACCAATTCTATGAGGATAGAAACCAGAGTTGTCTTATAGACACAGCTTCTGGCACATTTTCTAGCAAATAGTAGGCACTGGGTAATATTTTTTTAAAATAAAGAAAAGACATGTGGATACAGTTGAACAAATTATGCCAACATGCATGTACAAGTGGTCTGGTTATGACTTTGTACCTGTCATTACTGATAATCCTAGGAACATTGAAAATATATTTTAAAAACTTAAAAATAGAATAACTTAACAAAATGTGTAAGAAGTTTGTGTGTGTTTATGTGCATTTGCTTAAAGCCAGAATGTCAACTAAAAAAAAAAAAGTTTAGATGTTTCACATATTCAAAGAATATAAAAATATAAAAATAGTAACTAGGCTTTACAAATACATCATTCATATATTTAAATATACTATGAAAATGGGTAGAATAATTAAGGAATAAACAGAAACAATTATATTTTAGAGATGAAATTCTCTGCAAATATTAAGTATTCATGTTTTGGTAACTGCAAACTTCACCATGAAAATGACACTAGAGGGGCGCCTGGGTGGCTCAGTCGGTTGGGCGTCCGACTTCGGTTTGGGTCATGATCTCGCGGTCCGTGAGTTCAAGCCCCGCATCCGGCTCTGTGCTGACAGCCTCCTTCAGATTCTGTGTCTCCCTCTCTCTCTGTCCCTTTCCCACTCATGCTCTGTCTCTCTCTGTCTCAAGGATAAATAAACATTAAAAAAAAAATGACACTAGAAAATAGAGCTGGTTGACAAGGAAAAAAAAAATTGTCCTAATAAACCAACCATTCCATGGGGTTGTTATACACATATATTTCATTTTCAGCAAATTTCCATTTTCACGCTATTTGTTGTTTGTGTGTGTATGTGTCTCTTTGATTTTGCTCCATTATATGTATGAGGTATGAGACTAGATTTTCACCATATTCTCCCAATAATTTAGATCATACATGCTGGAAATACTTCCAAGGGAGAGACCTCACAACACACTCTCTCTTAAATCCACCCAGGATCTCAGTTAAATCTGAGAGACTATGCTCTTACAGAACAAAGTAGAAAAGCAGAGGGGAAACAGAGTGGGAAGGAAGAACAGAGGAATCCATTCTTGGATAATAAAAGAGTATCAAGGCACAGTACCATTTTTACTGTATTGCATACTGTGTTATGAGAAAATATAATAGTAACTCAACTAGTCTACAGGTATTTGAGGTTTTAAGCTCAGACCTAGAATACACTAGAGTATGATCATTATGATTTAATGGATGGTGTATGTGATTCAATTTAAAACTCAATTACCCAACTTAAAGACTGGCAAAAATAAGTTTGGTATATGGATATTTTTTGGTTTGGCAGAGAACACATTTATTTTTGCTCTTAAGGAAAATATTTTCCCACTCTTTGATAATTTTATGTAAAAGTGACTCTCATATAATTTTATTATCATTATTTTTAAATTTCCCCACTGCCTAGAGTAATTTAGTAATAGTATCTAGTTGAAGTATTTAGAGTATCATTAACTTATTTCCTAATATATTACACTCTATTACCATATAGTCTATTTCCTCAGTTTGGTATCAGGGGATAATATTTGCTATGGAAAAATAAAATATTATAAAAAGAGTAATAGCAAATATTAGCAGTGAGTTCACTTTTGAAGATGTTTGGATAAATTGATCAAAGCATTGATTCTAGTGAACTCAAGCCTTTCTACAGAGCAATTTATCCCAGAACTAATCTTTTAGTCGATTAAAAAAATTTTTTTTTGTTTCATCTTTGACCAGGTCTTTGAAAGTGTGTTTTAATTTAAACATATTAAATCAGATTAACCTTTTCTACAATTTCTTGAAAACTTCTAAAACATAAAAATCTTATCATTTAGGTCCTTACTTCTGCCATTTTTAGAGTTCTTGACTATGAATAGAGTTCAAATATAGAAATATTATTCATAGTAGCCCGGTAAAGGTTTCTGATGAAGAAAAAAATGAAACAGGTTTTTGATGCTGAGGACATCTTGTATTCATTTCTTTTTCTTTAAAAAGGGGGGGAAGGTTATGTAACAAGCTGTATCAAGAACTATGTTTCTCTTCCCAATAATAAATTTTATATATGGCAAATATAGAATACTTCAAGTTGCCAAATCCCTATGAGAAATTTTTCTTTGTCAAAAAACTATGTTTTCATACTTTATCATGCTTCCATTACAGAATATAGACACTTGACTCTCTGTGTCCCAAAGAGGTAATAAAATAGGAATCATGGTCTAATCAAGTTAGCACTAACTTCAATGATGTAAGATGTTCAGACTGTCTATCCCCATGGGCCTATCATTCCCACCTTAAGTGAAGTCATAAAACAAGTTAGAACAATTCCCTCCATTGGAAGTCTCTGTGTTAGTCATCTGTCCTGTTGATCCAAGCCAGATCAGCAACTACTCAGGAATTATTCATATATCAATATTGCCTTAGCATTCACCTTGTACTCATACTGTTTAAGGCACTAAGGACACATTGGTGAATGGAATAGACAAAATTGCCTGCTTTCCAAAGTACTGAACAGATCATGGGCCATTATAAAGACTTTCAAAACCAGCTAGATTCCAAGATCTTATCTTTAGTGATTACTTGCTTATACCCACCTACCTTTGTTCTACATTTTTCCTTAAGCTCTTCTTTCCAGCTTTTCTTCTTTGCAAGCAAAAAGAACCAAAGGGCATAGCATCCTGTGACAGAAACCAAAACTTTCCCTCAAGCAATGACAACTGACAGGGCTCAGACCACCCAGATCTTTTTGAATTAACCTCTGCCTGGACCCATGTCTGTACAGATGGGCTGTAGAGTGAACCAGGGAGTGACCGATAGTTAATTTTACCTCATGATAATATTAAAATCTCCTTTCAAAGGGGCACAAGCCCCATTTACATAACATACAATGTATGTATAGGCATGTTTCCTTAAGGCGCAAGCAGGACCTTATGTCTGCCTCTACCTCCAATGACAAGGCTCTCCTATCTAAATACTCATCTCAATCCTAAGTGAAAGGAACCCATTCATTCTTGCTCAGGGAGTCAAGGGTTTAGAATTTATTCCTCATAACTTCTTTATTTCCTCATAAATTCCTCATAATTTCCTTATTTTCTGCTAATAGTTTACTTGAGCAACACTCCACCTGGTATAATATCTACCTATGACTCAGCAAGGAGCAAACTCTGTTAGTTCAGTTACATGGCACTAAATCTGATTAAAAAATGAGGCACTATCAAGTCTTGAACAAAAAGACATGATCTAAATTATGTTATAGTTCATGATCTGATTTCTTAGTGGATATTTAACAGCGGAGGAAAAAAGTGAAAGCAAGGAGACTAGTTAAGAGGATATAAGACTAATCCCAGGGAGATAACCAAGAAAGAAGCAGTAAAGAAAAATAACCATACAGGGTATATTTTGAAGATGTAGACAACAGGATTTTCTAACAGCCTACATGAGAGATAAGAGAGAGAGAGAGAGAGAGAGAGGGAGAGAGAGAGAGACAGAGATGGAAGTAACTCTCTCTTCGACTCAGGGATTAAAGTGTGCTTTTAAATGTGGTGCAGCATACAAATAGAAAATGGAGGGACAGTCAAAATCCTTTGACCAGTCTTTCTCAGCACTTTAAAATTCTGACTTCATTTTATTTATAAAATCAAAGTCCTGAAGCAGAAACAAAGTTGACTCAAAATTTTCTCAGTTTTAAAATACCATCATACTCACTATCACTCACTACAGAGAGTACACTTAAAGTCTATTGGCAGCAGTATGAAACGACTGGGTATTCTATGAGCAGAAGGCTCTTTCACATTCTGCCCACTAAATTCTGATGTGGGATTCCACAGTAGGGGTGAAGGGGAGGGGGTACCATGCAGCAACAAACAATTCTCCAGACACCAATCGTGTGTCCAACAATTTAACTCAACTCTGACACTATTTATCTGGAGATAGCATTAGATTCCGGTTAAGGAGATTCGGGTCTATAACACTGCCTTCCTCCCACCCCACTTCTGACACCAGTCATCACTGTGCTTCTGACCAACTGGTTATAGATTGGAGGCTGCCAAGACACCCCCCTTGGGTTTGATTAATTTGCTAGAACATCCCATAGAACTCAGAGAAACATTTTACCTGAGAGATGATCAATTTAGGGGCACCTGGGTGGCCCAGTCAGTTAAGCATCTGACTCTTGATTTCCCCCAGTCATGATCTCAATATTCATGAGTTTGAGCCCTAGATCAGTCTCAGTGCTGACAGTGTGAAGCCTGCTTGGTATTCGCTGTCTCCCTCTCTTTGCCCTCTGCCCCTTCCCTGCTAAAGATCTCTCTCTCTCTCACAAAAATAACTAAAAATTAAGAGAGAGAGGGAGAGAGAAATAAAGAGAGAGAGAGAGATGACCAGTTTATTTGAAAAGATAGAACTCAGAAACAGCCAGATGGAAGAGATGTATAGAGTAAGGTTATAGAGCAAGGTATTCGGCAAGGGTTGAGGAGCTTCCACATCTTCTCCAGGCATACCATCTACCACATGACCGTGTGTTCATTAATCTGAAAGCTCTTAGATATCCTGTCTTTCCAAGTTTTATGTAGGCTTCATTTCATAGCCATGACTGATTAAATTACAGAACTTTAGCAACTGACCAGACCTTTAGCCCCTCTTCCTTTCCCAGAGGTAAAGGAAGTTCCAACCCTCTAATCTCAGCCTCCAGCTGGTCCTCTAGCCACCAGCTCCCACCCTTAGGTGCTTTCTAAATGTTGTTACCTAATTAACATAACAATTCATACGTTTATGGCTCTTATCACTTAGGAATTTCAAAGAGTTTTAGGAACTGTGCCAGAGTTTGGCTTCCTCTGGGAAGCCGAAGACCCATCCAAGCTTCCTCCAAGAGATCAAGCCTTCTAATTAGTATAAAGCTGAAGTTTTCTCAAAGAAAGCATAGTAATTAATCATGCTATGCAAAAACACTGAACATAAACTTACAATTTTCATATCCTGTATCATGTAAACATAAAAGGGAGGAAAATGTTTTAACAGGTCACCCATTCTACCTACTATCCAATACTAGATGTTCCTGTAATCACTGTAAAGATTTAAAGCTAACTATTGCTGCAATCTTTATAGGGGTATGAGCCAAACTGGTAAAATGATTCTGTCACTAATTCCTCTATAGTACCACAACCCATTTATCACTGAAATGTTCACATCAATTACAATTTCTGTATATCAGAAATTCCAAGACAATTATTCTGAAACTGCATTTATGTAACATATACACTGAATAGATGTTTCCTTACTTGTGTTTATCAGTCTCTCTGGAATCATAAAAACACACTGTGTTACTTTTTGAAATATAGGTGAACCCTAAAAATCTGTTATTATTTCTGTGTATAATTACCCAATTAATCGTCTGCTTATTTCAACCATATTTTTTATTAGATCTGGTAATTATTATTGTAAAATTGTTTCCACTGATGACTGTCCTAATCATTTAGATAACAAAGTACTCCACACAAGAGGCCAATAAAATCCAAGTATTTTACTTATGTGGCCTCTATTTAAATACTCTGAGCTAAAGTTTGTTTGACTCTGGGAAATGATGGAGCTAAAAAAGGGCTTAGAGAAGTTTTGTGATCCTACTTCCTCATGTGGTAAGAAAAGTGAAACCACAGTGGTTTTGGTATAAACCTAGAGACACTTGGTAGTTAATGAAATCATAAATTCTTGAACTCAGACATCTTTAGATTTTATACTTACTGCTTATTTGACACAGTATTTATAAATGTGTAAGACCTTCTAACAGAAAAGAAAGCTATTACCCTGCACAGTTCCTGAAGACAAGTATGAAAAATATAGGTAGGAGAACCTAGAAAGCCATTCTTCTTTTTCAATTTTTCTACTTCTCCTCTCACCCTTCACATACACCACTCGCACACTTCTCCTTACTCAAGAAGTGAAGGCACTGTTCTGCATACCTCTCTCAAAAGTGAACATAGAAAATGTCAGCTGGAGTTAATCTTTTGAGATTCTGATTTCCTCATTCTTAATCACTAAGGTTGTACTAAATACCAGTTTGAATTTGAAGATCTTTTCCTACCACCTGAGCTTTTAGAGGTATGCTACTATTACTTCAAATCAGTCTTTCTTCCATCTCAGGATGATGACAGGAGTAGGAACATCAGACTATCATACCCTCAAACAAACTGTGATTAAAGAGGTGAAAATCCCTTTTCAAATCTGCCTACTATTGAGAAGAAATATTAATGTGACACATATAAGGCACAATACAGTGGCTAGTAATCAAATTGCTGATTTACCAGGCCTATAAGAAATGAATAAATGAATAAAAACCTATGCTTGACAGAATATACAAGTCATTAATATCTGAGGTGAAAGATCTTTAGCACAACCCTATATTCTTATGAGTGCTCATGGCTACAAGGTCCCAGCTAGTCATCCAAGGACAGAAAGAAATAGAAGAACACTCCCCATCCCAATTAAGCCAGAGTGTGTGGTGTGTAGTCACTTCTCTGGTATCCCTCCAATGCCATCTCACCCACTCATCCTTATAATTGTTCCAATCATGGCTATTTTAACAACCACCAAGAACCCCGATCTTACTTAGCAAAACCAGTTTTTTTATTATTTTGAAAGAGAGAGCATAGGTGAGCACACACATAAACATGCACAGGAGTCCAGGAGAGGCAGAGGGTGAGAGGGACAGAATCCTAAGGAGACTCCATGCTGAGCTAGTTATGGGCTCCATCCCAGGACCCTGGGGTCACCAACTAAGCTGAGATCAAGACTCTGAAGCTCAATCAATTGAGCCACCCAGTGTTATTATCAATGCAGATCCAAATCTTCTTAGTTATACACTATTGAGACTTTTTGAAAAAAAGAAATGTTTATTTTTGAGAGAGAGAGAGAGAAAGAGAGACAGAGAGACAGAGCATGAGTGAGGGAGGAGCAGAGAGAGGGAGACACAGAATCCTAAGCAGGCTCTGAACTATCAGCACAGATCCTGAAGTCAGATGCTTAACCAACTGAGCCACTCAGGCACCCCACTATTGAGACTACTTTATATGGCACCTTTTGGTCTTAGATTCAATTTAGTTTCTATGCAGAGAAAGGGTAATTAGTTTGATTAGTTACAGCAAAATTCTGGTTGTCATGCAAAACTTAGTTCATACAGAACCTTAGATAATATGTGATATCAAATAGACTTGAATACAGTGACTAATAATTCTTGATGTCTATCAAGGAGTAACATATCACTAGAAGGAAACTATGTAATCTTATAAAAACAGTGCCTTCTTTTGGACTCTAGGGTTTAGGAGAAGGAATTAGATAATTCATTTTGAAGGTGCATTGAAAGAGAAACCAAAGACATTTATGCAATTTTCATAAAGTTCCAGTATCTTTTTATTTGTTCTAATAATTTTAAAATCACTTTAGGGGTAACTATGTGGTTCAGTTAGTTAAGCGTCTGACTCTTGGTTTCGACTCAGGTGATGATCTCATGATTTGTGGGTTTGAGCTCCACATCAGGCTCTGCCCTGACAGCACAGAACCTGCTTTGGATTCTCTATCTGCCTCTTCTCTGCTTCTCCCCACTTGTGCTCCATCTCTCCCAAAATAAATAAATAAACTTAAAAAAGAAAAAAGTAAATGACCTTAGAGCACATTCCATTATATACAGCAATATATTTTCTGTAATTGTAAGATATGGTAAATTAATTATTCACATGTAAAATATCACTATATACCAAATCTGATTACTTTGACCCCTTGGTGATATGATTGGATTAGGGTGTTAATAGCTCTATTAGTCAGCTATTTCTTTAATAATGTTGTTTAATAAACAACCCTAAACATTCAGTGGCCTTATTATAGCACATGGTTACTATCTTTGCTCTTGTGTTGTCTGAAGTAGTTCAGCTTCAAGGTATAGGATCCAAGTGTGCTTGGCAAGTCTCTCATTCTGAGACCAGTGACTGTTTCTTAAGGTAGGTGACCAAAAGCATTAGCTCTTGGGGAAGCAGTGATAAAAATTTTTTGAGCAAGTGAAAAAATATTTCACAAAGCAATAGTACTGATAATATTTAATCTAATCTTAAAAGATAAATATAGCAATACCCCAGAAAGAAAGAAACATATATTCATAACTATAAGATAAAATATAAGAATAATTTCATATTATTTGGTAATTTCTCTTTAATTTTTAAATAGACATTAGATTTAAACTTTAAATCACTCATTGAATTATTAATTCAATCAAGGATGATTAATTGACAACTATGTGCCAAGCAGTATGCTAATAGTACGAATAAAATAAAGAAAAAATGGACATGATCTTTATTCTCTCAGACAAGTGAGGGAGATAATCAAATAATCATATCATTGAATAATGTTACAGACTCAGATAAGGGTTCTAAAGGAAATTATCACAGGCATATGAAAATATGCGATAGAGAGCCTGGTGTACACTGGGGGGGCAGTAGGCACAACTTTCCCAAGGAGGTGACAATTCAGGTAAGGATATCAAAGAGTTAACTGGAGGGGAGGAAGCGTTTAAAGGAGATGAAAGATGTGTGCACAAGCCATGGGAGAAATGACTGAAAATTGGATATATGGAAAAGTAAAGAAGGAGGAGTTGTTTTATGCTATTTTATATCTTTTCCCAGCCCCTCCCTCCACTTTTCAGTGGTATACACATGGTGTCTCAATTGTGTCTACACGACATGAAAAATTAGACAAATCAACTTGTGAAAGCATCTGTTGCTTTTATTTTATAGTTGCCTATAGCAATTTAATTGACAGCTGAATCTGAAGGAAAACAGAATATAAAATTCTGATTTATTCAGGGTCTTAAAATTTGCAAATATTTATTATATAGTTGTGTTTTGCCTACTCCAAAAGCATCATGATGTGGATGTAATTAATGTTTGAAAAGGAGAACACTTATTCTTTGTGTGAATAGGTGACAGCACTTTTGTTTGTTTCCTGGGTATGTTCTTTATTACATTTAATTTACATATAATTTAATAAATGAATAAAGACTTACTATAGTCGATAGCATTTAACCCAACAAATGAACAAATGATGAAATATCATACCCTCATACTTAATCCACAATAAAATGAACTTTCTCAAAAACATCTACTTTATTTAACTTAGTATTCAGAATACAAGACAAAAAAATTTTCCAGGCTATGGTATCAGTCTGTCTGGTTTAACAGGGTTTCTCAGCCATGTGTCTTTCTTAATACATGACAGCTGACATCCACGGTAGTGAAAATTATGTAGCTATATGTATTCATGATAAAGACTACACCTGTGTTTTGTGTAGTAAATGTTTTTCATGAGTAAGCAGTATTATGCAAATATAATGTTGATTCCAAATAGTTTTTTATGTCAATTGTTAAAATCTGTGGTCACATATTTCAATGCATCATATTCTTCTAAATTCCTCTCCGAAGTGATTTTTCTATGTCTAATCATGACACATATGCTCTAGATAGGCTTATCTAAAGTTAAGCAGCACCTCAGTAAAAGAGTTAAGAAAATAACCCTGAGTAACACAAGGTCAACATCCTTGATAGTCAATGAATTATTAAAGATTTTATTAGAACTAATTTCGACTGTAGTTCAAATCCCCTTAATAAACCTAGACCTAGAATTCTAGAACAATATATAAAGTCTTACAGACCTAGAGTCTCTCTGCCCTAATTAGTCCTGAGAATCAGAATGAAAAACGCAAAGCCACTGGAACAGTAGGATGTCATAGTAGCTTTGGAATCAGAAAAACCTGTATTCAAACTCCAGCTCTCTACCTACTAGCCTTGACCCTGAGCAAATGTCTTATCTTAGCATCAATTTCGCAACTTTAGAACTGAGTATTATATTGCCTGTGCAGGAATCTGTTATGAAGAATACAAAATGTAAAGCATGTGAAACATTTAATACAGTTTCTGATGTTTGGTACATATTCAGTAATAGTAGCTATATTATAGGAATAATATAACAGAAACTCAGGTGTGCTCTAGCCTAGGATTAGTTAATCCTCAACCCTAATTCTGAGTACTTTGATTGAGAAACCCTAAAGCCCTAGAGATAGGGTTCTTTTGGCCATTGATGACCCAGAGGTAATATAGAAGTTTACTTAATGGTATAAACATGTTTCATATGCAGATATTTCTACAGATTTTCATAAGATATCTTTTTAGTCATGGCTTAACAACAACTGCTTGATACTGGCAGCCACAACTGTCAGCCAGGCAACTGGCATCTTTGCCTACAGCCTTGTGGGAGTCTTCTGGAACTCCGGCACTTGATAGTGCTTGCCTAGGCAAGGACATACTGGTGCCAGTGGAAATCCTGGGCATTCTGGCATGGCAGATGCTCAACTACTACTCCAACAGAGCCCAAGGCTGTGGCTCCCAAAGCCCATAAATTGAGAAAGTCTTTTGCCAAGAGCCCTAGTGTTATGGCAGACAAGCTAGTCCTGATTATCAAGGGACATCCTTAAGGGAGTGTGTGCTGAAGCCTGGCAGGCAGCCACTTCAAGAGGTTTTTGAGACCTGGTTGTTGTATTATTCCAGAATTAAAGAAATACCCACATACTCACAGTTTGAAACCAATTTTATTAGTCATATACCCTTTCAAAATATGCCTTGTCACATTGGTTTAATGACACAAATACCTGAAGCTTAAAAATAGTTTGGTTTTTATAAGAGAGAAAGAGTGAAGGGAAAAAAAAAATAAAAGTAGCCCAGTTCTAAAATTCAGCTTCCTCTGAGAAATAAAGAGGTTTAAGAATAGAAGCAAAAATATAATCCCTATCTACAAAAATAGCAGAGATATACTGACACATTATTGTGGCCTGAATCAGGGTTATATACCAGATACTTGGCTTCATGTTCCTTTTAAAAAGGCTTTCCTGTCCATTCTTATTAAGTTTGGATTGCTCCCAAGAGTTCCTTTGTGGCTAATTTAACATCTGTGAAGTCATGGTGATTCTAAGTATAAATTCATTGCCTACTGCATGGATAATTTTATTTTACTCTGAAGTTATTGCAATAATTAGTGAAATTTCAAAAAAGTTCATATTGGTTTAAATCACCTTATTCATTTTTTCCATCAATTAATTAGAGAATAATTTTATGACTTAAAAAAATCCCTTTGATTTCATATATTAAAAACCCAGGTTGGAAAGAGAACTATTTAACCATATAAAAAACACCTAAAAGAATCCCTTGAAAAGAACAGAGTTCAAATTAAAACATATGAAATCAAGTTAAAACCTAATGCCTTCTTTTCAATCTTTGTTTTCACCTTTCACCTTATCAAATGTGTCTTTACTCTATCACATGCACTATGTAAAACACCGTTGGGATGGATGCTACAAAAACTACCCTATTATTTGGATAAGCCTATCATGACACATGACTATATAGCAACATACACTGAATTACAAAGACTAGTTTTTGTCTTTTTTTTCTTGTAGGTTACTTTAGATATGCAATATTTTGGACTCAGAGCAGAAATCAGCAAGAAAGTATCTGGTTATAGCCTATTAGAATAAAATAAAGTTGGAAAAAGCTAAACACAATAAATGTTAAAAATGCAAGTTATTCTTGTTTATGGAATTTTAAGTACATTCAAAGGATTTAAAAATATGTTATTATTAGAAGTAAACTAGGATTAATGATAAATATTTAATGCATATTTAATATGTTAAAGTCTTTAATTGGGGCTTATATTCATAAAATTAGAAACTGCAGATTAAAAATAAAATATGATAAGTGCTTAAGCATTGTGTATTATGGCACAACATATGCTTTTAAATTAAGCATACATATTTCTATGCATCTGGAGTTCAAGTACTATTATATCCTACGAGAGTTGTCCTTACTTGTAAGAAAAACAAAGAGAATCAAATGGATGCTATTTATAATTAATATTTATTTTGTGCCCACTTTGCATCCGATACTCTTTTTCCGTTAGGCCAAATAAAGCATCATCTAAACTGAAGTTATTAGATTATATCAATAATGAAACTGAATAATCAAGACCGATAAAAAGCAGTAGGGATTGGTCAGGAGTTGTAAAACAGAGTGTGTCTTCATCTGAAAGGTTCAATCTTACAAAAAATTATAAATACTCTGTGAATTAAGACCAATATATTTCAAAGTCTACATGGTTAAAAAGATAGGAAAGAACTTCCCTTCAGCATTCAAAAGGAAATTACACAATTATTAATTCTTCATTAGGAAAGTAAAATACAAAGCATTTGCAAAATTTACAGTGAGACAAAGTAAAACAGGGCAAATAGATTAATTCATTCTACATATTTATTCAAAATACCCTTGAATGATTTCAGTGGTCTAGATATCGTGCAAGACATAGAACAGAAAAGACAGATTTGGTCCTTAACATTTTAAAGCCGATAATTAATAGACATGGATGCAAAATAGTGGATAGCATGGTTAAGGAGAAAAGTAGGTTCAAATGACTCTCCATTCACGAGGGGTATCCATGGATCCACTATACATATAAGCACCAGTCGTTTCTACCTGGGAAGTACCTCAGGAGAGGTTGGCAAATACGGTAAGGGTATTTAGATATTGTAATGGAGGGGATTCCCTGGCAGTTAGCAAGCTGGGGCCAGGGAAGCTTTGTATGCAATGTGTTGCTAAATTACACACATGGAGACTTTTCCATCCCAAAATACCAGTTGCAAGGGCACTGTTGTCTCTAACAGGACCTTGTTGTCTCTAATGGGAGCACCAGATCCAAATTTCAAATTCTTTTTTTTTTTTTAATTTTTTAAATGTTTATTTATTTTTGAGAGACAGAGCGTGAGCAGGGGAAGGGCAGAGAGAGAGAGGTAGACGCAGAATCTGAAGCAGGCTCTAGGCTCCGAGACATCAGCACAGAGCCCAACGCAGGGCTCGAACTCACAGACCGCAAGATCATGACCTGAGCCGAAGTCGGCCGCCTAACCGACTGAGCCACCCAGGGGCCTCAGATCCAAATTCTTTATTACAATTATCCCACTCCTTGACCACAACTTATTTTTTAGATCATTTTAGTGCCCTGATTGTATCCAATCTTTAGCCACATCAGTATGTAACAATCCCACAATTTCTTCTTTGTGCAGCACCTCCTTCACATTCTCATTTCTTTGTTACCTAGACTACTTTTCATTTCAATCCTTCCTTTACATGTACAGTTCACTCTCTAATTATACTATGCTTGAAAAGACAATTAT